>JANUYF010000008.1:28914913-29633663 GCA_026167975.1 Phrynosoma blainvillii
TGATTCCCTAGCACTGAGCCAGGGCAGTGCCTCAATTTAATGTGCACTATTTCTGGCAGTCTGCTTAGGCCTTCTGTTTGTTTTAAAATGCTGTAACCTGCCCCAATTGTCATGCAGATGGGCGGGCTATAAATAAAAAATTATTATTATTATTATTATTATTATTATTATTATTAGACAACTGTTTGGGCTAGCATGTGACTTTCCCCACCTCTGTATCTTGCATTTAGTGTGCTTTGTGTTGTGATAGGTTACTGGGCTTAAGTGGGAAGTCCAATTGTTGAGAAATATGTCTCTGAGAAAAGCCTGCTATGGGAAGGAAAGGTTAATTTTAGGGAGTATAGATTCTCCTCATCCATTCTAAATCATGCTGAAGAAGCTACTTTTTCTCCCCTGGGGAAAAATGCACCTATTTATTCCTCATTACAGAGGACAAATATCAATTGTGGAAAGAGAAGGAGCTAGGTTAGAAAAATGACACAGGAGGTAAGCGTTCCACATTGCAGCCTTTAGTTTGATTTGGTCTCACTTTCCAGTAAGGATGCAAAGAATATTCTCTACAAGGAAATATGTCTCATTGTGGGGGGGGGGGGAGTCATGGTTTGAGGTTTTTCGCATTTCATGTCTTATTTTGCAAAAATTTCATGAAAGGATTTTGTAAACAACAACAAAAATGTGTTTTGCACAGTCTGTTTCAAAGTTGCACAAAAGCCGCTGCATTTTGCACCAAGGCCAATTTATTTTGTGCAAAGTATCTTTGAGTGTGCGTTAAAAACAACAACCCAGGTGTTTTGGACTTCACCTCCCAGAATCCCCATCCACTTCATGATTATTTTGTTTTTGCAGAGAAATCCCAGAATGCAAAACAACAAAAATTACTTGCTGCACATTCAAAAACTCTCAGCAATGCTCAAAACCTCCACCCCACGGGGGATGCATTTGGATGCTTTTTGTTTTTGTGTGTAAGAGTGATATAAGATTGATTCTTTGCCAAGGCTGGATTAAGGCAGTTGAACCCCAGGGCAGTGTCAAAAAACAGGGGCTCCCATTCTGCCCCAGTGTGACTCGGAGCGGAGGTGTAGGAAATTAATTAATTAAATGAAAAGTACAATCGCCAGCAGCACAAACGTATTCCTGCATGAACCTATTTTCAGCAGGGCATCCTGGGTGAGTCTAACAGCTCAGTCCTCATTAATCTTTGCTCAGGAACACACAAAAGTTGATGATCCCAGAAGGATCAGGATGTACAGGGAGTGTTTCAACTCTATCTTTCCCCAGAGAGGGACTTCTGCAGTGGGAATGGTATTCTTTAACATCATTCTTGGAAAAATAAAAACACCCACAAAAACCAACAGGTTTACCTGTTTCCTTCCTACCGTGAGAATGACTTTGAAAACGGCATAGTTTCTGCAAACCATTTGCAGTTTGGAATGCTTTCTGCGCAGAATTTGCATGGATTTTTTTTTTTTTTTTTTTTTTTTTTTTTGGTGCCATTTGTACAGAAAACAGCTTTCTGTGTTGTGAAACAAATATTTTTTTGTGTGAATTTTGTGCAGGATAATTCTCAAATGGCAAAGATTATTGCCAGTCCTTGTCAGGACTTCCCAACACTTGCAAAACACAGTTTTCAACTCTTCCCCGACCCCTTTTGAATCTTTCCAAAACACTCTTTCCATCCCTGATTTGGAGCACTTGCAACAATGGCAGCATTGATATTTTGGCTTTGAACTGCATCATCATCATCATCATCATCATCATCATCATCATCATCCTTTGCTTTGTAGTTCAGCTCTTCCCTCCATTATACATTTAATATGCGTATGGTGAAGGCCAATCGTGCTATAAGAAGACAGAATTAGAGAACCAGAGACAGGAAAGCAGAGGGGAAAAATATATTCTTACCGGCTTTCCTGGAAGTCCAACTCCAGGTGGACCAGGCTTCCCTGGAGGCCCTGGTTCCCCAGCAAGCCCTTCAGGACCGACAAACCCTGGGTCACCCTAGGACACAAGCATTACAAGTCATAAGTCCATCAGAAGAACAGTCATAGCTCCCTGGGGTACCTCACACCCTCTTGAGTTTGAGCATCATCATGGTACCTTCTGGCCTTTGGGTCCCACCACACAGATCTCTCCAGGCCGGCCCTGGAAGGCGGAAAATATGGGATTTTAGAACATGGAGCTTCTTGACTCTTAATACAACCAAGCCAAGATCCTGCTTATACACATAGTTCTGCACAAACAGGTCTGTGTCCTTCCACTAGCGGAGAGCTGTTAAACACTGGAGGGGGAGCCCTGTTGATGTTTCTTATTGGTGGAGAAGAACGGAGGGGAAAGGGAATCAGATCATAGAGAAGTAGTTGGTCTCAGCTTGGTTGGGAAGGGAAAAAAGGAAGGTGTGGTCTCAAATGGAGTGCACCTGCCTTTTCCTTTGCCCTGGAGCCTAGAGCAGTTGGGTCTTAATGGTGTCAATTGCTTCCCTTCACTTCTCACTGGTAAGAAGGAGCACCAGCATCATGGAGGAGAGGGCAGAAGAGAAAGCGGAAGGGGATAAGAGAGGTAGCTGTGCCACTTACATCGCGTCCCGGGCTTCCTGGTTTGCCTTGGAGCCCAAAGTCACCCTTTTCTCCTTTCTGTCCCTGTAAGAGAAAAGGAAGAAGGACAGGTCTTAGTAATCCATCCAGTTCCCTCTTTGCCTTGTTCTAGGTCATGGTGAGGAAAGTGCAGCTTGTGGATCACATGTGCCCCCCCAAACCTATTTTTGTCACAACTGAACTCCCCAATTTTTAAAAAATAACCCTGATTCTTTACCCCATATGCCTCCTTAGAGGATGTAAGACCCACACGACAGAAGCTTACCTTCTGTCCAAGGCTCCCAGCTAATCCTGATGGCCCCTGTTAGCAAGACAATTATTTTATTAGTCCATGATATCGATTTTCATAGTCCAAACTATCCCAAATGGTGACGAGTCCATTCAACAAATAAATACACAATGAATGCCTAGAGATGTTCATATTTGTTGTCCTGGTCTATGGGATGGGTGGAGTATCACAGTCTCTTTCATGGGCTGCGCTAGACAGAATTAAACAGGGGTTCCCAGTAGAACCTAAGGCCCATACATTCAAACAATGCTTGGAGGGAGGAGGTGGACCTGTTGCCAACCTCTCCTTCTTTCTGAATCCTTCCCACTCCCAGTGACCTTGTGTGAGTTCTGCCTGGGAGCTTTCAACCAAAGCATGGTGCCCTTAAACTGGAACTAGCAAGGAGAGGTGACCTCCAAATGTTACTGGGATGGAGAATCTACTCTGAATTGAAGTCTCAACACTAAAGAAGCTATCCAAGGGCTTGAACCTTGTTCCCCATATACATCCATTACCTTGGACTGAGGTGCTATCCAAGGTGCTGAATATATTTGGGGGACAAAGTTGAACTCCTTGGATAGCTCCTTTAAAGGTTAAATAAGACCTGAGTAGATTCACCATTCCATTGACATGGATGCCATCAGCTGCTCATTGGGCAATGGGAAGGAGCCAGGAGATGTGGTCCAACTCTTGAAAGGGGAAATTAACCTTTGAAGGGGGCCATTGTCATTGACTAACTGATGTGTTGGCCAACCTCTGGCAACAAGTAGGCTCCTTCCCTACTCATTTCAAAAGTCCACCAGCAAAGAGGCTCAACTATTCTGATATAATACAGAGAAGAACAGCAGAGGGAAGGAAGGTCTGAGAATAAGGAGAGAGAAAAGGAAGACGCAAGGACCTAAGAAAGAAGGAAGGTGGAAGAAGTCAGTACAGAAGAGAGGAAGAGGGTTGGATGAAGAAAAATTGCTGGAGAATGACGGGGAATGGAGGAGGCCAGGGGGACAAGGGTTAAATGGGAAAGAAAGGGGGAAACCAAAAGGAAAATGGCTTGCTCATCAGAAACACTCAAAGGAGGAAATTTGGATTTCTTATATGGCCTTGCAATAGCCAACCAAAGTAATGGGGTTGTAGAATGGGGTTGTAGTGGTGGTAGTCAATTGGCATGGGAGGTGAGGGACATTTTTATTTTACCCCATGACATCCTCATGAACCTACTGGTGCTTTCCAGTGCATCAGAAGTGACATCACATCACTTCCAGTTGCTGTTTCGGGGACAATCTTTAGTCAAAGAAACAAGATTTTGGGGGGTGTTGATCAGGCTTTGGGTAGTGGAGGCATTTGGGGACACTTCAGGGTGCTTATTCACTGAAAAAACAAACAGAAAAATGGGGCGGGTGGGGAACCATTAAAGGGACTCAGGAGCACAAAACTCAGAATTGGGGCTGCACATGCTCTGTGTCTGGGTCACCCTTTTCCCTACTCCTGGTTTAAAAGGTCAAAATCTTACTGCATTTCTGGGCTTTGAGCACTAACGCGCCAAGTGAAAAATGCCGGAAGCAGCTGGCTAGATCTAGACAGAGGCACACACAGCGTCTTTTCTGGCCTGGCCTCAGGATGCCATGACTAAATATTTATCATTCACAGTATAAACTTTGGCCCCATCTCCCTGGCCTTTCTTCACATTAGCTGCACTTGAATTGGAAAACAAGGACAGCAGTTCTGCAAAACAGCACAGGAGAGATCACAGGGAAGAAGTGCAAAACAGCTGGTCAGCGGATTGTCCGGTCAGGGTTGCTCCGGTCAAGGGAGCTCTGTGGGTGGAGGCGGGTGGTTTTCTGATGACCTGCCAAAGGCAGGTTGTTCTCAAAGGACGTGGCCCAGATCGGGTCAAGTTGAGCCAAGAAAGAGAGAGCATTGTATTGTGGCAGATGGGCATTTTTGCACAGGGATGTCTCTGGTGAGCTTTGAGTCAGCTAAGGAAGATGTCTCTAGGCAGACCAGTTTCTGTCAGTAAGGGGCATAAATCTGCAAAATGCTGCATTCGTCCATGTCCAAATGGAGATCATGTCCAGCTCCAGATCATGTACCTCCACAGGCTTTGGGCCTCTGGAGATGTTTTTTCCCCTCTGGTTCCTATGCCAGTAGTAGTGGTGGGTGTGAATCTGCTCTTGATTTTAGTTTGAACTTTATCAGAGCCACCAAAGTACAGAAAAAGCTTTCCCCAAACGGGTATCCTGCAGATGTGTGTTGTGTGCCTGCCTTCAAGTCATTTCTGATTCTTCAGAGGGGATTTGCTATTGCCATCCTCTGAGGCTGAGACAGTATGATGCTCATGCTCAGGTGAGGAATCGAACCCTCATGTCCAGTGATAGTTCAACACTCAGACCACTACACCATGCATAACTTTCACCATCAGTTTGGCGATACCTCCTTACAGAGTTGCTCTGGAGTAACATGGTACCATGGGCCAAATCTGTACGACAGACTTAATGCAGTTTGACACTGCCTTAACTGCCATGGCTCAATGAAATGGAATCCTGGGATTTGTAGTTTGGTAATACCTTTAGCCTTCTCTGTCAGAGAGCTCTGGTGCCACAACAAACTACAAATCCCAGGATTCCATAGGATGGAGCCATGGCAGTTAAGGCAGTGTCAAACTGCATTAATTCTGCAGTGTGATAGCATCCTTAATCATATCTCATTTCACCGAAGTGTTTTGTGCATTTCAGGTTGCTTCTATGCAGAAGTTATTTCTGTCTTGCTCCTGAGTTTTAGAATAAATGAAAACCGATTTTAGTAAATTGGCTTTCTTGGTTTTTTTGTTTTTTTTTACTGTGTTTCATGCCAAGTTTGGGAAGGTTCGTGACTGACAGCTCCCAGAATCTTCCCAGACAGAACCTCCAGTAACTTTTCTGTGTTCTGTTTTTATGTACTTTATGGATTTTATTTTTAGTAAACCAGAGTTCCTTTGTATAAAGAAAAGCCAGGTATATTTTAAATAAATTAGTAGCACATTTAAATAAATTATATACAGATGTTTATCGAGGGCAGGGTGAAGCAGTTGAGGCCCACGATGGGCTTCTTGTAAGAAGCCACAATTATGCTATAAACAACACATAAATGTGTTGTGATGCCACTCATACTTAGGCTCATGCTTACCTTTTCTCCTCGCTCTCCCTTCTCCCCCTTTGGACCTTCAGCACACTTTGTAAAAAAGAAGGAAGAAATAGGAGGAAAGTTAGGACAACTTTGCGTAAAGGATGAGTTGAAAAAGAAAGGCTGAGCGTAAATGGTTTTTCTTCAGAGACGGGAGTCAGCTCACCTGCAATGGAGCTTCAGATGAGATCCGGACACAGTCAGCACCCTGGAAGAGAAGAAACAGAAATCTTAGGATAGGTCAGGAAAGATTATTTTTAAAGTCATATAGGCTCAGTGGAAGTGAAGCTGTGTCCCATCTGGCTGCTATTTGGATCCATTATTGTCCTACCCTTGTCTTAGAGTATGTCAGGAAAATTGCAGAGCACAGCAACTCAGCGGCACAGTCCACACAAACATATGATGGATAAAAGTGAGATGAAATCAGGACAACTTACGCGATCGCCTTTCTCTCCTTTGGATCCATGGCTCCCTGGTGCTCCACGCTCACCTTTCCCACCCTGCAGGAAAGAGGAATAGTCTTTGGGGAAAGTCCTGTGTTCATGCACAGATAGGTACAAGAAGCAGGCAGGAATATATAATTCCTCAGCAACCCAAGGCAAACTCTTTCAATATGGTGGATTTGAGCTGCACAGAACAGTCAAATACTAGCACCTCTTGCACATCTACAAGCAAATGCAAGGTTTATCAAGATGTAGGGGTAAGTCTCTGGAAGTATTGAGAGTTTCCAGTTCTTTTTGTTCAGTATGGGTTACAGTAAACAAGGCAGCTTATAGCAAGTCTATACTTGGCTATCTGTTTCAACTATTCTAGCACTTGTCGTTGTTGCTGTTGATGTTGTTGTGTGACTTCAAGTCATTTCCAACTGATGGTGACCCCATCACAGGGTTTTCTTAGCAAGATTTATTCAGAGGGGGTTTGTCTTTCCCTTCCTCTGAGGCTGAGAGTGACTTGCCCAAGATCACCCAGTGGATTTCTGTGGCCAAGCAGGGATTCGAACCCTGGTCTCCAGAGTCATAGTCCAACGCTTAAACCTCAACATCATCCCGTGCCATCTTAGCTTGGATAAGATAAACAGATAGCCAAGTAAAGACTTATTATAAGCTTCCTTGGTTACTGTAACCCATATTGAATTCCATCTTGGGAGAAATGCAGGGTACAGATTCAATAAATAAATAAAATAAATAATACAGAGAGGTTTCATTTTGGAAAATAGTGGGTTAATTGAAACTGGCCTGGGAATAGGAATGAAAAGTTCTTGGTCATGCCGGGAGTCCCCAGGAAATACTTTTTGGATGAGGAAAACATCATGTGGATTTCCAAAATAAAATTGGTTTGGACAGGAAGAAAACCTGGGACTTCTAGAGGCTTTTCTCACATCTGGAGGGGCTCATAGTCTAGTTTATGGAACTTCTAAAGATGTTCTCCATAGATATAACCACATTTGTGCTCCATCCTCTTCTTCAACGGCAGGAGACGAATGTAGGTTTGGGGTTTAGGTGGGAGAGATGAAGAAGCGATTTAAGCGAGGAAAGTAAAAATACCAGATTTGGGTCTGGGCATTGCTCATGGTTTGTTGTTTGGAGGGGAGTAACAACTCCAATGCTTGCTTTAGGTCTGTAGTCTGAAAATAAATAGCAGGTTCAGAAGCTGTTCCAAAAACGGTGGTTGTCCTTCTTGGTCTGGCAAGGAAGCCAAGGAAGAGCATACTCTAAACTCACCTAAGACTTACTGAAAACGCGCACAGATAAAATGCTTATGTAATTATAGAAATCGGATTGCGTGCCTTGCTGTATCTTCAGCTCACAGCATGGGTGTGTGTGTGTGAAGCGTTTAGCCGAGAAAATGACATGTCTGGCGAAGACGGAGGAAGGAGCAGTGCACCGTTCAGACACATGGCAAACATTACTGATTTTGGAATCCATATGCAAAAATGTACAATCTGGGGAATGTTCTGGTTAAATTTAATCAGGAGAAAGCTCTTACAGTAAATGCAAAACAGCAGCAGTAGTCTCCAGCCCTGCCAATGATAGGAAGCCAGGCTGGGTAATTTCTGCATAGGACATTGAGAACAGGAGCTCAGAAAGAGCAAAGCCCATGAGATCTTGATAGAGTCTTATACCCTCCAACGTTTCACAGAAAGAAACTGGGACACGTCTAGCCAAACAAGATCAGAGTGTGGCTGAAATGGCAAAAGTTAGCAAGGGGGAAGAACACATAAGCTTGGAGAGGCTGTAGTGGTTTGCTTTTGCCTTAGCCTCCTGGGAAGAACAATAATCTACCACCTCCTTCCCTCCTCACTGAGTCAATTGAGTGCAAACTACTTTTATACTTTAAACTCATTTTGTGGCAACTGATGTAATCTGAGGACAAAGGGGGAAAGTGGGAACAGAAGAGAGAAACTGGGACCTTTTAAAAGCAGCTGGGAAAGTGGTTATGACATAGGATGAATCAGGACAGTTGGAGAGCATGGATTCTGCTTTTCATAAAGGTGAAAGACTTACCTTCAGCCCTGGAGGACCCAGCGTTTCCTAAGGGGACAAAATAAGTGAATAAGTGAATAATATATAAATGAGGTCATATGTTAGAGGCTTTGCGAAGCATTGCTTATCTTGCAAATGGAAGCAAAAGAAAGAAATCAGGCCAAATGGGAGGAACCTGAGAAGTGAGCGCTAATGCTGATAAAATGTTAAAACTACAAGGGATTGTATACCTTTAAGCTTAGAGAAAACAAGATTTTAGAGGCGGCACAACAAGATTGCAAACCTAAGAGCCTGCCATAAAGAAGACTTTAGAGGAATTCTTTCTTGCTTTTCCCAAAGGAAGGATAAAAAGGGGAAAAGAGTTAAGTTGCCCAGAAGAAAAGGTAGGTATGTGATCAAAGGATTGGGAGATGCGGATCTGTGAAAGCTGTAAGTGTCACTGGGTAATGAAACAAACTGGCAACCCCCCCCCCCCCCACAAAAATAGTACTAGGAAGCTGATATTAAAGGAGGAATGCAGGAGAAGTTCCAGGCCTTGGAGGCTATTTCTGTGTGCTAGATTTAGGGAGAAGGCAATTGATGGAATGATGGAGTGAGAAATAGGTTTGTTTATATAGGGATAATCTGCAGAAAGGAGCAAGGGGCGAAGCAGACCGCCCCATAGCAGCCAGTGGATACCCCTGTGGATATCTAATATCCATGGATGTCCAAGTCCCACTAAATACAATGGCAGAGTGAAATGGGGTCCCTTATATAAAACAGCAAAATCAAGGTTTGCTCTTGATGTATATGTGTGTGTGTTTTTTCCAAGCTGTGGATGGTTTAACGCGTGGGTGCAGAATCCGTGGATATGGTGGGCTGACTGTAGTATGAAAGAGTAGGAAATAATATTTCCCTATCTACTTTCTCCACACATCCTGAATAATTGTGTATACGTCTATCTCAATCCCCTTTACTCGGCTCTTTTTCTGCACTGTGCCATGAGCTCAGACCCAGAGAGGAATTAATTTGTGTGAAAAGCCAGAAGTGGAGATATCAAGTATCTTCCTGCTGCCAGCTTTCATGCTATGTGCCAGGAGGAAATGCACAGCAACTAGTTTTCAAAAAGGCCCAAATTAACAGGCTTGTTCTGCATAGTCTAGTCCGTAGATGGATGATTTGCACTATATGCAAAGTTAAATCAAAACCCCACTCTTCTGGATCAGTGAGCAGAACTGAGACAGAGATGCCTGAGCTGAGAACCAATGCAAGATGCAGACATGCTGCAAAACAGCTGGCTGCCTTTGGGACTTGCCCTGACAAGTCAGTATAATGTGTTTGACCTTCAAAGGTAACTGCATCCATGGAGGGCTTGCAAAATCTCTGTTTGGTCTGGGGAGGGGAGAGGAGAGAGATACAGGTTGTGTCTCCCTTACTAGGAATTCCAAAAACCAAAATATTCCAAAAACCGAGATTTTTTCACAGGTGGCCAACATAGTGGCATCTTTGCTTTGTGACAGCACAGTGTACACCAACTTTGTTTCATGCACAAAATTATTAAAAATATATACGTTTATTTATTTATTGGTTTTATCTCTTTCCACCCAAATGGTATAAGATTACCTTCAGGCAATGTGTATAAGGTGTATAGGAAACATAAATGGATATTAGGTTTAGACCAGTGTTCCAGCTCCAAGAAATCTCATTATGTAAGTTTATGCAAATGCAGGTATTCCATTTAGAAAATAATAATCTCAAATCCAAAGACTTCTGGTCCCAAGCATTTGGGATACAGGAGACTTATATGTCAAGTACCTATCAGGTTGCCTATAGACAAAAATATCCTGTGGGAAGTATTTATTCAAAACAATAGAAGCGTTATGCAGCCTTCTCAATATGACTGAAGTTGTGTTGTTGTTGTATGCCCTCTACTCCAAAATATGACAATCTTATCATAGGATTCTTTTGGGGCAAGATTTAACCAGAGGATGATTGTCTTTGCTTCCCTCTAAGGCTGAGAGGGTGTAAATTTCAACAATATCCTGCAGTACTCTGCCAAATATTTTTTACACCAGGTTCAATCCCTGACATTTCCAGGTAGGGATGGAAAAGACAGTCCTCTCCAAAACCCTGGAGAGACCCTGTCAAGCCTGTGTCCTAATGGTCAGTGATGCCCAGGCTCTGCTCCTCCAGGTGTTTAGGACTTCCACTCCCAGAAATCCTGAGCATTGGCCATCCTAGCTGAGATCTGGAAGTTGAAATCCAACATATCTAGAGGACCAGCAGTTGAGAACCACTGGTGTAGATGAGCTGAGTATACTGGTCTGATTCAGAATATCTGTCCCTACCAGTTGCATCACTAGGGTTGGTGTCACCCTAGTGCACTCCAAGCTTGGAGCCATCAGGTCAATGGTCCCTCAGGGGTAGATCAGGCCACTATAGAAGAGAAAGGCTTTGGTCTACTTTCTGCCAATGTCTGGTGGATTGGGAAATGTTTGTCCTGGTTTGTCCTGGTCTACCTGCCTTGTGCTGAAGAGGTCCAGGCCCCATTTGGTGATGGGAGAGGCCTGCCGGAGTTTGCTGTGGCATGCCAATAGTGTCCCAGGCAGTCTCCTTGCCACCTTCACCTGTGGAGAGGGGCAGCAGCACACTCCATACTGGAAGGCAGAGCCCTCTTTTAGGTGCCACCCAGTGTGGTCTGCACCCCCTGAACCCCCTAGAAAGGCCCCTGGTCCCTACATCCTATTTCTTGTACTAAATCCAAGTTGAGGATTCAATCCCCAGTGCCCAACAGTATGTGCTTAGAGGGAGGCCAGCCAAGCCAACAAGATGCTGATCTGTGGTTTTCTCTCAATTGTTGACTTTTCTTCTAGAAATCCCTATGCAACTACTTGACAGCTCTGGCACCCCGACCTGTTAAGAAAGTGCCAGCCAGTAAATAAAGGAAGGAGGAAAGTACTAAAAACTCGGAGCTCGATTGTGGCAGGCCTTTTCCTACCCTACCTTCTTCTTTCATCCCCAGCATAGCTCCACATACACCAACGTGGTTGTCATAGGAACCCTTTTCTTAACATCTGGAAGCCACCCAATATGTCTTCGTCCAGCTGTTTCCATGGATTGGAGCCAGAAGGAGCAGGGGAAAGTGGGGTGGGTTCATATGTGATATTGGGTGACCATTCCTTGAGCAAAATGAGCAGACACCCAAATCCAAACCACTAGGGTAGGTATGAGGACTCAGAGGAGAGCAGGGATAATGGAAATGGGACTTTCCGGCACCAGAGCATAGCACTGGGATGAATGAATGAATGAATCCATGGTCTTGCTGAGTTTCCAGCTCCGCAGCTGCTGTTCAGACTTTTGCGTCAGCAAAGCTAAGGCTGCCAAATGAGGGAAGATCTAAGAATATAGCCTTGTACCATTAGAGGCCTCCTGTGCCTGCGGAGAGAGCTAAAGGTCTGACAATTTCCACATTACTCATAACTGGGACTGAAAGTCTATTGCTTTGCTAAAGTTGGGTACTGCATTTTCAGTTACAACTGGAGTGGAGTGGATGATGGTCACAGTAGTGCTTCACTACTGAAGCACTGGAAAGGCACCCTTGACCCTAGCTTAATAATCTGTACCCCTGATCAATATACTTTTTACATCATACTGATAGCTGGGATTGAGTGGGCAGACCCTCCAATAATTCACAGATGAAAACTAGGACACATGTGACCAAACAATATCAGAATGTGGTCAAAATAGCAAAGGTGCTTAATGGAGAAGAAGACACAAACTAGGAGAGACTGCAGCAGTTTGCTTTGGCCTGTGCATACTGAGAAGGACAAGATTGTTCCTCTTCCTCTCCTTTCCCTCCAACTGAGCTAACTGAGTATAAACTGCTTTTGTACTTTAAACTCAGTTTGCAGCAAGTGAAGTAAGCTGACAGGAAAAGTGGAAGGAGGTGAGCGCAGCTGGGATATTTTAAAAGCAGCTGAAAAAATGGGATGGCAAAGGATGAATTGGGACTGTCCCTGCCAAATCAGGATAGTTGGAGGGTATAGCCCCATATGTCCAGAGAGTAGGGCTACCCCTTCAAAAATATTGAAGGATCCCACCTTTGCCATGCATCCAAATCCCAGATCTCCACTCCACAACTTTCTACATGTCTAGCCCTAACCTCTAGTGAAAGATAGGGAAGTAAAGAGGAATTTTAAAGAGCCTGAACTTGCAAACTAAAGCAATTGCCCTCCTGAGTTAGCATCCAGGGGATTCATCAACCCACCTTGTCCAGAGCTCATTAGAAATTAATGCTGTATTAATATTGGCCCCTTGACTTACATTTGCATGAGGTGACCTCTGTAGGCATGGCGGACACTGCAAAAAGGAGAATGCAATTAGAGTCCTGGAAAGGAGAAATGCTTCTAATTAGGGTTGAAACATGGATGGAGGAAATCTAAGCACATTTATGCAAAAGTCGGCTCAATGAGGCCTCTCCTCAGGTAACTATGCATAGGATTGTGGGCCCAGCATTTGTTAGGACTGACGGATTTTGCATGTTTCAATTACATCTGAAGATGCCCAGTTTCATACTGTAGCAGATTTCTTCTTTTTCTTTTAATGTGAATTGTTTTAAATAAAAATCTTTACAAAAACGGCAGGGGGCATGCCCCCTCCTGGTTCACTCTGGAGGGAATGCCTCATCCAAAATGATGTCTGCTTGGTACATGCAAGTTTGCATCCTCCAAAAAGAAGGAAAGACAGTTTTCTCTTGTACAATTGGGTTATGAATACTCAGATATATTGCAAAAGGAGTTGACCTGCTGGGCAAGATAGCAAGGGTTTTGGTGATTTTTCAGACTTTGAGATTGCTTCTGTGAAAGGTGCACTTTACATTTGTTGTAAAACAGCAATTTTGGAAGAGGAAATAGTGTATTTCGTATGAAACCTCCCCCCCCCCCACAGTGCAAATGTGTTGGTTTGGTACAAAGCCCTCCTTTTGTAAATAAGAAAAATGCAAACATGCATAAATAAATAAATAAATAAAAATTGGAAAATATTTTTCACAAAGATTTGTGAGTTTTCATTACAACACTGATTTATAGAGTTTTTTGACATTCTGTTTAACGGATAATAAAGAAAATGAGTTGGAGTGAGCGGAGACTTAAATGTTGTCCTACTAAGCATATTTATTGGAGAGCAAGTATCAGTAAGTACGGTGGGGCTTACTTTTGAGTAGATGTGTAGAGGAGTGGATAGTTAGGAAACTAGATGTTTGTAAGGCAGTTGGCCACCTCTCTTTCCCCTGGAAAAGTTCTGCATGTGGCCAAAAGCTTACACTACATGTGAGGGTTTGTGGCTTAACCACTGTTTCCTCCAGCCAAACCAGATTGGTATGAGATGATCACCAGGGGAGGAACAGCTCTTAAGAAGCCAAAAACCAGACTGTCAGATGGCAGCAATGTGGTTTCCTTGCATGAAGATCAGCTGAAGGCATGGCTCAGAAAATTGGTTTACATAATGTTGATAGAAGTTCCAGCTTTGTGGATTCTGGACAGGTCCCTTTTTCTGCCTGTATCCAACTAAGGTGTTTTGTGGGAATCTTCTGGGAATCTGTAGGTTTCTAACAGCAATGGGGGTTGATGGCTTCCATGTCACTGAAATAGTGAATCTGTTCTGGATAGAGCCCAGACTTTGAAGGTGCTATCCAAGAGGCTGAACCCAAACCTGAAAATAGATTCAGCACCTTAGCCAGACCTTTTAAATTTTGGACAAAAACATGGAAGCCACCATTGCTGTTTGATGGCTGCAGATTCCCAGAAGCAAATGGTTAGCCTTGGTAGGAGCAGTGTCCCAAGACAGACCTGTGGTCTGATCCAGCAGGGATTTTCCAACAATCGTAAGCAAACTTTAAAGGAGCAAACTTCAGAACTTCAAAGGAGCTGTCCAATGTGCTGAAGCTATTTGAGAAGTTGGGTTCAGGACCCTGGATAGTGAACTTCAGCGAGCTCAGCAAAATGGAGGCTTTAAGATTTCATTTAAAGCAGGGATGGACTGGCCCTAAACCGTCTGGACAGTGTGACATGAAGGCAGGGGGAAACCAGTTTAAATGGCCCATGTAGACATGCCCCATGAACCTTTACACAGCCCAAACTTTAAAGGAGTGATCTGGAGGGTTAGACTGATTCTGGGGATAGTATTTAATACCGTGAAAGTTAAGGTTCACCACTGCTATGGGCATGGAAACCCCTAGCTATCACTTTCAAATATCCATGACTGGGGCATGTGAAGCCTATCTTTTATTTCTGCAGAGTTCTCTGTTTTAATATTGCACAGGCTCAGATATCCATAGAGAATTCATGGAACACCTTAGAGCACTTTTTGTTAAGTATACACTTTTAGGTTCCCATCTGAACACACCTTTGGATGTGCATTCAGATGTGGATGATGCTCATGATTTCCAAAGGGATTGCACATCAAAATACAGGCACAGTTCCTTGATGTTCAACAGGGGCTGGATTTAGAAGCACCTCCTCATGTATGATCCTGTTCACTTGGGCTAAGCTATGCAACAGATTAGGCATCCAACTGCCTGCAGGATTTTTTAAAGTAACACAATCGGATAACTCAAGGGAGACGGCAGTTGAAAGAGAAAGCAAAAACAGAAAGCACTATAAAACACACAACTGCACTGATAATAAATAATGGATAATATATGGATGATTAGGAAATTCATTGCCATTTTTTTTTTAAAAAGTCCTGTTATTTTGTGCCCATCTGTTGTTAGTTGTGGATTTATTTAAGATGTTTTTCAGTTCTGCTTGTATGCGCGCTACTCTTCGTATCCTTACAGTCTGTTGTTTCTTGCCATTTTTGGCCTGCCCATTTCTTAATCATCCATATATTATCCATTATTTATTATCAATGGAGCGGTGTGCTTTTTAGTACTTTCAGATTTTGATTTTGATTTTTAAATAACAGATGGTGACTCTGATTGAATTAGGGATGGGTGTGCTTTACATGGCTCCCTTTAGATTAGCTGAGAAATTGCCTCTAGAAACCTGCCTCTGTTTTCCTCTCCATGGCTCTATGGCAGGGATGGGCAAAGGGAGGCCATGGACCACATGTGGACCCCAGGACTGGTTTTGTGGCCTCCAAGGCCCCTGATGGTCAAACCATTTTCAACAGGCAGTGACTTCTGGTTACTTTCTGATTTCAATAATGACCCGGAGGGGCTAAAACATGGTGAAAAGGACCCCCATAGCCCCTAGAAGCTATTAGAGGGGCATTTGGGGGCATGTTTGTGTTAGGAATGTGCCCCCCAAAGTTCTTCTAGGAGGCTAATGTGGCTTCTCTAGCCTCCCATTGTTGCCCATCTCTGCTTTATAGTCTCCTGGAGGGATTGAGGCCAATTTTACATGACCTGGAGAAGAAGCAAGATGTATTGAGCAAAATGCACCATGTTGTTGTTGTTGTTGTTGTTGTTGTTGTTGTTGTGCGCCTTCAAGTTGTTTCCAACTTATGGAACCCCTAGGCAACCCTATCATGGGGTTTTCTTGGCAATATCTGTTTAGAGGAGGCTTGCCATTGCTTTCCTCTGAGGCTGAGAGCATGTGACATGCCCAGGGACACCTGGTGGGTTTCCATAGCCAAGCTGGGAATTGAACCCTGGTCCTAGTCCAATGCTCAAACCACTACGCCACAGCGGCATAGGGTAAAACTCATCATATTTTATAAAAAATGCAAAAAAAATGCACAAAAATCTTCCTTAAACAGAAAACCCACATTTTTCTGCAGAGGAAATCTTTCCAAAATGTGAAGAAATTATTATTTTTTTTAAATGTGCAAAAGCTCTCATCCAGCAGAGGGAAAACATTTTGACAATTTATGCATTCTTGAAGGTGAGGATGAAATAAGGAAAGGTTTACACCTCTATTAATGACTGCCATGACTGTAATGGTCAAATGGGCAATGAAGATGATGGTTCTTGAGTCAGTCTATGAGCCCCCAGGGCACACAGGACTTTCCTTGGCTTCTTTGAAGCATTGATGGCTGAGGAGTCTGGAACATACAAAGAAGCTCTCAGAAACCACGGTTTATTAGGTGCTCTCCAGGAAAGGATTGGCATCAATGAAGCCTTAAGTGTTACACGCTCCGCAGGAACAAGGTGGGTTTTCATTCTGAGTCTGGGCAGGTCTGGTTGAGCACGGAGAACTACGGTGGGTGGGGGAATAGGAAATTCCTTAAGAAGCTCCCCCAGGAACCATTTCACATTACACAGTCATATTTCAAGTGCCATGGCTGTGTGCTTTGGAACCCTGGGATTTGTAGTTTGCAGTTTGTAGTGAGATCTCCCAAGGCCTGGGCATAAAAAACAGCAACAACAAGAGCATGCACATCATGCCTCCTGGCCTGGCTCCATTTGTTGGCAGATCTCCCCTTGAATCTCACTGATCCCCCCACTCCTATCCTTTAGTAAGTCCTTCGCATCGTAGTAGCCCTTAACAACAATTCTATGAGACAGGTGAGCATTATCATCACTATGTGGCAGATGGGGCTGAGAAAAGAAAATAGGAAGCTTAAGGGCAATTGGAGAGCTAAAAGCAAAAGGGAGAGCTTCCCAATAGGTACAGCAGCTTCTTTGCCACCATGCAACACTCTTATCCAGGAAATGTGAGAATTTTTAGATACTGCAATGCAAACTTCTTTGATTCCTCTTCCTGTTATGTTTGCTGGGGAATTTTGGGAATTGCAGTCCAACAAGCTCAGAGGGTCACCAGGTTGGTGGAAGGGCCCATAAATGTTTCCCTTGTACAACTTACCATTTTCTCTTGGTCGCCTTTCACACTGACTTTCCCAGCTGTCATCTCCTGAGAAAATAACAAAGAAATGGTAGCATTGCAGGTCATCCATCCACCAACTCCTCCTGCACCCAAAGAGTTGCCAAACAATGGTCTTGCATGGAATGACACAGGGGAGGTGTCTGCTGAGATTCTGTACGCCCGTAAAGAGAATTGCACAAATATAAGGCACCAGCAGGATTTTGACCATTGCCATCCCTGTCCTTGGAAAGATAATGATCAGTCCACCTGCGCTCCATGTTGGTGGAAAGAAATCTGAACCTATCTCATCTTGAGACCTCAGACTCTTTCTTCTCACCTAGCAAGGTCCTAGTAGATTTTGCTGACGTTTATGATCCTATAGCTGGTGCATTTTTGTGTAAGTGTCGCACTGCAACACAGGGAGGCACTGTGAAAGCTTCATCCAAGAGAAACAAGAGCACCAGACAGTCAGTATTGGGAGAAAGTCAATATTTGCCAGAGGGAAAGAATCCCATCAAGACGGCAAGTTTTGGAACTAAACCTTGGATCAAATGAGAGGATGCTGGATGCAGCCTGAATCTACTGCTGGGCAGGTTTAAATTTTTATGGCCCATCTGATGGAAATTCAATTTGCTTTTTTCATCACTGCTGCAGTTTGGCAAATAGGTTAAAGGAGGAGCAAGAGAGAGAATGAGAGAGAATGGCTGGAATTAAACACAGTCCTCTGCATCTACACAGAACCCATTTGCTGCTAATTTAAGGATTATTATTTTTTTTGTCCTCCTGTTAAAAAGAGTACATCAAGGAGTTATGGGCAGAGTAAAAACTTTCAATTTGAACCATCTGAGATCTTTGCCAGATTGAGAACCCAGCTGTGTGCGGATGCAGCAGATGGGATGGAGACGCTTTCAGAAGTTATGGAAATATTTATATATGCCGCCTGCCTCCTGTAGTTCTTCAGGAGCTGACAATATTTATTGTTGCTGTTGCTATTTATTCCCCTCCCCTCCTTTCCCCCAGTTTGGAACTTACAGCATGTAAAACAAACATTAAAAAGCATTAACAGCATACACGAGTTAAAAAGCAATTAATGAAACCCACTGGGTGACCTTGGGTAAGTCACACTCTCTCAGCCTCAGGGGAAGGCAATGGCAAACATCATCTGAACAGCTCTTTCTAAGAAAACTCCATGAGAGAGCTGCCTTGGAGTCACCATAAATTGGAAACAACTTGAAAGCACACAACAACAACAATACACACACTCACACTCAAGGGCTTGCCAGAAATACTCTCACCTGGTTGTAGAAAGATAGTAAGGAGGACATCAGTGTAACCTGACTGAGAAGGGACGGTCCTGTCTCCCATGTTCCCACCCTTGTACCATTGACAGTGATGGGACAGAGAGCAGGGCATCCCTCGGAGTTTGTACTTCCTTTGTATGAACTGCATTAACTACATCAGTTTTCCCTTGCTGGGTAGTATTTCTCACCTGCTTGCTTTGAGGCTCCTCCAGGCAGAAACAACGCGTGTAGACTTTCCCTTCCGTCTGGGGGTTGATCTCTATCAGGTCATTGCTCTGCATGACTTCCACATCCCGGCGTGTTTTAGAAGCTTCCGGGAAGCACTGTTGGAAGCAGAGGAAAGTATTGAAAAGAGTTTTGGTGAGCAAACTGTTTCCATGATTATGAACCTGCATGCCCTGGCTTACAAGAACTGGGAGATCAATACATGAAAGTGGCCAAGATCTTGTTGGGAGTCAATGGAGCATAATGCTATTCTCATCAGCTCAGGTCTTGCAGACTCAGGGCAACCATGGCTTCCTTCACTGAGTCTTTTGACTTGTCATGTGGTCTTCCTCTTTTCCTATTGCCTTCTCCTTTACCAGGCATTATTGCCTTTTCTAGTGAGTCACATCTTCTCATGATATGGCAGTAAGACAGTCTCAGTTTAGGTTTAAGAGTAGGTTTACATCTGGCATAACTCTACTCCTCCCTCCCTGTGTTTCTATCTCATCCATCTTTTGGTTCTTCTGCTGACTGGTCTCCAAGATGGGCCAGCAGAAAGGAGTTCTTTCATAATGTGGGCAGTCCAGCCACCAGAAGGTGCTACAACAAACTATAGTTCCCAGAATTCCATAGCATAAAGCCCTGGCAGCTAAAGTGGTGTCAAAATGGATTATTTCTGCAGTGCCGATCAACTGAAAACCTTAAAACCAGTTCATCTGACCCAAGAGTCACCTTCCTATCCCTGATCCCTACAGCCAGAGCATCTTTGATTTAGGAGTGCAAGATTATGACCTTGGAGTCTATTCAATTACAGAAAAACCAATGTCTCCTGATCGAATGTGTGGGACAGGGATTTTGTCATTAACCTTCTGCACCTGAAGCAAGATAATTTTCTGCTTCTGAACACAGTTGCTGCTCCAAATGTGTGCAGGCCTGCAAATATTATCAGATGCACCCCCAATGAGCTGTTAACACAAATTCTTCTGCATTTAAGTAAGTGCATTTACAATGGGCACTGGGTTTATTAATCTTGGGATTATAGAGTTTTGCTTTTAAAACTGCTTTCGGCTTAATCATATTTTAATAAGATGATTGGTTTAATTGTATTCTAGGATGGTAACTTCTTGTGCTTTTGAATTTTGCAGTTTTTAATTCTGCACGGAGCCCCCTTGGGTCTCTGGGAGCAACAGAGGATCTCAAATGCACAGCGGCAATCCAGATCTCCGTTAATAGAAAGTCTCGCTTGTGGCTTTGAATGGGGAATATGATGCACAATTGCAGATACTAATAAATGTAGAAGAGCAACATCCATTATTTGAACTCTGGGGAAACTGAATATCTGCTTCTTTGTTTCAGTGGTTATGGAACTTCAATGGGGAAAAATGCAGCAACACACTCATCAATAAAAGTGACAGGTTTTGCATATCTGCAATGTGACTCACCCCATTATCAGAGATCTCACAGCATCCTTCATGCATTGCCATGGCTGGGTCGCAGTAAATGTGCAGCTGCTGGATATCAAACTGCAAAGAAATGGGTACACTCAGTTAAATAAGACAGGAATTGAGAGCCTACATAAAGGAGATGCAATTCAGGATTGCTCAAGTTGGGTTTATCCAGCCCTTGGAAAGAAGCTTCAGCCACTCAATACTATTGCTGGAGGTACAGACAATGCTAAAAGTCTCTATTGACAGATTGGTCTTAATTTGTCTTGCGATTCCTGGATTGCCTAATCTCAGGCTTTGGATTTTGTGTCTAGGTTTTGTGGTGGCTAGCCTCAAATTGCCACCTTTGAATGCTGGAAATAGGAGTTTGCAGTTGTATTATTTGAAATTACTCATCATAAAAAGATTTTGGAAAAAGGTCTTAGATATTATATGTCTAGTATAACACAGCAAAAATTTACCTTTGCCCGGCCCTTTTATTGCTATCTTTATATGCTCAGAATAACAGTAAATTGAAATGTAGGGCTTTGGTTGACTTTTTAATATCAGCAGCCAGGATGGAAGTGGCCAAGAACTGGAAGATGAGGAAATTACCTTTGGCTGATTGGTGGAAAAGGATATGGAATAATTGGCTATCTGAAAAACTTTCCTTTCAAATGAAAATCAATAAAGGACATGAAACCAGGGAAACATTCCAGGAGGAATGGTAGATTCTCATTGAATATTATCTACAAATGACAAGGACAATTGCAACTCCCAAGTGGGCAACACATTTTTGGAGAGACACAATTGATATTCTCCCCTTTCCATAGTGGTTAGTATGATAATTGTGAAGTGACTCTTTGTATTTTGGGTTTCTGTTTTACTGTTATAATTTGAGAAATAAACTATTTTTTAAAAAAAGAAATTACTCATCATCCTGAAAGAAAGCAGATTGCATAAAAATGTCCTAGTCCCAATCTTCATCACTTAAGCCACTGCATCCCCGTTGAGCTCCACAATGACCCCCCCTCCCAAAGCAACATACACAAGCATAAGGTGAAATTATGTTGGCTTATGTCACAAGTAGGATGTTGACTCAGATATGGCTGGACTGCAGCTCACAACATTTTTCTCAGGTGCCTATGGCCAGTTGGAGTTGCAGTCCTGCAACATCGGGAAGGCATCATGAATCCTGCCTCCGATCCAACTTAAGATGTTTGGATGTTTCTCTCTTTGTTTTCTGGAGATAACATTTTGAGGTTAGCCATCCTGAGAATGGACCACAACCCTTAGGTATCTGCACCACCAAAGTCTGAGATCTGATTTATTACTTATTGTCTGATTGATTGGTGGACCAGCTTCCCACAGTGCTATCCATACTGACAGACCCCTAAACTTGAACTTATAGAAGCCTCCATTTAGACTTCACTGGCCATCTATCTGATAAATGCAAACTGACAGTGGAGACAACATCATTAGGATAGTGATGCTGGTTAGTTCCAAGATGCAGGTCCAGAACTTCACTCAGCAATGCTTCTGGATTTCTGGAAATCTCTGCTACTCGCTGCCATGGACATACAAATGACCAGTAGCCGTCTTGCAATAGGAGTAGCTGTCACCATTGTCAATGATTGCCACCAGTAGTAATAACATCAATCCTGTGGCAATGTTAGAACACCAAAGCTTGCCCAAGAATGCCACATAAGGGCACCAGACATAAAGGAGGCATTCTGGAAACTGATTTATGACAAAATGCACTTATGCCCTGAATAGCTTAGTTAGTTGTTAATGATGCCTTGGCTAATCAATTCCAGTGATTTTAAAATTGCTTCCTGGAAATACACAGGTTTTTTTTGATATAAATATGCAGCTTTTCTCTATTGTTTCTCTCGAAATTATTCTCCCATCTTTAAGCTTCCTGATATTTTATTAAACCTTTTAAATATCTTGTTCTTTCTAGGGATGTATGAATGATGACACCTCCACAAGAAATTTTATTGATCCTATGAAAACTGTGTTAGTATCATATCCAGTTTATCAATTTTATTTTATTTTTATTTTTTTGTCTGAACAGGGATCTCCAAGTTCACTGGCCATGTGGTCTGGGAATGGGATTCTGGGATTTGCAGTCCATAAAGTATCTTTTCCTGGGTGGAAATAGAATCTAAAGGCTGTAATTTTGCATGACAGTGTACATTACTTTTACATACACTTAGCTATGTAGCAGAGGCACTAAGAAATCCTGTTAGTGAATTGTGAAGATGAAAAGATACATCTGCTTTCTGCAAAGAATGTGCTTTTGTACAGGAAACCCAGATTTATCTCTACACAGAATAATTATCTAGAACTCTTTGCAACATGCAAATACTGGGGGAAATGCACAAAGATCTTCCTGCTGTGTTGACCTTTTCAATGGGGTTTCTTGAGTACTGAGACCTGCTTTTTTCAGCTGTGAAATGAATAACAGTGAATATTCATTCAATTTCAATATAGCGGTAGAGAAAACCTTTCCATATGGCTGCTGCAGTTTATACACCATTTATCTAAAGTGGACTTTTGGAGTGAGTTTGGAGGCTCTTTCTTGAGCGAATTACTAGAATAATGACAAGAGGAATTAAAAAACTAACTCCCCAAAATATGGTAGCCTCCATGAATTGCCACCTAATGTTAACTTGGTCAACCTATAGCACATAAAGTGATGTCAAACTGCTTTATTTCTACAGTGCAGATGCACCATTGAACATGATTTATGGCTACAATTTCTTTGATGGTTCCTGAGAGTTTTTATGTGGATCTTAAACCCCTTTTCTCCCTTTAGCAAAATATCTTAGGATTCAAGGGGATCGTCCCAGAGGAGGGAGGGCATGGTCAGGATGACTATATTTTTGCAGTGAAAGCCAAAAACAAACAAACAAAAAACAAAACAAACAAACAAACAAAAAAACTAAACCAAAAAACTGAGGAAAGAGAAATGTCACACTGCCAAGAGTTGTCCTTGAAGTCCTACCATGACCCACCGAGACAGGAGCGCCCTGTACGGCATCCAGTCCGACAAATGCGTTGCCTTCCATGACCAGCTGTCGGCGGAGCTGTAGCGGTTTGGATGAGATGTAGCTGCAGTCGATGTGGATGGAAACCACCTGGCTTTGGACGTTGAGGACCATCTTGTGCCACTTGAGGTCGAAAAGTGAGGAGACTCCTTTGCCAGAGAAGATGGCACTGACAAATTCCTCCTCTTGGCCTTTGGCCTGGAACTCCAGGCTTCGCTCTTTGCTATTGATGCCCAGGGAGAGCTGAGGGGTGAAAGGAGATGGGGCTGACTAAGATAACTTTCTAGAAAGAGAGGCAGAAAGGAAGGGGGAAACAGAGAAGGGGAAAGATCAAGACAGAGCCATAAACAGAGAGAGATGAGGACTGTGACAGGCAGCAGAGAAGTTAAAATAAAGCCATTATTATTATTATTATTATTATTCACAATCTACTAGGTGTTAATGACTGGAGTTTTGGACCATAAATGATTCGGATTCTCTCCAAGAAACTAAGAATCAGTCGTGTGTCATTTGATACTGTGGACTGTTCCAAGTTGTGTCAGTTTTTGGCGGAGGTACCTGCGGGTATCCCTGCCGATCGGTAACTTGGAAGAGGTACCAGTTCTCTTTGGTGGTCTGCTTCTTCAAGAGTAGGGTGATCACCAGGGTGAATTCATCTGGCAAGCCCAAGGGGAACAGCTGTCTGGGAAGAAAGAGAAGGACAAAGATGTGGTGGCACCTTGGACAACACGATAAAGCCAGCTAATGATGCAGGCAAACATAAGAAGTTCTCTTCCAACTGAGTGAGTTCCAAGTATTCCACCAAAGTTTACCTTGAGAAAAAATAATCATATGAAACCCACTAGGTAACCTTGGGCAAGTTACATGCTCTCAGGGAAAGATGATTGCAAACCTCCTCTGAACAAATCTTGCCAAGAAAACCATGAGTTGGAAATGACTTGAAGTCACACAACAACAACAATCCAGGCTGCTGGGGCTTGCAGTCCAACCACTTCTAGAGTTCTGCATTATTCTTCCCCAGGTGCAAAGCATCTTCTAATGTGCAAAACCCCCAAATAGATACTGGGAGAGAGATACTGGCATCCCATTTTCAGGGAGCTAAATCAAGCAAGCAGAGCAGATGTCAAGAAAGAAGCATACAGGCCCATGCGAAGACACAGACATTACGGTGGAAGGGAACTTAAAACAGGTTTTAATTTGTAGATTAATCTACAACAACTCTGGTTTATTCTAGGGAGTCCTTTTAATTGGAAGATTGTGAAGAAAGGTCACACAGAGATACACATTTGCAGCTATTTTGGTTCTGTGTCTGAAAGAATGAAGCCGAGAACACGAAGGATGACATTTCCATCTAAGAAGTGCTCGCATTTATTGATTTAATTGCAATTTATCTTTCATTTTCTTCAATATCTAAAAAAAGCACGCATGGGCAACATGCCCATTTATTTCGCTGAAATGGAATACAGTATTTCAAGGGAGATGATTACTCAACCAAAGAGTGTTTAATTGGTTGCCCCCGCCCCAATAGTTCCTGCAAGAAAAGAAAAGCGAAAAAACAAAAACGCCATTATGCCAGCCCATTAAATCATTTCTTACTGCAAGCATAGGAAGGTTTCTGGTTTTAAATCCATCCAAAGCACTCTTTCATTCCATGTTATGCAGTGACTGTTTTGCCATCAAAGGTTCACTCAGTGAGAAGCCATGGACCAGTTCTTGCACCCAAAGCCATGTATGAGGATGAAACAATTGTTGTTCCTCACTTTATTTATTTATTTCACTTCAGCTTTTTTTATTAGTTGCAACAGAAAAAAATATTCAAAAATATTTTTTTGAATTAGTGGAAAAATTGATGTTTTTTTCAGTGTTGGAAATCTTGAAAAGTAGAATCTTAGATGAGAAAAAAATCTTTGGAACTTGCTGTGTAAAAAATGCACCTTTTTTGTACTAAAAATAGCATCTTCTACACAGAAAACAAGTTTCCTGTGCAGAATATCTCTATCTATCTATCTATCTATCTATCTATCTATCTCTGTATCCTACCCTATATTTCTGACCTAGGTCAAACTGATCTCAGGGTAACTTGCGAATAAAAAGCATTTTCTGTGCAGTTCTCCATCCTAACTTTAAAAGCACTGTCCAAGGTGCTGATCTTTACCTGTAATACTGAATATTCAAATATAAAGACATAGCATTCAAAACCAAAGTCAGGATCATCCATGCCAAGGTGTTTATGATTTCTGATCTCTATATATGGCAGTCAAAGCTGAACAGTGAAGAAAGCTGACAGGAAGAAAACCAACTCTTTGGAAATGTGGTGATGGTGGAGAGATCTCTGGATACTGCAGACCAGCAAAAGGACAAAATGAATGGGCCATAGGTCAAATCAAGCCTGAGCTTTCCCTTACAAGATGATGTGATTCATTAGAAAAGATAATAATGCTCAGAAAAATGGAAGTCAGTAGGAAAAGAGGAAGACCACATTACATATGGACTGTTGTGATGAAGAAAAGTCCTATGGATATCATGTTGTTCTTGTTAGCTGCCTTCAGGTTGACTTTTAACTTATGACGACCCTAGGAATGAGATCCTCCAAGTCATCCTATCCTCAACAATCCTGCTAAGCTCTTGCAGACACAGGTCTGTGGCTTCCCAGATTGAGTCTATCCATCTGATATATGGTGTCCAGAAACCATGTTGTTGTTGTTGTCAGATGCCTTCAAGTCAACTTCAACTTAAAGATAACCCCATGAATGAGAGTCCTCCACGTCATCCTATCATCAACAGCCCTGCTCAAATCTGGTAGATTGAGGGCCATGGCTTCTTTGATTGAATCCATCCATCTGGAATATGGTCTTCCTTTTTTCCTACTTCCTTTGACCTTCCCAAGCATTATCATCTTTTCTAGTGAGTCATGTCTTCTAATGATATGGCCATCAAAAAAGACCAAATAAATGGCTCTTAGAGGAAATCAAGACTGAACTCTCTCTAGAAGCCAACATGGCTAAAATGAAACTGTTGTATCTTGGACACATCCTGAGATGACACAACTCACTAGATGTTTATATTGAGTAAAGGAGAGGGCAATAGGAAAAGAGGATGACTGCACTGCAAGTGAACTGACTTAATCTAGGATGCCACAGCTACCCCAAATTTGCAAGACCTGAGGTCTATTGGTGATCTGGGTTCAGAGAGGTCTCTCATTCCTAGTGTTGACAAAGTAGGCTTGGGGGCACATCATACAATACAACAACAGACTTTGGATAGGTCAACTAAAACTGAGAGTAGATTCAACAGCCCACTAACAGGGGATCCACCGGCTGCCTCTATTCAAAACACAACCAAATATTTTCAAAAGAGTACTTGAGTGAAGTCATTTTGAGTTTATCACTGGAAAAACTGTCCAACCATTTTTTTAAAAAACAAACAGCAGTAGCAACAGCAGCCACTAACAACTGAGCTCATTTCTCTGGATATCAAAAATACATCTAGACCAAACCAGACATAATTGAGCGATTTGGCAGCAAAGCAGAACTGGGATCCGTTTCATCGGTGGAATTCTTCCTAGTCTTGCAACATCGCTCGCCAGTGTGTAAAATGACCCATTCTGGGGTTTGATCAACACCAGATATTTATTAAAAACCTTTCCACTACTAACATCCCAAGGGCATCATGGGCTCTTGGCAGGGTGGTGGGTGTCTGCAAGAAGCTGATGTTTGGATGCCGGGGTGAGAATCAAGTCCCCATAAGATTTAATTGAAGAGAAAAAGTTTGCAAAACATGTGACTCATCACGCTGTGTGCAACCCCTCAGACATGGATTGGGGCCTGCCAAAGAAGGGATGTTTCCAAAATTCTTCACTTTGATTGATCTTTCTTTAAAATATATTCTGGAGTCTTGACTTTGTTATGTGTCTTCAAGGCTATTGCACTAGGGTTTCCCTGGCCAGGTTTGTCCAGAGAAGGTTAGCATTGCTTCCATTTGAGGCTGAGAGTGTGTAACATGCCCATAGCTACTTAATGGGTTTTCATGTCTGAGCAGGGATTTGAACCCTGTTCTCCCAGAGTCCTAGTCCAACACTGAAAGCACTGCTCCACTTTGGTTTGGGGGCAGGGGGAAAGAAGATTTATTCAGAGGAGGTTTGCTTTTGCTTCCCTCTGAAAGTGTGGCTTGTCCAAGGCCATCAGTGGGTTTCCACAGCTGAGTGAAGATTGAAATCCTCTTCTTTCTCTCTGTAGAAATGATGCAGTTTGACAGCACTTTAAGCACTGTAGCTCCATTCTAGTGAATCCTAGGATTTGCAGCTTTGCAAAGTCTTTGGACCTTATCCCACGGGGCCAAAAGCAGCAAGAATCCACTAAGAATCAGGCGCTATAGCGCTATATCTTCCCGAGTGATTACACGACGTCGCTCAGAATCCGCTAAGAATCAGGCGCTATAGCGCTATAGTTTTCTGTGTGATTACACGACGTCACTCAGAATCAGCTAAGAATCAGGTGCTATAGCACTATAGTTTTCCGTGTGATTACACGACGTCGCTCAGAATCCAGCAAGAAACCGCTCAGAATGCAACATCATTCGCATTCTTTTGAATGTCGGTTTCAGCAGGCATTGCAATGGCGCGAGCTTATCCATAGCGCTATTATAGCGCTAGCGCCATATTTATACTAGCGCTATAGTACTGCAATGATGCTCATATCGCTTTCTTGCCACTTTTGAGAGCAGCGTGGGATAAGGTCCTTTGTCTGTCTCTGCCAAAGAGGGCATGAAACTAACAATCCCAGGATTCTGCAAGATGCAACCAAGGCAGTTAACAGCAATGCCAAACTGCTTTATTTCTACAGTGTACATGCAACCCTAGTTCACCACCAAAACCGTTGCACCACACTGTCGCTCGGGCCAGAATTACTGGACTTTGTTCTCTCAGTGGAATCAATGCAATGAGAGTTCATCATTTTTTTCCATTTTACACACATCTAACTTTTGAAAAGACCATTGCATATACAATTTGTTACCAATGTATGTGCCATCATGCCTATCATCCCCTGCTTCCTCTCTTAGGCTCTTGGTCTAATTGGTATGGACAGAACACTACTGTAAATGGACCATCTTTATACAGTGATAGGTCTGCCTCCATCAAGGTTATTGATGGATTGCTGTTTAATGCCCTTTTAATGCCTGTATTGAGATTGTTCCAACTATTTTGTTTTAACTTACTGCATAAGCCACTTTGGGTCCCTTTTAGGAGAAAAGTGGACTATAGCTTAAATAAATAAGTAGGCAAATTAAAACTCCCAGTTTGGAGAATTACATCTTACGCATCCCAAGCAAAGGAGGCAAAACAATGGAGGGAATGTGAACACAGCAAATGCAAGGGTTCTTGGTAGGAGTAGTTTTCAGTATCTCTTTCTCTGCAATGCTAGAAATTTTGGGACTAAAGGAAAATTTCTCTGGGGACAGAATTGTTATTTGGGGGGCAATTTTTTTCATTCTCTGCATACAAACATAGCTACACCCCTGCTATACAATGATAGCAATCCTGCTTTTTTCTCTGCAGAAAGTGCCATGTGGGCATCAGTAACACAGAGGCTGGAGAAGATCTGGATAAATGGAAGGAACTAGGAGCTGGGACTGGAATTGATTTCATCCTTTCTCCTAGTTGCACCAGCATTTGGGAGGATTGGTAGGCAAGGCAGCTTAAACTTAAACTAAAGGAACAACAATGGAATGGAACAGGGGAAATTGTCTTCTTTTTTGCCAGGAGCTTGATGGGAAACCTTTTATTTTTTATTTCAGTTTTTTGTTCTTTGTCTGAGATTGCAAAAACAAAGACAATAGGCTGGCACCTGCCAAGCCAACACACGCATCTGATGAGGGTACATTCAGGGCAGCCTGTTCTCAATTACAAACAATGTTCCCCTTTTCCTTCTCTTAATGGGTTGCAGGTTGTGCGGCTTGCCTGTCCCACCAAGCTCAAAGGAGTCAAGGTTAGCCCCAGACATTTTGCTGCCTGAGGTATAGAATAGGAGAGCGCCTTCTGCCCATTTGCAAAAGCCAACTGGATGTCAGGGCTTGTTTTCTTTAGTAGTGGCACTGTGTGGGTCAGGACTATCCCAGGTGCCCAGATTTCAGCACCAAAAACCTGACATCGAGGAACAACCCTTTGAGATATCACAGGGGCTCATCCTGGTGACATTACGAGGATGGCGTTATAAGGGGCAGCCCCTAGTGATGACATTAGGCTTGACACATTAAGCACCAACCCCAGCAGTTGCACAGGACATGCTGCTGAAATCATGATCATAATAATAATAACAATAATAATCCATCCCTTACAAATGAGGAATACATAAACATGTACGCACACTTTTCAAGGCAGTGCTCTCATCCTGAGATTCCTCCCATCCCAATCATTATCATCATCATCATCCATATCCAACAAATAAGGAATATATAAACACACACACAATATGTGCACACATACTTTTCAAGGCAGTGTTCTCACCTTGAAATACTATTACTACTACCACTACTACTACTACCAATAATAATCCATTTCTAACAAATGAGGAATATATAACACACTTTTCAAGGCAATGCTCTCTGAGATTCCTACCCTCATTGAAATAATAATAATAATAATAATAATAATAATAATAATCCATCTCTAACAAATGAATATATAAACATGCACACACTTTTCAAGACAGTGCTCTCATTCCTCTCTCTTGAAATAATAATAATAATAATAATAATAATAATAATAATAATAATCTATCTCTAACAAACGAGGAATACAAAAACACACACGTGCATGGGCACACACACACACACACACACACTTTTCAAGACAGTGCTCTCACCCTGAGATTCCTCCCCTCCCCATAATAGTAGTAGTAGTAGTAGTAACAACAACAATAATAATCCATATCCAACAAATAAGGAACATATAAACACCCACACAATATGTGACCACCCTGAGATTCCTCCCCCTAAAATAATAATGATGGAGACAACAATGATCTGATCTGATGACATAAAAGGAAGGAGAGGAAAGAGGAAACGAAGCAAATGGAGGCCCTATGGAGACCATTGCGTGAGACTATTCAGAGAGAAACTGGTGCTGTCGCAAACAATAACTTTTCCAGGGGTCTGAGTAGCAGCTGGCAGACCACCGTCAGATCAGCTGAAACCTGACCCTTCTGCATCTCCTCTGGTTTTGTGCTTTACGCCAATGTCAAATTTCACTAGCCGGCTACTGGCCTCAGCCAATATTTATGGAAGGAAAGTAGCAGCGAGTTCTTTCCATTGCAAAATCTCAACAACATGCCCTTCTGATAATCATCTCCTGGAGTATTACGGCAAAGAGAAGTCCCTGGCGACGGGGAGCACAATAAGTCTTTGCAAAAATTATATCACCGTTCAGACGGTTTCCTCATCACTGTGTGGGTGGATGGATAGTTTCTCTCTCCCTTCATCTCTCTCTGGCTCACTTCTGCAGGGAAGGAATGAGAGACCTGGATGACGAGACCTTGGCCATGGCATCTCCATGGTGCTGGATGGAAATGGATCTCCTTGTTGCCCTCCGCTTGGAGGACCGGATCCAAGTCGTCCGTCTTTCCTTTGCTCCTCTCTTTGCTTTGCTTTGCTTTGCTTTGCTGGGGTCATCATCATGCCTGGCTTGTGAATCATCCCAGCAAAACAATAACCAGCCTAAGGAGATCATAACTGGCTTCCCGGGAACTAGCCAAGGGTTTAAACAAACACACCTATTCCCAACAGCCACGGCGCCGTCCATCTATGAAATAAACTGTTTAAGGACTGTCAATAATTAAAAAAAGGTGCATGTGTTTGGGAAAGGGGAGACACAAAGGGATTTGTAGGAGACATTTTTGGACGCAAGGGAAATGCACAGAATTTTCCACTTAAACCACAGGTTAGGAAAGGCTGAGGACAGGCAGCTAAGATAAGAAATTGGAGATCGCTGGAGATTAGAAATTTCGTAGGCTCTATGAAAGCTGATGCTACCAACTTCTTTCTCAAAGATGCTACGAAGTCTCTCTGCATACCGATACAGAACAGGACAGCTTTGTCTCTGTCTACGTCTAAGCAAGGCATACTTCTTTCCGATTCAGTCTTCCTTTGCAAATATAGCAAAAATAATACTGACCAACCTTACAGGGCTGTTGTCAGGTTGAGTCAGCAAACAGGGGCAATGTGTTTGAAACCCTGAAAAGCCTTTTTCCCCATGCGTGGCTTCAAAATATTTAAATATATATATATATATATATTCCCAAAAGCAAGCTTTGATTTTGCTGTTCTATGTAAGGGACACCATTATACTATGGCATTGCATTTAATGGGACTTGAGTATCCACAGACTTTGGTATCCACAGCAGGGGGGTCCAGGAACCAAACCCCAGCAGATACCAAGGGCCCTCTGAATACCTTTCTATTACATTATCACACTGACAGTTGCCTTATCAAAAGAGGCAAACTATTTCCATGCCTTCTCAGACGTATGACTTCTTCACATCCACGATGGATGAAGAAGGCTGTGAGCTTTCAAAGCTTGCATCATGTATTTTGTGCCTTTTGACTGGTTTAATAAAGGTATCACCACAATGTATAATGGGCCCTTGGTCCCCACTGGGGTTTGGTTTCAGGATACTCATGGGTACCATAATTCATGGATGCTCAAATACCTTTATATACAATGGCAGAGTAAAATGGTCTCCCTTATAGAAAATGGCAAAATCAAGGCTAGCCTTTTGGGGAATCTATCTATATCTATATCTATATCTATCTATATAGATATGTAATATATTTCAATCCATAGATGGTTGGATCCATGGATAAAGAATTCATGGATACAGTGGACTGACTGTATATGTTGGACTCTTACAATTACTTGATAACAGAGCCTCTATGCCACCTGGTGTGTGTGTGTGTCTCTGTGTGTGTGTGTATACTTGTCTTGAACTGCAACTCCCAGCATGCCTCATCATTGGTAGTGGTAGTTGGGGTTGCTGGGACTTACAATCAGAGCAGATGTGGAAGCCTGCCTGTTTCCCACCCCTGCTGTACATCCAAATGAGCCAAGTAAAACCAAAGTTCCCAATCTTTCCCTCCTTGGATTTTGAGTACCAAAGTCCCCTCCCAAGACAAGAAGAACACACACACAAACTGCCCTTTTGCATTGAAATGGTACAAGGAAGGCATGGTGCTGATCACCAGCTTTTGCAAAATGCTCACAGACCATCTGATTTAGAGCATGAGGCAAATCATGGACACGGCAGGATCTGTGTCACACTTTGGCCAAGAGAACGAATTACAATTGATCATCCCATGACAGTTGCCAAGGATGGAAAGAATATTTGAGAATATTCAGAAAATGATTGATTAACATGTTTTTCAAGTGTTGAGAAAGCCTGATGAAAAGAATCTTGGACTTATAACAATCTCTGCAGCTCAAGAAACTACGGCTTTTTCTGTGCAGAAAATAGCACCCCAAATGCTGTAATTGGGGATTTATTCCACACAAAATTTGCTCATAGCCTGGTACCAGAAATGGCATTTTTGTTTTTTGCATAGGAAATAAAATTTCTGGACGGAAATATTATTTTTCTGCACCAAAAAAATGCTGCCACCTGTGCAGAATGCTCCTTTCTATGCAAAACAGCCAGATGTGGATTTTGTGCTGAATAGGTCTTGAATTGCAAAGAAATTTGGAAAAACGATGGGTTTTGGTTTTCCAGCAGGAACAAAATTGCTAAAATAATTCATTGCTTTGCATTTAATCGGACTTGAGCATCCATAGATTTTGGCATCCATGGGTGTGTGTGTGTGTGTGTGTCCTGAAAAAAAAACCCAGTGGATACCTAGGTCTCAATGTTGAGTCCTTTTTTTAACCATAGCATTTCCATACAACATGGAGAGGCCACAACTTTAAATCTTCCACTGCCAGTCTTGTATTCCATTTTTATTTGCCCAAAGGAGCCAGAGGTTTTGAAAGCTTGCACAGAAAGGTTGACCTGAGGGTTGTGTAACCAGAACATGGGGTTTCCAAATGTAGCTTAGGGTTGAATGTAGCTGCTCCTGCGCTTTTGAAAGTCGTAACTACAATGGTATCCAACTACTTTGGGATGCCTTGGAACTAGACCGCCAACTAGTTACCTATTAAGAGATAATTTTCAGGTTCTGCTAGAGGGCAGCTGTTCTCTCCAAGCTCTTCCAAGAGAAACCACTTGAGGTGGCTCATGGTTTCCATCTCAAGGGCATATGAATCTGCTGAAGGTGGGTACAGATAGAGGAGCTATCCAGGGTGCTAAAACCCTGTCCCCAAATGAGGTCCAACTCCTTAGACAGGTCCTTTAAATTTCAGATTAAACCCTGGAACAGATACACCACTTGACTGACATGGGAATACCTAGCCCCCAGTGTCCCAGCTCAATTCCTTGTGGATGAGAAAGGCAACTAGGAGCCCTATGGCTTCCGTCTCGGTGGACATATGACAATGACTGTCCTACAAGCAGAAGCTGGAGAGTTGGGGGGGAAGACAGATTCCAAGCCTGCCTTTTCCACTTAGCCTCCAGGCCCCGATGAAAGGGAAGGCCAGCGAGTAAACAGCTTAAGCTGCTTCAATCCAGCAGTCTAGACCCATCAGGCTCAATGCCAAGCTTCAGCGAGGAAAAGAAAAACACACATGGAGCAATACTGGTTGCATAAGGTCTTGGAAGACACCCAAAAACTCTGTTGGTTTTGAGCTGTGATTTACTTTCTAGGATTAAGAAGAACCTCTTCCTGCCCTCTGGCTGTGGTCGAATCACCCACAAAAAGCTTTGCCGGGGGGGGGGGGGAGATATAGTATCTTTATAGAGTTGACAGGTTGGATGTCTTGGGTCCCAAGACTGGTACCAATATGGGAACCAACTGTCAGAGGCATACTTTGTTGGGATACACTCAAAGGGCTTGGAGGCCTGGGCTTTCAACAGAACCAACTTTCCTGAAGGTAAACACATTTGAGAGTGGACTACAGTTCCCTCGGATTCCTTGGGAGAGAGGATGCTTAACAAATCAGTTTACATCTGTAGTCTCTCAGTCATGCAATTCATCCACATAGTATATAGATCAACTGTGGAACTCACTGCCACAAGAGGCAGTGATGGCTGACAACTTGGATGCCTTTAAAAGTAGGTTGGAAAAAAATCCATGGAGGGTGGGGACATCAGTAGCCTCTAGTTACAGTGACAGTAGAATCATAGAATCATAGAGTTGGAGGGGACCCCAAGGGGCATCCAGCCCAACCCCATTTTGCCATGCAGGAACACACAATCAAAGCACCCCCAACAGATGGCCATAGAGCCTCTGTTTATATCAATAGTATATCGATCCATTCTTAAAGGCATATATCAGTATATCAGTTGCTATGGGACCTGAGCACAGCCAATATAGTGGGAGAGCCAGTATGATGTACCGGTTTGAGCAGGGGTAGGCAACCTTTCCCCTTTAAGGGCCGAGGGACTTCAGCTCCCAGAAGCCTCAGCCATGTTGGCCAATAGTCCCATGTTGGCCAATAGCTCCTGGGATTCTGGGAGCTGAAGTCCCTCGGCCCTTAAAGGGGAAAGGTTGCCTACCCCTGGGTTTGAGTGTTGACACTGGGAGGTCAGGGTTCGAATCCCTGCTCAGCCATGGATAACTGGGTGTCCTTTGGCAAGTCACACTCTCTCAGCCTCAGAGGAAAGCAATGGCAAACCCCCTCTGAACAAATTCTGCCAAGAAAAGCCCATGAGAGGTTTGCCTTGGGGTTGCCATAAATTGTAAATAACTCAAAGACACACAACGACAATGGGACATGAGACAAGGGATGCAGTTGTAGTCGGCCATTATGTTGGATGTTGGACTAGATCAGCCTTTGTTCTGATCCAACATGGTTTTTCTTGTTTCTTTATGTTTGTAATACGCATTTGGATAAGTTCTCAGAGGCATGCTTTTTTTTGTCTTTGAAGTAGAAAATTCTCCATGCTACATCTGGGATTAACAAGCTCTGTTTGGTGCAATAACGTAACCCGTAGGTGATAAAGCCACACCATATGTGCCACCATTTACTAGCTTTCAGAGTACTTACTTTGTAGGACGGACCAGAGGGGTGCTGCCCAGTCGCAGGATCAGTGGGCCTTTGGGGTTACGGATTTTCTTAATGGCGGATGTTTTCAGGAGAGCAAACCGTTTAATTAGATTAAATCCTGCAAAAAGTACAGAAATGAGAAGAGCGGGGATCAAGAGTCAAGCAAGGCCTGCGTAGATCTAGCTTCTACTTCTGTGCCAACAAAATTCCTTTAAATCTTATTATTTGGCTGGCTGGGTGCTGTTGCAGACAAAATCATTCAGAAAACCTCTCTAAAATGGAGGGCAGTTATGTGACATTTTAAAAAATGCAAACTTAGGTCATATTCTTTCTTCCTTTTTTTCTGAAAAAGAAAAACAAGTGTTCTCTGCTAGATTCAGAAATCTCTACTAGACTGAGAAGTTTCCATCTGGAACTCCGCTTTTGAAAATATTATTTTGTGGAGCAAGTCGCTAGTCCTCATGGATGCAGCCTATACGTTTCATTTCTTCCTCTACATACTGCAAGCCCCATTGATCTGAACAGAAAGAGAATTCATCTGCCTTGTTTCTTCCAGCAAATACTTGAAGAGAACTCCAGAAATTTTGGGGTCTCCTGCCTGTCTCTAATTGACTTTCCCCTTTCCATCTTCCAATCTCAGTCCTCAGATTCAATACAGAAATCCTTCCCAGTTCTTCCTGTATTATTCTAAGTACCGAAAAATGATCCTTGGGGAGGATCCTGCTCTTTTGTGGACAATCCCTGGATTATTTGGCTGCGTCCTTAGCTTATTTGTGTTTGTTGCACCCAGATTTTGCAAAAGAAAGAATTAGTAAAGTGCTGAGCTCGATCCCTGAAATAATTTCAGAACCTTACCAATAGCAATTTTAAAGCAGTCTTAAACCTACAGCCTTGGCTCCATCATAAATCAAAATGTAGGCTGTAGTCAAGAAATCAGAAGAAGAGTAGGACTTGGAAGGTCAGCTAGGAAAGAGCTAGACAAGGTCCTCAAGTGTAAAGAAATACCATTGAATACCAAAGTCAAGATTGCCCATGCCATTGTATTTTTGATTTTTGTGTATAGTTATGAAAGCTGGATAGTAGAGAAAGCTGTTAAGAAGAGAATCAACCCATTTGAGATGTGATGCTGGAGGAGAGTTTTATGGAGACCATGGATTGCCCAAAGAGAAATGGAGGGTTCAAGAGCAAATCAAGCTTGAAATCTCCCTAGAAGGCAAGATAACTAAGCTGAGACTATTGTAGCTTGGATACATCTTTCTTTCTAATAAGTCATGCCTTCTCATGGTATGTCCAAAGCCCAATAGTATTTTGGCTATAATGCTTGGTAAGGTGGAAGACAGGTAGAAAAGAGAAATGCTACATCACAGGGGGAAGACTTCATCAAGGAAGCCATCACCCTGAGTTTGCAAAACCTAAGCAGGGCTGTTGAAAACTGGCTGACTTGGAGGTCATTCATACAATTGCCATAAGTTGTAGTTGAAGGCAATTAACAACAACAGCAACAAGAACAACACCTGAAGCAGATTCACCCCACCGCTGACCTGGAAGTCACCAGCTGCCCCTGAATATGCTGGATCTTACCTTCACATGGCATGATCAAGCAGTGCTGGAAGGTAATCTTCTTCCCATGAAAAATGCATAGAGAGGAAAGAAATAATAGGGAAGAATTTTGGAGAAACATGAAAGATTCTCACCTGTAATATTGACATATTCCTCACTGCTCTGGTCCAGGCGTAGACCTTCCTTCTGCATCTGTGGACACTTCTCCCCTGCAAGATCCAACCCGGTGATTAGTGCATAAATACTTTCTGAATCTAAAGATTAAATCAACTTCATTCAAATAACAAAATCCTGTAATTTTCTGATGATTGTGCTGCTCCATCCTCCCCGCCCTCCATTGCACAAAAAATATGTACCTTGTATGTGTTCATAACAATGGGAGCATTTGAAACAGGCTTTGCAAAAATGCATGGGATTTGAAAAACACATGCAAGAGCACGTCATTTGTTGGGGAACAATTGTTCAGAAATCATGCACATATTTGACAAAGTTGTTGTTGTTGTGTGCCATTAAGTGGTTTCTGACTTATAGCGACCCTAAGGTGAAGCTGTCATGGGGTCTTCTGGAGTTGAGAGTGTGTGACTTGACCAAGGTCACCAAGTGGGTTTCCATAATGAGCGAAAAAATCGAACCCTGATCTCCAGAGTTGTAGTCCAACACGCAAACCATGACAATACACTGGCTTTCCATTTGACAAAAGCAGTATCAAAAAAAAAAGAGTATATCCCCTTTTAAAATGCTTCCAAAAAGATGTATTCGGAGGGGGAGCCTACAAAAATGCATACAAATGTTTATGCTGCTCAGGATAAAAATAACTTGCAATCCAATGTGGAATAAATTATTTTTTAAAATGAGGGCATGAGGGAAATCAAGGTTGATAGCTTGGCCCATCTTTAACTGGGACACCGGTCCAGGTTTGCCAAGAGAGCATGTGAAATCCTTCAGCTTCCAAGTGTTACACTTTATTTTGGAAATTATGACAATGAATAATGATGTGGCATTTTAAATAGAAAACTGACTCACACTTTTTACTGGAAACAGCATTTCCTTTCTGTTGGGGGTAGTCTATCACTCGGCAGTGGCAGCTGGAGGCTGTCAATAGGGCAGTGAATCCACTTTGGGTTTTAGCCCAAACTCTAAAAGAGTTCTCTAATTGGCTGGACTCTATTCCTCAAATGGGTTCAACAATTTCAATAGGTCCTCTAAGATCCAGACTGCCCACCTTCAACCACCATCACCCTCAAATTCATCACCAAAAGCTAGCATGAATAACATCTCCTTCCAGAAATGGAGAGCAAACACTACAGTACAGTTCTGTTAGCTGTAGCCTGTATTTCAGAGGAAGGAACTGGCAAAATCACCTTTGAGTATTCCTTGCCTAAGAAAACCCTATGAAATCCATGGGGTTGCCATACGTTGACAGGTGACTTGAAGGCACACACATACCCTGAAGGCACCAGATCCTGTCTGACCTTGAAACCTAAGCAAGACCAGCCTGGGTTAATATTTGGATGGGAGACCACCAAAGGATACCAGGTGCTGGAGGATATATTTCAGAGGAAGGAATTGGCAAAACCATCTCTGAGTATCTCTTGCCTAAGAAAACCTACAAAATGTATGGGGTTGCTATAAGTCAACAGATGACTTGAAGGTATGTGCACATATGTACATGGTTGAAAATACAGTTTTTTGAAGACAGGGAGTTATGGCTGGTGGGGGTGGCAAGTCACCACAGCTATGCATAGTTATGGGCATTTGTGTGAAGATTTGAAGTGGAAATGCCAGCTGGAAATCATGGCAACAATTTTTCTATTAAAATTGTGAGTTGAATAGCTTAAGGAGGACTAGTTGAGGACATATGGAGGGGGTACAAAGGTGTAGTGGCTTTAGTGTTGGACTAGGGCATTGGAAGACCAGAGTTCAAATCCTGGGTTGGCCATGGAAACCCACTGGGTGATCTTGGGCAAATCACACTCTCTCAGGCTAAGAGGATGGCAACGGCAAACCTTCTCTAAACAAATCTTGCCAAGAAAACCCTACCATATGTTCACCTTAGGGTCGCCATAAGTCAGAAACGAGTTGAAGACGCAACAACAACAACAGCAACAGTGGACTCAAGGTCAGTCCAAAATCTTTATTTTCCTCACTCCTTCCAAATCGCTTCCTGAAGCAGTTGCCTCATTATGTCCAATGGCAGGGCTGATCCTGGTGCAGATATCCAGATGTAGATATCCGGAGCTAATGAATAAAAGATGGGAATGCAGCGCTACGTCCAGCAAGCCGATCCACCATTTGTTTTTGCTTTTGATTCTGTCTGTTGCAGTTGCTAAGCTGTCTCTGAGGCATCTGGAGGACACACAACACAATCTTCCCAAGTTCAGATATTATCAAAGCCCTGCCATGTCCCTGGGGTCTACAGCAGCAACACTATATGCGCAGCTCATGGTGGGAGAAGGAAAGCTTCATCCCAGCAGCAGAATCACAGATAGTGAGCAATTCCTTAGAGGCCCAGCACTGGCAAGAGGAAAGCTGGTCCCTCTCCAGTTTCCACATTAGACAACAACCAAGCTGATGCATTTCTCGTGGGGCTATCCCTCGGAAGACAGTTCAGGATGAACAAATTCTTCCCCAAAAACTTTGAAGTCATCCTTGCCAAGAGGCCAATTCTCTCTCCATCACATATGAATCCCACCCTTCTGCCAAGATGGGACGATGCTGTTTTCCTCTTGCAGTAACTCTGTGAGATGGGATATAGCAAGCAAGGTACCCATGATCACCACCATGTCAACCCCACAGTTTAGCCAGGCCTCTGAGAGTCAGGTAAGTGGTTTGAATGTTGGCTAGGACTTGGGGAGATCAGGCATGGAAACCCAAAAGTAACACTGGGCAAGACACGGCCTCTTTTAGCCTAAGAAGGCAGTGATGGCAAACGTCCTTTGAAGAAATCTTTCCAATCAGAGGCAGTGTGGTGCATTGGTTTGAGCATTGGACTCTGGCTCCAGGAGACCAGGATTGAAACCCCTGTTTATTCATGGAAATGCACAGGGTAACCTTGGATAAGTTACAGCCTTGGAGAAAGGCAACTAGTGAAAACTAGAGAGGGCTTCTATACTGTTGACTGTTGCATGGCGGAGGGATTTTCCATAGAGGGAGTTTTTCACCTGGTTGCATTAAAACACAATATAACCATTAAAGGTTTAGGAACTTTCTCCAGTTTTCACTCTGGCAACCCTAGGCACTGGCAAACCTCCTCTGAATAAATGTTGAACATTGTAGGATGGTTTGTGTGTAGGACTAGGACTCTGGGAGGCCAGGAGTTGAATCCCTGCTTAGCCATGCAAACCCATCGGTTGACCTTGGGCAAGTCACACTCTCTCAGCCTCAGAGAAAGACAACAGCAAACCTCCTCTGATGAAATCTTGCCAATGAGAGTCAGTAAGATATAGTAGGTGTGTTGTCTAGGCCCTCAAGAAACCAGGGTTCAAACCCTTGTTTGGCCATGCAAACCCACAAAGGTTTCCATGAACTGGAGCGGTGACTGTTAAAGTGGTATGAAACTGCATAATGCAAATACAGCCCAGAGTCTGAATCCTATTGATCAGTCCCAACTCAAGTAGAACCTCTGAGTCAACTGTTTAATGGTATATAAGTGTTTCTAATTGATTCTGTGGATCTACTTTACTTAAGGCTGCAATAGGATTCAAGCCAATGTCTCAAGTTAAGTAGGACAAACATTTACTCTTTTGCCATTGCAGTTGACTTAAAACAGAAGGATTACTTCCACTCAATTCCCCACTAATCCTGTTCCATTATTCCTGCCAGTCCGTTCGCTTGGCACATGCCCCAGAAGGGCAGGAGATCTCAACCCTAAATTAACATGCTTTTTTTTTTTTAACATTCCTCTCTGCTTGGAAGACAAATCTCTAATTTTTATTCAAAAATCTTTCCTTTTTAGATCACTAGTCCTCCATCAATCAGTCTTCCCCAGACCCATTACTTTATTATCCTAAGCCCTCCGCTGTTCTCATCCTATCCAAATGACACAGCAGGACAAAACCATGCATTATCATTAAACTCTTGGGAAAAACATTGATGCCAGAGAAGTGCCTTGCTTGAGTTCAAAGAACTGAGGCTGCCAAGTAGAGAGACAAGAGTCAATGAAGAATTAGCAAAGAAGACTGAAAAGAAGGCTTTTGACATGGACCCTGCTTGGACTCTTATAGACGTGGTTGTATTTCTTGGCTGTTGTGCAATGGCTGGATTCAGTTCATATGGGACTTTCTTATGTATTGCTGTGCTGACTTTCCTATGTGTAGTGGTTTGAGTGCTGGACTATGACTCTGGAGACCAGGGTTCGAGTCTCCATTAGGCCATGGAAATCCACTGGGTGACCTTGGGTGAGTCACACACTTAGAAAACCACAACTAGAGGAGACTCACTATACCAACTGCTGAACAAGGAGACGACACATAGATCAGTCTCCTTGATTCTATGGGTCTACTGTACAGTGAGCCCTTGATATCTGCTGTGGTCCAGTTCCAGGACCACCGGTGGATACCAAAATACAATGGTGTAGTAAAATGGTGTCCCTTATAGCAAATGGCAAAATCAAGGCTTGCTCTTTGGAATGCAAGCCTTGGTTGAATCCATGGATAAACTCTCTGTTGATATGGAGGACTGACTGTAGTTGAGAATAACAACAGAATTGAGACAGAAGTCTTGAGGAGGCCATGACTCAGTTCCAGCTCTGACCAAGGTGAATGAGGTTGGCCTTTTCTCTATAATACTGCCTTGGGCCTTTTCTCATGCCCTTGGGTGTCATCCTGGAGCCACAAAGTCGTGAATGGTTCCTCTCCCTGATGAACGGTTTCCTTAATGTTGCATCCCTCGAGTTGCAAGGCATGCAGACTACAATCACAGGCTCAGAACAGCTGCAGCCACAGTTCACTGCAAAGTGTTGTGGTTGTATGTTGTAAAAAGAATAAAATAAATGGACACCATAGCTCCCGAAATAAACAGCACCCGAGGGCCCTTGTGGGGCATCCATACTACAACATCTGCTTCTCGTCTTGCTGCCAGAGCCATTAAAAACCTGTCAAAAAGGAAGTCAGTGGGTTAGCATGGGCCAAAGGATGCCTTTGAGTGGGTCATCTGGGTTGCTTTCGACACAGTGGAAGGGCAACACCATGGAATGGTCCAGAAAAGAACGGTGGCCTTTGCCATCCGGACAAAAGGGAAATTCACGGTGAATTTGACCATTCCTCCTCAGGCTAAAACAGTTGAACGACTTTGAGGGAAGTGGTTAGCCAACTTGAGCTCTTTGATGGAAGGCAGGGAATAAAATAGAAATACTATGAATGTTTTTGAGCAAATAAATAGTGACTAAGGCAGGGAGGGAAAAACTCTCCACAAACTAAGAACAGCAGGTTGGGATTGTGGTTTCCTCATCACGATGGTATCTCCAGATTTTGCCCAAAGTGAAATTCAAAGAGAGGTGTCCTCATGCTGTGAGTCAACATCTGAGGAATTTCAAGGAGAGCTGAACACATCTCAATAACACAGAGAGAGGAAAAGAGATTGAAAGGAAAGGAGAGGAGAAGAGCATCAGCACATGGATGAAGCCAGAGAGCTGCAAAAGGATAAAGTAGTAACATTTGAAATAGTAACTGCGAAATCTTTGTCTGCAGGCAATGAGTTTCCCTGTGCTGTTTCCCATCAAAGGAATTTGGAAGACTGCTTTAAATTTTACACACTGCCTGTGAAAGAGCAAAATAGAGTGTTTTTGCCAGAGTTCGAGCATTGCAGAGACAAGCTCTCTGCACAAATGGTTCCTTTTAAAAAATAATAATTAAAAAGTGGCAATGGTAAGGTGGGGAAAGGAAAATGTTAAAAACCATCCAAAATTTCTTATTTCAACATTGGACGTAGGATATCATTTGTAGGCCTAATTAAAGTAGACTTGTTCAGTCAGTCATTGAACAGTGAGTCCACACTTAGGCAGATTCAATTGATTCAATGAATCTATTTTAGTTGGGATTAGCAACAGCTTGTTGTTGGTTGTTGCTGTGCGCCTTCTATTCATTTTCTGACTTATGGCAACCCTAAGGCCAACCTATCATGGGGTGTTCTTGGCAAGATTTCTTCAGAGGAGGTTTGCCATTGCCTTCCCTTGAGGCTGAGAGTGTGTGACTTACCCAAGGCCACTCAATGGGTTTCATGGTTGAGCAGGGAATTGAGTCCTGGTTTCCATAGTCCAACACTCAAAGCACTACGCCATACATAGCATGTAGAGAGATTTTGTAGCACCTTTGAGACTAATTGAAAGAAAGAAATTGGCAGCATGAGCTTTCGTAGACTTCAGTCTACTTCCTCAGATGCATTTGGTGGAGTAGCAAGCATCTGAGGAAGTAGACTGAAGTCTAGGAAAGCTCATGCTGCCAACTTCTTTCTTTAATTAGTCTCAAAGGTGCTACAAAATCTCTCTACATTCTGATTCTACAGACCAACTGTACATAGCAGTTAGGTCCATATTAAGAAGATACTCTTGCTCCAAAACAGTAGTTTATACTGATCAGTATATATTATATATTCTATGTTAACCTCTGCCAGCGTGAAGCCCTTCAGATGGGCTGGACAGGCCATTCCCTTTGGTCATGCTGGCTAGGAATAGTGGCAGTTACAGTCCAACACATCTGGAGGAGATTGAGTTCAAGAAGGCTGTTTTATGAGTTCTGAAGAAAGTTGCCCAAGGTCATAATGGGAAATCTGTAGCAGTGCTGGAAAAACCTGGAATTTCCAAAGTGCCCTGTTGTTTTTTCCCCTAAGCTACTGAATTATTCTTTGTCTCTGAAACAGCCAAACATATCTGTAACACACAAGTGCCTCTTGCCTTCATTTGATGGAACGATTCTGTTTGGGCAAACAATATCTTATTTTCCCATCTATTAGATCCCAGGTAAGGAATGGGGGCTGAGGTGGTCTGGAGGCCAATTTGCAACCTCTGGGACCCTTTGGGAGCCACACAGGTTGCTCAGAACTGCTAAAAAACCAATGAAACCAGAAGTGTCTGGAAATCCACTTCTGCGGGGTGTGTGTGTGTGTGTGTGTGTGTGTGATATATATATATATATATATATATATATATATATATATATATGTATGTGTGTGTATATATATATGTGTGTGTGTGTGTGTGTGTGTATACACACACACACACACACAGTAGTTGGTCCTCCATATCCATTGATTCTGCACCCACAGATTCCTTCAACCATTCATGGCTTGAAAATGTTTATAAAAACAATAATTCCAAGCAGCAAACCTTGATTTTTCCATTTGATATAAGGGACACCATTTTATTATGCCATGGTATTTAATGGGACTTGAGCACCCATGGACTGGGGTATCCACAGGGGGTCCTAGAACCAAACCCCAGCAGATACCAAGGGCCCACTGTATTTTTGGGTTGCTAAATAGTGTTGATATGGACCTGCAACCTATAACAAAAATGGTTCGTTCCTTCTAGAAGCTTCCTGGAATGCAACCACGCTGCACAGCCGCTGCAGTCCCATGCCACTTTCTCTGCCATGGCTCCATCCTAGGTAATCCCAGGATGTGTAGTTTTGATGTGGTACTTGGAATGCTTCCTTTGGTAAATTGACAAACCCCAAATCCCAAGACTTCACAGGATGAAGCCATGGCAGTTCAAAAGGTATGCCATGATAGTGATTGTGTGCCATGAATATGCCCCAGGAGATCGGTTCACCCTTTAGGAGATCTAGAAAAAGGATGGTCCCAGAGGTTTGGGGAAATTTAGTACTGCAAGAACAACCGGGGGGCGGGGGGGTATATGAGGTCCCAGGGCCATACTTTACCTATCTCTGAACTAGAGTCACAAGCAGGGTTTGTTCAAAAATAAATAAAGAATAACCATACAAATACATTGGAGGTTTGGGAAGATAGCATCAGACCAAGAGACGGGTCTCTTGCCCATCTCTCCAGAGGATTCCTCTGATATCACTGAAAGGTCCCAAGGCACTTCTTTCTTTCTACCAAATTTCCTTGGCACCTTCAAGAAAAGATGGCAGCTGCTATGATTAACAGAGCAGAGACCCAGAAAGGGACTTCTTATGAAATGAGGCCATAAAGAAGAGGTGCCTGTTGTTTATAGCTCAGCTTAGCCAGTTCCCAGGGGAAAAAAACAAGCCCGTAAGTCAGGGAGATGGAATGTCTTTCCGTTTTATATTTCACATTGGAAGAGAAGGAGAGCCCATGGAGGCTGGAAGGAGGGGGGCAGGTCAGCTTTTGATAACACAAACAGATAGGGGAGAAGTTGGTATGGAAGTCCCTCCAGAGACCCAAACTCAGGGATGAAGTAGGTTTGAGACAAACAGGATGGAAATATTGTAACATTAGGCTTGTGGAACTCTTTGACACAAGAAATTCTGTTGGTCACCAATGGGAAAGGTGTCATGTTTTGTTTTGCAACTAGATAAATCCAGCATGGTGTCGTGGTTTGAGCGTTGGACCACAACTCTGTAGATGAGGGTTTGATTCCCAGCTTGGCCATGAAACCTACTGGGTGACCGTGGGTAAGTCACACTCTCTCAGCCTCATGGGAAGGCAATGGCAAACCACCTCTGTATAAATCTTGCCAAGAAAACCTCACAATAGGTTCAGTTTAGGGTCATCATAAGTCGGACATGACTTGAAGGTACACAACAACAAGAACAACAACAAATACAGACAGGGATTCGGACCCTGGTCTCCAGAGTTGTAGTCCAATGCTCAAACCACTATAGGACAAAGAGAATTTGTAACAGGGCAGAAAAGATCTTCTTTATGGAGCTATCTACGCAAATGTGTGTGTGTGTGTGTGTGTTTAAGTTGGCTGTTGACTTATGGCGATCCCATGAATTTCATAGGGTTTTCTTAAGCAAGGAATATTTTGAGGTGTTTTGCCAATTCCTTCCTCTGAAATATTGCCTACAGCCAGTGGAAAATACTGTGTTACTTTGCAAATGATGGATGATGGTGGAAGAAATACAAGTGAAAGGGAGGAGAAAAGAGAGAGAGATTTGCACACTGTCATTGTTATGTGCCCTCAAGTTTACCCTGATTTATGGTAGCTTTGTCCTAGAGTTTTCTTCTAGGTAAGATTTAGTCAGAAGAGATTCTCCATTGCCCTCCTCTGAGTCTGAGAGAGTGTGACTTGCCCAAGGTTACCTAGTGGGTTTCCCCTGCTGAGAAGCAATTTGAAACTTTATATTCTATAGTCTTGGTCTCACACTCAAACTACTTTTTCAAACTGCTGAGGAGTGGGCTTTTAAATGCTGTGCAATTCAAATATCAGTATTTGTGTATAGTTTTTAATACATTTGGATTTTTAAAGTGCAATGTTTTAAATTTATTTTAAATTGTTGCATTGGTTTTTTTTTAAACTTTATATTTACCTTTTAATGTCAGAATGGCATTAATGGGAGAATTCATGCGACAACCTTCTGGCATGAGGTTCCAGGCTGTTCTGATTGTGGTTCTAGTTATGGTTTCTTGAAGCCACCTTATTATGGTGACAGGGAACCCCAAACAAGTTCAGCACCCTGGATGACTCTTTTAAAGTGTCAGAGAAGACTTGCCCTGCCAAAAATATGGAAGCCACGATCTGTTCTTAAAGCGTAGCTTTCCTTCTTTCTGTTCTGATTCCTTGCTTGAAAGCTGTTTCTGCTTAGTCTCATTTGCAAAAAAGCTTCAACAGCTGACAGACCGACTGGCAAAGAAATGGAGGCAGACTTGGCCGCAATGAATTATTCGCTGTGCACCTGAGCATTAAGCCCACTTACAATGTCGGAGACACCAGACATCAAAAAGGGCAGGTGAGTTACCCCACACAACCAGGAGCCTTGGGTTCCTGCGGAGAAGGGTTGGAGAGTTGTACAGATGATGTGCGTTGAGCCAGAGGCATCCGAATGCTACCCCCCCCCTCCATGAGATGTGCAAGCCTTGCCTTACATTGTAGTGAGGCTGTTTTGTCGAACAAAAGGTTAGAGGGGGTCTGTTTGAAATAGTTCCTTTAGTGTTCAAGTCTTCACACACTGATGAGACAGAGAGAAAGAAAGAGCCAGAGAGACAAGAAAAGTCAACGTGTGCTTGGGGGGGAAAAAGGGATCGGCAGCAAAGTGGAAGCAAACCAAGTGTAAAACAGAAGATGCATTTCAAAAAACTCCAGCTATGGTTGAGGGCTTCCATGTCAGAATGGGCCCCAGCTGTTAAGCTGAATTTTAAAAGGAGCTATCCAGGGTGCTGAACTTATTTTCACGCTCAGGTTCAGCACCTTGGAAAGTGCTTTCAAACTTCAACACAAACCCCAGTGTGGATTCAAAGATTTTTCAAAGCATTGAATTTATTTTGGACTAAATTACTTTTAGTCGGCACTGTGGATAGCTTGGAAAATTGGGGGGTGGGGGAATACCCTGTGATATCCCATGAGTTGTTGCTGTTGTCGTTGTGTGCCTTCATGTTGTTTCCAAATTTATCACAACCCTAAGGCGAACCTATTTTGGGGTTTTCTTGGCAAGATTTGTTCAAAGGTGTGCCACTGCCTTCCCCTGAGGCTGAGAGCATGTGACTTGTCCAAGGTCACCCAGTGGTTTCATGGCTGAGTAAGAAATTGAACCCTGGTCTCCAGTGTTGTAATGCAACACTCAAACTACCACATCAGAGTTCCCACTAAAGTAAACCCATAGAATTACTCATTGAATGGTGAGTTATGCAGAAGTAAAGCCAGCTGAAGAAATAGCTCTATTGTAGCAATAGGTTTAGATTGACTCCTTTTTGGATGACAGTCCCCAGAGTCCCCCATGTCAACTGGCAGATCCAGAGGGCTGCTTTTCAAAAAAGTAATTTTCCCCAGCTCTGCTGTCTCCCAAAAATGGAGGCCATGTTTGAGATCTGAGGCAAAGTGACAGATAGCATTTTAACTATGTCTTATTTAATACTATTTTAAGGGGGGTGGGTTCGTTTGGGGATACGATGCATGGGTTTTATTGTAAGCCGCTTAGATTGTTTGTCAATAAGCGGGATATTATTATTATTATTATTATTATTATTATTAACATTAACATTGGCCGGATGTTGGCACCGGATTTTCACCATGGCACGGAAAGCTCAGAAACGTTTCTCCAGAGGCTGCCTGCAGCAAAACGCCGGGAGCAATGAAAGTAGCTATCAGTCATGGAGAATTGTTGCTGAACATGCACCTTCGGGCACCTCAATCTGTCAGTCAGAGATGGCAGCAGATTAATTCTCCAACAGGCCCTCCATGGTTTATCTTGCTGAGTGTTTCTCTCCTGAGCACCACACAATGGCACAGGAATTGTGGCATTTTGGGCTCGGGATCGATTGCGAAAAGTCATCCTGATGCTCTCAGCTCCCCAGCTTTGGGCAGAATCCTCTGTCAGGTGTTTGTGGGAGATAAGGATGGCCTCAAGATGATAGCAAATATCATGGGACTCAGGAACAAGACTGTTGCACACAAGTTATCTATCTTAGTTTGCACAAACTGGCCTCAATCTTATTGTTAGTCTCCAACTAGAGTAGAATAGAGCCATTGAATCAATTTAATTTATCTACATGTTGACTCACCATTCAACTATTGGAGTAGAATACAGAGAAATAGCCATGTTAGTCTGGAATATCAGTATACAAAGGGATTTTGTAGCACCTTTTGGGCTAACTGAGCAAAAGAAGTTGTAACATAAGCTTTCATAGACTTGGTCTACTTCCTCCGATGCATCTAAGGAAGTAGATCAAGCATGCATCTACACTGTAGAAATAATACAATTTGACACCACTACTTTAAGTTCTGTAGCTTCATCCGATAGGTTCCTCAGATTTGTAGCTTTACAAGATCTTTAGTCTTCTCTGCCAAAGAGTGCTGGTGCTTCACAAAACTACAATCCCAGGATTCTATAAGCAGTTAAAGTGAGGTCAAACTGCATTATTTCTACAGTGTAGATGCACCCTCAGGCTACAAAAGCTTATGCTACAGTTTCAAAGGTCTTACAAGATCCCTTTGCATGCTGACATCCAACAATTTATTGAATAGGTCTACTTTAGTTGAATTTCGCCAACAGGATTCCAGTCATTGTGTGTTAATTTTTTTCTGATCTGGGAATAGGGAGTCAAGTTAGTCAGTGGTGACAAAGAGCACTTTCTACATGGCCAGAGGAACTCTTCCTTTGATTATTGCTTTGTATCTTAACTCCTGGTATTCTGCATATTTCTTCCCCATTTCCTCTTGGCCTTCCCTTCCTTTCTTCATCTGTTGTTTTCTCCAGTGTCCATTTAATCTGCAAGTCTCTTGGGGCTAGGATTTTTCTTCTGATATTCTGTAAAACAGGAGTGGGCTACTAAGAAGACCCTCCTGTGAGTCTCTTTACTCTCTGATGCTGATAGGACCAGGGGCCCATTCACACTACAGTATTATAGTGCTATGATTCCACTTTAATACCATTCAATCCAATGGAATCCTGGAATTTGCAATTTAGAGTATTCTCAGCCAGAGAGCTCTTCTAATGCTTCATCAGACTATAAATCCAAATGATTTAATGGCAAGCCAAATGTTAGTTCAGGCAGAATCTTGATTTAGATGCAAAAAGGAAAAAAAATATGAACAGTGGGCCTTTGATATCCACTGGAGTTTGGTTCCTGGACTCCCCATTGATACTAAAATCCACGGATGCTCAAATCCCATTATATACAATGGGGTAGTAAAATGGTGCTCCTTATATAAAATGGCACAAATCAAGGTTTGCTTCTAGGGCTTTCTTTTGGATAGGGAATATTTTCAAGCCATGGATGGTTGCATCTGTGGGTGCAGAATCTGTGGATACAGAGAGGCAGATGTGCGTTGCCAAAGGAAACCTTGCCTTCATAGACCAGGCTGGTGGTACGTTATTCTGTGCCCAACTCTCATTGCAGCCACTAGTGGCTTGTATCGATTTCAGTAGATTCTCTGACATGTAATACAAGACATAATCTTAGCCATCCATCTGCAGCCCATTAAGGAATCAGCTGTGTGCGTATCGGCCACCTTTTCCTATTGCTGGCTCTCTTACCTTCTGGAGATGTAAGCAGTTTCCCTCCTTCGCAGGTGCCAAAGAAGATGCCAACCAAGCACACAATGGGAAGCCCAGTTCTCCTCATGGTGAGTCCTTAGGTGCTCCAAGCACTATGGGGAAGCTGCATCTAGAAAACAGAGTGAGTAACTGTCAGGTAAAGCCCCTTGGCAGGAGAAAATGGCCAGAATCCCTTTAACATCGCTGGTTAAAATTAAATACATGGAAAAAATGCAAGCCCAAACAGTCTCAGCAGCTAATTGTCCCCATTCCTTCCCCTCCCAACCTGGAAGGAAAACAAGCTGCTAAAAGCAAGACAATACAAGCAGATGTGAATGACAGACTATAGAAAGAGGACCAAGGGCTCTACCGCTGAGTTGGGCACAAATGACAAGTTTTGATTCAGAGTCCAGCGCTTTGGAAAAGGCCCCAGTTCATCACGGAGGTCCTTCTTGGGAAGACGTGAATATGGCTAGGATGTGAACCCTGGTCTCCCAGTAGCCTAGTATAACACTCAAACCACTACCCCACACTGCCTTTTGTTTCCCTATATGGGCATGCAGAAGTTTGGGGATGTAGAAAGTTCACTTCTCCCCTTCTATACCCTTTAAGCTGTCAGGGTGCAGCTGCGCTGTAGAAATAGTCCCATTTCACATCACTTTAACTGCCATGGCTCCATCCTGTGCAATCCTGGGATTTGTAATTTCATGAGGCGCTAAAGCCCTTGCAAAACTACAGATCCTAGGATTCCACAGGACGGAGCGACAGCACTTACAAAGTGTTGTCAAAAGTGCATTATTTCTACAATGCAGATGCACCCTGAGGATTTCTTTCGTGTTTTATCCAAGCAGAGAAGCAACCTCTGAATTCCCCTCTCTCTCTATTTTTATCCTATTTGCTTCCAATGAAATGCATTTGTAATGCCAGCTGTACCAACCAGAACAGTGGTTGTGTCGGGAGGAAATTGTGAGAGGAGACCACCTTAGCCGTTCCATGTAAAAACCCATTTTGTGGTGGGGGTGTGAGATTGACACGCCATTGATGGTCGACCCCAGGAGGAGAAGCTCTCACATGTGCCTTCTATGGGATGAGCTATATGGACACCTCTGGATAGTTATCTGCAGTTCAGATTATTTATTCTTTCATATTTTCTTCCCTTTTTTGTGTATTTTCTTTGCCTGCATTCTGGAAGGATGAGACATCTGGAAAAGGCATTACAGCAGAGGAGCTCTATTGCTTCAGGAAGAAACCGCAAGCGCCAGTCCATTCCTCACACTCTCTTGATCTCTTTCCGCCAACCCCAGGTTTGCTACCAGTTCTGGTGAAATTTCATTCATAATAAGAAACGGATGTGTGAAAAGATTAGTGATTTGTGTGGCTCTGTTGTTCTAGGTGATATTTTGTGTCAGCAATCCAGGAAAGAAAAGGAGAGGGTGGAAAAAAGAAAAGAAAAGAATGGAAATTTATTTTTGGAAGGGAAAGAAAAGTGTGTGGCCCTCTCTTCCCACATGGGGATAGCCATTTGCATTTGTATTCTACTGATCTGCCTAGCATATCCGCCACCACCATGGGTCACTTGCTTTTGCAATAAGAAAAAGGAGCCCAGCAACAATCGCATAGATGGTGCTTTGTCCTGGCCTCAGATCAAGCAACCCAAGTTGCCGGCAGATGTGCTGAAAGGCTCATGGGATGCTTGTTCAGACAACCATCCTGTTGCAGGAATGATGGGTTGCGGATCTTCCAGAGTAAGAGGCAAATTTTTAAAATTCATTTTAAGGATGTTATACCCCAGTTCTGTTTGGATAATTGCCCCTGGGCCAGATCTTCACCCGAGGCAACTATGCAGCCACAAGCCAAGCCCTTACATAATGCATCACTTTCAGTAACATTATTCTCTATGGGAGCAGAGTTGAGACATACTTTATAACTTTGGCAGGTCTTAACATCTGCAAAGCGATTGGGCAGGGATGTAATTGTGAGGCTGCAAAATGAACACATTGGCCCTCAGTAAGATTTCTGCCCCCAAATGATTTGTTTCCCTGTAGTCTCTGAATATCTAGCCTTGCAGAGAGTGAGACACTACACATCATTTGCACCCGGAACCCTTCTATTTGCTGCCTTTGCATGCCTTTGTTTCCTCCCCCTCTTCTTTGGATGCCTAAACTGCATTTCTAAATGTTTGAGTGAAGTTTTAAATGACTGCAATGCTAGAAATTTGAGGACTGGAGGAAAATTTCATTGTGGGGCAGAATACTTATTGGGAGAGAAATGCCTTCATTTTGCCCCACGTTGTAGCTTGTAGTTTGGTCTAGCTGGCTCAAGGAAATGAGCCCAACCACATACTACAGTCAAACCCCACCACCACCTGGGTAAAAACAAAAACCAAGGACCTGGAGTCTCAGTAGTTAATCTGCCTTGAGGCGACATTCTCCTTAGCGAAACTTGCAACACACCTTCTAATGATGGATTATTTATCTCATCCTCTTTTAATCCCAAATTGATTGATGTGGCATTGCGAGGGGAGGAGGAGAGTTTTCTTTCCCCTGTAACGTCTCTAACCAATCCTTCAATAAATAAAGATGGGCCCCATGGCGCATACATCATAATTTCCTTGCAGGTGTGTGTACAGAAAACATGAGCTGAGTTCCCATCCAACAACACACACTCTCTTCTTCCAACGGCCTGCTTTTAAACAGCGTCTGGCTTCCAGAATCAATATGGTGAGCCCTTGCCTTGAAAATCCCACCTTTTTCCTGAGTTGCAAGGCATTCTTCTGCGAGCCTCTTTATCCGGGATTTAATGCTCATAAAACACATCTGGAAGTATTTGTAGAAATGTATACAAAATGACATTACAAAGCCTCTGCCTTTCCTCCTCCACGTCTTCCTGAGCCTCCTGGTAGGATCCACACACCCGCACCCACATTCCTAAATTTAAGCAAATTAAGGAAGAATGTGAACGCTTCTTTCCGGGTAGAGAGAAATTCCAAGAAGATTTCTTCTAAGAGTCATTGACAGTGACCATGCAGAGGATCCCTCAAAGCCTGCTGTGGCATTCCTCAAAATTGTAACCTCCTTCTATACTTGATGACCCTGAAGTTCTTGCTCCAAGTGAACCTCCCGGCAAGAATCCCCCTTGTTTTGCCTAAAGCAGCCTACCCCATCAAAGCAGCTTCCAAAGCACATGTAGAAGCAGATCCAGGAGTTGCAGACAGATGTGTGGAAAAGGTTTCCCTCTCCCTATGGAGCTGCGAGGGATTGAGTCGTCGTTCTCTTACCTGGTGGAGGTGCTACACACAGCTGGCCATGCTCTATCCAAAGAGGGGAAAGGAAAACCGTTGTCCCCCCCAGGCAGGCAGGCAGGCAGGCAGGCAAGCAAGCTAGTAGTGAAGCTACAGCCCACGTCACTCTTGGATCTGGCAACCGTCTGCTCCAAACTTTTGGAGTTGCTTGGAATCCCCCCCAGTCTTCTTGTCCTTCTCCTTCTTTCTGGTGCGTCTGTCTGTGTCCCAAGCAGAGAAAGAAGGGAACTGGGGAAAGGCGAAGGAGGGAGAGGGAAATCAGAGGAGAGCTGGTCCCAAGCTGGAGAGTAAATTTGAAGAAGAGAGAGTTTGGGACATCCCAGTAGAACCCAACTGGATCTTTTTGGAGACTTTCCCTCCCCTCCCTCCACAGACACACTCTTTGCTTCCACTTCAGAGGTGGAGAAATGAAGATTTCACCCTCTTTGCTCTCTGTGTGACGAAGAGCGGTTACTTCACCAGGCCCCTGAGCTGGAAGGGAACAGCTATTAAACGTGCCGGAATGCCAAGAGAGCTTAATCGAGCCCAGCTGGGACAGGAACAAAAGGCCTGCTGCAGGCTGCACAAAACCTCATCCAGCTCATCTACTGCCTTCATGTCTAGCGGTTTCTTCTCTCTTGCTTTCAGTCTCCCTGAAGTCTGGCACCTCTTCAGCACTAGCGTTCCTGGGCCAAGCCATCGCCGCAAGCAGGATCTAGCTTTGTGATGTGTAATCTCTCCGCCATCATTGGAAAAAAGGAATCAGTCCTATAGTGAGACAGACCATTGCATACCCTCCGTCTGTCCCGACTGAGCAGGGACACTCTCGGTTAATCCTCTGCCATCCCACTTTTCCAGCTTCTTTTAAAATGTCGCTGTTTCTCTCTCCTCCTCCCACTTTCCCCCTTTGTCGTCCTCGTTTAAGTTGCTGCAAACTGGTTGCAACATGCAGGAGTCATTTACATACAGTTAACTCATCAGGGGAGGGAGAAAGGAGAATACTTTGGTTGCATCTGCAGAAATAATGCAGTTTGATAACTGCCATGGCTCAATACTATGGGATTCTTGGATTTTTAATTTGCTGTGGGAACAGAGCTCTCTGACAGAGAAGGCTAAAGATTTCATAAAAGTGCAAATCCTAGAATTCTATAGCATAGAGCCATGACAGTTAAAGGAGGTGTCAAACTGCATTATTTCTGTAGTGCGGACACAGTCAGAGTGTCCCCCTACAACTGAATGTTCAAACAAATGTGAAATGTGCAATTGCAATGTGAGTGCACCTATGCACATGTATTGCAGACTGCACAAAATGCTCCTCTGCCTATAAAACTAACAATTGCATGGCATGACCTTTGCTTTTGCAACTCATAACTGAATACAGACTTCCCCATTGGAGAAAAATGTCCAAATACTTTGGTAGGGAAACATATATGAATGTATCAGTCACTAACAGGATCCTATCCATCCATATGTATTAGCTTGAGTTATGCCCACATATGTCACCAACAGGATTCCAGCCAAAGGATGAACCCTGAATTTCGGGGCACTGATGGACTTGTTGGTGGCCACCCAGTGAGTTCATAAGTGAGATAGGATTTGAACTGGGGATTAATTTCTGGGCCTGTTTGCTGAACGCCCACACAATGCAAGATCTTGGCTTGCATAATCCCAGAGAGTCTCTCACCTCCCTCCTGCCTTGTTGGGAACTCCAGCAAACTTACTGGCACATGTAGGTCACACAGCTGTCTGTGTGACCACATGTGGCATTTAAAAAGGAGAAGGAGGAAGGAGGAAGGCAACCCTTTAAGGCTCATTACAAAGAGCAACCCATTTATGTGCAGGGTTTTTGTTTTTATTTTTGCAGGAACTCTCTTTCTAGAGACAATGGGTGGGAAATTGTGAAAAGTTGCTTGGTATAGTGGAAAGCGCAAGAGCCAGCATGGCATAATGGTTTGCATTGGAATATGCCTCTGGAGACCAGGGTTCGAATCCCTGCTTGGCCATGGAAACCCATGGGGTGACCTTGGGCAAGTCACACTCTCTCAGCCTCAGAGGCAAGCAAAGGCAACCCCCCCAAAAAACAACTCCGGGCGCCATTATGGAACACAAAATGGTGCCCGAGTAGCGCGCATGCATGCGCGACTCTGGATGCCATTTTGTGTTCCAAAATGGCGCCCAGAGTCACGCGCATGCGCGCGCAATGCTGAACGCATGTGCACGGCTCCGGATGCCATTTTGGAAGACAAAATGGCATCCGGCGGTGGGCGCAAGCGGCGGCGGTGACAGTGGTAGCGGCAGCAGGACCGGCCACAGGCCGGTAGGAAGGCTTTGATGGGCCAGGTTCGCCCATCGGCCGTAGTTTGGGGACCCCTGATGTAAGGGTTGCCATAAGTCAGAAATGACTTGAAGGCACACCGCATGTGAAAATCATGTGAAAATCAATACAGATAATTTTTCAAACATATATTTTATTTTTTAATAACTGGGGGAGGGATTCAGAGGCCACAAAAGTGACATTTTGGCTTCCACATCCAACTCTTGGACCACATTTTCCCCAGCCTTTCCTTAAAGGAACAAAGAAAAAGGAAGGAAATGGAATTTTGAGCAGGGAACGGCTGCATCTTGTTGGTAGCAAACCTCCATGCAGGCAAAGAAAAGTGTTTGAACACTCGGGACACTCTTCCACACTTAGCAGCTGCTAAAATATATTCTGAACTGCTCATAAACTCTTGTAGGATAATTACGTTTTTCCAAGTATGTTCTTTCCCTTAATTGCCCTCTTGGCTTTTCAGTCAATGGAGGGCAAGTTTATCGCAGAGGGAAGCAGTATGGCAGGAGACAGTCAGAGATGGGGAGCTTTGGATACGGTGTGAGGACGAAGGTTGGAGCCGTGAATCCTTGGGGTTGTACAGACAGTGAATATAATCCCGGTAGAATGTGGCTTGAATCTTCGATGTTCAGATGCATTTTGAATGCATTCAACTAAGTTTTGGGGAAGGTTGCCAAAAAAACCCACTTAACCCAGAATAATTGAGCTTGGTTCCCCCTCCTGGGTTTTCCTAAAAGATTTGCATTGTCGGTGAATAACTGATGCGAATAGTATCATATATTAGTATGTTTAGTTTATTAGCATGTTATTTTAACATTTTAGCATTTTTATTGCCTGTGTTCTGTTTATTTTTGATTATATATGTTTGATGTTCTGCCCTTTGGTGGAAAGGGTATTATAAATAAAAGTTGTTGTTGTTGTTGTTGTTGTTGTTAATAGAGCCAGGACAAACTAGGATAAAACTCTGTATGTCTTGAAGTGCTTCAAATACATCTGCATCATCCATCTTTATTTGAGTGCTGACATGTCTGAGCAACAGAACTTGCAGAGATGTGCATTCTGATAGAATAGTATGCACAACAAAACCAGGATGCATTGATAAGTTATTTGGATAGTTGCACTAAAAACAACAATGTCTGAATAGGGCTCTTGCAGAAAAGAACAGGGATGCTGCCAGCAATGTCTCTGCTTGTGAAATGCAGGAGAAATGAATGCAGAGGTTGCCTTCCTGTGGAAGCTAATCTCTGAATGAGAGCGAGCGTTGCCAACCCAAAGTGCCTCGTTGTACAGTTCGCTTTCCAGGCTTAAGTCTGCGGTTTGGTTTCTTCCAGAGCGGGAGTCATTGCTGGAGCCGAAAGAAATTAGCCGACATTCGCTCCTTATGGAAATGCTGAGGCTGTAAGAAGAAAAAGGGGAGGTTGGGAAAAGTGACATAGGGGGGTTGCAGACTGCCAGAAATAGTGTGAATTCAGTCCACTTTTAGGGTTAGGGTTAGTGCTAGGGAATCATGGGAACTGTTATTTTTCTGAGACATTGAGCCTTCTCTGTCAGACAACTCTGATGCCACAATAAAATACAGTTCCCATGGTTCCCTAACTCTAACCCTAACCCTAAAAGTGGACTGAATTCACACTATTTCTGGCAGTCTGCAACCCCCCATAATAGAGGTGGAAGAAAGTGTGATTTGGCTTGCAAGGTCTCCTGTTGAGGACTTGCAAGATGCATGAAGAGGCCAGAGATTGGCAAAGGTACTGCTTTGGACCCCAAATCCCCTGACTCCAAGCTCTAAAGCAAGCGGGCAACTAAACAACCAGGCTTCGAATCAGCTCCCATGAAAAATATTATCCCTACTGGTTCTCTTCTTAGTCCAGTGGCCATGCTGATGTATGTGTGTGAGTTATGGGAGTTGTAGTCACGTGGGATAGGCAGTGCTGTATTGTTTTAACTGAGCTGTTTTTAAGAGCATTCCTATCTTTTAAGTCACATTTATTCTTGTGTTGTTGTGCGCCTTCAAATCATTTGCGACTTAAGGCGATCCTATCAGGGTTTTTTCTGGGGCTGAGAGGCCACATTGGAGGACCATTTCTCCCATCACGCACATAGGAGTTTATCACATGGGATGAATCCTGTGCAGAAACTAGATTTAAAGTGAAAACAACCCACTTTTGTGAGTTGTTTTTCACATGACGTTTGAGGTTAACCCAAACAGAAAGTAGGAAAGACCCACAAATGCGGATTGTTTTTCAGACGACGTTTGCATGAAAAAGAAAAATAACCCAAATAGAAAGCCGATAAAACCCATTCCTTTTTACTTTTGGGAAATTCCAAAAGTAGAAAGGAGTGGTTTTTGTTGACTTTCAGTTTGGGCTATTTTCATGTTATTTCTCTTTCTGCCAAAGCGTTTGAAAAACAACTGCATTTGCAGATTTTAAAATCCCGTTTCTGCACGGGATTTGCCTCCATGTGATAAACTCCATATACATACACACAGAAACATTCACATTTTTGCCTTCTAGGCATTTTTAAGCCTGCTTGAGCTATCTTTTTACAACAAGAAATGACCCAGACATCACTTCTTAAGTCTCGGGTGAATGACTGAATGTTGGTGGTTGCACCAGGTCCTTGCATTTGCTGCAAAGGAGAACTGCTTGCATGAGGAGGTACTGGATACCTCCTTGCGCAAGCCTGTGAAAAATACAACCATCAGCTTAACCCAGAGTTACACTAGCGTAGTGTCCCAATGGCATCCCAACCCACAAGGTCTAGCTAAAGATCCCAACCATGCAACTCCACCATCGAAGAAAGTGAATAGTGTCTATCCTGGGAACAAGGGGAAAGTTTCACAGAATAACTCAAGTCTGGAACTTGGGAGGGGAAACTTTCTTGGCGCTGCCTGTTCCAGCACTTTTTAAAACATGCAGCAATTTGGAAATTGGACTCTTTTTTAAAAGAAGAAAGAAATCTCTCCTTGGAGCCCCAGGTTTGATAGCTGAAAGCCTCGTCTTCGCTATCGGCAGCGCATCTCGGGCTGAGTCCTGACAATGGGGATTCTGTCTTGCTTCTTGGCACCAGCGCCAGGCCTCCGTAGCACTTTACACAGAATTGTGATGTGTGAGCCAGAACGGCATTCGGCTCCTTTCTCCATAACCATGTTGGCTGGGCAGATCCGACAGGAAAAGAAGAAGGAGGAGGAGCATTAACAACAGCTATTTTTGTCCCCAAAATAGGCTTCCACTGCCTCCTCCAAATGTCTCTGGCAAATTTCATAGTGGATTTTTCTTCCTCTTCATTCCTTCTTTGCCTTCTCTCTCTCAGTCAAGGCAGGATCCTGCCATTCCAAAACCTAAAAGCAAAACCTTTAACAATCCTTTTCATATAGGGAAGTCTAGGGTTCTCAAATCTCCAAGCCTAGACTCTCTTCCGTATTCTTCAGGATGAGGGGGAGGAATCTCAGGGCAAGAGTACTGTCTTCCAAAACTATGCCTATTTCTACATCTCTATATCTCTATAATTTTCATCATTTGTTAGATGTGATGTTTCTTTAATTGGGTGGCATACACTGTGCGGTTGTTGTTGATGCTTCAAATATCATGCTTCATGGCATCAAGCCAAGCAACTATGGCCTCATCTGCACTGCAGAATTAATGCAGTTTGACAGCACTTTAACGGCCATGGCTCCACCCTATGGAATTCTGGGATTTGTTGTTTGTTGTGGCATCACAGCTCTCTCTGACAGAGAAGTCTAAATATCTCACAAAACTACAAATCCTAGTATTCCAATAGCCACGGCAGTTAAAGCAGCGTCAAACCGGATTAATTCTGTGGTGTAGATGCAGCCATGGTGAATGGCATTTTAGGCATTCCACGTGATGGGTCGTTCCTCATGGACTGTGTGATAGTGCATTGCATAGTAGTGCAACGGTTGCACAGATGTACAACGAGGAGGTGTAACTCCACAAGTATGAATTTCCTACAGCTTTTTGGTGCATCTTGTGTGTCCGTGGTTATAACAAATGAAATCTCACCCTCCAAAAGTAACTTAGCTAACACGGTAGACATATTCGATGACTTAAGTGCTATCCAGTATGGACAAATGAAGTCATAAAGAACCTCGTAAATCATACTGTCCCATCTTGGCACTAATGTGAGTTATACATCTCTGTAGGGAGCCATATATCCATATATCTCTATACAGATACATACTTCTATTCAGGGATGGGCAACCACAAAGGGAGAAAGACAAAGAACTGCGCTGGAACCTTTAAGACATGCAAAAGCTGATCAATTCCAGCCTGCCCATTAGCAGAGCTCAGAATTGCACTTTTAAGAAAACTGAATACAATGACATTCATCATACACCTTCTTAAAAGTCATTTCCCAAGTCCTGCAGATAAGGTTTGGACCAAATCAGTTCATATCAGGATTCACCAAGATCATTTTTTTCAAGTATCCCTTTCGCTATTGCAATCAAGGTGGCAGCTCAGCCGCAAAGCCTCTGCCGAAAGACCCCAAAAGCCCCCCAAAAGCAATCAGTGCATTTTCATTCCTGAAGCTCACTCCAACTCCGAAAAACAGACTCACAAGGTCAGACAAAACATTAAGGGAAATGCATATTCCTTAGAATTAACTCATTGCCTCACTTGCAACAAGGCATCCTTAAAAATAGATGCCTTGGCAATTAGATTGACAAATTAAACCTGAGTTTGCCTTCCAATAAAGCACAAAAAATAAAGCAACTTTATTCCAATAAGGCAATAAAGTCCAATAAAGAAGCCATTGTGGGTAGTGGTTTGACCATTGGAGTATGACTCTGAAGACCAGGGTTCGAATCCCGGCTTGGCCATGTAAACCCACTGGGTGACCTTGGGCAAGCCACACTCTCTCAGCCTCAGAGGATGGCAATGGCAGACCCCCTCTGAAGAAATTTACAAAACAAAAACAAAAAAACCCAACCAAACCCATTGTTGCGATGCCATAAATCAGAAGTGACTCGAAGGCAAACAACACACACACACAAAGCAATAAAGCTCATTAAAAATGGCGTGTATTATATTTTTACATTGAGGTTAGTATAAATGTTCTTTACTATTGCATCAGTGTGACTGCCTGAAGTCAAAAAATATATCTTTAAACTTCGGACAGTTGTTTCATTTTTGACCAAGTTATGAGCCCTTCTTTACCATAATACATGATAACTTTGGCATATTTTATAAAAGCCTTTGGATGGTATGCAAAAAGACACCAATAGTTTTATTTATAAAGTATGTAGTACTGTTTATAGTGACAATCTCATTTTTATAACATTTTCCATGCAAGAGACAGAGGTGAGGAAAATGATGTACTAGGACAAACAGACTCCTCTCACCGCCAGAGAATGAGCTTTCTAAAAATTCTTGCTCTCTCCACGAAATTTTGCAGTCTTCAGTCCTCTCAGCCACATTTGCTTCCCAGCCAGTAATTGGAGTGAATCCTCTCAACTTTTCCCACAAGGGTTTTTTCCCCACAAGAGGGATGGAAAATGGAAATGCAAGCCCAAGCGACATTTCCAGAACCATGTCAAGGGAGGCTTTGCACAGTCTCATATCTTCCATGCATCCCATCTCCAGTGGCCCAGAGCTGAGCTGACTCAGGCAAAATTGAAAACTTCAGAGGTCCTCTAGCATTTCAAGATTCATAGAGACTCAAAAATGATTTTCCAGGAACAACAGGGAAGAAATCAGGTTGCAACCCCCTCCGGCCAGTCTGGTTGGGAAAGCACTTAGGAAGAGGCCTTGCTCAGCAGATGGAAAGCCCATCGCTGTCCTGTAGGTTTTTCGATCATCACTTTGAATCTTCTCTGCAAGAGATTTATTCCAGTCCTTTTCAAGAATTCCTGGATGGGAAGAAAATGCTTGATTTTTTATTCATCTCCTTTATAATTCACACTGTTTCTTGTTGTTTTCAGCACTTGGAAGCACCTACCAATATCTAAAATGCAAAGATATAGCTGTGTTAGTCTGTAGAATCAGTCTGCAGAGAGATCTTGTAGCACCTTTGAGACTAAACTGAAAGAAAGAAGTTGGCAGCCTGAGCTTTCCTAGACTTAAGTCTATTTCTTGAAGGTCTGCTTGAAGGTCTGCAAAAACAACTTTGGGGCAGCACATGACCCATGGGCCACACTTTGCCCATCCATGGTCTGTTTATATGACAGACAATCACAATTTAGATCCAAAATACATCCGAGGAAGCAGGCTCAAATCTATGAAATCTCATGCTACCAACTTCTCTCTTTCAGGTAGTCTCAAAGGTGCTGTAAGATCCCTTTGCATACTGATTTTCCAGACTCACACGGCTATGTCTTTGCAATTAGATTTGGCTTCTTCTCTTCCTTGGATCCCATTCCGTAATAGTGACAAATCTTCTTTCTGGGAGTCCGTTGTTGCTTTTTCATTAAGAAATATGCATGCATACATCTCAATAAGCAAGCGCCTAATTAACACCTGATGGTGGCTTCCCAACGTGGCGACGGAGATTTCTCAGGCGGCCAAAATAATTTGGACTGCTTTGCTCCTCCAGCAACACCCCCCCGCCGCCGCCATTTGTTTTCCTGACAACCCCAATAACTTTGCAAAAAAAAAAAAAGAAGAAGAAGAAGAAGAAGAAGAAGAATTTATTCCTTTGCTGGTTACACAAAGGTAATGGGGAGTGTAATTAGAATTGCTGCCTATGAGCTATCAACCAGTTTTTATAATTCTTTCTTTATTGGGCATTTTTTTAACCCTCATGGTACTGTGACTTATTTGGGAGAAGAACCAGGCTCAGATTCTGCATGGTGCTTGTATTGTGTAAATCAGTGTTCACATCATAGTTGCAATGCACCACCCTTCTTCTGCATGTGCCTGCCTCTTACCATGCTGTGCAATGGGGAATGCATAACTGCTGCTTCTCCAGTGCCAGGGAAACAAGTTATACATTTGAAGGTACTGATGGTTGAATCATTATACACCACCCCAAAATGCAGAAATGCATTGGTTATGCCCAACTAGAATGAACTAGAACTAGAATCCATTGAATGAATGTGATGACATGATTGTTGTCATTGTTGCTAACTGCCCTGAAATCAACCTTGACTCATGGTGCCCACCACATCGCAAATGAGTTTATTTTCTTTCTGTCAGTTTTCTTTACTGTTCAGCTCTCACACCATACATGGTGATGTGGAATGCCATGGTTTGAACACTTTAGGATCTTGTCTTGTTCCTTCATGGCTGCCCTTCCTAGTCCTAGTCTTCTTCTGATTTCTTGGCTGCAATTTCAATGTTTGATCCAAGGCATGGGCGCTCTTTAACTCAATGATTCTCAAATTCTGATCCTCCAGGTGTTTTGGACTTCAACTCCCAGAAGCCCCAGACAGCTTAGCCAACAACCAGGAATTCTGGAAGCTGGCGTCTAAAATATCTGGAAGACCAAAGTTTGGGAATTACTGCTTTAACTATTTCGATTTCCTCATTATCTAAGCTGAACTGATATAAATCCTCTGTGGTCATTATTTCTGTTTTCTTTATGTTCAGCAGTAAGCTTGCCTTTGCAGTTTCCTTGATCTTCCTTAGTAGATGTTCCAAGTCCAAGATGTTTTCCACTAGGAGTATGGTGTCATCCAGATACCTTAGATTGTTGATGCTCTTTCCTCCTGTCTTCTCCCCTCCTCTTTCTGAGTCCAAACCTGCTCTGTGTATGATATTTTCTGCATACAAGTTGAACAAGTAGGGTGAGAGAATACAGCCTTGCCTGACTCCAGTGCCATTTTTAAATACTTGAAGGGATGCCATGTATAAGTGAGCTTGTTTTCTGCTTCTCCAGAGAACAGAACATGAACCAATGGATTACAATGACAAGAAAAAGAGATTCCACTAACACCTTAGGAAGAACTTCTTGACTGTAAGAGCCATTCAACGGTGGAATGGACTGCCTTGGATGGTGGTGAAATCTCTATCTTTGGAGGTCTTTAAACAGGTTGAACAGCCATTTATCAGGAGTGCTTTAGTTGAATATATACCTGCATAGCAGGAGCTTGTATTAGATGCCATTTGTAGTCCCTTCCAACTCTTAAGATTTTATTATTCTATGATTCTACTTTCCTGGGAGAGTGTCATCTAAGAGTAACAACATACATATTGAACATTTGGGCTGTGGTTCTGTATCATGGTCTATGTTGTGTCACTTTATGCATACTTAGCAATGTAGCAAAGGTGCTAAGGGATCCTCCATGTGAATTGTGAAGATGCATATCAATATCATGGCACTGGCAAGATTGTCCCAATGCACATCAGGCTCTACCAACAAACATCAGCAACCCCTAGCCAATGTGCACTGGTTCCAGTGTCCATGCGTCTCATTACGAATAGGTTCTGTTAAGCACCAATCCCATTACTTTTCTGGCCCTCCTATAGGATACCATCATGGCAGCCCTTTGCTGGATACAGATGTTGAAAAACTGCTCTGTTCTATTTCCTTGGACCTAGGCCCTCTTAGGAAGACACAAATCCCTTCCTGAATTCTGGCCCTAGTTTCTTGGAAAGGTCAAAAGAGGACCATATACCCAAGCCTGTCCTCCCATAACTGGTGGTAGTTACTTGCTACAAGTTGGCTCTTTTGAGTTGCTCCAATGCTTCTTATGCAGTGAGATTCCCAAATTCTGGAAGCCCTTTGATATCAACTCTTCTGTCTCAGGAATCACCAGGATGGGAACTCATTGCAAGCTGGCAAGCAATTAATTGCTAATAATGGCTGGTGGCTTTGATTCCATCCCAGAAGCCACTATTAAGACCGGCTTCACTAGTTCCTGAGTTGGCAGAGGTTGTGCATTCAAAGGCATATTTTGAGTTTGTATTCAAATGTGATGCCAATTATTTTTTAAACCCACAGGGGGAGAGCTGGCGCCCTGCAGAGGAGCCAAGCAGAAAATCTTATGTTCCTGCTTCTAAGATGCTTCTCGCCACCTCCTGAGCACATTCCAATTTGACCATTTTATGAGGTGGTTATTCCACAGTAAGAGCTGACAAGTTAAGGTTTGCAGCCTTTTCCAGCTTGCTTGAAACTAAGGGCAAGTTTTATGAATAGAGAAGTTCATAAAGATTCTCTCTGTTTCAGAGTTGACCCTTTCCAAGAATGTTTAAGGAGAGCTGGTGAAGATGATCCCTCCTCTTCCTCTTCCTTCATTGGAAATTTCATTTCTCCAGACATCCATGCCTGATCTCTCTCTGCTTTATACGGCCTCAGAATATCCACAAAGAGCAAATGTTGGCTGCTTTTGGAGGACTTAGGTCTACAAAAGCTACCAACTTTTCTTTCTCTCAGTCACTCACAAAGGTGCCACAAGATCTCTTTGCCTACTGATATTCCAGACTAGCATAGCTATGTCTTTGAATTCTGCTCTTGCTGTGTTTATTTGTATTTATGTGTTCACTCTGATATATGATAAAAAGGGCAGACTGTAGACTATAGAACCACTGATCTCCTATGGTGACTGTAACTATTAAAATGAATCTAGCCATTCTGGAGACCTGGCCAGAACTACCTCCCAGCAAGGATCTGGGATCCATCATTTCTTCTTTCTTCCCTTCCTTTGTCTCTTCAAAAGACCTTGGCACCTTTGAGATACAGTTCCCTATCTCCTACTGCAGGGGTGAGAATCATGCAACATGGGGTGCTTCCATAGGGACCAGAGTCTTCATCTCCACATCTCCTTTCCAAAAAAGGTCAAAAATGTTAAGCCAAAAAATTCCAGGTCACCTCTTGGTGCTTAGACTACTGTAAGTGGGAGGTTATGCTATAGTAACTATTTTTGGGGGTGTTGCACAAGGACGTACTAGATCCTCCTTGTGCAATGGTTTTCCCTGGCTGCACAATGGCTGTCAGATGACACTAGGGTGCAGCTCTACTCTCTGCTCTAAATAGATACTCATTGGCCAGGGTGTGTGCATGGTGTGTGTTTGTGTCTATTTGTCAAGACCACTCCCTCACACCATTATCCAACTGGCAACCATCATGTTCACAGATGTCTTGTCTGCTGGTGGAACTGATGCTCTGACACTGCTGAAAATGATCTTGGCCACATTTTTTAGCTGCAAAGCTCCTCTGGGGGGGGTATGCTTTGACATTTAAACACAGTTTCAAGGGTGCCCACTCCAAATTAGACCTCCCCAAGACCCTAAATGACCAGAAAAACATGTTCAGTCCCCAAAATGTCCCTCCAGCCCTCCAGATGTGTTCTACTGCAACTAAGCTTGAGGATATGAAATGACAATGCTCAGCCGTTCCCTCAATAACCCAACACAAAAAAGGACCCTTGGATTTATTTTATTTTTTTAGAACCAGGAAGATATAAATAGGCAGAAAGCAAGAAAGGAAAGAAATACACACACACACATACACACACACATGCAGACACACACAGAGCCATGTCAGATTTGGCTTTTAAGACAGCTATTTGTGTACATGCACACACATACAAATGTATCACACCCCAGCAGAGCCAAACCAAACTGCTCACACAGCAGGAGAAGGCAAACTTTCAAAGCTGTGCTTTCTGGACTCCCCCTGTAGCCTTGTGAAATTATATCGTGGAATCCAAGTGTCACTTTAAGAAAAAAACAATTTATAGTGCCTAATTTATCTTGGCTGTCCCACTTCTGCCTTTTCCCCCTTTCCTACTCCACTGCAAAGCAGATTTGTGTGGGTTAGGTTTTTCTTTTTTGGATGGTTGGGTTTGTTTGCCAGGACTGGTTTGGGGGTTAATGTTCCATCTGGTGCCCATTGGAAAAGTTCCCAACGGAGTTGCTTCAGTTACAAATAATGAGTTACTGATGGAGAGAAACCACATGGAAAGAAGAAAGGGAGAGACAGAAAAGAAGGAAGAGGAGATGGTGCTGTCAGGAATGAAGGGGAAACAAGACTCAGCCAAGAGACCGTTCTGTAGATGACGTGGCAGCAAACTCAGGTTTTTGTCTGAATGTGCACTCCAGAGCTGAAGCCAAATTGGATTTTCCATGAGACTGTTTGAACAAGCATTTATTCATGAACTATAGCTGAGATCCTATATCATGCATGTATAGTGGAAACTTACATTCATATACAGTTGGTCCTCCATATCCACGGGTTCTTTATCCAAGGATTCAAGCACCCATGAATTGCAAATATTATATATATTTCAAAAAGCAAACCTTGATTTTTCCATTTTGTATAAGGGACACCATTTTACTGTCCATTGTATTTAATGGGACTTGAACATCTGGAGATTTTGGTATCCACGGGTGTGTGTGTGTCCTGGAACCAAACCCCAGTGGATACCAAGGGGCCACTTCAGTTACACACCACTTGTGCTTCTTTACCCTGCTGCAATGGACTGTATATCTTACTGATGCCTCTGCTGCCTGTTTCATTGCGCGATGGAGGATGCAAAGAGGATGTTCCTGAGATCACAGTGAAATCCAGTGGGGCACTGAAGACACTGAGGAAGATTTATGTGCCCTCTTAAGAATGGTAGAAATCCTGATGGTGAGTCCCAGCCAAAATCAATTGCCAAAATCCATGGGCAAATCGAGTTTGTTCAGTGGCTCTACTCTGGTTGAGACTAATAATGGGACTGAGCCTCATGTGAAAGAGTTACACTTGTGGAACTCTGCTTGCAAGACGGTGACTGAATATGATACACAAGGGCCAAAAAAGAGCAATAATGTGTGTAAGGGAACTATAGCACACCAACAGGGTCTGGCTCTTATTGAGAGCCCAAGTTCTATCCTCCCCCAACTGGAACAATATCTATTTTATTTGCATGTTAATGCTTTAAATGGAAGTGGGACAGCGAGACAGATCCAGGGGAGCCAGGAGAACAATTTCATATGGCCAGGATCAGCCTGGGGGCTTCACCAACCCTGCAAAAATGAAAATCATCTAGGAGAGGGAAGAATGTATCTTCCTTTATGAGCCTGCCCAAGCTCTAAAATCTGCAAGGGAAGCATCTCTCTCTGTCCCACCATTTGAACAGAAAGGATTTGTGGAAATTCAGAAAAAATCCCTCTCTGTGGTTGTCCTCGCATGTTCCCATTTGTCCCAGCACAAGATTGCCCTCACCTACATCTCTTGTATTTACTGTGCTTTGTTTTGTATTTGGGAGGAAAACAATCACAAAAGAGAAGGAGGCTGGGAGGAAAACATAGGGGATTTAGAAGTTTGACAGCTGTTGCATATATCTCTGAGGAAACCCCATTGTGGTCAGGGAAATGGGTTCATCCCAGGCAACACCCATTCTTTCAAACATTTGATTTGATTCTGAGCTGATTATAAGCTGAACTTTAGCCAGCAGTCAAGTTAGGTGAGAAGGCTACTCAATTTGTACCTCATTGTGAATGGACCAAGCTAAATTTGTATTTCCCGGATCTGAACACAAACTGAAATGCAGTTGGACATTCTGTTCTGTATCGTTTGGATGTTTTCAGTTCATTGACTTAACCATTGATTCAATAGCTTTATTCTAATTGGGGTTAGCAGCTGGATTTAGGCCAGTATATTTGGAAACATTTGCATACATGAAATTTTATTCAGCTGGGGGTAGGGGTGGGAAATCACTTGCAAAAATAGCAGATCTGAAATAAGCAGGCAGCAAAATACAAATGTTTGAAAAGTACGAGCAAAACTGCATACGTTTTGGGAAAAAGTGCACCAAAATATATTTGAATAGTTACATTTTTCACCCTTTTAAATCATAATAAGATGCAATACCAGGATGAAACAAATGTGGAAAAAATGAGAACCTGAGTGAAATTGAGCCTGACAGGTTTGCCCAGCCCCTAACTAACAGTGCGATGTATCTGCTAAAAAAGCTAATGTAACCTTAGGCTGCATTAACACAAGCATCAGGAAAGAATATACCCAGTGGAATAGATTATGGATGAGATTCTACATCAAGCAGGCAGAATGTAAAGCTCCACCCCAGTAGTTTTGCATCTGACAAGCCCTGGGAGGGACTACTGCTTCTGCCTTTGCTCACCAATGGAGAAGGGAAGGAGTGAGAAGAAATTCAGGCAAGAAGGAAACCCCTGGTCCTGGCTCAGGGAGGAAGCGAAATGAGGGTGTGCTCACAGATGAAGTGTACTCTGCTTTTCCTTCCCCTTGGAGCCCAGGCCAGCCACATTTTCATTTCTTAATTGCTTCCATTTCCTTCTCCTCCTCACTAGGAGGCAGAAGCAGACCCTTCCAGAGCTTGATAGCTTTGTTGTTGTGAACTGTCCTCAAGTTGATCTTGACTCATGGTGGCCCTATGGATAAGACCTCTCCCAGACCCTCGGTCCTCCACTGCTCTGCTTAATTCCTTCAGCTCCTTAATGCCCATGGTGACCTCCTTCATAGAGTCCATCCATCTGGCATGTGGCCTTCTTCTCTTCCTACTTCCCTCCACCTTTCCCAGCATTAATATTTTTTCCAATGAGTCCTCCCTTCTCATGATGTATCTAAAGTACGACAGCAAGGGGACAGATTCTGAGTGATGTCCAAAGAGCTAGAGCAATGGTTCCCAAACTATGGTCCTCCAGTTGTTTTAGACTTCAGCTCCAAGAATTCCTGACTATTGGCAAAGTCAGCTAGGGCTTCTGGAAGCTGAAGTCAAAAACACTAAAGTTTGGGACTCACTGAGCTAGAGAATAACACCTTGTTTGTTGTTGTTGTTGTTGTTGTTGTTGTTAATTGCCCTTGAGTTGATCTTGACTTATGGTTGCCCTGTGGATGAGACATCTCCAGTACTCCTTGTCCTCCACTACTGTCCCCAGTTCTTGCAGATTCATGCCCATGGCCTCCCTAATTGACTCCATCATGGGGTCTTCCTCTCTTTCTCTTTCCTTCCACCTTTCCTAGCATTATGGTCTTTTCTAACAAGCCGTGTCTTCTCATCTGATCCAAAAAGTGTGTGTGTGTGTGTGTGTGTGTGTAAGGGGGGGAGACAGTCTTCTATGCAGTGGTGGCCACAATAACAAATAATGACCACAACATTTTTTCCCATGACTGTGAACAGACTCTGTGACTTTGAATTAGATATCTGATCAGTGTGGGCAAGAAAGCATTTCCATGTTGAAAAATTCTTTAAGCCTCATAATGCAATTCCAGAGGTGCCCCTCAGTTGCTGATTGTCAGTAGTCAAGGCCAAAACAGGGTGTGCAGTTTTCTTAAAATAATCATAATTATAATCATAATCGTAATCAATTAAATGATGTCCAAAAAAGGTGAATTTCCCAAGATCCATGTCAATGGCTTTGCCATAATGCTATTCCAAACACAACTCATATTCCTCTTGAACACTTATACCCACACACAACCAACCACACACACAAAGATGTAATTCCAGCAAATCCTAGCAATCTCTCCTAAAAAGGAGGCCAAGCACCCTTCCTTTACAATCAGTCTACCCACCCCTTGATGGCATCGTCTTCCACCAATATGAAAGGAGGCCTCCATTGCGTGTTCCTACATTAATTAATTTATTTAGAGTATTTGTACCCCGTTCTTCAGACCCAAAGGTTCTCAGAGCAGTTTACAGATTGCTAATCTGACAGTTCCCTGCACTCAAATTTACAGTCTCAAAAGACGTGACACAAAAGGAGAAGGAAATGGCAGTGGAGAAGGGGACCAAGTCCAGCAGATACTTCTGGTTCTTCTCTTCCTTCAAGGCCAGGATGGCAGCAGTTAAGAGGGAGAAAGGGTGTTTTATCTTCCTCTGGGCTTCAGCATTGTGGAGCTATGCCTGCCTCTCCTTCTCTCCCTCCAAGGCCAGGATGATAGCAATTAAGATGGAGTATGGTGGATCTGGGCCTGCCTCTCCATCTCTCCTTCGGATGCTCAACTACTGCCTTTGTGGGCCATCGCCAGAATCCTGGAGGCTCTAAAACTCATCTCTTGGCTGTGGTCCCAGTTGCCGATGCCCAACAGTAATGCAAATGACTCTCCCTTCCACAACCCACTTGACAGAACGGCTTGGATCATAAGAGATGGGAGCCCACAGCCATGGAGAACCAAAGGAGGATAGCATAGCACAACATCCTGGGAATGGCAGTGGTGGTGGGGACTGAAGCGTCTTCAAATCCACCAGGACAGAAAAGGCTGCATTTCCAGATAGCTCAGATTTCAAGGAAAATTCAGTTGGCTCCCTTCTTAGCAGATTTGCTTAAGGATGCAAAAGAGGGCCTCAGGCAGGGATGGGAGGAGATCACAACTTGTCTTCCTGGAATTCCCATAATGTGTTACTCATTCAGTGATGCATGAAACATCCTCCCAGAATACTTTCACATTTCGTCAGTACTCCATAGGACCAGTGCCAAACACTAGACAAGTCTAAGCTGGGCCAAATGCATCTACCTACAAACAGAGGAGGGCAATTCGGGGGGGGGAAACTGGAGGACATTTTCCCACTTCTGAGACCCACTGTGAGCCATGATAGCCATGACTGGTAAATGTAATATATGTGGAGGGGAGGTTCACCTTGTTTTTAAGGATGACAATTCTTCGCTAGTTTTCTTTCCAAAGGAGTCAATGAGAAAACTGCAGTGTGAAGACTATTTACAGTTCAAAATTTCTTCTTTCAGACAAAATAATTGCACATTGGTCGTCTTGTGCACAAAACAATCTTGTGCAAATTTTGCATGGAATAAGTCACAAACTGCAAGGATTTTCATCAGCCCCCAAATCCATGTCACTTTTGTATGTCTTCACTCATTATCCCATGCCTTTTGATTCTGCTCTTAATTAAGCAAGAGTTTTCTCTCCAAATAATTACAGTATTTGAATGCATACTTTGATATGCTGAGGCTGCCAAGAGCTGCACTACAGCATTCAAGGAAGTGTGAAATCCCTTGTATGGTGAAGTTCCAATCCACATGTTAGTCTGAGAGGTGAGCATTGGGTTCTTTTATTACAAGAATCTGCCACTATTGGATTCCTTCAGCATTTCTGCCTGATGCACAAACTCAGATTATGTTCACACCTTCTTCTTTTCTCAGTTCCACAAATCCCTTATCTACTTGGACACTATTTGGGTCCTTGCTGAGAGCAGACAAGGCCTCCAAAGGCTGAAAGTCTGGTTATGTGAAGAGCAAACTGCAGGAGACTCAACTCATCACTAGCTTTGCCACATAAGCAAATAAAGTTTGGTCCAGTGGAGAAAGGGACTGGAATTGAGGGCAGACAGATGGAGTTGGGAATGCAAACAAGAAAGTCTGCAGAAAGTCTGGCATTCTAGTTTGATGAGGCAGATGGGCAAGTATGGGCCCTTTTCACACTACACAGTTATTGCACTCTGATTGCAGTTTAACCGCCATGCATAGGATGCATCCTAGGCTGCAGCTGCATTGCAGAATTAATGCAGTTTGACACCACTTTAACTGTCATGGCTCCATCCTAAGGAATCCTGAGAAATTTGTAGTTTGTTGTGACACCAGTGCAATCTGACAGAGAAGGCTAAACATCTCATACAAGTACAAATCCCAGGATTCCATAGCACTGAGACATGGCAGTTAAAGCAGTGTCAAACTGGATTATTTCTCCTGTCCTATACTGCTCTGCTCAGGTCCTGTAAATTCACACTCCATAACAGAGTCCAACTGTCTAGCTTGTGGCCTTCCTCTCTTTCTAATGCCCGCTGTCTTCCCCAGTATCATTGTCTTTTCTAATGATTCATCTATGAAATAAAAGTTTCCTGCACAGAAGACGCTTTTTCAGGAAACACCTTTTTCTGCATAGAAAAAGTGTGTGTGTGTGTGTGTGGGGGGGGGTTATGTGTGCAAAAAAGCCATGTATTTCTCTATACAGAAAAATCCTGCAGAACACTTTGTGACACTTTGGGAGAAAGCTGCATGAAAATCTCATTGCTTCAACTTTGAGGAAACCAATTTTTTTGGATGAGAAATGACTAATGGAGAATATTCTATCTGCTCCATTCAGATATGCACTTATCACAGAATCACAGAGTTGGAAAGGACCGCAAGGTCTATTTAGTGCACTCTCCTGCTATGAAGTATACTGACAGATGCCCATCCAACTGCTGTTTAAAGACCTCCAAGGAAGGAGAAGCCCACCATCCTTTGATTCAGTCTATTCCACTGTTGGACAGGTCATACATTAAAGACCTTCTTCCTAATATTCAGGTGGAATTTCTCTCTTTGTTGGTGAGTTCAGGCTCTTCTTGCTGAGCAAAGCAACCAGATTTTCCACCAAGAACCACCAGGAGGCAGAAGTACCTTTCTGATTTTTATTAGGTAAGATGGGAAGGAAGGAAGAAAGAAAGGAAGGAAAGCTGGAGGAGGAGTAAATGATGAACATTGTAGGGATGGAGAGGAAGCAAGCAAGCGAGTGCCTTGAAAGGAGAGAGGGAAAGCATAAAAGCTTACAGTGGAAGATTTGCAGAAGATAGGTAATGGGAGCCCCTTTTTTGAATGATATGCTGCATTTGAGGTGAAGGTTCACTCAGATGGCCTGAAGAGGATGCAACAAGGGAGACGAAATGAGAGATTATTTTTTAAAAACAACAACAACAATTTCTGTCTGCCATCCGCGTTGCATGCTTGGCCACCCAAGAGATTGTCAGACATAAGGATTCACAACAACAAAACATTTTGAAACGTTGGATGGGCACTGATGCATGCCCAGGGGGCAAAGGAGAGCAGAGTAGACTTTTCTAATTGAATACTGGATGGGAAGGCATTGAGCCTGGTTTTCTTCAAGCTGAATGGAGGCAATGTGGCAAGCAGAACATCCATCATCACCACAACCTTTCAGCAAGGACAGAGAAGGCTTCTAACCGATGCAAAACTTTGGGTAGCCATGGGACTTTCTTGACTTGACTGGGTCGGGCAGCCGTGCCATGTCTGGTGGGCACACTTGGTCCATTGCCCCTGCACCTATGCCTACCCATTTAGGGGGAACAGGAAAAGTCCAGATGGATGCTTCCTGGTTTGAAAAATGGCTTGTTTGGGCCAATTGGTGGTGTGGATGGGGGGCAGTAAAAGCCATTAAATAAGAGATGGAGAAACTGTGGCTTAGGAGTGGAATATAGCCACCCTCAGGGACTTTTGCATGTCCCCTTCTCCAATAACTGAAATGAACAAAACTGCTTCCATATGCAAAAGGCAAAGACAGTGTTCAAGAGTAGATGTGTCATCTTGGAATTAGGGTAAGGATATTTTTGTGTTACACATTGTCCTTGAACCTCATGGTCAAGTGATGCTGGATGGTAATGATATAGTCTGACACTGGCTGGTGGTTTTGTGTTCCTTTTGCTGCAAAGTAAGTCCACATGGTTCCACTATGGATCAAGCTGTGGGGAATTCTGCAATTCTGTCATAACTCACCCTCTGGAATTGGAAGACACAGAGGAGTCAGATTGCCAGGAATTTAGGCTTCAGGCTTCAGATAATGTTGGTCTATCCAAGTTCATGGAGCTGGGGGTTGAAGCAGCTAGAAGGCCCACTCCCCAAAAAGAGGTGTCAGATGCTGAGGGCTCACCTGCATCCTTTGAAGATCAGCAAAGAGGCAACACAGATCCCAGTGTCTGTTAAATAGTAACTGCCAACTCACTATGCACCTGGTGTCCTGAGACAGCTGCCTATAAATCTCCAAACGGCAGCTTCCTGCCATCTTTCTTGCTTGCAACCATTGGTGACTGGTATTACTCTCAGCCTTCTGTGCTCTTGACCTTGGACTGGCTACGATTGAGGACTTTGTGTTTTGCTTCTTGCTGGCTTTGATTATCTGGATTATTGGCTTGCTGTAATGACTTCTAGACCATCTGATGACTTTCCTCTTGTTTCTCCTTTCATCCTGCTGAATAACCTGTGACTGACCTGGACTGGATTAACTAGTTCTTGCCTTACAACCATCTGACTCCTGAATCACTTGCTGGCTGGAGCATAGGACAACTTCCACCCTCATGAGCTGCAGGAAAGAAAGAAAGGAGGAGGAAGAGGAGGAATAATAATAATAATAATAATAATGATTATCACTTATACCCTACATTGCCTACTTAGTTACTCATTACTTAGTTACATATTATATATTAATTACAATGGTGTCATCTTTCTCCCAACAACTCAAATACCTCCTTCTCTGCAGTCCCTCTCAAAATGACAACAAGAAGTGACATCACATCACTTTCTATTACCATTTTGAGAGGGCCGGCAAAGGAAAACACATATATTTGGGGTTTGTATGGAGTGCTGAAGTACTTGTGAGGGCGGGGTGGGTTATTTTAATGCATTTTCACACATTTGGAAGACTTTCTGTGTGGTTTCGGGGCAAAGAATTACCAAAAATACACCACTTCACTTGCCGTCCTTGGCTGGGCCAGTAAATTGCCTGAATTAGCACCTTACCAGCCCTTGTCTGCTGCTGCAGAGGGAGTTGCTCCTCTATGAGATGCTCCATCTATGTTTCATCTGTGCAATGCAGGATCTCTACAGCACATTTATGTAGGATGATGCAGAGCTTGGAAAAAAATCCCTTTTAAAAAACTACAACTCCCAGAATGGGGGATTGGGGGAAACTGAGTCTGAAAAGAGGAACTTTTCCAAGCTGAGGTTAGTGTTGTACTGCAACAGCTTAAATCCGTAAGATCCGGCTACATGGTCGGCTGCTCCACACCGTCCATTTGAAGCCCCCTGGTATCCGCTTGGCATTGCCTCTCCTCCCTTCCCTCCTGCCTCCCTCCTTCTCTTCTTCACAGAGATGCAAAGAGACCACACACCAGCTCCAATAGTTCTGCGGCAATTTCTGGGTGACACATGTAGCCCCGGGGGATGCATTATAGCCAATCAACTCCAAACCAGGCCCCCTCAGCCTGGGAATGAACCAAATAGGGAGACAATATGTTCAAATGACAAAACCTGATTGAGTTTTCGGCGTGGACCCCAGTACGACAGGCCGCCGTGCTGTCAGATTGGTTCCCGGATTTCTCTCCAGTTTTATTTCACTGTTCTGACAGAGGAGAGGAAATTGTGCCAGATTATTTTGGCGTGTGTGTCTCTTTGAATGAGAGAGACAAAACAGTGGTGGGGCGATGGAGGAGAGCAGCTGTAGAAATCAGGACTGAAGCCACACTGCAGAATTCATGCAGTTTTGTGCTGCTTTAACGGTCATGGCTCCATCCTATGGAATCCTGGGATTTGAAGTTTGTTGTTGTGGCACTTCTAACAGAGAAAGCTCAATATTTCACAAACGTACAAAACTCAGAATTCTATAGCATAGAACCTTGACAGTTAACATGGTGTCAAACTGCATTAATTCTGCAGTGTAGATGCAGCCTAGGTGGCTAAGGAACAGGTGGAATTAGGACGTCTAGACTTCTCCACACTCTACAGGCGACATCTATAAGGCTTGCACAATCTGAATGCTGAAACAATGGTTCCAACATTAATGTTGAGTTCCATAAATGATAGAAAAACCCGAAGGTTGGGGAAAAACCAAACAGTAAGGCATGAGTTTTAGCAAAGCCCCATGTGGAGACAGACCAGGAATGTGACATTTTCTAGTTTTCAGGCAAGGTTGAAATGTGTAGTAGTCCTAATAACCAGAAATATTTTATTAAGCCCTCCTCCCCATCCTCGCCATAAATTGTTAAAACCTTGTCAATAGCTGATTAGACATGCTGCTGCCGCCTGCCAAGCCCACATCACCCGGTGATTTATGGGCAATGCATTTTATATTATGTATTATAAAAAGTTATTAGAGAAAGTGGCTCAGGTTCCCGACCCATTCCTGAAATATTAATAAAACATTAATAAAGCTGTACTGCCATTTGAGGGCTGTGGAAATCTGTCAGTCTATCTCTCGTAGCATTTCTCAGAATTGTACCGGCAATCTGGGTTCCATCTCAGTCTGCCTTCTAAAGTCACAATGAACTTTTCTCGATCAGAAAAATCCTTGTACTATCCAAGTTCATTTCTTCATGTCTAAATGCACGCTTCTTTGGGGTCTAAATCAAATAACTCAGTCCTAAATACCAGATCAGGAGCATTCTAGGCCCTCATTTCAGGGCCAAACAATGAAACTAAGGAATGGCTTCCGGTGATGCCATTAAATATGATTTTAAGCCTCAGCCACAGTTGCTCAGAGCATGTCATTCAAATAATGAATCTAAGGGCTACTTTACACATAAGTGTATTACATAAGTATATGGTGCAAATTTTTGCATGTTGGCATCAATGTTTAAATGTCTTCACTTTACATATTCTCCCTTTCTCCTCCACATCTATTCTCCCTCCTCTGGTGAAAATGCACAGCAGTCTGAATGCATGCAGAGCACATGGCTGGCCACATGTTCAAAAATGCTGCAAAGCCTTTTTTCCTGGAGTTTCAGGAGTTCAAGCAAAAGGCCTGAACTTCTGAGAATTGTATCTAGCTGGATTGCGCTCTAATGGACCGGAATGGGGAGTATTTTAATCAAGGAAGACAGTGCAAAAGCAGGGTTACAGGGTTGACTATCTAGGAAACAAAAATGATGCCCACAGATTATTTACATAGCAGTGAAGACCTTGGAACAGTTAAAGATTGTCTACCCCTCATTGTTGTTGCTGGTTGCTTTCAAGCAACTTCTGACTTATGACCATCCTAAGGCAAAACTATCCTGAGGTTTTCTTGGCCAGATTTGTTCAGAGGGGGTTTGCATGGAGCGGTCATGCAGAGGGCTCCAGAGGCTGTTCAATAGGTCAGAGGTGGCTAATAATAATAATAATAATAATAATAATAATAATGCATTTATTTCCTACCTCTCCTCAAGGCTCGACGTGGGGCACAATATGTTAAAATACAAAATACAATTAAAAACACATAAACTATACTTAAAATACAATACTATAAAATCATTAAAATACACACATAAGAGTTCATATATGGCTTATACTACCATAGGTCTGCATGTAGATCTACTATGCTGAGCCCTAAAGGATTGTGACCACTCAGTTGCACGACAATTATGCATTAGTGAATTGCAACATTGAGCAACTGAATGTGCCAACAAATGTGAAATGCATGACTCTAATGCTCAATGAACATGTGGAATGCACAATGGCTCTACATGCATAATAGCATTGCATTGCATGCACAATTCTACTTTCATGACCTTCTACTTGAACATGGCATAGTTGAGTGTTGGACTACAATTCTGGAGATCAGGGTTCAATTCCCAGCTCAGCCATGAAACTCACTGGATGATCTTGGGCAAGTCACATGCTGTCATCCTCAGATGAAGGCAATGTCAAGCCTCTGAAAAAATCTTGCCAAGAAAACCTCATGATAGGTTCAAATTAGGGTCAGAAATGACTAGAAGGTACACAACAACAACAAAATAAGTTTTGTTTCCCATATGGTTCCTTTCGTTTCTGCAAAACTAGAGTGGCATGGGTTACAGCCACAGAGAAGCCAGCGCTCATACTTTTTTAAATAATGGATAGGTTGAGCTAGAAGCAAGCATGGAAATGCCAGAGGACTTTAATTTTTTTAAAGGACACTAGAGTCTCGAAGCCGAAGTTGAGCATGATAGGAAGCCAAGAAGAAAACTCAAGAAGAGACATGATGATGAGGATATTGTTGTGACAGGAGGGAAAGAAGACTGGAAGGAAAGGCGGCAGAAGGAGGGCAACATGGCAAAGAGGAAAGCCAGCGAGGACAAAGCCATCAATGCTTAAGTGGTTGAGAAGGAAAGGCCCTCTGCTCTCATTGTAAAGGTCAACATCTCAAGGGTTTCTTTTCCTGAAATAAGTGGTAGGCCCTCCGTGGCAAAATCTGAGTTGTCTGGCCCAGTTTGGATGATGGAGTGCAGGTGGGCACTGCCCACTTCGATCAGGGATGCAGGAGGCATTTGCTGGCTTTCTTAATTAGGCTCCCGCGAGCGCCTGACACATCTTTCCATCCTGGCTTGACATGCTTAAGGAAAGGTGATGCGTCAGATCTGATAAATCCTCATTTGGTTGCTGACAGGATTTTCCCTCATGCAATTGTCAGAGCAGGAAAAATGGCTTCATTAGCTATGCCATGTTGGCAGCTGAAGGGTGCCTTCCTCCTTCCATAACAGCCCTGACCCTGCACCAAAAATCCTCACCTGGGTTCTCTCTTTTACTGAGGTGGGAGGCAAGCATTGGACCCCTGGATCATTATCCTGTCACGTTCCTACACCTCTGTCACTTTTTTGGCTATCGTGCAATGGATCTCATCATTTCATGATTGTGTAAAGCCTTTCACAGGAGCATAAATCAGAGCAGGACAAATGTGGAGGGATCAAGGGCCAATTTTTGACCTCCCCACCCAGCAGTTGTGAGTTAGCATGGCGTAGTGGTTAAAGTGTTGGACTATGACTTTGGAGACCAGGGTATGAATCCTGGCTCAGCCATGTAAACCCACTGGGTGACCTTGGGCAACCACACTCTCTCAGACGATGGCTATGGCAGAACCCCTCTGAAGAAACATACCAAGAAAACCCCATGATAGGTTTGCTTTAGGATCACCATCATACAGGAGAAGAAAAGCAATGATGTTAGAGTCACTGGCCAATTTTGTATCAGATGATACTTCTGTGGCCAGTTAAGATGGTCTAGAGGGATCTCAATGCAGGCAGAGGCTAGTCCCCTTTTTAGCAATGTGAGGAACAGGGACAAAGGGTAATAAAAGTAGATAATAAAATCTCAATACCATTAGCAACAGAAAAGTAACTTTCCCTGAAATCCAGACTGTCCCTCTTCTGTGCAAAGATTGACCCTTATCTGTACTGAGATCTTTAACTGACAACAAAGACTGCATCTGCACAGAAGAAATAATGCAACTTGACACTGCTTTAACTGTCATGGCTCCATCCTATGGAATCCTGGGGTTTGTAGTTTGTTTTGGCACGTAGAAGGCTAAATATCTCACAAAATTACAAACCCCAGAATTCAATAGCATTGAGCCAGGACAGTTAAAATGGTGTCGAAGTGCATTATTTCTGCAGTGCAGATTCAACCAGGGAGAGAGGCAGCATATTAAATAATAGAATAGAACAGAGTAGAGTAGAATAACACCTTTTTCTCCTGTATGATTTTTAACACATGTCTATGATGTTCTCAGATTCTTCAGCAACTCCTAATGCAGGGCAGAATTTTTTCATGTCCTCTGCCCTATCTCCCTCATGCCCTAGGCAAACCCACAGCCTACTTTGCCCCCCACCCTCTCTTCCTGCCTCTCTGGCCAAGCTTTTTGACAGAAAATATTCCCCCCACCCCACCCTTCTGTTTCCCCTAAGCACAAATCAATGATATTTCACATGCTGGCAGAAATTAAATATTGACTTTCCCCGGGTTTGAACTTCTCGTTGCATGTGTGCATCCCGGAGGCCGCATGCTAACTTGATGGTGTTGCTAGCTTTGCAGGGGATTGCAGAGCCTCATGTTGAGTTAGGAGACACATTTTACAATGTTGGGGGGGGGGGTGAAGAAGGGAGAACAAAAATTCAGTAGCCCTGAAGGATTTGGGGAGGTCAGTCTAGAATAGATCAGCCCTGCTCACTGGAAAATCTCCTTCTAGTCTCTTCTGAGACAGGTTTCTATTTGTACAACGGAGAGAGCCACATGATGAAGATAAGATGTGCAGGAGCTGAGGTGCAAATTCATTGGGTAGCAAAACAAAAATGCCTCCTCTTCCACTGAAAGTAAACCCCAGGCCCTGTTTACATGGGCCAAATAAAACATCCTCCCTCTGTTAACATAGAGAGTAGTCCTGATGACACAGGGCCCAATCCTTGGTTCTGGTATGAACTGTCTGGACATCATGAGGGACTGATGGCAGGCTTCTAGGACAATAAAAGTGGGTTCCAAAGTCTGCACATAGTTCATGGGTTGCACTATGCCCACCCCTGATTTACACCATCATGGATCATCAACAGGATTCCAAACTCTAGAGGACTATGCAGATGGCTTGATGGAGGGAGAATCACCAACAGGATTCCAGCCCCAGACTCTAGAAGACCATGCACATAGGTTGATGGTGGAAGGACCACCAACAAGATTGCAGCTCCAGACTCTAGAGGACCATGTGCATGGCTCAATGGATGGAGAATCCCTTTCTGGATAAAATGATGAGCAAATCTATGGGCCACAACCCTTTCCAAACCTCAAGCAACTGTATTCACCAAGTGTAGGGAGAGTCTGAGAATGCCTTTCTTGTTCTCAGTGAGCTTCCAGTTAATAATCCCATATTTTTTTTAAAAAACACTCTTTTTTTAATGTGATGCCTATTTCTTGTAATTATTTATACATGTCTCCAGGCTGTGAAACTGAGTCACAGTGCTGAGTTATAGTAATTAACAGAGAGGCGGAGAAGGAGGCAGCTGGCTGGGTCATGAGAAGGCATCTGAGCTCATTAAATGGGCAGGCATATGCGCAAAAATAGCAGGGGGAAAAGGCAACCACTTTTAGCAATGGCCTCCTACTTTTGCCACAATTTCTCACAGAGACTACCATCTCAGAGGCACCATGGAGGATTTGTTCAATGAATTGGGCATGATGTGCCTATGTTAAATGAATCAAAGCCACATTCTGTGTATTGCATTGTTGTGGGACTGTGCATGGGCCAGTGTAGGAGGAAGAGAGTCATACAAGAGAGATAAGAGAGAAGACTGTGTGCCAATGCTTGGGGGAAAAATTTTTTTGGGAGGACGCCTCCCAGAATCCCCAGCCAGCATGGCCATCAGCCTTACAAAAGTAGCAACTGAGTTCATCCACCAAGTAGATGGTGCATAACTTTGCATTCACAGAGTGAGATGTCACTCCTATATTAATGAACTGCAACATTGCTCATGTGTGAACAAACATGAAATATACAACTGCAATGCACAATCCACATCTTCATGTGTAGTGTGCAATACACAACGCAAATCTGAAAGTGCAATACACAACGACACTACAGGACAAGCTGGAAAGTATCCATAGAAAGGCGACTGAGCTGGTCAAATGTCTGGAGATCAAGGTACATTGGCTTCTTAGTTATATCAGCATAACTATGCAATGTTGCCTGCCTGATTACCCTTCCCAGCCCACCTTAACAGCCAGTAGCCAGATCAGGCAAAGAAGGTCGATTCAGTTTCTGATCAGGGCACAAAAGAAAGATGTACCCACCTTGCTTCCAAGGTGAGTGAGGCTGCAAAAAGGAGTAGGGATGGGGGTATTGCTTCTGATTGTTTCAGCCTTGTTTCCTGTTGGGAAAACATCCTCCTCCTTGTGCCCCAATTGGAAGCTGAATGGACCTCTGTTGCTAGATCTGGCTGCTGGCTCTTTAGGTGGGCTGAAGTGGCATTTACATAATTTTGCATAAGGACTAGTCTTACTGAATATAGAGTGGTTACAAATTTGTAACTGCAATCCTGAATGTCAACCATTGTTTCCTGTAAGGAATGTCAACCATTGTTTCCTATATGGAAACATATTTCTTGTATAGAAAATGTCGGTATTTTTGAGCAAGAAAGTTTTTTTAATGCATTTTTCTGCATTAAAAAAAATTTGGAAAAATTTGGGAAGTTCAAATTTGGAGAAAAAACTGCACAAGAGTCTTACTGTTTTATGATTCTTTCTGACAGCTTTTCTTGAGTGGCAGTAAGCCCCCTTTAAAAAAACAAAACACCGTGGAATGAATAATAATACTAGACAGCATTCGTTCATCCCTACACAGCAATAAATGAGATTGGCATCATGTGCTGCCTTTTTCTGACCCCTGGCTTAATAGTAAAGCCAGCCCTGAGAAAGAAATAGGAAGGATGGGAGGAGAGATTTGTTCAACATCAGTTAATTTAGGACAAGTTGTGTGTATGCAGACTTATGATCTATAACATTCCATGCTAGCCAGGTGTATTTATGTACATTGCCCTTAAAATTTCAATTTATGAGTCACCCTACAGTTGAAGCCTTAAGGGCAGTCTGCATAATGTACATTAGATATGTACATTTAGCCCCAGGAGACACCTTCTTTTAAAGTTCTCCCATTTGCCTCCATGAACTATCGTAAATGGACTAATGTAAATGCTCAATCTATCAATCAATCAAACCACCAGTTTAGAATGTGAAAGCGGAGGTAATGTCAACTCAACCAACACTACCAAGTTACTTTCAGGCTGAATGATGTACATAGGGACTGATCACACACACACCCCCAACAAAGAATGACCCAACAGAGAATGAAGTTCTGGGTCAGTCCCATTTGAAACAATTAAAACAACCCATCAGGCTTTCCAGGATCGCAGCCTTGGTGTTTGTTCCAGGAGACCAAAGAGGATGCTGCTTGTTTAACTCATAGCAAAGCTCTGGCATCTTTCGCTAATGGTACTGCCATGAAGCTATTTTGCTATTTTGTACCAGTTCGCTGTTGGGAATCCTTCAACCTTGGCCAATCTCTCTATCTTTCCTTTTTTCTCTCTCTCTGCCTTTTCGAGATGCATCTCAATCATATCATGGGTCTGGTCAGATGTACGACAAGTAGTATCAAGGCCAACTTCCTATTCTCACTCCAGGCTCCAATTTATGCTCTTTCTTTCCTGTTTCTCTGCCGAAACCCTTGATTGGCATTTACGGCTGCTTTCCAGGTTGAAAATTAGCACACCTGCCACTTTAAATCGCTTCACCTCATTTATTCAGGCTCTCTCCCCCTGTTCTAACACCTGCTGATACAGACATGTCCAAGTGATGTAGTACTCCACCTGGGCCATGCTGTTTTCAGCTGTGTGATCCCATGTTAACTTGATTCAATTACCAAGTAGGCTAACCATCTCACTTATTTCAGGAGTGGCTTGTGCCTTCCATGTCAGTGGGGTGTTGAATCCACTCCAGGTTTTAGATAGAAATTTAAAGGAGCTATCCTAGGAGCTTATCGCTCGCCAAGTTAAGCCGTCTTACCTCTTCCAACTTCAATCCTGGGTCCAGGATACCCCTGGATATTGTCAGATAAATCGCCACTGATTTACTGCGATGTTGCCGGCCGAATCCATCTGGGAGCGGGGAGCTTCCGTCATCAAAAATTGACCAGCTCAGTGAGGCTTCAATCCAGGATGGATTTGGCTAGCAGCATTGCAGCTAAATCAGCGGCGATTTATGTCTGATAATATCCGGGGGTATCCCTGATCCAGGATTGAAGCCGGAAGAGGTAAGCCGACTTAATTTGGCAAGCAATAAGCTTCCTAATGTGATGTAGTGGTTTGAGTGTCAGATAGCAACTTGGCCATGGAAACCCACTAGGTGTCCTGGGGCAAATCACACTCTCTCAGCTTCAGAGGATGGCAATGGCAAGCCCTCTCTGAACAAATCTTGCCAAGAGTACCCTATGATAAGTTTGCCATAAGGTTGCTTTAGGTCAAAAATGACTTGAAGGCACACAAAAACAAATCCTAGTCAGGAGGAGAGGATTAGCTCCTCTAAAATCTGGACCAAATCACAGAGTGGATTAACCACCCCACTGACATGGAGGCCCTTACCTACCACTAGCTGGCCTTAGTACACCACTCTGGGGAGGCTTGCAGCCAATTTTTCCATCTATGGGGAGCTGCAGACTGCCAGAAATAGTGCAAATTGAGTCCACTTTTAGGGTTAGGGTTAGGCTTAGGGAATCATGGGAACTGTATTTTATTGTGGCACCAGAACTCTCTGACAGAGAAGGCTCAATGTCTCAGGGGGGAAAAAAAAACAATTCCCATGATTCCCTAGCACTAACCCTAACCCTAAAAGTGGACTCAGTTTGCATTATTTCTGGCAGTCTGTAACCCCCTATAGTCAAACACTCAAACCACTATGCCACCCTGGCTCCAAAAAGAGACATACATATAAAATCCGGTATTGGATGCATGCAAATCACTAATAGGATTCTAGTCCAGATATGCAGCAGGCAGCAAGGAATCAAACATGTCCTACGAAGTTCATATCCCAAATTTCTTCATTTTCCTCCCTCCCTTTCTTCACAGTCTCCCATTAGTGGAGGAGGAAGAGGTAGAGAGGCAAGACAGACACATATATACATTTACAGTGTCCTCCTCTCTCTGTGAAGCTCTTTCTATCCATACACACACATATAGTGTCTTCCTTCCCCCTCTGTCTCAAAAACTTTGCTTATATTGTAACCCATTTTCCATCGCCACCTCCTGAAAATGACATTTCCGTGACTATTAAGCCTGCAGTTAAAATCCTGTTAACGGCATTAGTCAAATTAATTTCCACCAGTTATCAGTTGGTACAGATTTATTTACAGAAGCTCGTTGGAATGAAAAATATATAGGCATATGATAAACCATTGGTAGTAATAGAAACATCGGCAGAAATCTATCTTTTAAAAGATGGAACCATTGGTTTAAAAATAAACTTCGTCTCTCCTCCCACCATAAATTTCCTTTCCATCCCCCTCCCCTCCAGTATTCCTGGCAATGTTCAATGGAAACGAGATTCAGAGAAGTTAAGAGGTACTTTACTCATAGGCAAATAATGGTCTGAATCCTGTGGGTTAGTCCAAAGTAGAGTAGACCCCTTCAATTAATTGTTAAATGTCAAGTCAACATGTAGGTAATGACCATGGATCTCCTCTAGTTGGGATTAACAATAAAGTACAAGACATAGGCTGGAATTCTGCTGGTGACACAGAGAGGCATAAATTCCCCTTCTTTCTGAGCATGCATTTTAAGGTCATTGTGCAAGGAGGATTCAGTGCCTCCTTGTGTTAATGATGGCAGCTGAGATTATGTTGAAATCATTGGTGATGGCACCTGAGATCATCCAGCTGTGCTTTGCCATGGATATCTCCCAGAATGCTCCAGGATGACAATAAATTTAGGAAATTCTTGGGGTGGGGAAGACTAGAAGATATTTTCCTGGGCAAAAGAGGAAATACCCACAGGTAGTTTGTCCTGGCTGAGCCAATGAACTAAACTAACTCGCTACAGCCAGGTGGAAGAGATACTAAGAAGGAGACCAAGCGGATTTATTGAATGGTGACCAGAATTCATTCAGATAACCAAGGCTGCATCTACACTGTGGAACTGAAGCAGTTTGACACCATTTTAACTGCCATGGTTCAAGAGATTTAGCCTTCTCTATCAGAGAGCTTTGGTGGCACACCAAAGATATCCTAGGATGGAACCATGACAGTTAAAGTGGTGTCAACCTGCATTCATTCTGCAGTGTGGCAGCAGCCCAAGGCAATAATGATCATAATCAATGGACCATCACTGGTTATGTATGAATGGATGGATGTTTTTATATTTTTATTTAGGAGTACTAAAAGACCACCTTTAGTGGTGGCACATGGCTTCTGTCTCAGAAGGTTGGTGCACCTGCAACAGGTTTTCAAGGAGCTAGCCAGGGTGCTGAACCTCTCCTAAAAACAGGATCAGCACCTTTTAATGCCCAAACTGAAACCTGGAGTGGATTTACGTCCCCACTGGCATGAGAGCAGTTAGCCACCAATGTACACCTACTGGACAAAGGAGCTTTTACGGAATTCACAAAGCATCGGTAATTCACCATTAAAATCTGGTTAACAACTAATAAAAACTGAACAATAGGATTTAAAATGAAATGCAAGCATTAAAATCAATGACCCGCTGAAACCGTTTCCCTTCAAGCACAGAGTGCTTTGACTGTAAATTGTTCTAAAGGGCAAACTGTACAAAACTGCTACCTGTGCAAAAGAGAAGTCTCTGCCCCAGGTGCTTACAGTAAGAGAATAGAGAGAAGCAGGGCTACTAAGAGATACATGGATGCCAACAGAGGCTACATTTACATTAAAGAAATAATGCAGTGTGACACTACTTTAGAATCCTGGGAATTGTAGTTTTACCAGGTCTTCATCCTGGTCTGCCAAAAAGTGCTGGTGCCTCACAAAACTACAAATCGCAGGATTCTGTAGGATGGAGCCATGGCAGTTAAAGCAATGTCAAACGGCATTATTTCTATAGTATAGATACAACTAGTTTTTGATATGGGTGGGTGCCTTTATTTAAAACAGAGTTCAGGAATGTTATTCTGCTGGACCACAGCACCAAGAATCCCCCAGCCAGCAAGGCCATTGTGGGAGCTGTATTCCAACATAAATAAATAAAATAAGTAACTTTCCCAGATGCTGGTTTTCAACAGCATGCTTGCCAAGTTGCAGATGAGGTGCCTCTTCCCAGCCAAGCCTTTCAGGAGGGCTCTTACAGTGAATATCTGGAAATCAGGCACATGCAAAGCTGAGAGGTAGGAGATCAAGGTTAGTTTATTGAAGGGCTCCAGCAAACTGCTCTCAGATCAACAACAAGGTGTAGGTAGGCCAATGAATCATGACTGCATTTTCTCCCTTTATTTGAGTGCTGGATTGCATCAGAAGAGTCCAGAGGTAAATTAGACCTGCCACTCTTTGTTTTCCTGGTTGCTGCCAATGTTAATTACTTGGAGGCTCCAGTCCCAGGTAGCTCTCCGGAGATGGACAAGTGGCATGCTTGGATGCCTACATAGAGATGGGCAAAGTGCATGGTTGACAAGCTGACCCGGAACTGCCCCTTTTTGACCCATGAAGACCAGTGGCATCACCCAAAAGTCCCTCAACAACCTCAAAAAGATTCCCACTGGTTTTAGTCTCATGATGTGTCCAAAATACAATCGCCTTCCCTGAGTCACTTTGGCTTCTAGGGGGAGCTCAGTCTTGACCCATTTATTTGTCTTTCTGGTAGCCCACAGTATCCCTAATACTCACTTGCAGATCCCCATTTCAAATGAGTGGATTTTAGTCACCACAGAAAAAGTATATGGAAAATCCCAGAGTGAGGGAAGAGAGAAGAGGTTGTAACTCAGCAGAAACCAGCATTTCCTTCCTTGTTTTGTTCCTGTAGAATAGGAGACTTCCGCTTGTAACAGGTGATGCGTCCTTGTTCAGAAAGGAGATGCTGTCGGAAACCAGGAGCCCATAATAAGAGCTCAGATATGGCATTCCCTCCTCCCCACAGACGTCTATGTTGCTCTGTTCTCAATTCCACATTAATTGGATATAGGTGACAGCAGTAGGAAACATCGCTCGCATGCTAATGCGAGAGGCCACCACAATAACATTTATTTAATACACGGTAATTGACTTACAAGACCCAAAGAGATAATCTGCTTTCCGGCACTGATTGTTAAATATGTATCCAGCGATGACCCTTTGGGGCTCTCTGGAGAAACAAGCAGAGATGAATCTGGAGTGGGAAGAGGCTTGTTGTGGCCTCTTTGAACGCGGAAGCAACATCATTGCACCAGGGAGCATGGGATGCCTGCATCCAAGAAGACACAGAAGGGTCAGAGAGATGTGGGAAGGGGGAATTATTTGGATGCTGCCTGCCTGAGGACATTTCCAAGAAGGTGAAGGGAAAAGGGGAGGGTTAAATAAAATTAATCTTTTGCACACTAACCTTCCGATTAAGCACCAGGCAGGAAGTGTATGCATGTGTTTGTGTCCATGTGCATTTGCTCTCTTGGTGAGGAATTGCAGTCAAAGCAATAGGTTCTAACCTTGGATATCTGTTTCAAAGGAAAAGCGATTAAAAATGTCTGATAAGTAACACATACTTGGTGGAAGGAAATAATTAATTTCATAGCTGAAGTGGACTAATGCTTATTGCTTATTGCTTTTCTTTTTTCGCTTCCCACCTAAGAAACAGCCCAGGTCTAAGCATCTATCCAGAGGAGATGAACTTGCAACATTATTAAAAGGAACTCATTACTTTTTTAACGTGTTGCTGCGATTGCTCAGCCAATTGTCATTTGTCTCTGTTACAGTGATTCAGAAAGGTAACTCACTGAACTACTCATTACTAACAACCAGTTACAATTACTGTTGCTTGTTGTGTGCCTTCAAGTCATTTTTGAGTTATGGTGACCTTTGCCATGGGGTTTTCTTAGCAAGACTAGTTCAGAGGAGGTTTGCCATTGCTGTCCCCTGAGGCTGAGAGAGTGTGACTTGCCCAAGGTCACCCAGTGGGTTTCACAGCGGAACTGGGAATCGAACTGTGGCCTCCAGAATCAGAGTCCAACACTCAAACCATTACATTATGCTGTCTCGCTACCATTACTAGTGTTGTTATACAATTACACCCAGCTTGCATGGCTCCCCTTTGCAAGACTAATGCCACCAGAGTGAACGTGTTAAGTAATATACAAACAGCATTTGGGTTCCTGAGGAGCAATAACTGTCACAGAACACTTCAAAATCTGCTGTGATGCAGATCCTTGCGGAGACCTTATCGAGCCCCCAGCTCTCATCAAACACATCTTTCCTGCTTCTAAAGGCAATTGCTCTTTTAAATATCATTGCATTTCATTTTACGCATTATCCCATGAAATCTGCTACAAGGAACGATGGAAGGCAGCCTGAACCAATGCTTGTGAAAGGGTTATGATACACAGAGCATGGGTCTGTTTGCACGCATACGGGCGAATGTTGCAAAGGGAGCCCTAAGGACTGCAAGATCAATTAGCCAAATTGGTTGCGGTAAATTATCACACAGACTATGCCAGGGTTGAAATAGTTTTTGGTGGGTACAGATTTGCTTGCACACATTTGGAGAAGGAAGCAGTCACTGCTGCCTGGGAACAAGATGGATTTCTTTCTTTGCATCCTCCCAGAATCCCATAAAGACCCTTTATGTTCTCCTATTCACTTTCCATTCCAAATGTTGTCTGTATCCTTGAAGACTAGCACCTTGCTTTGTCAACAAACACAAAACATAAACATCTGGCTATTGTGGCAAGAAGGTTCAGCTTCTACCTTCTTCAGCAGCTGAAGAAAAGAGAAGCTTCCTATCTTAACTCCTCCTTTTTCTGATTCTAATTCTGCTTTTCTTATGATGTTTTCAGCATATTAGTTAAACAAGTAGAGTGATAGGCTGCAGCCTTGCCTGACCCCTTTGCCGATTGGGAAACACTGTTTCCTCGAATTATCTTCTGATGGTGGCCTCTTGTCCTTGGTACAGATTCCTCATCAGATGTAGTGGCACCCCCATATCTTTGAGTGCATTCCATAATTGTTCATGATCTATACAATCAAATGCTTTGCTGCAGTCTATGAAATGCATGCTGATTCTTTTTTGGAATTCCTTGGTGCACTCCATTAGCCATCGTATGTTTGCAATGTGATCCCTCGTGCTGCTTCCTTTCCTGAACCCCACTTGGATCTCTAGAATTTCTCTCTCCATATATGGTTGGAGTCTATGCTGCAGAATTTTGAGCAATATTTTGCTTGCATGTGAGATTAGTGCTATTGTCCTATAATTGCTGCAGTCTTTTGTATCTCCTTTCTTGTGGATTGGTATGTATATCGAGCATTTCCAGTCTGTTGGCCACCGCTTTGTTTTCCATATTTGTTGGCACATTTCAGTTAGCACTTAAAGTTGCATCTGTCTGTAGGCACTGTAGCAGTTCAATTGGGATATCATATGTTCCCAATGATTTATTTCCACCTCCCCCCCCCCCATTTCCTTTATTCCAGATTCCACTTCACTTCTTAGAATCTGGGGTTCATCTTCATATGGCTCCTCATTCCAAATATCATTCATTCCCTCATCTCTTTTTGTATAATTTTTCTGTGTTATATATACTGTGCCTCCAGTGTCTTTTTATTTCTTCTTGCTCCTAGATGTAGATGTCCTACATTGGACCAAATTATCCAACTGTTTCTTTAGGGAAATTTATATATTTGTAAGATGCCAACAAGATTCTGACCTAAAAATTACAATTACACTGCAAAAGGCCTGAAATTACTTCCTCACCAGCTCTAATGGGATTCCAACAGTTGTTGGGGGGATGGAATTAACTACAGCTAACTTGTTACTTGTTCCTAGTTGCTCCTGAGATTTGTCAAAATGTAGAAGCTTCTTTGTTCAGGTCCTTGAAATCCATTACTTACGTTCAGTGACATTAAAAGACATTTTTAAACTGCCAGAGCTCATAATGACAGCGTGTACACAAACACAAGGGCAGCAGCACAAGTGAGCACAATACTGAACTTTATTAAGATTAGCAAGATTGCAATCCTATGAACAGTTCCCCGAGGGAGTATAGCACCATTAACTCCATCATCCTTACTTCCAGCTGCCTAGGTTCAATTTGCAAAAGGCTTTCAGCTTTAACCAAAGAGATCTTCTGCCAGCTGAAATGCAACCTTTAGCTTTTAATTAGGAATGCAAACAATCTTCCAGAGAAATGTTGCCATTTAAACTGTGCTCTCTCTCTCTCTCTGTATATATACATATGTATGTATATATATATATATATATATAGGCCACAAGGTGCTTGATTTGGTGTTTCAGCACCAACAAATTTGGCACGGATTCTCTGGAGATCTCCTAGGGTGCATCTATACACTAGAAATAATGCAGTTTGACCCCACTTTAACTGCCATGGCACCATCCTACAGAATCCTGGGATCTGTAGTTTCGTGAGGCATTGCCATGCTTTGGCAGAGAAGAATGTAAAACTAGAAATCCCAAGGTTCCATAGGATGGAGCTACAACACTTAAAATGGTGTCAAACTTTATTATTGCTACAGTATAAATGCACCCCTGATTCGATCCAAATCACCATGCCTTCTTTTGACAACTATTCAAAATAGAAAAAAGAGCTATACCTTTTTCCCCTGTTTGTCTGAAATGAATGAAATTTGCAATTTTCAAACAAAGGCAGGGAGTTCTGTGCATTTGTTGACTTGGGAACTGCAGTGTCTTTATTTCTTGGCAGGATTTGAGGAAAATTGCTGGTATAGTTGCTCCTTCACAGGGAATCGTGACTGGGAAGTTTCAGAAGAAAAGGTGCGGGGAAGTTTCTGCAAGAAAAGCCTTTACAGTTTGGCATTATTTTATTTTTTACTTTTTAAAAGAGCCATTTATCCTCCTCTTTTCTCCCCTGGGGACAATTGGTATGACAATGCTAAAAGGGACAGAAATGGCCCTAATGAGGAAATCTGCAAAATTTGGGACTGTGTCAAAAAGATATCCTGAAGCTGTCTACTTTTGGAAAGATAGCTGCAGGGGCTGCTTATGTTGAATGAAAAATATTTTAAGTCTTGCCTTGTTCTGTTTTCTGCTCATTTGGCACCAACATCAGCAAAATAAGACATAACTGGAGGATTAATGTGGAGGATATAATGACAGAAGCAGCATGCCTTCAATGGTCCTGATTTGCCAGGGACACTCCTGAAAAATCCTCTTTCATCCATACTTTTCTAGCTACCTTTAAAATATCCCAGTTTCTCTCTCCTCCTCCCACTTTCCCCCTTTGAGCTCAACTTGCTTCATTTGCTTCAAAACTGAGTTCAATGCAGTTTGCAACTGAGCAGGTGTATACTTTTTAATGCATTTTCTAAAGGTATCTACCTTAGGTGTTGTGTACCTGCATGCAGTCCATGGCCTCTATACTTTGTCTGCATGAGGTGTATGCATGTGAAGGTTTTGAACGACAGGTACAAGATACCTCTTTTTTTGATGGCCTTGAATGGGGGGGGGGGTAATTTTGCTCCCCAAAAACAGCATCCCAAGGTCCCAAGGGCCTCAGAAATGGTACTATGTGCCTACATGCAGTCCATGGTCTCTATGCTTTGCCCATCCCCAATGAATTGCAACAATCCCATCAGATTTGAAAGCTTCACGAAAACATGGACATATGTGCTGCATGCTCCTTCTCTTGGATGCCAGCATTAAACCCTGAACCTGAAGCTCCAAAGCCCAAGGTTACCAGCATAAAGCATCTGCTAACAAATCACAATCTATCAACCTCCAGCCAAACCCTGGGGGATTCAAGGCCCCAAGAAGCTTTTCAAGACAATGGAGTTTGCAAAAGCACTCAGACTTGCCCGGCTCACAGAGCGATGCAACGGCAGCTGCTGAAATATGGAAGCTGAGTTTAATTAAGTCCGCCTTCTTCTTGCAGAGAAAGGATTCTTAGTGATGAGAAGACACCCGCCTCTGATCCTCCCCAGCTCAGAATGAGAAAGCGTTACATCTGACTGAATTCCGGTTTGGCTCCTATTCCCAGGCTTCGTGCAGAATTGCTTCCTTGGCATGGCAGCCTTTGCTGCATCTGTCTTCATTAGCATGCATTTATTTAAATATACCATCAAGAAAATGCCAGTAATGAAGATGGGGAACCTGTGCCACCTGGATTCTGAGATATAAATGGCCCACAGAGTCAAAATCCTCCCCAGTCTCACTCATGTCCTAGTTTGTAGAATTTCATTTGCAGAAGCTGAATCAACATTAAGATTGGATGAGGCACCTTTAATCCCAATAGTTGGATCTTGGAGTTAAATAAGAACACGTACTCCAATGGTCCCAATTTGTCAGGGATAGTCCCAGTGACTCTTTTGTCACCCCACTTTTCCATCTGTTTTTAAAATGTCCTGGTTTCTTTCTCTCCTCCTCCCACTTTTGTCTTCAGCTCACTTCAAATGCTGCAAAGTGAGTTCCAAGGGCAAAAGTAGCTTGCAATCAATCAACTCAGCAGCGAGGATGTGAAAATGGAAGTATAATAAGAGGAAGGGAGAGAGTTAGTGGAAGGATTAGAGGAGAGGAAGTGAAGGAGAGTAAGGAGGATTAAGGAAGGAAAAATAGAAGAAGGTGGAAAGGAGGGTTTTATGGCAATTTTTTAAAAAAAAATAACTTAAAAGGGGGAAAGAGGAGAAGAGAGAGTGAAATCTTGCCTTCCCAGTAGTCTCAGGCAAAAGCAAGCTGCTGCACATCTCCTGATTTTTGTGGTTCTTTCTCATTAATAACTCTTGCCATCTTGACCAAGCATTAGAGCAGGGGTAGGCAACCTTTCCCCTTTAAGGGCCAAGGGACTTCAGCTCCCAGAAGCCTCAGCCATGTTGGCCAATAGTCCCATGTTGGCCAATAGCTCCTGGGATTCTGGGAGCTGAAGTCCCTCGGTCCTTAAAGGGGAAAGGTTGCCTACCCCTGCATTAGAGTCTTTTCCAATGAGTCACATGATCTCATGATATGTCCAAAGGATGATGGCTTCAATGTAGACATCATTGCTTCTGGAGATAAGTAATCTTCACTTCTAGTGCCCTATTTGTGTGTGTGTTGTGTGCCTTCAAGTTGTTTCCAATTTAAGGTGACCCTATCATAAGGTTTTCTTGGCAGGTTTCTTTAGAGGGGGTTTGCCCTGGACATCCTTTGAGGCTGAGAGACTGTGACTTGCCCAAGGTCACCCAGTGGATTTCCATGGCCTAGCTGAGATTCGAACCCTGGCCTCCAGAGTCATCACCCAATGCTTAAACCACTACACTTATAGAGATGGTAAAAAGCACAAGTATCTCCAGTTTCCCCTGCAGGGATTGACCGTATTGTGGATGGAGTGCAGGTAATGTGGAGGCAAGGTTTTGGGGGCTAAGGTTTGCAGGCAAGTGGGCCAGAATCTGAAAGTAACCATCAAAAACCTCAGGAGTTGGTGGTCACCCCTCAACTGAGAGCCGGATCTTTTAGCAGCTGAACAAAGCTGAACTGTTAGTAACCTCGGATGTTTTAAAGTACTTTCTTGAAAGGAGATTGGAAGCCTTTATCCAGGTTGCACAGTGTGTTATGTACAGACTCCGGGTTCCTTCACAGGAGGAGAGAGGGAAGAAAAGAAAAGAGAGAAGTGGAAGGTCAAGATGAAAGGGGAGAAGGTTCCTCCACCGCTGCTGTGTTTCACAAACAGATCTGGTCCCATCGGGGGGGGGGGGGCATGGTGCATGAAACGAGGAACGATAATACCTGCCATATTGGCCAAAAGAGAATAGAGAAGGCTACAAGAGCCCCCCAAAAAAGAAGAAGAAAGGGGGGAAAGGAGGATGAAAAGACAAAAAGACTCCACATTTCAAAGGAGAAGACTTGTGTTGGGATGGTGAAAAGGGAAGCAGGAAAGAGTGACACTCCTCTTTCTTTTTATGGAGATCTGAAGCCTTTTCCTCCACCGGTTCCTCAAAGTTGTCAGTTCTAGCAGTTAGTTTTTGGAAGCCCCCAAAGGAAAGAAGAGAGCCTGGACCACGGCATCGGATTCCTATAGAGAAACAAGAGCCCTTGCAGAGAAGAAGAGACCAGGCTGTGGGCTTAATGCAGGGATCCAAGGAGTGAAATCCAGTGTTGGTCCTCCCTAGAACAGAGTAGACCCATTGCAATTTGGTTATTTATTTATTTGGGGGTATATCTATATTGCCACCCAAGCTGATGACAAAATAAAAGGAATTAAAACAGTACTAGCATATTGAGAGCCAGCATGGCATAGTGGTTTGAGCGTTGGACTATGGAGACCAGGGTTCAATTCCTGGCTCATCCATGAAACCCACTGGGTGACCTTGGCCAAGTCACACTCTCGGATGGCAATGGCAAACCCCCTCTGAACAAATCCATGAAAGGTTTGCCAATCGGAAACAACTTTAAGACACACAACAACACAACACATAACAACAAAGAGAAAGGAGGCAACATGAGAAAGGTAAGGGGAATGTGTTCAATAATCTTAACAAATGAGAATGAAGCCACCTCGAATCCCGTCTTTGCGAGAAAGTCAGGATACAAATCCAATATAGATATAGATCTAAATATAGATGTGTTAGTCTTCCAAAGTTTGAGTAATGTGTAGTTTAATGAAGTGGTTGTCATGTTTGCTGGTCAGTTCTGACAGTGAATGTCCGCAGACTGGATCTATAGTTTCTTTAGAAAACTTTCTGAGTTTATACTGCTGAGCCTGAATTTTTGAAGTCTGGTATCCTGCTGGAAATGGCAGGTTGAGAGGAAAGATATAGCTCAGTTCCATCTGTGGAACTATTACATTATTACACCATTCCATGTAGGATATCGGCCTTTATTTTTAACAGCAATGCCTGGAGAGTAAAGAGTTGTCAAGGAACAGAGGATCAACATGTGTTCTACATTGCAAACTTTCTTCGAATTCTCCCAGTGGGAGAAATAAGAAACTTTAGAAAAGAACAGAGCAGAGGTGGGGAGAGTTTGATTTTTTAAAAATATAAAACCCTCTCCTTTCCTTGCCTGGGTTGCATCCGTTTCCCCCCTGGGCTCCAAACAAACTCTAGGTGCATAAATATGCTTAATAACCGAGCACTTAGCACTTAATGGAAATTTTCTTCTTCTCTCATGATTAGTTCTGGGTCAGTAAAATACCATTTGCAGCTTGCAAGGACTGATTGCTCTTGACATGGCGCGTTTCTTTTGTTTCTCCTCTCCCCACTTCTCCAAAGTTTGATTTACAAATCAGAATGGGGAAAGCACAATAACAGGAGCCCTGGCTGGATGACTGGGTTGGTGGGCAGAGAGGGGATACCAGACTTCAAAGCTGAAATCCTCTGCCTTCCAAAGACAATGGGAAAGCTTGCTTGGTGGATGGGTGGGCTGCCATGCCAGGGAGCTGCCAACGTTGCTGCCCTTTGGCACCGTCCTGCCATCCTTTCCATGCTTTCATGGATCTGCCATTCTTTTCATAGTGACATTCAGTGTCTCGCGGCCTTCCAAGGCTGCGTCTTCAGTGCAAAAATAATGCAGTTTTGGCACCACTTTAACTGGGAAGTCTGAGCAGTTGAGGGCAAAGAATCCCAAGCTCTGGGTTTCCTTCTAGACCCATCCGCTGATTGGATGTGACACCGCTTTAACTGCCATGGCTCAATGCTATGGAAATCTGGGATTTGTCATTTTGTGAGACCTTTAGCCTTCTCTGTCAGAGGGCTCTGGTGTTACAACAAACTACAAATCCCAGGATTCCATAGCATGGAGCCATGATAGTTAAAGCAGTGTCAAAATGCATCATTTTTGGCCACAGATGCAGGCTAAGTCAATTATGAATGCATAACCTAGAATGCATTCATAATTCTAGGGGTTTCCTGGGGCTGAGAGTGTGTGACTCACCCAAGGTCACTCAGTGGCCGAGCAAAAAATCGAACCCTGGTCTCCAGAATCCTAGTCCAACACTCAGACCTCTAGACCAAGTTGGCTCTGTTCCTCCCTATTCCTCAGCAATTTTGCAAACCTTATTTAAATCCATTGGTGTCCTCCAAAACATTTGGGATGTTTCTTTGCAAACTCACATCAAAAGTCTGCTGTTGGCAAAACCCAGCAATGATGGAAGGAGTTGCATTGCCTCTCCAAAGAATTTGCTAATCGTGTCGAAACTCATCCTGTCTCCATTGCTCCATGTTCCTGAGCTATTAGGCCTGCATTTCTCTTCAGGTGAAATGTTGGTCTCAACTCTCATAAAAATTATTAATGCCCTCAGATAAAATACACACAACCAAACGAAACAACAACAAGGCAGTAAAGCAAAAGAGCATTAAGGACTCAGCAGGAGAAGGAGTGTTTTTGAAAGGAGTTCTTGAAAGGAGCAGTTCAGTTAGGGATGTAAATCCTCAGCTATTTTGTCCACACATGCAGGGAGGAAAAATCATGATAGTTTTCCCTGCTGCAGAATACATATACATATATATATATATATATATATATATATATATAATATATGAATATTCCTTCCCCATATTCTACCTAAACTGGAATATCCCAAAGGATTGTGGGTGAATTATTATGTGTAGAATAACCTATGGATATGTGTGTGTGTGTGTGTGTGTGTGTGCAAATGCAAAATAGTGTTTTCTGAGCAGCAAAAATGTTCCTTTTGTGCAAAACAGAATTTTCTGCAGAGAAAACAGGGTGTTTTGCAGGAAACCTGTTTTCTGCACAAGAAACCCAAAATGGTTTTCGATGCAGAATCAGTCCTCCACAACACTTTGGGATCATTGGATTCAGGGAGAAATGGAATCAGATTCTCACTTGACTCTTATTCTTCTTGATGGGTTTTGCTGAAGGTAAAGACCCAATTTTTCGACCTGGGAGTGAATAATAATGAATATTCTTTCCATCTCTAAGAAAAGAAGAGGCAGGCATGGTTCCATCATGCCGAGGTCCAGAAGTAGATGAAAGGCTCTTCCTTCATCTCAAGTGCCTCAAGAGGCACGATCTGCTGGACTTAATCGCCTCTCTTGCTGCCATTCCCTTTCCCTTAAGTTTCAAGTCTTATTCAGATTGTCAGCCTGGAGGCAGGCAGACGTCAAAGTCATCAAGATGCCCTGAGAGCCTTTTGAGTTTAAGGGGGGGGGGGTATAAATACTCTAACATAAATGAATAAAGAAAGAAATGCCACTCACAATCCCGATCTTTATATTTATTTTTATGCTCTGTCTATTTAAGATATGGAGGTTGTGCAAAGTTAGATGGTATCAGTTTTGGGGAGGAGAATGGCAGAGGGAGAGAAGAAGAAGCAGATGAGGAGGAGGAGGAGGAGAAGAAAAGGAAGAAGAGGAAGAGGAGGAAGAGGAAGAGGAAGAGGAAAGGAAAGGAAAGGAAAGGAAAGGAAAGGAAAGGAAGAGGAGGAGAGGAGAAGAAAAAGAGGTGAAGAAAGAGAAGATAGAAAAGGAGGATGGAAGGAGGAAGAGGAAGGGAAGAAGAAGAGGAGACTAAGAGGAAGGAGAAGAAGAAGGAAAAAACAAAGAGGAAGAGGAGGAGAGGAAGGGGAAAGGAAAAAGACAAGGAGAAGAAGATGAAAAGGAAGAGAAGGAGGAGGAGGAGGAAGTAGAGGAAAAGGAGAAGCAGAAGCAGAGAAGTAAAAGAGGAAGAAGAGGAAGAGAAGCAGAAGAGGAAGAGAGGAAGAGGAGGAGGGACAGAGAAAGAAGAACTTCAATAGCAGCTTTTTCCTCCCCAAACCAAACTCCCAGTGGAAGGAACACGGAATGGGGGAAAGTATATGTTTTAGAAACTTTCCTGTCTAAGAAGAAAACTCTGCTTACAGATGCACAGGTAGGAGAATTCCCACCAGATAGCAATAAATTATTTAACTGGTTATATTTTAATTACTTGGGCCCTCAAAGTGGAGGCATGAGCTGGGAAATGAAAAGAGCCTCCCACCCGCTCTTAGCTCCCCTTCCACCCCCCCGAGAAAGCGAGTACATCAATATATGGCTTTTTAAAATTTCACTTTCACTAAAATAAGCTATCCATTTATTACCATTCTTGGCCTCCTTTGAGGTTCAGGGATTTGCTTCCCTTTGCATCTCAACTTGCTGATGGTTGCAAGTAGACGTTATTTTATTTTATTTTTCATAACAAGGCGGTATTGCCAAAGCGAGAGGAATCGGGAAGGAAGGGAAAGAAGAAGATGAGAGCTTCAGTGGAAAAAAATTAACAAAGTTGAGAAAAGGCACAATGCTGAGCCCAAATCCCATTAGTAGCCCCAATTAGAGGAGACCCACTGAACCAATAATATTTATTTATGTGTTGTTGCATTATCCATCAATTCAGTGAGACTAATCAGTAGGACCTATGCCCTAAACTACAACCCCCAGAATCCTTCAGCCAGTACAGACAATCAGGACCTTGGAAGTTACTTTTAAAAAGTAATTATTTCCCAGTATTCATTGAACTGTTTGAAGAGTGAGCCATTGCAATTAGTCATACAAAAAAAGTAACTCGTTGCATTGCTTATTTCATTGCATGCACCTTCTGCATTACTTTTAGGGATAGTGTTACTTTTGTTAAAAAAATATAATTAAAAAACCAGTGGGATTGATAAGCAATGGGCATATAACTAGGAAAAAAAACATTTTAAAATACCTCTTAAAGTTAATTTTAACTGGATATCCCAGAGGACAGGATCAGAATTCAAAGAGACTTTAACAAATTAGAAAGCTGGGCCAAAACTAACAAAATGAATTTCAGCAGAGAGAAATGTAGGATACTACACCTGGGCAGTAAAAATGAAATTCACAGATATAGGATGGGGGACACCTGGCTTTCTGGCAGTACATGAGGAAGGGATCTAGGAGTCTTAGTGGACTACAGGCCGAACGTCAGCCAGCAATGTGATGCAGCAGCTAAGAAAGCCAATGCAATTCTAGGGGCTGGATTGGATGGCCCTTGTGTTCTCTTCCAACTGTATGATTCTATGATTCTATGACACCTTCTCTGGCCCTTCCCTTTCAGTTTCATCTTTCTGGCTAATCCTCAGCCCCCCTCACCTTTCCCCTAGGGATGGTCTGACACATTTTTCTGCCTGAAGCAGAGGAGAAAATGCTGTTCCCAGTCAAAGTACATCTATGACCTAAAGCCAACCAAGTTATCTTGGCAGCTAAGGGGGGAAGAAAATCTCTCCACGATCTCTGCTTCCCTCTCTGGTGGTGAAAATGCAATAAAAACAAATCCAGTCACTGACAGTGCTATATCCTTCCATAATACCCTAAAGCTGCTGCCTGAGGCATCTGCCTCACTCTCCTTTATGACAAGCCTGGCTTTGCCTTCCCCTACTACTGCTGTCCTTGGCATGCTGCCTTTTGTAAAGCCTATCTCCCTCCTTGACTAGCAGAGCTTGGAAAAATTACATTTTCCAGCTCTCAGGATCTTCCAGCCAGCACAGCCCCTGGGAGTCATAACCCAATATAGCAAACATCCCAACCTCTTTTGGATCAACTCTTCCTTCTCCCAATGTCACTTGCTTTCTATGGTTGCTTCCATGTTGGGAGTTGTGGATGAACCCTCTCCAGTTTTGGGACCAGACTCAAGAGGAGATCTCCAAGTTAGCAAAGCCCAGTCCCCAAAGAGGTTCAACACCCAGGAGAGTTGGTCAACCCTACCGCCATAATAGATCCAACACCTTGGATAGTCCCTTAGCCTGGAATCCAGAGCAGATGGACCACCATCTCCTACTGGTTCTTTCTTTCAGTTCTGTTGAACCTCAAGGTTCAACACCCAAGAGAGTTGGTCAACCCTACCGCCATAATAGATCCAACACCTTGGATAGTCCCTTAGCCTGGAATCCAGAGCAGATGGACCACCATCTCCTACTGGTTCTTTCTTTCAGTTCTGTTGAACCTCAAGGTTCAACACCCAAGAGAGTTGGTCAACCCTACCGCCATAATAGATCCAACACCTTGGATAGTCCCTTAGCCTGGAATCCAGAGCAGATGGACCACCATCTCCTACTGGTTCTTTCTTTCAGTTCTGTTGAACCTCAAGGTTCAACACCCAAGAGAGTTGGTCAACCCTACCGCCATAATAGATCCAACACCTTGGATAGTCCCTCAGCCTGGAATCCAGGCAGATGGACCACCATCTCCTACTGGTTCTTTCTTTCAGTTCTGTATCCTCAAGGTTCAACACCCAGGAGAGTTGGTCAACCCTACCGCCATAATAGATCCAACACCTTGGATAGTCCCTTAGCCTGGAATCCAGAGCAGATGGACCACCATCTCCTACTGGTTGTTTCCTGAGTCTTTCAGTTTGCCCATCTTGAAGATACAGAACTGCTCTGCTAATAGCAACCAGTAAGTTTTCTCCTGTTTTCTCTCTGTGTGCTGCTAAGGCAATCCAAACAACCAGCCCCCCACTGGCTTCCTTGCTTTCCCCACCAAAGTGGCTAAGCAAAGCATGAGAACAAAGATCAGGCTGCCAGATCTGGGTTGCTGGGGGCTAGTGGTGGGAACAGCCAATGTGCCAGCCCTACAATGACAGAGAAGAGAGCAAAGCTTGCCTGACAATTTAATTAATGCAGCTCAAACCACTGAACCACACTGTCTCTCTGTCATTGGCTATAGAGTGATGATTTAGCAGGATGTTCCTTGAAAATTGTTCCCTATCAATCTTGGTGTCTCCTTCCCCTTGAGGAAAGAGTCTCTCTGCAGTGCTTTGGCTGCCGATCCATTACTGTTTGTTTCTTGGGAGTTTATTCAAGGGATAAATCTGGGGCAAGGAAAGGTTGGCAGCTCTTTGGCAAAGCTCTCTTCCTCCCTCCCTCCCTCCAGCCGGCCACCCATCCGCCTCGGCCTCAGTCACTCTCTGGTGCCTTGAATAGATGGAAGGTATCAGCTTCAGAGAAATCGCCTCTCCCAAGACAGTGAGCCTCAAGGCTGTGACCTCCGAGGAGGTCATTAACCGAAAAATGCTGCCACATTCATAAATGCTAAAAGGGAGCAGTCTTCCCAGCCTGGCCGAGTGCCAAAGCGGGTAGTTGATCCAAGGTGCTGAAAACCTTGTTGCAAAATCAGTTCTGGGGCTGGTAAATCTTCACTTGCTTTCCTCTTTTGTTTTGTTTTGTTGCATGCAAGAATAGATAATTTTAAGAAAAAGCAATATTTTCCCTCATTTTTTGTTTCAGCAAGACTATAAGAGTTTGGGCCTGTTTTCTGCAAAAAAAAAAAAAATCACACTGCAAGATTTTTTTTTAATGGTTTGTGCAAAATAAATTAATGCTTTTCAGGGAGAAAACTTTTTTTTTTTTTGCAAAAAAGAGAGTGCCTTTCATACAAAATATATTGCTTTCTATGCAAAAGGTTGGTTGGTTGACTGGCTGGCTGGCTGGAAAACAGGTTTCCTACACAGAGAAATGTTCTTTTCTGTGCAGGAAACTTCTGTGGAGATGATGCCATTTTCCAGCAAAAAAATATGAAGTTTTTCTGAAACAATTCCCTGATCTATGTATATTCTTGCCTGTCTAGGATTATTTCCATCAGGGTTTCCCAACATTTGAGAAATCCATTTTTAAACCATGTTCCAAATATTTTGGAATATTCTTTCCATCCATATTAAGGTGCTGCATTGTTAAACAGCCAGTTTGGCATAGAGAGTTACACACATTGCTCCCTATTTCTTGAGGATGCTCTATTCTCCCAGTCATTCTTCCAGGAGCAAAACAGATTCAGGACCTTGGAGAGATCCTTTCAAGTTCAGACTGAAAGCCCAGAGCAGTTTCACCACTCACTGATTCATATAATAAGACTGAATAGGTGATTTATCAGTTAAATCAAGCAATTTTAAATATTTAAGTTGATTGAGGAGGTTATTTATTGCTTGGTAGATTGGAATATTTGAATATCATTTGCAACAAAAGCAGGTATGAAAATCTGAGAACAGGCAACATCAGGAGATATGTATAAGATAATGGAGGAACACTTTCTCAAAGGCGATAATGTCTTCAACCTATATACATATTGGTATCTAGCGGCTTCCATGTTGTTGTTGTTGTGTATCTCCAAGTCATTTTTTGACTTATGGGTGACCCTAAGGTGACCCTAAAGTCATAGGGTTTTCTTGGCAAGTTTTTTTAGAGGGGGTTTGGCATGGCCTTCCTTTGAGGCTGAAACTGTGTGACTTGCCCAAGATCACCCAGTGGGGTTTTTTAAATGTTTGTCTGGGAATTGAACCCTGATCTCCAGAGTCCTAATCCAATGCTCAAACCACTACACCACAGTGGCTCTCCCGCCTTCCATGTTAGTGGGGTAATAAATCCACTATAGCCTTTGGCTGAACTTTGAAAGAGCTGTCCAAAGTGTTTTGTGCCTTCACATTGTTTCTGATTTATGGTGACCCTAAGGCAAACCTATCATGGGGTTTTCTTGGTAAGGTTTGTTCAGAGGAACTTTGTCGTTGCCTTCTCTTGAAGTTGAGAGTATGTGACTTGCTGAAGGTCACCCAATGGTTTTTATGGCTGAGCCAGGAATCAAATCCTGGTCTCCAGAGTCATAGTCCAACACTCAAAGCACTACATCATGCTGGATCTCTGTCCAAGGTGATAGCCCTCTAAATGCATTCAGCACATTGGACTGTGCAGATTCACTGACATGGAAGTCACCACCACTGTCTATGCAGAGATATTAATCCTTTCCACCTCCAAATTCTGCCTGGCTTCCACTCTGTAATCTTCCAGGTACCTCCTGGGCCCTTTGGCTTCATTTGGCTGGATTGTTGCTTAACTTGAAATCAGAAGGTGCTGACCTTACTGAAACTTCCAGAGTTCCCAGTTCAAGGAGAATTCCAGCATCTAACTGTTTCTGCATGGGAAGGACAAGAGACTTCTCTGTCTGTCCCTTGTCCCCCAGCCTCCCCCCAAGTCATCCAGATGACATACGTGGACGAAGATGCACCAGACGGAGAGATAATTTAGAGGGATTGTCTTTCTCACAGCTCCAGCTTCATAGCCCAATGAGGGATGATAGGAGCTGTAATGAGAAGGTAATGAACCTGCAGAAGACAAAGAGGCCTTTCAACCACAATGCAAAGACAACAGAGGGCAGGAAAAGCTCTCCAGCCCAACAGCCAAAATGCAGCACATCCAACTAAGGTGATGATGTCCACAGTTACCTACTGCTTAGCCCCAAGACCTGTTGACCAGTCCCAGTGTTCATCTTTCTAGAAACTTACCAGTCACTTTTTTTCCTTTAAAAAATAATACTTACTTAAAGGGACTTAGAATGAAAATAAAACCAAGGTCTGCACCAGGTGTGAGCTTGCCCTGGGAACGTGCCTCCCAGTAGTTCCTTTTAACAAAAAAAAAAGAGCCATCATCTAGCTTTGTCTGGGGCTTTTGGGAGTTATAGTCCAAAAGGATACTTTCCCAGGCTCTATGAACTCATCAGCAGGAGGAATGTCATCCTTAGCTAATTTTGCTTTCTTGTCCCCTGTCTTAACTTGGTCAGAAGAGAAAATACTCTAGTTGGGGCTTTCTTTTGTGTAAACTTCATATATGGTAATTTTTTGGGGGAAATGCACAAAAAACCAGCATTTTCTGTTCAGGCCAAACCATTTTTCTGCACAGAAATATTATTGTCTGTGCAGACAATAATGTTTTCTGTGCAAAAATTAAAACTGTACAAATTTTGTGCATGGTACGTTCCAAACTATTAATATTCTCATCAATCCAGGATTTCCTTTATTAGGGTTTCCCAACACTTGAGAAATACATATTTAACATTTTTGAGTATTTTGAATATCATTTCCATCCCTAATTAGCAATTGTGATTTGTAGTATGGTGAAGCCATGAACTATCTAACTTTTTTTGGTCTTCCTACATATTATCATTCCACAGCCTTGTGTGTATATATATATATATATATATATATATATATATATATACACACACACATACCTTCAAGTCACCTGTTGACTTATGGTGACTCCATGAATTTCATAGCAATTTATTAGGCAAGGAATCCTCAGAGGTGGTTTTGTCAGTTCCTTCCTCTGAATTATAGCCTATTCTAGCACCTGGTATTCATTGGTGGTCTCCCTTCCAAGTACTAACTAGACCCTGCTTAACTTCCAAGATCAGAGAGGATCTGGTGCCTTTAGCCTCTACTGGTAGGAATGTGAAGATGGTAGCTTCTTAACTAGCCCCTGTTGCCATGTGGTATATTTAGGTCAGTATGGACAAGTCCACCATGCTTGCATGCCCTCTTCTTCCTCTTTCTCCTTGTTAGTCTTTTCTGGTAGGGGTACAGATGCTGCCTGTTGAAACTGACAGAGATGAAACCCATTTAATACTGCAAGACCTAAGAGCCCATCATTAACTGCCCTAGCCGTGAACTGCCCAGTCTTCCAAATGTTCCAGGGATGCAACTTCCATAACTGAATCAACCCACCTGTATTGTGATCATCCTGTTTTCCTACTCCCTTCCACTTTACCGAGTTTTACCATCACCTTTTCCATTAAGTTTGGTCACCTTGTGACATGTCCAAAGTACAATTGCTATTAGGTGCAGATTTAATATGCACACCCACTAGTCCACCATCTAAGTCATTTGCAAAGGTGCTGAACAACACTGGACCTAGGACAGAACCCTGTGGTACTCTACTAGTTACTTCTGTCCAGGATGAAGAGGTTCAATGGGAATGTCCATTTTTACTCGAGTTTGGACTATCAACAGGAGTCAGAGCTAGAGGTCTGCATATCCATGGGAAGGAGGGAAGATAGTTTCAAATGGTTTCTTCTTGTCAGATGAGATTACTAAAGTGTTTGGCTATTTTCCTTGTAGAAGGAACTGGAGATATGGGGAGATAGTCAGATGCAACCTAGTGACTCAGTATTCAGAAAGTGTTCTAAATGAGAATTGATCTGGCTAAGTGGCTTTCTGCACCTCGAACCCTTCCCTTGTGTTTTGAAACCATCTTCCTTTTGCAACGGAGAGCAATTAGACCACCTCACTCCCTCCTGCCTTTAAAAGAATGAGCCCATTTGCAGTCTGGTGGTGTTCCCCTGCTTTTGGTTTGCAGATCCCTAATGGGGCTGAAATGAATAAACTGGCACTGAAGGAGAATAATAGACAGGGATGCAGAGGCAGCGGAGAGAGAAAGGAGGAGACAGGAATGGAAGGCAGGTAGAAACTGAGAGATCTTCTCTGGCTCTTGATGGGGAAACCTTTATTATTAGGCAGAAGGAAGTAACCACCTTTAGCTGGAATCCTGTTGGTGAAACAGAGGGTGAGGCCAATGTCAGTGCATTGCAAAAGAAGGTATCCAGTACCTCCTTTCACAATGATTTTTCCCAGGCTGTACAGCGACAGCCAGACAATGTCCAGACCCAGCTTTTTTTCCTGCCCAAATGGCCACTATTTGGCTGACCAGTGCACCAAGAAAGCTCCCTTACTTCTATGTGAGCCTGCTTGTTGTGGCAGCCTGCTAGAGCTGGTTACAGGAAAAATATAACTTCCTATTGCAACAGCTTCCCTGGTAACCATTTTGTTTCCAGTCACAATTCCAGGTGCTGGTAATGGCCCACAAAACCCTATATGGCCTAGATCAAGACTATTTGAAAGACTGTATCTTCTGGCATAGTGGTTTGAGTGTTGGATTACGACTCTGGGGACTAGGGTTTGATTCCCAGCTCAGTCATGTAAACCCACTGGTTGACTTGGACAAGCCATACTCTCTCAGACCTAGAGAAAAGAAAGGCAATGGCAAACCTCCTCTGAAAAAGTCTTGCCAAGAAAACTTCCTGGTGGCAGCTACCAGGCTGTGGAATTCTCTTCTACAGGAAAGTAGGTTGCCCTCCACCCCACGTTCTTCTGGTGGAAGTCAAAGGCCTTTTTTAAACAAATATTTGAACTGGATTTTAGTGCTCTACTGATTCTGTATAATGGTCTCTGTGTGTTGTACTTTTATTCTCATTGTTAAACAAAATACTGTTTTTAATTAGTGGTGTTTTTAATGACACATCTCATTCATTAGTCTTTTTATTTCTTTATCACCATTGCTGTTATATTGCACTTTGTTTTAATCTATGCTGTCACTGCCTCAGGCTGCATTGGTCTGAATTGTTCCTACCACCATTGATCACATTGTTGGGCACCTTGTGGCCTTAAAAAGAATGACTTATATGCCATTGAATATTATATGCCAGTGGCAGTGGTGCCAAGTTGCACAGCAGGATGCGTGTGTAAACAAACACCCAGCATCATTCTGGAGTGGGCCAGATTTTCCTGAATAATCCAGAGCAAAAAGTAAATCTTTTAAATGGAATTTAAGGGAGAAGTGGCCCAGATTTGATGCAGACGTGGACTCGTATCATGAAGATAATCTGTAGTTGAATTGGGGCTTTGACCCTGCATCATGAAGACAACTTCAGTTGTGGTGAGGACCGGTTCACTTGGCCCATGTAGACATGTCCTTAGTCTCTGGAAGAGCAGAAAACAAGCTTGCTCCATCCTCAACATGACATCCCTTCAAATATTTAAGCATGGCCATGATGTTACCTCTTAACCTTCTCTTCCCCATGTCCAAGAAATAATACCTTTGAGCTGTGCCTGGGCCTCTGCTTCAGGGTACAAAAGCCTTGGCATCTAGATAAGCCAAGCCAGAGTCTGTGCCAAGTGACAACACCATGAAACCCATCACAGAGATGGATGGTGTGTAAGGAACAAATATACCAGCACCTCTAACTCTCTCTTTATATATATATATATATATGTATATACACACACACATACACACACACACTCTTCATGTTCAAGGGCAATGGTGTTCTTCAAAGGAAATAGAGAGGCAGCACCTCTCTGTGTGGGTGATTTGTTCCTTTCTATTCCTGAACTGTTTGAAATATTAAACAATTAAATTGTAACTCAAGGCACAAAGCACACTTCTCTGTGTAGCGTGTGTAGTCGCTCAGTCGTACGCTTGTTCGGCTAAGAGCCGGGACGGGTCTCTGGCCCTAGAGCCAAGGTTTCCATTATGTAGCTGAGTCGTGGAAGCTCCACACCACCTTTTCTCCGCTTTCGAAAAAGGGGTCACTTCCCTCCTTTGTTAATGGCCCGCTATTCCATTCTCCGAGAGGAAAATCAGCACAAAAACCCAACAACACAAAAATGCATTTTGCCCAGATCTGTGGGGGCACATTGCCAATGGGACTGAGGCACCGAGGCTGCAACCTTTCTGCCATGCCAACTCAATCTTTCATGACTTATGATGAGAGGAGAAAGGAAGGAAGGAGTAAAAAAAAGAGCAAAGCAAACCTCAAGATCTGGGACAGAGCTGGCGGCTTGTTAAAAGAGTTGCATACTCTGACGGAGTCAGTAGCTGAGATCTGTGACTTCCCCACACCAAAAAAACATCCTTTGGTTTTTCAGTTTATTGACTGGAATTCTCTTGGTGATTTATTTATTTATAAATGGAAAGAATATTTTTAAAAACCTTGTTTTTCTACTCTTAGGAACCCCGATGAGAAGACATTTGGAATGACGAAAACATTCACAATTTGGGCGCTATCCTGTGCAATGGTTGTTTTATGCAGAAAATAGGAATTTGTGTGTATGTGTGAAGAAAACCACATTTCCTGTGCATAAAATATTTCTATTCAGAAATACTATTTCCTGCACAGAAACACTGTAATTGGGCATTTATTCTGCATAAACTTTGCATATGGTTGATTTGCATAGAAGGAAAAAAAATTTCTGCCCAGAAAAACAGCTTTTTTTTCTGAGAAGAAAATATTTCTGTAGAGAAATATTGATTTTTTTTCTCAGAAAATGCTGTTTTCTGTGCAAAATAGCCACGTAAATGAAATGCAGGATCTCAGCCAATGCTTTTTATTGGTGTGGGTGAGTTACACACTCATTCCAAAGAGAGCTGGTGTGACGTAGTGGTTTGAGCACACTAGTCCAATGAGTTTAAAGCCCTACTTGGCCATAGAAACCCATTGGGGGGGTGACCCTGGGCAAGTCACACTCTCTCAGCCTCAGAGGGTGGCCATAGCAAACCCTCTCTGAAGAAACTTGCCTACAAAACCCTATGATAGGGACACCTTGTTGTTGTTGCTCTGTGCCTCCAGGTCGTTTCTGACTTTCAGAAACCCTAAAGTGATTCTAGCATGGGATTTTCTTGGCAAGTTTGTTCAGAGGTTTGCCCTTGCCAGCCTCTGAGGCTGACAGTATGCGATATAGCTAAGTATACTTAATGACTTATATGTTACTAGCTAATTAGCTGATGTAGGGTACTGATCATTTCTTCTATCCTTAGTGTCAAGAGCTGTGCCACCATTTTTATCTCAGAAAAATACAAATCACATATTGTTCCTAGTTGGGAACTCCAGCAAACTTGAAATTGTAGCTGGCTTGGAATTCAGTTATAGCCCTGGGCCCCTCCAATTTGTCTTCCTTCTCTTCTGTCTTGCACAGAGAACAAGATCAATAATAGTCACTCTTGCCATTCCTCTTTTTGTTTTGCGCAGGAACAGCTGGCTGCCAAAGGCTGCGTTTGGCAGGGCCCAGGAGCCCAATTGACGTGGCTGTTCTCCATCCATTCTAACAAGGTGACTCAGGCACAAGGGGCACAGCCAACATCCCTCCTCTCCCCGTCCCGCCATGCCATTCCCCACTGGCATTATTAACTACCAAACAGTTCTGTCCTTCCCAATGGCTGTTGGGAACAAGATGTAGTGGTTCAGGATACACAGGTGTTTTGTCATTTTCATTCTAGGGCACTTAGGTGCCTGGCTTAAATCAACCGTAGAACTGAGCAATGTGTGCCTCTCCATAGTCAGATTCTGAATGCAGCCCAGAGACGATGGGAGAACAAACTTTTGTCATGGTGTTGTGCAAGGAAATATCCACAGTACCTCTTTCTGTGCCATGGCTTTGCACTAGCTGCTAAATGGCTTCTGGGGGTCCATGAGGTACATTTTGCCCAATTCCCTATGTCACAGTACACTGGTTGATCTTTACACTCTGTTACTTCCAAATTCACAAATACCCAATTCACAACCCATGGCTGCCATGCTGATTCCGGTACCTTACACTTTCCTGAAGTTCAGGAATCCAGAGTTTGCAAATTGGGATCAATGGAAGTATTGCACCATTAGTACTTATGTAGGGCTTGGGTTTAGCTCCTAACACCTCCAGGAGTGGAGAGAAAAGACCTCTTGCCTAAAACCCTGGAGACCTGCTCGCAGTCAGTATTTAGCTAAATGGAACATGAATCTGATTTAGCCAAAAGCAGCTGCCTATGTTTCTAAGGGCCCCTTCCAAAACACCCTCTTTTGGGATGAGAGCCATAATTTTAGCTGGAGATACTCGACCTGGTGGCCCATGATGCTCATTCTAACTCTAGGAGTGTATGATTCAATGGTTCCTGGACAAGAGTGGGAATCACGCTAGCCATTGTTAGATTGCAATTCTCACTAAAACTTGCCCACATAGCCAATCGTGCAGAATGCTGGGGGATTTTGTACAACAACCTGCAAAGGGATGCAATATCCCACCAGTACAGAGGAACTCATTCTGAAAGGGTTGATCTATCACAGTGTTCGAGCCAATGCAGACAAACCAGATTCCTTCAGGTTGAATTCTGAATTCGAGGTAACATGTTAGTCTGTACTGACAGAGCTTATGTTGACTTACCAAGTTCCCATTGATTAGATGAGACTATTTTCTTTGGGACTAACAACTGGATTGAGGGTAGGAGTGAGAAGCATGCAGCCCTCCTGGTGTTTTTGGACTGCAAGTCCCAGCAGTCCTAGCCAGCACACCTGATGTCAAGGGATGCTTGATATCCCAAGCAGCCTAACAACAGGAAACCTGCATGAATCTGACTAATGCAATAGCATCTTTCCAAACTCACCTTGAAATGTGTTTATTATCAATTAAAAACAGCCCCCTCTCACCCACCCTTCTCCCTCTTGGTGGGTCTACTGAAGCATTATGAACCACAGAAGAATAAAACAGAGAATCAGGTGATATAAAAGGTCAACTAGGTGATTTTTTAAAATTTTATTTCCAACAAACACAGCACCCGCCCAGCCTGGGATAAAGAGAAAATGGGGGTGGGTTGGTGGGGAAGAAAGACAGGACTCAAGTCTTCCGGTGGGGTGGGAGCCTTGTGTGGAATGGCAGGGTGGTGGTGATGGTGGTGACCTATCAAGATGTTCTCCCTGATTGCCCAGGCAGAAAGATCTGGAGATGGTGCCAAGAGTGGGGAGACTCAGGGTGCCAACTTTGACCTCAGACCCTTGGCCGTGCACACAGTGCATGGCTTGAGGAAAGATCCAGATAGAAAAAGAGAGAGAGAAAGAGAGAGCACATGAGAGAGAGTTCAGGTGGGTTCTTCTCTCCCTGAGAAGGGAAAAGTCCTTCCTATTAAGTCCCGTAGGTGGAAAGATTTCAAGAGCTACATCCTTGATCCTGTGCACACTTCTATGTCCCAGAGGCAAACTGCTGCAGGAAAACTGGGGGCGGCAGAAGGAGTGGTGATGGGAAGGGGGGGAACGACGCAGGCATCTCCTTCATGTGAGGCAGGTGTAAGGTGTGTCTGTGTCTATGTGACAACTAGAGAAGGGTCAAAGTATCTCCCGTTGCATCCTTCTTTCTTCCTGCAGGACTATCTCATGAGTGGCCACTATTTTTGCAAAAACACAAAGGAAACTGCCGGAAGGGGAAGCAACAGTCCTTTTCCCCTTCTTCCTCTTTTTTTTTAAATCTTGTTTTGTTTCTTTTTTCAAAGTGTCAGTGTGAAAATATATATATATATATATTTATAGATTGCTAAATCACAGAGTCCATGAGGCTCACACTTCCGTCTGGAAGTCCCCCTCCGAGAGGTCCAGGCTCATGCAATGCTTTTCCCAGTCGGCAGAGTGCAGCTCCAGCTTCTCTCGGTGTTTGGAAGGCAAGGAGCTCAGTGTCATGGCCTTGAAGGTGCTCCAAGACTTTTGTTTTTGCTGTCGGCTCTCTGGGCTGGTAACCTCCTGGTTGGGAGAAGAAGAGACCAGAAAGACTCAGAACAAGAAAGGAACCGTGGGAAGAACAGGCTGGGGATGCCATTCCAAAGGGATGACCCAGAAAGGGGTGCAACTCAATGTTAGACCATGCATTCGCCTTCATAAATTCCCTGGTTGACTCCCAAGAGTTTCCGTTTAGCATAGGGAAAATTCTGGCTGGAATACTAGAGTATTGTATTGTAGGAGACCATTCACACTACAGTATGATAACACTGTTATTCTACTTTATGGATGCTTCTACTTTCTTCTACTTTATCCTATGGAGCCCTGAGACAGATAGCTAAGGGATGGAGCATTCAGCCAGAGCACCCTAATACCTCACTAGGGATGCATCTACATAGTAAAAATAATGCAGTTTGATCCCACTTTAAATGCTATAGCTCCATTCTATGGAATCCTGGAATCTGTAGTTTTACAAGGTCTTTATCCTTCTCTGCCAAAGAGTGCTGGTGCTTCACCAAACTACAAATCCAAGGATTTTGTAGGATGGGGCCGAGACAGTGAAAGTGGCGTCAAACTGCATTACTTCTACAATGTAGATGCACCCTTAGCTACCATTTTGAGGATTTCATAGGGTGGAACCACGGGGGTTAAAGTAGGACCATAGTGCTACAATTCTGACATGGCAGATAATCAGGAAGTCCACAATGTCCACAAAACCTTCCCAGCATACCTCTCTCTGAGCATGAAAGACCACTTACCCCAGCCATATTCTTATCGCCACTCCCTGAAGAGACACTCCATCGCTTCTCTCTCTGTGCGAGAAGAGCAACAATTAACAACCAGAGCAGATTGATTGATTGGTTGATTGATCTACTGATGGATTGAATTTATATCCCAAGACAGAAGTACATCTCTTACTCCTCTCCCTGCTCCAGCCCAACCTGATTTGGTCATAATGTTCACTATTTCTTGGTTGAAAATATACAGTCTTCAGCAGAATTCATTCTAGTCATGACTGATGCAGTTTATATGTGGTCTGTGTCACTTTCTTCTAACGCTAACCACAGTTGATGGCCACGTTTAGTTAGTTAAAATTATGTTGTAGTAACTAATTAAAGCTTTGTCAATCCGTAAGAGGAATCGAGGAAGAGGAAGAGCAGACCAAGAAGAAGCAGAGGAGGAAGAAGAAAGAGAAGAAGATGAGGAGGAAGCAGAAGAATAAGGAGAGAAGGAAGAGGAGGGAAAGCAGACATCTTTGATGTCATAGTTGTCATAATCCTGGTTTAGCATTACAGCTACCCATACCACTTTGTTTTACTGCCAAGGACTTTCCGTCTGTTGTTTTTCTCCCATCTTTACCTTTGCAGCATTGGTAGCCGGAGCTCGATACCGATCCAATGTGTGGAACTTCTGATTTAGTTCATGGTAAAGTTCTGAGTGGCGCTTTCGTGTGTGCATAACTTTCTGCAGATGTCGAAAGCCATAATTCCCAGGTGACAAAAGACACACAGAGAGAGATGGAAGAGAAAGGAAAATGTCAGGAGTCCATCTCGGGCATTGAATTTCATAACCTTCCATCCATTCAATCCTGGGATCCCTCTCCCTACCTATTTTAAATATCATCCCAGCCATGCAGCTAGCAGATGACTCTGGTCTTCCACCCCCTTGCTTTTGCATATGTATGGGAATAATGCTACACATCTCACAAACTACATATCCCAAAATTCCATAGCACTAAGCCATGGCTTTAAAGCAGTGTCAAACTGCAAAAAGAGAGAAGGTAGACCATTTCATCATCCATTCCTCTCTCCATGAGTTTCTTTCCATTTCAGGTGGTCAACTACATCATGCCAAAAACAGTGAATGAGTTTGCTTGTTTTTCTTTTGCTCTTGCCCATTCCTTCTTTCCTTCTCTGTCATATGGATTTTTTAAGGCTATAAGCCTGGGAACATGGATGCTTGGCTTATAACAAAGGTGAGCAACTGGAAAGGACTTGACCAGAAGTGATGTCCTATAATGTCTGGTTCCAAGAAATGTGTTGCTGTTTTTTGTTGCGCTATAGTTTTGTTTTTGTTTTTTTGTGAGAGACTTTGTGGGGGTTTCAGCCATTTTCCAGCTTGTTTTTAGAAGCTCCAAGCATAATTAAATTTAAAATGCAGATTAAAATGACCTTGCAGTAGTGAAAAACACACAACAATATGAGCCTGGTAGGCTAGATGTTGTCTTTGGGGCTTTGAAAAAAGATCGCCTGCCTCTCTCCACTGCTAGACATCCAGAAGGTAGCAAGGGAATCTGGATTATTTCCTTCTTCTTCTGGCCAGTAGTTCTACTGACAAAGAGATTTTGTCAGGTCAACATTTACGGGTGGAAATTGACTGATGATGAGCTTGAAGGCCCATTGGAACTATTTCCTACTATCAAATGTTTCCTGATAACTGGAGGGAGATATTACCTTTCCCCCCATAAACCCAGTTAGAATACTCTCATCTCTGGCTCCAGCATTTTAATCAGCTGCTAACATGCTTTATTGCCCATTATAAAACCTGGGCTCCTACGTCATCCAATTATGGTTACATCCCAGGAAGTACGGCTAGGAGATGTAATGAACAAAATGGATTTTATTTCAGAAGTGGAGGAGAGAATGCTACTCAGTCAGCCCTCCACATTTGTGGCTTTGACTTTTGCGGATCTGATAATTCACAGATTTGGTTAATATGTTCTCTGTAGGAATTTCTAGGTCCTCCAGCATGATTTTATGGACAACTTCTGCAGAATTCTCAAGTGTGATTCTATGGTCAGCCTCTGGTGGGAGTTGACCATAGATTTGGACTGGAGGCTACAGAGATTCTTAGAGAGAACACTTCTCTAGGTGTTTGTAGGTCCTTCAGTGTGATTCTATGGTCAACCTCTGATGGAGGTAGATTTGCACTGGAAGACATAGAGAGCTACTTTTGTAATTACCTTATTTTCCTGCATATAAGACTACTTTTTTACCTGCGAAATCTGTGGCTAAAGTGGGAGGTCGTCTTATACATGGGTCGTCTTATACGCTGAAAAATACGTAATGTTTTCGGATGTTTGCATTTTACCTTTTTAAATGACTGTAAGCCACCTTGGATCCCATTTTGGAAGAAAGGCAGGAAATAAATCCCATAAATAAATAAATAAATAAATAAATACAATGCAGTTTGACCCTACTTTCACTGCCATGACTCTATCCTACAGCATCATGGGATTTCTAGTTTGGTGAGGCACCAGCACTTTGGTAGAGAAGGTGAAAGACCTTGCAAAATAACAAATCCCAGGATTCCATAGGATGGGGCTGCAGCACTTAAAGTGGTGTCAAACTGCATTATTTCTACAGTGTAAATGTACCCAGGGTCAGAGGGGGAAAGAAGGACTGGATCTCTGGAGGATCTCAAAATCCTGGAATTTTTTTTTAAAAATCAGATGAAGGTAATATGCAGTTCTCTTTAGCTCACATTTACAGTTCCTGAGTTTCTGGGAAGATGAGGTGTGGGGAATTGAGGAGAGAGAGAATTATTCTTAATCCAATTGAGGTCTATAGTGCAGATCAACTGAAACCAAGGGAGATGTGTATTACATCCGCTCCTGCTGGGCAGGACATGAAGAGAGAAATCTCTTAGACGCAAAGAACATCACTTTGGTATAGCCAAAGGGGGAATGGGACCAAGTAGGATCTTACCTCAAAATCCAGGTCAGAGTACCGTAGTCTTTTCCTCTAGCGAGGCAGACATGAAGCAGGAACAACACAAAAGAAACAGAAGAAGGGTTTGTTTGGTTGTTGTTGGTTTTAAAAATCTCAGAAATTATGGAGATACTTATTTGGTCAATATGTGGAGATACTGGGAAGCAGAAGCATGAGGTGGACCACCAAGCATAAATGCCAGAAAGTGGACCATCCATAAAAACGTGGACCACCAAGCGTAAATGCCACAGGGTACACACCTAAACTGTAGAAATAATGCAGTTTGACTCCACTTAAACTGCCATCACTCCATCCTACACAATCCTGGGATTCGTAGTTTCATCAGGCACACACACTCTTTGGCCAAAAATGCTAAAGACCTTGTAAAACTACAGAACCCAGGGTTCTGTAAGACGGAGTTTCAGCACTTACATTATATCTATGCTGTAGATGCACTCATAATAGGACATTTTAAACTGTGTTTAGTGTTGTGAATAGCTCAACTCTATTTTAATGTTTTTAAAACTATATTGTACTTAAAAAAAATAGTAATATTCCTTGAGTCCTGATGTTGGGTGAAGGGCGAGGTATAAATGAAGAGGATGGTAACCTAGAGAACAATGGAAAACAACAAGAATGCTAACTCCATGGGATTTCAAGGCTACCAGGGAATCCAGACTTTTGGGGATTCCCAAATCATCTAGGATTGGAGCTGTTCCCTTGTTTCTTTCAAGGATATCTCTGAGACCTCCTTATGCAAACCAGTAACAACTCCAAGTCGTGGTGTAACTGGCCGGTTACACAAGCGTAAGTCACCAACAGCGCTCCAGCCTTTATTTGCAACCCATGGTTGCAATTTTATTTACAGCCCCACAAACACACTCCATGCTTTCTTTCCCATCTCTGAAGACAACCGGAAGGTGCTGTTTTGCAGGGCTTATGTATGCGTTCATTTTCCACCTCTGCACAGCTGAAGGCAGCATTTAATTTACTGGCCGTTGTTCCCATTGCCAGCTTTGTCTGGAGTGACTTCTTTCTCCTTTGAAAATCTGCACTTGAGGGGTGACCATACAAAAACAGCTGCTCTGGCTACACAATGCTAAGCTGGGCCGCTCTTTTGCAGATGAGAAGGCACAAGAGAAAGTGGAACAAATTCAGGGAGATGAGTGAAGGATTGGCAAGAGAAAACAGAAACCAACATCGGATTTCCTTCCAGCTTTCCCAAACCAGGATTGAGAATCACAAATTTTCCTAGGGCTTAGAAATGAGTGCTGGACTGGCTCGTCTCCTAGGCTTAGTCCAAATGTTGTTGAACAGGGTCTGCTTTCCACTGTAAAAAGGACTCTTGTTCCATTCTTATTCCTCAGTTTCAATCCTGGCTACTTAGTGCATTTTCTTGTTGTGTTATTGTGTGCCTTCAAGTGATTGATGACTTATAGAGACCCTTAGGCAAAACCATCATGGGGTTTTCTTGGCAAGATTTGCCCAGAGGAGGTTTGCCATTTGCCTTCCCTTGAGGCTGAGAGAGTGTGACTTGCCCAAGCTTACCCAGTGCATTTCGTGGCTGAGCTAGGAATCAAATCCTGGTCTCCAGAGTCGTAGTCCAAAACTCAAACCAATACTCAAATCTCATAGTGCATACACTGTTACTTTTAACCTAAACAGCTTAATGCCTTTACCTTTAACTGGTTTAATAGTTAATTTGTGAATCCTAGGTAATGCATTTGTACAAAAAGTTAACAAAAATACCCTAAAGACACCAGATGCTGTCTGATCATGGAAGCTAAGCAGGGTCAGCTCTGGTTAGTACTTGGATGGGAGACTGCAAATGAATACCAGACACTGTAGGATATATTTCAGAGGAAGGAACTGGCAAAACCACCTCTGAGTATTCCTTGAATATGAAAACCCTATGAAATTTATGGAATTGCAATAAGTCAACAGGCAACTTGAAGCCACATACACAAGGATGTCTAATAGCATTCGCAGCACCTTTATCCAACCACAATTCCTATGCTTCTTGGGATCAAAAACAGATATAATACTTGTTTAACTGTACAAGACTTGCTACCCTGAGTACACCAATCCTAGATGATTTGGGAATTTAAGCAGGCCCTGTTAACATTAGGATTAACACCAAACAAACAAACAAACAAACAAACATTAGGGTGGGGCAGGGGTGTGGCAAATGCAAATTATGGAGCCCAAATTTCAGCCATTGAAACCCACTTAACTGTGTCCCAAAGCCTCCCAAGATACATTTTTAAAACAAATTTGGTGTGACTTGTGGGGCAATTCTGGCTCCAAAAACATGCACAAATTCCCCTAAATACATAAAAACACACAACAATTCTGTTGCCTCATCCCCACAAGCCCCCAGAATTCTCCACTACCACTACAAAGATCTGAGTTTTCCTTGGAGTCCTTCTTTTGTGAGATATTTAGCCTTCTCAGTCAGAGTGCTTTAGTGCTACAACAAACTGCAAATCCCAGAATTCCACAGCACTGAACTATGGCAATTAAAGAGGTGTCAAACCATGTTATTTCTGCAGTGTAGATCAGAAAACTGCCAAAGTCATGTTTCATACATTGTATTTTTTTCTAAACACGGAAAGTGCACATTTTAAGGGGAAGGCACTTACCTCCAGGGAGCCCACCTTCATGGAGGAGCCGGGCACGGTGCGTGGCATGGTGCGACTGCGCTCCGACAGCTCCGAGGCCAGGATCTGCCGCACGGTGGGATGCTGCTTAAACTGGAGGCCATAAGGATGCTTGACCGTCCCATAGGGCTGGTTCAAGTTGACGTTGATGTGGTCCACTGAGGCAAAGCTGGGGTAGGTGTTGGCCTCCATGGCATGGCGTCCCTTAGCCAGGCCTGGTGCTTCCTCCAGCTTGATGTTCAGTTTGCCCTCTTCCCTGGCAAAGGGTTTAAGGCTCACTGTCCTCCGTGGTAGCACCATGTAGTTGCCCTCAATGGCAGCCTCCTGGGGCTGCAGCCAGGCATAGTCCAGTTGGCGCAGGTTGCTATCACCACAAAGGTAGAGCGGCGCCCGGGCTGCATCAAGGTTGACGTCCTTCTTGGTGGGTGGGTCACTGAGCTCATTCATCCCTTTCACAACATTGTGTGTCATTTTGGGCACCTGGACCAGGATGGAAGTGGGTGGGATATTCCCAGGGAGAGTGGAGAAACCCAGGCCACTCTCGGAGTTGGTGTTGAGCTTTGGATCCTCGTCCCCATCCAGGGAGATGCGTGACAAGGTGCTCGTGATGGTGGCTGGGTTGCAGGTGTTGACCTCCTTGAAAAGGACTGGGGAGGAAGAGGGCAGTGATAACAGGACAGGTAGCCAAGGACATATAAGAAGAATGCCTCATTCTTTGGGAATCCTTCACTTTGGGGATGAGGAGGACACAGGAAGAGAGAAGACGGATCTCCAGTAAGGGATCCATCTCAACCTTTCATGGGTTGTGAGGGACGATGGCACAAGTAGCTTTGGTTCAGATTGCCATAGCTGGAGACAATGGCCAATGTGGCTTCCAGGTTGAACATGAGACGCGGCTCCTATAGGTTTAATTGTCCATGTAGTACCATGCACAGTACAGAAGGGGACATTATTGCTGTCATCCAGCTACATGCAATGGTCCCCAAACTTTGGCCCTTCAGATGTTTTGGACTTCAATGCCCAGAAACCCCAGTCAGCCTGGCCAATGGTTAGGGATTCAAGGAGCTGCAGTCCAAAACATTGGGCGGACCAAAGTCTGGGAATCACTGATGATATAGGAATAGAGTTGGACACCTTTCTGACTCCCCCCATCACCCAGAAAATGGCTGCTTTTTGAGGGGGGGGGGTGCAAACACAAAAAGGTAGTTGGGGATGGTGGTGAAGGAGGAGACATAATGTAGTTCCACCTTATAGGACTTCATGGAATCTCTTCCTGATCCAGGATCTGTTAATAAATGATTAAAGCTGCAGAATCTCCAGCCTGTATTCAACCTTACAACCTTAATAGCCACATTTCTGGATCAGGTGTGTGGAGAACAATTAATTTCTCTCATGTGTAATCTGCTCCCACTCTCTTTCTGGCTAGGATACATGATGCTCTCAAGGGCTGGTATCTGGGCATGTTAGTACATGTACCCCAGACTATGCCCCTGATTTCTGCACTCCATGGCAACTTGGGTCATGCTATGTCCTGAGGAAATGCTTTGACTCATTCCTTCCTATGACCAAACCTTCTTTTGCCAGAGGGTCTCACTCACCTGTCTGACACGCCAGGTCAACATCCTTTTCAAAGTCTGTCTATAAAAACACAGAAAGAGGGGGAGAAAGAGAGAGAACAAAGAAGGAAGGGCAAATGAAAGAGAGAGGGAGAGAGAAAGAGAAAGAGAGAAGATGGGAGTGGAGAAATGAATGCATCATGGGTAGCAAATGGAGTCCAGTTGTACAGCTCATCTATTTTGGGGCCTTCCAAAATTGCAAATGTTACATTGGATGAGAAGGTAATTCTACCTATGTATGCATGCATAGGAATTTGATCAGTGAGCAGTTATATGAGTTAAATCCCTTCAATGGATGTTGGGAATAGCAATTTCACTGGGGCTTAAATACTTATTACTAGATAGCCTCCAAATGTTCAAGATGGCATACATGATGGAAACATAGACTCTTTCTGTATCTCAGCATTAGAGCCAAAAATAAGCTTGTGGAGGCTGACCTACATGGGATGGAAATGTCATGGCTCAACCCAACAATCAAATTGCATGATGTTCCAATCCATTGACCTATGTAACCTGCTGTCCACAGCCCTCCTCATGACCACCACTAGCCACGGCATGGGCCCCACACTCACTCACCATGATCTGGACCTGTCCATTCTTGCAGGAGTCAGGCGAATTCTCATTTTCATCACTTTTGCACACTCCGATCTGGCATTTCACCACATCTTGGACCTTGGGAAAACAAACAGTTCATGTGCTCTCAGACTCTGTTCTACCACTCACTTGCTAATACACATTTTATATTAGAGTAGATCGGGTTCTACCTGTGTCTCTGGACAGTTCTTTGCCAAATGGGATGGAAATTTGATGCTCTTCTTAAATAAGCACCAAGTTTATGTGTAGGGAGAGATATTTTCAGTGCCTACAAAGCCCATGGAAAACATACTGGACTAATCCTATTGGTTATTCCCAACTAGTACAGGCTTGGGGTCCATCTACATAATGCAGTTTGACACCACTCTAAGTGCTGTAGCTCCATCCTATGGTTTTGTCATTTTAAATCCCATTGATTGATTGGGTCTTCCCTGGTTGAGACTCAAGAGTAAGACATCGGCCACTGGCTTTCTGTGGAAAAGGAAGCAGTCACTGACTGTCCTGGGGCTAAATTGAACATCCAGTTGTCAAAACTTTAACAGTAGTTGGATGGCCATCCCTAAAAAAACAAAAACCTTCAGCTGTGTGTTTACACAGGGAAAGGGGTTGGATTCATGGCCCTTGTGGTACCTTCCAACCCTATTGATTCTATGAAAACAGAAACAGGGGAATGTGTAATGAAGCAGCAGTGTATGTTTTGGGGGGGGGGGGGGAACTCTGCCCAAATACAAATTTGTGGGGCACGGAGGAAATTGAAGAGGGTTTGGGATAGGATACCCTTTAACATTTCACAGATGAAAACTGGGAGATGTGTGACCAAATAACATTATAGTACAGTCAAGATGGCAAAATTAGGAAGCATAGACAAGCTAGCAGAGATTGCAGTAGTTTGCTTTTGCCTGAGCCTACTGGAAGGAAAAACTCTGTCACCTCCTTTCCTCCCCTTACTGCTGAGTTAATGCAGTGCAAACGACTTTTGCACTTGGGACTCAATTTGCAGCAATTGAAGTAAACTGAAGACAAATGGGAAGAAGGAGAGAGAAACAGGGATGTTTTAAAAGCAGCTGAAAACATGGAACGACAGAGGAGTCATTGGGAGTTCTCCTGCCAAATCAGGAGAGTTAGAGGCTACAAGGTGTTTTGAGTGGCCAAACAAAGGGGTTAGGAGCCATGGGAGGCCTATGGGGTTGCATTTTCCCCACCTCTAGTGTAACATTAAGAGGCCAGAAAACTCCAGAGAATGCAGGTAAGCTGCAGGGAGTATGAAGGGGGGAGTGCGGTGGGGATAGTTTAGCTCCCGTTTGTGTCCCAAAGCAACAAATTTCCCACTCCCATCTACGCTGTTGCCTTGAGAGTATTTATTATGAGCTAGCATGATATCTCCCCCCACCTATCCAGATCCCTGAAACTTTGGTTTATTAGCCTGTAAACATTCTGGCTCTGCCTTTATTGGTGTGCCCAAAACATGCCAGCCGTTCCGGATGACCTTCTTAGCACCCTAACGTCAACGTTAATGTCTCTAAGCTGCCGCTTTTGCTGCAAGGACATGGTCATTATCAGCTCCTTCCTCCTGACAGGCAAGTGAGGGATGTGGGGAGCAGCTGGCAGCAACAGGCCCTGCATGCGCCACTTCCATGCGCCAGTGTTTTATGTTTATGGAGCAGTCACTGGCCGCCCATCGCATGAAGATAAATGGGGGCATTTAAAGGCTGTGAGGGAGGGGGAACTCCAGCCTTCGGAGCAGGAGATGGATGAATGGGGAGAAGGAGAAGGTTGTCTCCAGGTAGAGGGAAGGAACCCTAGACAAATCTCCACCCCTGGACCAGACAAACATTCATTACATTGATTTAGAACTTGAGAAAGTGACAGCAGCTCTGAGTGGCAAATGCCTCCTTGGGACTGAAATACCTTAAACGTGTGTGTGTTGGGTGTGTGTGTGTGTGTTATTCATCAGGTGTTTATGGACTGCAACTCCCATTAGCCCGAGCCAGCTCAACTCATGATAAAGAACTTTGGAAATGTATTTGTGGCCAAAGAGTTATCTTATATCCTCGACTATAAGTCCCCCTCATGTATAAGTTGAAGGCAGGTTTTGAGGACAAAAATATGGATTTTGATACGATCCATGGATAAGTAAATGGTAAAACTTAGGGGCATGTAATAAGGATGAAAGGACAAAGCAAAGGAAAACAATGCCACAAAACTTACAAAATTCCAGTAGCTAGAACTATTTATACTCATACTAAAGGCTGGATGGGTGAGAGAGTAGGAGGAGGTCAGTGCTTCTAGGGTAGATTAAACTCATGCTTTTCACCAGGAGATGAGTTTAAGTACAGTACTTACATTGACCCATGGATAAGTTGACTAAGTTTTTTGGGGTCAACTTTTTAACTTACATTTCTAGACTTATATATGAGTATATGCAGAAATTTGTAAGCACACATCAAAAACAATTTTTAAAGAAAAATAACCCCATCAGGGTTGCAGCCAGTGGACAGTGTATGAGGCCCACTCACCTCTCTGCGCAAAAAGCAATGGACGGTGATGATGACAAAGCCCTGGATGGAATTGAAGACAGCAAAGAGGACTTGGAAGAGGATGGAGCGCCGGTCGGTCATGGCGAGTACGGCCGACATCCAAGTGAGCGCCAAGAGGGGGAGGACCACGCAGGAGCTCCACAGTGATGCCCTGGGAAGGGAGAAGGTGAGAGAGACAGGCGCAGGAGCCAATCACAGAGGAGAAAGGGTTTCGGAAGAGGTGGAGAAAGCACACAAGGCTGGTCTACCCCCATGCTGCCCCCGACAAGCCCTTTGTGACTGATGGCTGGTGGCCGAAGGGTCTGGGATGCCTTGCAGTGGTGGCAGGCAGTGTTGGTGAAGGAGGACGGCTTAAACAAACAGCACAAAGTGGGTAGATCAGGGACAAAAATCATTCCTACACCCTCTGCTCCAAAACCCCTTTCAATCTTGAAGGAAGCGACAAGTAATTTTGACAACTGTCTTCCTGCTTTAAAAAAAAAATTCTTGAGAAACTGTGCAGTTTTTAAAGACAGTTCACTTTGGCATTTTCTGGAGAGAAAAATAGTGATTTGTAGTGTGGATATTATTTTCTCTTCAGAAAATGTGTGAACTGAAGATGCTGGAGTTCAAGATTTATTTTGTGCAAACTTCACATGCTTTTTGTGAATAAAATAGCATTTTCTGCAGGAGAAACAGCCTCTGCAGAAAATGCTGTTTACTGCACAGAAAGGGTGCAGAAGAACACATGTGAATTTTGTAGAGAAGATGCCCCAATCTATGAAGATTCTCATCAGTCCAGTCCAAGGGTTTCTGATACTTGAGAAACACATTTTGACATTTTATTTTGAACATTTTCAAACATTCTTCCTATCTCTAATTTCAAGAGAGTTGAGTGCTGAAACTCAAAACAGTGAGCTGACACCACAGACAACATGGGAGCCCTCTCTAATCTAATCAATGGAAGACAGCACTCTGCACATCCCCAGAGTCATTTTCTTCTCTCTTAAGTGCCAGGTCTGAATTCTTGCTTGAAAGAAGACCTTGTCTCAAATTGAGTGTATTCTGAAGGTCTTGAATGGAGAAATTCTTAAGCGGGAACCAAACCTCTTTGCTGCCCATTCTGTCCCTATTAACCCCTCATACCCAGAAGTGTCTGCTGGCTTCCATGTTAATGGGGATGGCAAATCCATTCTGGATTTTAGACTAAAATTGCTACACAAAGGGTCAAACCTATTTCAGAGGGAGGGTTCACTGCCGTCCCCCAGCTGCCAATACAGTCTGGCAGAAAGGTATTTTATACTAATGTAATATAAAGCCTTGTTAGACTATCATCAGAAACCAGCAGGAATATGCTTCCATTCTTCTATTTCTCTGCCCCCTCAATTGGTCATTTCTTTGATGGGGAGTGGGATAGAAGATAAAGAGCCTGAAAATGCCATTGCATAGCCATCATTACCGTATTCATCTTTCTATGAATACCGATTGGAATTAACCTTCTCCCCCATACGTGTTGGATTCTCTTTGTGTCTCCGGCTCTGCCCTTTTTCAGGCACTCAGAGCAAAAAAAAGAGAAGACCATATCCACACCCATGCACAGGAAAAAAGCAGGCATGGAATCAGCTCAAGCATGGCATTAATTAGTTCTAACTATCTTTTAATTCTAATGCTCCCCCCCCCCACTTGTGCTATGGTTGGCTGTTAAAGGATCATTAAAAGAAACACACAGCAACTGTGAAAGCGTTTCCAGTCATTTAAGCAAGAGAAAGCAGCATGGTGTGAAAGGGGATGAGACCAAAAGACATCAGCAAAGGTGGTAGTGAAGTGTCTCTCTACAGCCATTGCTGATTTGCCAAAGGTAGTCAGAAGGTTTGTTTTCTTCCACCCTTTTTCTCATCTGAGTAGCTTAGGAAGCTGGCATGTGAAATACATTGAGAAGTCTGACTCTCATCTTGTAAGAAACTAGAATGGCTGGTTGCTCCCATGTCCACATGGCAGCAAAGCCATTGCAGGCTGAATTTCAAAGTGCTATCCGTGGTACTGATCTCAACCCTCCAAGTAGATTCAGCACTTTGGACAACCCCTTTAACATTAAAATAGGTGTGTGTGTGGGGGGGGGGGGGGAGAATTCAAAGATATAGCCGTGTTAGTCTGGAAAACCAGAATGCGAAGGGATCTTGTAGCACCTTGAGCCTGCTGCCTCAGATCTATGCAACTGAGGAAGTAGGCACAAGTCTATGAAAGCTCATGATACCGACTTCTTTCTTTCAGATAGTCTCAAAGGTGCTCCAAGATCCCTTTGCATTAAAGAGGGGATTTTACCAGCTCACTTACATAGAAACCACCAACAGGAAAGCCCAACCTACCAAGGAAGGTTTCTTGAACAAGGCATGTTAAAATGAACCAGTGCCTGGCCATGGTTGCAGTGCCCTGGCCACTGTTTAAGGGAGACACTGTGAGTGCAAGCCAGGGTTTATTTTAGATAACAGCTATCTATTTTCAAGAAGAAACAGGAATGTTCTACACTCTTCTCCTGGGGTTGGTAGGGAATGCTACAACATGCTTTTGGCTTGTTGCCAAAACAGTTCCAATCTTTAGCAATTCACACATCAGATCAGTTTGTTTTTCTGAAAAAAGGAAAGTGCTTCTTCAGCAAGTAGGGTTTTATTGTCTTTAAAAATTAAAGGCCCCTGAAGCTGTAAGCACCTGCTTCACTGCCCATTTCCCCAAAGCATCCCTAGATGCTCCCAGCAACACCATCAGGAGCAGAATAGTCATGGATGGCAGAGGTAGTACAGCCAGAGGGCCTTACGGGTACCAAACGTATCCTGCAAGATGGAGCACAAAGCTCTCCTCCCACTCCTGATGGTAGCATTATACTGGTCTATGCTCCATGGTCTTCTGTCCCAGAGTGATTCAGCTTTGCTAATGCAAACTATGATCCTGTTTAGTGGTTGCATAGCAGAGCTGCACCTGAGTTACACTATACTGGGATTATACTGGATTGTACCATAGAGCAACCAATTGTGCAACCAGTGACAATGCTTACCTGTTAGGCAAACACAGAATCCTAAATTGGAAGGGACCCCAAAGGGCTATTCAATCCACCCCCCTGCCATGCAGGAAGACATAATCAAAGCACTCCCAACAGATGGCTGTCCAGCCTTTGTTTGAAAACCACCAAAGAAGGACACTCCACCACACTCCAACCAACTACAAGTCCACTTAACATTGCCTGGAAAATGGACATATGGGAGTCTTCAGGAAACACAAAAATGGGTTGCAGAGGCCACATGTGTCCCACAGGCCACATTTTGATAAGGCCTGGACTAGGGCAAAGCTATCCATGAACATTTGTGGCTCTTCAGAAATGCTTCTTACTTTTTTGATAGTTTTTCCACTTCTAATTGTGGCAATATATGTTTAACCCCATAATGCACAACTGCCCTTCCTGACAATTATGGAGCTAAAATGGCATGCAGCATCACTTTCTACATGCTACAAGATTCATAAGAATCATCCAGAAATAAAAGGGGCAACTAATGAAAAATGAACACAGACTCTGTCCCCAAGAGAACCATGGTTCCAAATAAGATGGGTATTTGCAGAGTTGCTCCCTCTGGCCTCGGACCCTCTTCAAATGCAGAACTACAATACCCATCACCCTAAGGCTAGCCATCTGGGGAAGACAAGAGCTGGAGTTCAACACAACGGAGGGCGCATTGTCAGGGAAGTCTGTCACTAAATCACAATGGCTGCTGAGGAGAAATCTCCCTCCTCAATTGAAACTGTAAATTTCAATGCCAGATACAGAACGCTGTAAACAGCCAGTGATGGACAGAGAAAGGGGTCGTGGTTCTGTGCAAAGATCCCTGCTTCCATCTGTGGCATTTCAAGCATCTCAGATTTGCAAGGCTGGACAAGGCCAGTTGTTGAGGATCCTGGAAACTTGCTTCCCCCTACAACACGGGTAGACAACTATTGAGGATTAGGGGGCTGTGTTGCTCCCACTCCAAAACCTTGGAGGGATATATTCCCTATCACTTCCAAACATACACACAAAAATCAAGATTTTGCAACAAATGTCTCCCAAACCCTCAAAAGACCATGGGGGGGGGATTTTTACCACATTTATGGACATTCTTGGATTGTTTGATGCCAAACAGATGCCACTTTTAATACAGTAAATGACCTGGAAATCACTTCTAGTTCCTTTCCTGTATTCCTAAGGCCTCTACTAGGCACAAAATGGCCCCAGGGCTCACAGAAACAAGACATATGTATGACCCCCTTCATGCTCCTTATAGCATGTTTGGGGGCTTTCAGTGGCACAAAACTGACCCCAGGGCCACAAAAATGGCTGTGGGGGGGGGGGCTACATGCAATTCACAGGCCACCCCTTGCCTATCCCTGCTCTATGGTAGACCATCCTTATATGGGTCATCCCTTTCATGGTCAAAAGCAGCTTCTTATGTCCAAAAATAAAAGGCAACCCAGTTTTGCAAGCTAAGGAAGGATGCTCAAGTGAACGCTAGCAATTCCTGTGAGAAGAGCCAACATTTTTAAGTGCGAGAGATTGTGAGGTGTGGCCAACCAGCTTGGGGGGTGGGTGGGTGATCATCCATATGTATTATGGATGCAGAGCTTGAGATACAGAGCATGGGTTGGAAGGCAGCCAACACAACGTGTGCGTGAACCCCATCAGAAACTAACATGGCGCTGTTGGCCGTGGCGGAAGGCAGGGCTGTGCTCGAGATCACCCCACACTTGGTGCATTTCAACAGCAGGCTGCCACAGGGAGGATTCTTGAAGCTGAGAGCAGATCCCATTTCCCCAACACACGAGACCCCCACCCCACCCCACCCCAAGTGAGGGAGGGAAGAGGCCCAATGGTGAAAAGAAGTAGCCGAAAACAAAGAAACATTGAGGCCCCACAACACCCACAACAGACAGGAGGCAGGAGGGATGGAGGAGATAGGGTGGAGGCCAATTGGGGGGGAAGGGGTTGAAAAAAAGAACAGAGAAAGAAAGAAAGAAAGAAAGAAAGAAAGAAAGAAAGAAAGAGAGCTGGGTTAGCTGCAGGAAGCATAAATGGTTAGCAAGAAGCAAGGTGGGACTTCAGTTCAATGGCTGGATGCTTCCCCTTTGCTAGGTCCTGCAGGCAGGCAGGTAAACTCTTCCTTTGGGAGAGGAATGGGGCCCACCAGTTTTATCTCTTGGACTGAGGGATTTAGGGTCCATCCACCTCTCTCCCACCTCTTTCCCCTACTATTACAGTTAGCCCTCCACATTTGCAGCTTAGACTTTTGCAGATCTGATTATTCACGGATTTGATTAATATGTTCTCTCTAGGAATCTCTAGATCTTCCAGAAGGCACACTGGAGAACCTAGAGATTCCTAGAAAGAACACTTTCCTAGGCATTTGTATACCTTCCAATGCAATTCTATGGTCAATGTCTGGCTGATGTTCACCATAGAGCTGCACTGGAGGACCTCGAGATTCCTAGACAGGTGTTCTTACAGGTAAAATAAATTGTGGGGGGGGGTTATTTGTGGCTTTTCCACTTTCATGGAGATCCTGTGCCCCTAATCCCAGCGAATGTGGAGGGCCCACTGTATACATAAAGACATTACTGATATATGTATGTGTGTGAGAGTGAGAGAGAGAGAGAGAGAGAGAGAGATGGATGGCTTTGCTAGGGATGTAAATCCTTATTTCTTCTTTGCATTCAATGGAGGGAGGGTGCCCTGTCTGCAGACATGTGGACTGGCACAAGGCTGGTGCAGGTCAAGATGGAGCTGTTGAATATCTCTATCCACATCAACCTTGAAAGTACAGAAGCAGATGTAATTAGCCACTACACCAGCATAGGGAGCCAACATGAATTTGGACTCCATTTTTTGCACCTCAGAAAACATTTTTATGTATGCAAATGATTTTCCCCCACAAAAAAGTGTGAAAATCATTTTAAAAAGTGCAAAGTCTGTTGCATTTTTCCCCCAACAAGAGGGGGAGTGAATTATTCATTCTTGGATATGAGAAAGAAATAAGTGAAGACTTATGTCCCTGGGCAAACCTATTTCGGGAGCATCACAGCAGTCCAGACGATCACACTGGCCCCCAAGAGACTTTGGAGATCCTAACCTTAAAATCCGATTTTGCCCCAAAGGCCCTCTTTTTGCTCTATTGTTGCATCTCTCAAAGCCATTTAAGGCCCAGGAAAGGCCCTTTTGTAGCAACTGGAGTTTGTCATAAGTCACTTCTTGTTTCAGAAAAAGGCCTCTCCTGAGACTAACATGGACTGAGGGAGGGCAAAAATGTGGCAGAAATGCCTCTTATGCCCCTCCAGGACATTTGAGGCTAATCTTTTTAAAACCCTGACTGCTGGACAAACCTGGGAGCAACAAAAATAACACTGGGATGGTCTATGGAGCACGCTTTGTCCACCTCTACACTAATGCATCCATGAGCCAACTACATCCATTATGCAATGATGGAGAAGGTGCCATCACATGAATAAGGGAACCTACACATGTTAAGATACCAACAGAATTTTGGCCAATGTAAGAAAATGAAAGGAAGCGATGGGCAGAGGCACCCCTTGGCAAGCATCGCCATGCATTCAGTCCCCAAAATGAGCAGGTATGTATACATTGGTTGTGTGGTATGCACTGTTGCTTCTCTGTGTACAAACTTACCCAGCCCGCTGCTTTTTGGACTTATCTGAGATGCCATCCCGAGACATCAGCTTGTTGAAGACAATGATTCCAATCAGCATGTTGACCTGGCAAACGCAGGAGAAAGAGACAGGTGCGGGATCTGTCACAAGCGAAATCCACAGGGCTATCTCACTACTAGGTCACCCTCCAATCTAAAATCTCCCAGGGAAGCTGTACAATGGCTCGTAAAATGACAATGAAAGCATTAACACGCACGCGCAAAAATAAAAGCCCGGAAAGAGCAGCCATAAAACCACTGAAACCCAGCAGAGATACACAATAAAACTAAAACCAGTCATTAAACAGGATGAAATGCCAGGCCAAACACAAAATGCTTTGCCCAGCATGGAAGGATCACATGCTTGGCATCGGGTGAGATTTCCTAGGGAGGGCATTCACAGGGTAAGATGGGTGATACAACAAGAATGACCCTTTCTTTGAAATGGCTTTCAATGAAGTAGCTGTATTAGTTTCTTGCAGCATAAAAAAGGAGACAGGGTGGGAGGGAAAAAAGGAAACCTTGAAGACTGGCTGGTTTTTATTTTAGCATGAGCATGCAAGGCAATGGCAAGCCTTCTCTGAGCAAATCTTGCCAAGAAAACCCTATGATGTTGAAATGTTATATTTTTTGTGTGAAGTTGGTTTGTTCATTATTCCGCTACTACAGCTTGACACCTGAAGAAGTCAAGTAGCGTTTAATCCAGGACACAAGATTTAAAGGTTGTGTGATGCAGACAATTTTCCCCCCATGGACTTCCATTCAGTAGTGTTAGCAATTTATCTAGCACTGGTACTGTATGTATTGTTTGTCAGCCATGGTCCAAAGCACACTGCAGAAATAATCCAGTTTGAGACTGCTTTAACTGCCCTGGTTCATGGCTAGGGAATCCTGGGAACTTTAGTTTTGTGAGACATTTAGCCTTCCCCATCAGAGAGCTCTGGTGCCACAATAAACTACAATTTCCAGGATTCCCTAGCACTGAACCAGGGCAGTTAAAGCAGTCTCAAACTGAATTATTTCTGCAGTGTGCTTTGGACCTAAGTTAATTTTGCATTATATTGTTTGTTGCTGTCTGTATATGAGTATATAATTGCTAAGTTACTTTCACATTATTCTTTGGCAAGTGCAATTTCAGTCATTATATTGTTGGTAGTTACTCTCTGTATCTTCTCCAGTTATTATCTTTGTATTATATTCGGTACGCACAACACGGAGTAGGAGAGAGAGAGATGTGCCCTTTGAAAATTTAGGGCAAGGGATGTGATTTTTTTGCAGCCACAAAAAGCCAAGCAAACCATTAGGCAAGGCAAGGCCCACCAGAGGACAGGAGAGCCACCAGACACCTACCAGAACGATCACAGCAGCAGGACCGACAAAAGCATACAACAGACCTCCTTCAAGGGACAGCCAGCAGCTGGGAAGAGAAGGAGGACATTGTCTCCAAGTCAAAGAAGAGCAGGATGAGGAGTATGAAAGGCCCTTCTTACCTGGAAATACCTGCTCCCACCTCTTGTTTTCCATCCCCCAAATGCAAAACCCTCTCCAAATTTCCACCTCCCTCTCTAAAATTAAGGATCTACCTAGAGGCACAAGCTACTCAATGATCTAGTGTTTAAGATATAGTGCAAACCAGTGGAGGAATAGGTAGAAGCCCTCTCCCTTGTGTCTACCAAATGTGCCTGGGAAGGTTATGGGTATGAGAAAAGGGTCTCCCCCAAAGTTCCCAGAGGCTCATTTCGGCTGCATTGGCACTGCAGAAATCATCTGGTTTGACACTGCTTTAACTGTCATGGCTCCATGAGAAGGAAATCTGGAGATTGTAGTTGTGACTCCGCTCTGGTGCCCCTACAAGCTTTAATTCCCAGAATCCCATGGCATGGAGCCATGGCTGTTAAAGTGGTGTCAAACCGGATTATTTCTGCAGTGTGGATGCAGCCATAGGCAGCTAAAGTAAATCCACTGCCCCACTGTTTTGGAAGCCAACCACCATCATTGCTTGTCACTGTGACTTGCCATGGCATTAAGACCTTACAAGGAGTTGTTTCTGTGATTCCTTTGCCTTACCCTTCCCTTTGACCAATGCAGAATTGGATATTTCTCTCCTCTCCTGCTTTCTCTCCCCCCCCCCCACACACATTTATTGCAAGGAATTAAGGAGGTTGTCCCCTGCAAAACCTACTAGCTGGATGTTCCATATCCTTTGGTCCTAGTAAAGCCAACAGAGACTGCAACAACCAAGGCTGGCAATCCTAGGTGGGAAAGAGATAGACAAAGAACATTTGTTCATTTATTACTTTGATGCAACAACCCATTAACAAATACTCTCCAGGCAACTTTCGGAAATAAACCCCAAATAGGTTCAGTATTAAACATACATTATACAATAGTTTAAACATGAGCAGCACTTAAAAAGCCTGTATAAAACTTTCTTTCTAGAGAGAGGGGGAAAAAATAGCAGATTAATTAAGCACAGAGAGAGAGAGAGAGAGAGACACTAAGGCTGCAAGGCTGCATCTACACTGCAGAATTAATGTAGGTTGACACTGCTTTAACTGCCAGGGCTCAATTCTATGGAATTCTGGGATTTGTAGTTTTGTGAGCTATTTAGCCTTCTCTGTCAGAGAGCTCTGGGGCCACAACAAACTAAAAATCCCTGGGATCTCTGACCCATGGCAGCTAAAGTGGTGTCAAAGTGCATTGTTTTTGCAGTGCAAATTAGATGCCTGAGAGCATTCCTTGAAAGCAGATCTAAATCCCTTAAAGGGTCTACCAAAGAAGGACCACAAAACCCAAGAGAAAGGGCTGTTCCTACATACATAGTGACCACTTGGTTACTGTCACACAGAGCAGGGAGGGATATTGTGGGGCACAAAGCAGGGACCGTTCCATGTTTTCCTCCATGTAATAATTCCCCTGCAATGTCTGAATACAATAAAACAATGTGGAGGAATATTTCTTTTCTTCCACAGAAGAGGAGAAACTATAGTGACCCCTTGGTATCTACTGGAGTTTGATTGGAGGATCACTGCCCTCCCATGGATATCAAAAAATGTGGATGCTGAAGTCCCATTAAATGCAATGGTGTAATGAAATTGTGTCCCTTCGATAAAACAGCAAAATCAAGGTTTTCTATTTGGAATTTATATACATATTGAGTATTTTCAAGGCAGGGGTGGTTGAATCTATGGATAAAAAAATCTGTGGATAAAGAATGCATGGAAATGGAGGGTTGATTATACCACAGTGATTCATCCTTGCATGTAAGGATGGAATAGTCAAAGATTTACATCTGTAGTTGGGACTACCCATTGGAATCTGGTCCAAGAGTTTTTATGCCCTGGCATGACATTGTTTGCCTGGTCCAGCCATCTATGGTTGATGCAATCATTGACCAAAGAGGCACCCAAGTCGGAGCAAGTCTTATGCCATGTATCTGTATTGCAAGCTTCCCTCCTCTCAAGCAGTGCCTACTTGACCTTCCAACCCAGGATGCACCCTCCTATTTCCCAGAGATGTGTTCTCTTACCCCACCCAAGGCAAAGGAAACGTTTTCGAACGAGGCGCGTTCGGATCCTGCCAATCACAGCCAAATAGGACTGCCAAGCCTCAGTCAGCACCCAGCAGAAGGAGGAGAGGAAGAAGAAGTGGAGGAAGGCTGCTGTCATGGTGCAGACACCCTGGAACAGAAGAGAAGGAAGAGAATTAATACAACAAACTATAGAGAAGAACGTCAAGATCCTTTCTCCACTGTGATAAAATGGGTTGGAAATAAGGAAAGGTGACCTAAGACTGAAAGATCAGGATTCGAATCCCCACTCAGCCATGAAAATGCAGTGGGTGGATATTGGGCAAGACACTCTTTGGAGACCAGGGTGCAAATCCCTGCTTGGCCATGCCATCGCACTGGTTGGACCTTGGGCAAGTCACACTCTTTCAGACTCAGAAGAAGGCAATAGCAAACCCCATCTAAACAAGTTGTGTCAAGAAAACCCAATGATAGGGTTTCTTTTGGGCAGTCATAAGTTGGAAGCAACTTGAAGGCACACAGTTATAACAAGGTAAGCTGCTTTGGGTGCCACATTGAGATATAAGTGGGATATCAATCAATTAAATAACCTATAATGATAAAGGATTTATATTACTTTTCAGGCATTCAGCACACTCCATATGAGTTACTAAAGTCATCCTTTTAGCAGTGCTTGAAGGTATGATGATTCCACTACTGCCTAACTGTTGAGTAGGACTGAGGCTGATGGCACCAACTGATTCTGCAGCCAGCATAGAAACTCTGAACTGGAGGCTCAGTCTTTGCCAGTAAGTTGCTGTGTGATCTGGTTTTTCCACGACACCCTCATCTCCGATGTGGCGTTGTTATCAACCGAATCACGTGAGTTGCCACAGCAACCAAGTGGAATAAAACAGTAGTGTGAGCAAGCTGGGAAGATGACTGTGAAGGCAAGGAGCAGGGAGCTGAATGATGTAGTGAAGAAGAACATGGAAATGACGCGAAGGCACCCACAACCCACACTGAACATGGACATGTTTTGTGTTGTTTCGGGGGCACTTCTAAAAATGAGCATGAAGCAAGAGCTTGGCCCCAGATGCGATGGGCCTTTGGCAAGCTCCTTTGACATCTGGCGCATGAATGTGCACAAGAGAGCTCCCTGAACATGATCTGGATCCCTGGGCCCTAGGCACTGTTTGTTTGTGTATGCTGATTTATTCAAATGGAGCACAGTCTTTGCACATGAAGGATACTGCGTGCCCAACATGATGTCATTTGGAGGCTCACTTTCAAAGCCCCAGGCAAACTATGCAACAGATCCACAGCCTCCCTTTCCTGCCGCTCTGTAAAGCATACATCATTTGCAAAGCAGCTTTTCTTCCTTCTCCCTCCTCCACTTCCCTCCCTTCCTCCTTCTCTTCTTCCCTCCTTCCCTCTCTCTCTCACTGGATTTAATCAATCAGTGGCTGCATTAGGTTTACTGGTATTGTATCAAACAGACAAAGTGGCAAAAGAGAAGGTTTGGCTCAGGAAAGGTGTCTTACTGATCATAGCAGCTGAGCCAGAAAAAGTTCCCTTTTTGAACTACACTGCCCAACTATCATGGTAAGAAAGGAATAATAAAAAGGAACTTTCCCAAGCTCTTGCATAGAAAGGACACACATGCAAAACCCCAAATACTCTTGGAAGTTGTGATCCAAAAAAGGAACTTCCTCAATTTTTGAACACAGGGTTGCATACAGATACAAACCCAACATCATGTCCAGAATCCCACTGGTAGTCTGATCTAGAATTGGTCCATTGAATTAATAGGATTTCCTTAATGTTTACTTAGCAATTGATTCAATAGATCTAGCTGGGATTATCTGATAGGATTCAGACCCATAGCTGAGGTTTAGCTTATGATGTATAATTCCCAGCTGATAATTATATATATATATATATATATATATATATATAATCAGCTGGGAATATATATGATCACCTTGCACCTATATATATTATCAGCTGGGAATATATATGATCACTAGGGGATCTCAGAAAGCCCAGCAGTCATCTATTGAAGCCTTCCAGTTGCTGTATTGTCTCCTTTTATTTCAAGTGCTGAGAAACCCAGCCAAGAAGAATCCTGAACAGACAATAAACTTTACAGTTCAGAACTTATTCTGTGCAAAATTTGTATATGGTTCCTTTCTGCAGGAAACATTTTCCATGTAAGAAACGCCATATTCTTTGCAGTAAATAATATTTCTGTGCCGAAATACTCTTTCTTGCACAGAAAATGCTTCAAATGGGAACTTGTTCTGTACACGATTTACATGTGGTTTGATATGCAGTAGAAAGCATATCTGCACAGGAAACAGCCATTGCTGCACACAAAATAATATTTATGCATAGAAATATTATTTTCTGCACAGAAAATGCTATTTCCTGTGTATAAACTGCTGTTTTTCTGTGTCAAAGGACCATGTGCAAATTTTGTTCAGCAGAAGTTGTGAACTGTGAATAGGCTTTGAAAACGGAGTGGTCGTGAAGGCTTTTTCAGCGTGGGAAGAAAATTGCTAAAATTACTCTGCTTCCTTCAAGAAGAAAGTTAGTGAAGTGTTATATCCTTAATTACCTCTCTACAGGCCCAGAGACATTTTATTAAGCAGATCTGATAATTCCAAAAGGCTGACTATATCTTTGTGGATTGGAACTTCCAGCATACTGGCTGGGGACTGTGGGAGTTATAGCTCCCAAGATGCCTAGCCTGAGGTTGGGAAAAATTACTTCTCAGCTCCAATTCCAAGCAAGCTGACTGGGGATTATGGGAGCTATAATTTAAAAATGAAGCATAGCAAAGCCTGATCTTGAGAAAGTTACTTTTTGGATTACAACTCCCATCATTTAGAATGCAGAGTCTGGAAGCTGTAGCAGGGGGGGAAAAGAGATTTTCCCTACTTGTCACAGAAGCGGCAAAAGACCACAGCTGCCATATGAGTGAAGAAGTCCCACCTGTGAGGGAAGAACATCTGGTTGTTCCACAAACCATTTCTAGACATTTCCTCAGAGATCGCCTATGGCCCAGTTTTTCAGAAAAATGGAAACTGGAGCAGAAAAGGACTACGTGGAAATTTACATCATAGAGTATACCTCTAGACAGTGACAACTTATGACTTTCACGTCAATGAGGTCACTCAATCTGCTCTAGATAGTAATCTGAACTGTACAGGATCTCTCCATGGTGCTGAACCAATTTTGAGGACAGAGTGCAACACTAGGATAACTCCTTTAAAGTTTAGACTAAACTCCAAGACAGAGTCACTGCCTCACTGATATGGGAGCCACAAACTCCTACTGCTGAGATTATCTGTCTTGACCAAACCTTTTCAGGGTCCAAAATACTGCTAGTTATGATCAACAACACTGGGCTAGATGAACAAGGGGCTTTGTGTGTCAAGAAAACAACATCTTCTGCACAGAAAAGTTCCTTTCCTTGAAGAAAGTAATGCTTTCTGTGCAGGGAACATGTTTTTGTGCAAGAAATAGAAGGAAAATTTCATTGGAGGACAAGATTATCCAAGGGACAATACCTACATTTCCCCCAGTAGTGATACCCCTGAACTACAACAGATAAAAAGGCACACCATAGGCAACAGGGTTTCTGTTATTCCACTCTCACCTTTCTCTAAAACATCTAGTGTCTGTCTGTGGCCCTAGCCCAGAAAAAAAATGTAACATCCCCTGGCCATTTAATGTACAAACATTTCAACGAGTTCAGAAACACTTGGAAACTGCACAGATGTCCCAGTGCCTCTGCTGGATTACACATGCCCCTTCTTGTTCTCCTCGTGCCTCAAACACACTTTCCAGTCTCGTGATGTTTCTAGTACATGAAGGGAAAGTGCCACAGGGCAGTGATCTATTATGCACGAGATTGCTTGCCAATAAGAGCCCACACCATGATGGTTCAGATGCCCAAGGGAGGGGAGAACAGCATGTGAGAATAAGGCTGGAGCCGTCTTTGATCTCCGTAGACTAAATTAATTCCTTAAACTGGAGGGTTCATATTGGAAAGCTGGCAGGCTTGGAGAGGAGAGGAGAGGAGGAAGGAGTTCTCTCCTCTAGAAATGGAATTCTAAGATACAAAATGGGTTCCTTCGCTCTTCCATCCTCCTACAGTCAAAGAGTCAAATCTGGCAAGGCAGAGATATTTTTGCTTTCACAGATACGTTCAGTTTTATTCCCTCTGTGCTGCTAGATAAAAAGGCATTAAGTTTTTTGTAGTGCTTCCCAAGTTGAGTGACCTGTTGGGCCAGGGACAACACTTGAAGAAAAGAAATGAATATGGACACCAGCGGCACACTGTGACTTTCATGTCAGGAGTGCAGTGAATCTACTTTCAGTAGACTTTAAAGGAGTTGTCCAAGGTATCAGACCTATTTTGGGGCCAGGTTTCATCACCCTGGAAAGCTCCTTTAGAATAAAGAAGTGTAGAGTACAATCCAGAACAGATATGGCACACCTCAATGTGGAAACAACTGGCTCCCACAGGTATTTGATCGAGGGATGTAAATCTTTGTAAAGTTCGTTCTCACAGGCAAGACCAAATAAAAGTATATTATGTGAAGTCAAAGGCTGGTATCCATAGTTTTTGTGTTTTTTTCAGGCTATGTGGCCATGTTCTAGAAGAGATTATTCCTGACATTTTGCCAGCATCTATGGCTGACAAGGATGCCAGCCACAGATGCTGGTGAGACATCAGGAATAAAGTCTTCTAGAACATGGCCACATAGCCCAAAAAACCTACAAAAAACTATTAAAGTATATATCTTTTTTTTTCTCTTCGCTGTGAGAAAGTTAGCAAAAACTGCATAATTTTTGAAAACTACTTGCAGTTCAAGAATTCTGTGCAAAAGCATGCATTTTTTTGTGTGGAAAATAAATGTGATGTCTGCAGAAAACAACATTTCTGTGTAGAAAGCATGTTTGCAGAAGAAAAATGATCTTGACTGTGCAGGAAACATTTTGTTCTTTGCAGAAAATGTCATATACTGTGATAGAAAATATGCAGTTTTTGTGCAGAATAACCCCCTTATTGCGTAGAATATGTCCTGAACTGTGAAGTGTCTCATCTTTTTTGGTGGAAGAGTGACTCCAACCTTGGGCTTTAGATGAATGTTAAAGGTGCAATCCAAGGAATTGAATTCTATCCCCCTTCCTCAAATACATTCAGCATTTTTGGATAATTTGTTCAGACTACAACTAGAGCAGATTGTCCAGTCCATTGGTAGGCATGGGTAGGCATCTTACAGGCTGTCAAGTGCCTAAAGCCCATAGAAAAGTCCACCAGTTAGGAACCAGTTGCTACTCTATGGATGAAAAGGGAGAAGGGGGAAATGCTGCCAGCAGGAGTGGCTGCTCCTTCTCCTTTTCTCTGTCATCTCAGTCGCTCCTAAAATTGTAATGGATACAAAATTGTAATGTGGAAACCAGGCTGAGACTTTCCAAAACCTGGAGTGATGCTTTTTCCCTTAAAGCCTGTGACCCTCCAAAACATGGAGTGACGCTGCTGCTACTGTTGCAGCTCCTGTTGTTGTGTGCCTTCTAGTCTGAAGTGATGCCTTCTTCCTTTAAAGCCTGCCTTTGCATCTGTACAGAGCAGAGTCTTGGCTCATGCATCTATGAAAAGTAGAAGATCTTGGATATTGAATTTTAATCTAAGCACCACCTCTCTCTTTTCTCTCATAAATTAAAGTATTTTTAACGCATACTGCTCCTTCTTTTTTCTCTCCTTCTCAGCATCACTCCACTCTCCCACCAACACACCCAACAGCCAAATTTCTTTCCTGGATATACTGGCTGCAGATAAGCAAATATTTCAATTCCGCCCCCCGCCCCACCATGCAGATGAACGCACAAGGGCAGGCTCTTGCATTAAGGATGAGTAATTTCCAAACAGATGCTGCTTGGTTCCCTCACCCTTAGGGACATAGCCCCAGAAAGAGACTGAGAATATGTGTATCTGTGAGAGAGACGTTGACAGGAGCTGCTGGGAAGATTCCTGCCGAGACCGAGCAGAAGAAGAGCCCTGCAGGATCAGATCAAGGGTCTCTCTAGTTCAGCTTTTTGCTTGTTTCAGCAGCATTCAGTTTGCCTCTAGGAAGCTTGGAGGCTGTTCCTTTATGTACCGAGATCTGACACATACACCTTCCAGATGCAGATTCCAGAACCAAACAAGAAGGAAATACTCTACCCATCTTGGGCCCAGAGAAGCTGGGCTGGCACATAAGGGGAAAGCTGGTTGAGACCATGGTTGTTCCTCTTCGTCTCTCCCTGGAGAGTGGCAGTGGGGACAGGTGGCAGTCCCCCTCCCCATTGTGTGGTTGTCTCCTTCCTTCCCCCCAACATAAGCCATTAAATGCAGCAACACAGGGATTGGCAGCTACTTGGAGGTTGGGAAGGTTTTGCATCAAGCACAAGGGGATGGTGAATAGCCCTTTGTGCCCCATTTGAAACAAGACATTGTTGTTGATGTGTGCCTTCAAGTTGTTTATGGCGAGCCTCTCACAGGGACTTCTTGGCAAGATTTGTTCAGAGGAGGTTTGCCATAGTCTTCCCCCGAGGCTGAGAGAGTATGACTTGCCCAAGGTCACCCAGTGGGTTTCATGGCTGAGCTGGGAATCAAACCCTGGTCTCCAGAGTCATAGCCCAGTGCTCAAGCCACTACACCACACTGGCTTTTGTGAAACAAGACCTGCATACATGTTATCTTGAGATATTAATGTGTGTGTTATTAACAGGATTTTGGACAGAATGATGGAACCAGTTGAACATTTTTGATCTGGTCCAGACATATAATAATAATAATAATAATAATAATAATAATAATTTATTTCTTATATCCCACCTTTTGCCTAAACAAGAAAGATAGATTTCACCTATCAAGGCATTTTCTATTTGACATATAAGGGGGATGACCTTCTAGATGTTGTCAGACTCCAGATCCCATCTTCTCCATCCACTGATTAGGGAAGATGGAAGTTGGAGTCCAACATCAAGAGGATGACTGGTTCCTCATCCCTGGCAAGCATCATTAGTCTCTGGTACACTTATTTTTCCCTTCTTTGCTTCATTCTAGGGTCATTACAGGTGAGTTTTTCTGTGTTCAGTTTCTATGTAAAGATGTCTGTCTATTTATCTATCTATCCATTCATCAAAATTTTTAAATTAAATAAATAATGGGCCATGTCCTTTGAAGGAACTGTAATCATTATCAGAGGCAATAACTCATGGATCTATTCCTTCATGATGACCTAGAGATATCAAAACCCAAGTTCTGATAGATGGGAAAGCAACCAAAAGAAATCCAAATTAAAAAAGATATTTTTAAAATATAATAATAATCACATTGCATTTAATTTTAAGTTTGAAATACCCATCATAACTGGACTGTAAGTTCAGGATACTCCAATTTGTTAAAAGGCTTTTAACCTTTTTGGACTGAAATGTAGTTCAGATTTTGAAAATCGGCACATTGCCTTCTAGCTTAACAGAGGTGATGCATTAAGTAAGAAAAGACTGAGAATGACATACAATTTCTGGGGAAAGAATATTCAGAACATTTTTCAACCTCCAAAGCTAAATAAAAAATTCAACAAGGTTGTTCTCTTGCACAAGGCCAAAAGGTGGAGCACACCTTCATCACATTTCCCTGAAAATAGTACAAGAATCTAATATTTATTTATTAAGTTTATATGCACGCTTTCTATTAATGTGGGACCCAAGTTGGCTCAAAACACATATTAGAACACAGTGCAACCTTCTTCTTCTTCTTTTTTAATGTAATTCAAAAAATTAAAGCAATTAAATATACTGTCCTATTAAAAATAGCACTAATTGGAATTATTTTAAAGCAATTAAAACATGAAAGTACAGCATCCCCATTTAAAGACAGGGATATAATTCCCCACTATAAGTTTTGTTTTGAAGGAAGCAGTGAGTAACACATTTCTTCCTGTTGCAAGAAAGTCATGCTGTTTTTTTAAAGCCTGTTACCAACTGAAGACTTTATTCTATGCAAAATTTGCAGGTGACTGTTTTGCACAAAACCCAGCATTTTCTGCACAGAAAGACATATTTCTACATAGAAATATGATTCCCCATGCAGAAAATGCTGTTTCTTGTGCAGAAAATGTTGCTTTCTCTGCAAATCAACCATGTGTTAATTTTGTGCAGAATAAATCCTTCATTACAGGATCTTTTGCACACAGAACAGAATTTTCGATGCAGGAAATATACATTTCAAAATCATATGAAACAAGGGCACCAAGAATTATAGTTTGCAAACAACAACAACAACAACAACTTATGCAATTTTCACCCAAAAAAGAGAGAAACAATGCACCAATGCCATTGCTTTGTACAAATGTGCAAAAACCTCTCACCTGGTGGGAATTAAAATCTGAGGTTTTCATTATTCTCATTCTCTTTTTCAAAAAGCAGTTGAGCAGGGACTTACATCCCTAAATACAATCAGAAGCTATTCCACGGCAAAAACACAGCAAGATTTAATGCTTCCCAAGATGGAAGCTAAGCAGCAGGATCTGGAGAGACCTTGCAAAAAAGTTAACATTTCTTACCTTACTGAGCATCTGGGACTGCCCCACCAAGATCAACACATTGGAAGCCAAAATGGAGACGCAGAAATTCAGGAGAATGATGGAGCGCTCTGACTTGATAAACCTAAAAAACATAAAGAGTGGAAAGAGTAGGGAACATCTCTTTTAAGAGATGTCCAGAGGTCACACATACTTCATTGTATGCTTACAGGGAGATACAGTCAGACCTACACATTTGTGACATTTTGCAGATTTGATTATTTATGGATTTAATATGTCCTCTCTAGGAATCTTTAGGTCCTCCAGTACAACGCTGGCCAACTTCCACCAGACGTTATGCTGGAGGACCTAGAGACTTCGAAGGAGAACACTTCTCTAGGCATTTGTAGGTCCTCCAGTACAATTCTATGATCAACGTCCGACAGATGTTGACCATAGAGTTAGCCTGGAGGTCCTTGAGATTCCTAGAGAGGTGTTCTCTCAGGTTAAAAAAAATTAGTGATTTCTTTTGTTTGCGGTTTTTCCATTTTCACAGGGGTTCTCCAGCATCCCTAACCACAGTGAATGTGGAGGGCCCACTGTATTTATATCTCAAGAGAGCAGTAGAGGTGTTTCTCCACGGACTCATCTTCTGGAATTTTGTTGATATGGGGAGCTGCACAAGTCTGCCTTAAGATTAGCCTCTCATGTGTTTCTGATTCCATGCATCAAGGTTGAGCAAAGTGTGGTCCCTGTTTTGGGACAAAAAAAATGGAAACTTGAAATGTTTTACCCCTGGAAAGAGCCCAGAGGGCTTCCAAATGTGGTACTAGAAATGCCCTTCACACCCTTTAGAGGAGATTTTGGGCATCTTTCAACACTGCACAAAAAAGGCCCAGTGAGTTGCATGTGCCATGAGTTGCACTTTGCCAACCCTGTTTGTACCTTCTCCCACTTTATTGGAAGCTTTGAAATTACCATGGGATGGACTCATGGCAAAGTAAACCATGTTACATTACAATGATAATGTAACAGAGGAGAGAAAATGTCTCCATTCTTACTTTTCCCTTCAATTTCCATTGCATACCTGGTGTACTGGATCTGGTTAGCTCCGTTGCCCGTTTCTAACCCCTCTCCCTCCTAACCTTGGACCGATACTCTAACTTACCTCCAAAAGGTAGCATAGATTACTAGCAAGGTGAGCAAAGCCATGCAGGAAACGGCACAACCAATCATAAGAGGAACGGAAGGAGAGGCACCTGAATCCATGGCCTGCAACAAAGAAAATGCAAAGAAGGGATGGATTTGAGATGTAGATCTGTGATGGGAGAACTCCACGCTCAGAGGAAGAAGCTGCAACCACATTAGAAAGTTTCCTATACTTTCTGTGTTCTGGGATCTTTCATGCTACACAATTACAGTACTTAGGACACTGGCCAGAAAACACCAGGCTGCTCCAAGAAGATTCGTTCCTCAGAGCTGCCCTGGATTCTTTCCATTAAAGCAAAGCAGCTTCATTTTTGCATAACTCTGCACTCCATAGCAATACTCTGGATTTTCCTGCAAAATCCAGAGCAAAGGGTGAGTTTTTTTGCAGGGAGGGATAGAGCGCTACTCTCTGGCTGAGAATACTAAGTATCTCTCCCTAAACTGCAAATTCCAGGATTGAACAGGATGGATCCACAGCCGCTAAAGTGGAATCATAGCGTTATTAACTGTGTAGTGTGAAAAGGCATCAAGTAGATGCAAGTAGATAATCCATACATTCAAATGAATGGAAGGAGGGAAAAAATGGGGTATATTCAAGATCAAGCAGCAAGCGTCTTCCCCCATTTGGTAAGAGCTTGAAACAAAAGTTTTATGCAAATCTTAGAAAGAGAAGGAAAAGTAATTGCTACTGGATTACAAATCCCAAAAGTGGCCATATAGGTTAGAGGATTCTAGGAGCTGTAGTCCAAAACAGTAACTTTCCCAAGCATTTGTGAGAACAAGAAAGAGAGGAAGAAAGAGAATTGGCACATCTAACTATCACAAGGGTTTCCTGGCATGATTTCTTCAGAGGAAGTTCGCCATTGCCTTCCTTCGAGGGCGAGGAATTGTGACCTTGCCCAGGATTGTGGAATAGATTTCCATGGCTGAGCCAGGATTCGAACCCTGATTTCCCATGATCTCCCATGATCACGATCCATCATTCCAACCATTAAAGCATACTGGCTCAGTCCCAACTAAACAAACCAATAATTATTGAATAGTGAGTCAATGCATTGGTAAATCATATTGATTCACTGGGTCCATTCTGGTTGTGCCTAACAATAAGATTCAGGCCATGGTGTTTTTCATTAAAAAGCCCCCAATTGTGAAAAACAATCAAAAACTGCATAAAACTTTAAGTGAAAACATACAATTTATTATTTTTTTAAAGATAGCTGCCAGCAGTTTTCTGGCATATCTGCAAAAGATAAGCCAAGTGAAAAGATAAGCATATTACAATATGTCATACGGAGACTTCAGGTATCTCTCTGTAGAAAACCAAATTAAAATGTCTTTCCCATTCTGTGCAAAACTTTTGTAATCTCTCATGGCAGAGAGAAAACTTTCAAAATGAATCATTCTTCCTTCAGAGATTGAAATAAGCAAAGATCTCTGGGAGCTTCCGTCTATCCTTCAGTTCCTCAAATGACAATCCTTATTTTTTGTTCCCAGGACGCGTGAAAGAGAGGGACAAATGACTATGAAAGCAATTTACATCTCCATTAATGATTCCCTTAAAATTTCCCTATGCGGACCGAAGACAGAGTGGGTGCATCTACACTGTAGAAATAATGCAACTTGACAACACTTTAGATGCTGTAGTGCCATCCTATGGAATTCTGGGATTTCTAGTTTTGCAAACCTTCTCTCCAAAGAGTACTACTCTCTCACAAAACCACAAATCCCAGGGCTCTGTAGGATGGTTCCATGGCAGTTAAAGTGATGTCCAACAGCATTATTTCTATTGTGTAGATGCACTTGGTGTCTAGTTGATGGATCTTTCAAAAGGGGTTTGGGGTTGATCTTATTGTGTTGTATTTTTATGTTGGAAGCCGCCCCAATTGCTACGCAGAGGGGCGGGATACAAATAAATATTTATTATTATTATTATTATTATTATTATTATTATTATTTGTGGCTGGAAATTTCTTGAAGAAACAGGACAGAGGCCAATTCAAAATACCCAAAGCCACAGCCTGGGCACTTCTCTGGTTTCCTTTGGCACATGATTTGTGCCAAAGGGGTCACAGTGTTTGGAAGGGGTCCAAGGGGTCATAGTGTTTGGAAAAGGCATACCTTGCAATTGTCCTGATTTGGCAGGGATAGACCTGATTAATCCTCTGCCACCCCACTTTCTCAGCTACCTTTAAACTATCCCAATTGCTCACTCCTCCTCCCACTTTTCCTCTTTGTTCTCAGCTAATTTCAGTTGCTGCAGACAAAGTGCAAAAGTTGTTTGTACTCCATTAACTTAGCAGAATCTTGCCCTTTCCCAGTTGCTGCTGTTGTGCCTTCGAGTCATTTCCAATTTATGGGGAGCCTAAGGAGAACCTATCATGGGGTTTTCTTGGGAAGTTTCTTCAGAGGGGGTTTGCCATTGTCATCCTCTGCAGGTGAGACAGTTTGACTTGCCCAAGGTCACCCAGTGGGTTTACATGGCCCAACTGGGAGTTGAATACTGGTCTCCAGAGTCCTAGTCCAACTCTCAAACCACTATGCCTCTCTCTCTCTCTCTCTCTCTCTCTCTAGATATAGATATAGATATAGATATATACAAAATTACCATGAGGTTTTCCAGGGCTCGAAGTGTGTGAATTACCCAAGATCACCCAGTTGGTTTCTGCAGGTAAGCTGGGATTCGAACCCTGGTCTCCAGAGTCCTAGTCCAATGCTCAAACCCCTACTCCACACTGGCTCTTCCTAGCAGATTCTGGAAAAAGCAAACAGCTGCAACCTCTCCTGATTTGTGTCTCCTTCCTCACCGATACCTTCTGCCATCTTGACTACACTTTTTCTTGGACACGTGTGTCTTGGTTTTAGTCTGTGCAATGTTGGAGAGTGTGAAAGCAAATTGTGTGATGCTTCCTTGCATTCGTTGGGGGCACCTCTCCTTCTCCTTGACAACTGGGCATGCTTTGGCATACCAATAACTCAGGTGGGTTAAGGAAGCATGAACAAGTCCAGAAGGTGAAGAGTGTGGATCGAACTTCTCTGTGTTGACCAGCCATTGCCAGCAATACATAGGAGATCTAAGAGACCCAAAGTTTGAACTCCATGCTCTTCTTGCCCATTTGCAGATGGTTCCAATTCCCACCTTGCACTAAGCCTCTGAATGCTTGGAAGACTTTTTAATAACCCTTATAAATTTCAACAGGCTCAGCAGCCAGGGAGAAGAAGAGAGGGGGAAGGAGGGCAAGGAAGACTGCAGAGAATAGATCTCCATTATCTGCTGCAGCACTTAAAGGCATCCTCTGGAAAAGGGAAGGCGTTTGGAGAATGGAAGCTGGAGGGTGGAAACAATGGGAAGATTTGGAAGGAAAAAAGGAGAACGGGGGAGGCAGAGGCTGAGCAGAAGGGGGGGGATGAAGCAGATCTTGGGTGGGGGGAGGAGGAGGAGGATGACAAGGAAGGAAAGGAGAGATGGCTTTAAAATAGATAAAAATGGAAAGAGTTTGGCAGGATTGCAAGTGTGTTTTTTTTCCCTGGAGGCAGCTTTTGGGGGCCTTCTAGGTCTGCCCGGGGCTTTGGGGGGTTGTTTGATGCCTTTTTGGAGACTTTTGGGGGCCTTCTAGGTCCGCCGGAAGTCCAGGGCTGGAAGTCTGGCCCCTGGAAGCCTCTCCCCCTTGCACCGGGTGTCATCCAGTGCCAGAACGCCATTGCACATGAGACTTCAGAAGCAACGAGGCAGTCCAAGAACACAGCAGATATAAGTTCAAGTTGTGAATGATTGTCACTCTTTCCATCTCTGCAATGCTAGAAATTTGAGGACTGGAGGAAAATATTATGGAAGTGTGTGCGAATTCTCTTCTAAGTGGGAACAATGCCCTCATTTTGCCCCTCTGTTGCTACACCCTTGAACACCAGAGACTCTACTCCATTAAAATTGCTCACAGGAGCCTCTTTCCTCCAGAGTTATCCCCTCTCCAGCATTTGTGAGGCCCCCTCCCCAAACCCGGGTAAGCTCTTCTCTAGTTGTGGCCATAGAAACCATGCTAGTTTAGGTAAGACTCCCACCATCCCTTCCTGGACTGAGGCAACACATGGCCTCCCATCTGTTTGTGGGTGGCAAAAATGTGAGGGATAGGACTGGCATCACTAGTAATTTTTTTTGGGGGGGGGGGGAACAGGAAAAAAACTTGTTATGGAAATCAAACTTGTTTAATGGGCCCCATTAAATCAGCCTGAAACTCCCATACATATTCATGTATAAGTCGACCAAATGTATAAGTTGAGGGCAAGTTCGAAGTCAAAATTATGGACTGAGATACAACCTGTGGATCAGTCGAGGGTAACATTTAAGGTTATGTAACAGACCTGGATTTTACTGGAGAAGGCCAAGGAGGAAAGTGCCAAGATACGCTTAATGCTGAATATTAAGACAACAAAAATACTGACCACAAAAGATCTCCAAGAATTCTCCTAGCTAATGAGAAAACTGAAACAGTCAAGGAGGTCCCATACCTAGGATCAAACACTGAACAGAATGGAGATTGCAGTGAAGAAATAAGAAGACGACTAGGAATGGGAAGAGTAGCTATGAAAGAACAGGACTTGATCCTAAAGTGTAAAGATGTAACTTTGAAAACTAAAGCGAGGATAGTCCAAGCCATTGTATTCCCCATCACCATGTATGGATGTGAAAGCTGGACAGTTAAGAAAGTAGACGGAAAGAAAATCAACTCATTGGAGATGTGTTGCTGGAGAAGAATGCTTAGGATACCATGGAGGGTCCAAAAGACAAATAAATGGGTCCTAGAACAAATCAAGCACAACTCTCCCTAAAAGCCAAGATGACCCAACTGAGATTGTCATACTTTGGATGTATCATGAGAAGGCATTAGAAAAGACAATAACACTAGGAAAGATAGAGAGCAAGAGAAAGAGAAGAGGACCACATGCCTGGTGGTTGGACTCAACCAGAGAGGTCACTTTGTAGGACCTGAGGAGAGCAGTGGAGGACATGAGGTCTTGGAGATGTCTCATACATAGGATCATCATGAGTCAAGGTTAACTCTAGGGCAGTCAACAACAACAAGAAGAAGATGGATGTGAAGGATGAACTAAAGAAGAATGATGCCAAAAAATTGACAAAATTGCTGGCAGGCATAACTGTTTGTTCTCACCCTGAAGGTTTGATGGATGAGGAGAGAACCATGGTAAACAGTGGCTCCACAATGTGTGAAGGAGACAACCAGGCATGGATGGGATTAACAAAATGCGCACATGTCAACAAGGATGAAAAGGCAAGGGTTAAGGCACAATATTAACACTTGTCAAAAAAAAAAAAAAAGGAACCATCCCTTCTCTGAGTGGAATGGTGAAAGGCAAAAGCTTAATCCATCCCAGGAGAGCCTAGCATCACAGAATTGTACAGTTGGAAGAGACCTCAAGGGCCATGCAGGAGTTCATAATCAAAGCAATCCAACCTCTGTTTAAAAACCTCCAAAGAAGGAGACTTGACCACTCTCCAAGGGAGTTCTTCCTCATGTTTGGGTGTAAATCTCTTTTCCTGTAAAAGAAAGCACCAAAGAGCCACTGCCACTGCCACTATTTTCCTGCCTAGGCATTCAAAAAGGCCAGATGTTGCAAAGGGGGGGGGGGTTCACTGCTTCTTTTTGGTTCTTCCAGGATGGACTGAGCTCTTGCCTTAGGCCACTCTACTCAGAGGATGTATGACAGAACAAAAATGAAAAGAGGCAGAGACTAGAAACAGGCTGATTTATGCATCCCTAAGATAAATAGGTGCCTCTGTTATACTAATAATGCCAATAACAGTACAATTACAACTTAACAACACTTAATCACACTAATAGATACTTAGTATTTACATAAGCACCTTTTGAGTGAGCAAAGTGCTCCACGGAGTATTATTTTTGGTGCTCTTACAATAACACTACAAAATAGGTTAGGATTTATTATCCCCAAATCACAGATCAGGGATTGAGGCTGGAGGTTTGTCTGCCTAGTCAACTCACAATGGATCGAAGAGAGATTTGAACTAAAGACTTTCCAGAATGTGGCTGCCCTTTTAGGCCCTAGTCCAGGTTTTAAGAGAAAAAGAAGGCAATCCTCAGTGTGAGTCCAAACCTGACAATTGTAAAAGTGTGTGACATAGGTATGGGTGTGTACCTATAAGTGAACACAACCAGCTTCAGGAAGTGGCTATACATACTTCTCCTAGTTTGGGATCCTGAACAGTTTTTGGTAGGATTTCTGATCCCACAACAAATACAGATTATACCAAGGAAAGCTGCATCTCACTGAAGCTGGCAACTATATTCTTTTCTCTCTCACATACACACTGGCACTCACAGAGATGCGCAAAAGCTGCATCTAATGTCATCTAGGCATCCAACATGGAAAAATCCAAACAGCACTCACCTCACCCAACAAAATGCTAAAGAACACTGGCATATGTCCAGAGGAAGGTGACCAAGATGGCAAAAAATCTGGGAACCAAGCCTTATGAGGAATGGTTTAGGGAGCTGAGTAAGTTTTACTTGGAGAAGAGAAGATGAAGTGATATGACCACTACTTTTACATATCTGAAGGTTGGTCCTGGAAAGTCCACCTAAATACACTAAAGGCACCAGATCCCATCTGATCTTGGAAGCAAATCAAGGTAATTATCTGGTTAGTACATAGATGGAAGACCACCAACAAATACCAGGTGCTGTAGGCTCTATTTCAGAGGAAGAAACCAGCAAAACCACCTCCAAGGATTCCTTGTCTAAGAAAATCCTATGCAATTCATGGGGTCACCATAAGTCAACAGGTGACTTGAAGGCATACATCATGTAGAACATGATGCCATACAAACACGTCACGTAGACTATGAAGCAAACTTGTTTACTGCTGCTCCAGAGGATAGGACCTGAACCCATGAACCCATGTTACAAATATTAGGAAGAACTTTTTGACTAAGAACTGCTTAATGGTAGAACAGACTACTTCAGCAAGCGTGGGCTCTTCTTTATTATAGTTTTTTAAACAGTGGTTGGATAACCACCTCTCAAGGATGTGGATTCTTGAACAGCAGGAGGTTGGATTAGATGACACTTAGGGTTCCTTCCAACTATATAAAGCTATGACACAATCCACATCAGTGGGGAGTCATCCTGCTCCACCCTCACTGAAACCCCAGTCTCTTGGGTCAGTCCTATTCCTTGTTTCTAAAAAATGGGGGGCCCACATTAGAAGATCTACAGGCTTCTAGAAGTCCCGTGGGCCAGAGTCCCATCTCAATTACCCCCCCCAACTTTTAAAGGCAGTCTAAATCCACCCCCCTTGCCCCACCTGCTTCATGCTCTGGCTTCCTCCAAGCATGCAAAGGGAAAATCCAGCCTCCCACCTCGTTCCTCAAGTCCAGACTTACCAGGTCTTTGGGCAGGTGGGCAATGACAGCGAAGGTGGAGAGCTGGCTGCACTGGCACTTGGTGTGAGCCGAGAGGGTTTCCACGGTCTGGCAGCTTTCAGTGTCCCAGTTCCCAGCCCCAACCTCCCTGATGGATGGAACACCAAGGAGAGAAGAAGGAGGAGATGAAAAAAGAGAGAGAAAGAGATTTCAAATGATCACACACACCACACACTCTCACACAGCCCACATCCCTTCAGCTCCCTGCTTGCATTAACTCTTTGGGTCCTAAGCATGGAGTGCTGCATGGCACCCAGCAAGAGAGGCGAGTGAGTGGCTGGGTGCCTGGGTGCTGTCTGAGCTGTTTTGCCTTCTTTCCTGACCCAGTTGCTGGGGTGAAAAATCTCCCCCCTTGATGCCTTCCTCTCTCCCCATCCTCAGGCAGAGAGATCAACCCAGCCCCCACTTCTCTGCTTCTGGCATAGCCTTGTGTTGTTGCTACAGACTCATCTCCCTGCTGGGGAAGATCAGGGAATGAGCAAAAGGGGGTGGGCTGGGGAGGATTGTAATTGCAGCCAGCATTGATTGCATTTGAAGGTTGATGTCGAGAGGGCTTTTGGAGAGATGGAGGTGGATAGGGTGGAGGATCTGGCCTGAAAGAGATCCAAAGAGGGCTTCCCCCAAGGTATAACAAACAGCCAGGAGATGACAGGAGATCTTTCTCTCACTGGAGGTTTGTCTTTTGAGAACTTGGTAGTGGGGCCTTGGCATCCCTGTTTAAGTATTTGCAGGGGTGTCATAGTGAGGATGGAGCAAGCTTGTTTTCTGCAGCTCTAGAGAATGCGACCCAGAACAATGGATTCAAACTACAGGAAAAGAGATTCCACCTGAACATTAGGAAGAACTTCCTGACAGTAAAGGCTGTTTTGACAATGGAACACACTCTCTTGGAGGTCTTTAAACAGAGGCTGGATGGCCATCTGTTGGGTATGCTTTGATTTATAGTTCCTTCAGGGCAGGGGCTTGGACTGGATGGACCTTGGGGTCTCTTCCAACTATGATTCTATTATTCTATCCACTGGGGTTTGGTTCCAGGTACCAAAATTCATGGATGCTCAAAGTCCCATGAAATACAGTGTGCAAAGCTGACATTGCATTTGCACAACTGGATGTGCACCCTGCAGGGATGTTATGGGTCTCACTTAACCTAGCTAGGTGCAACCTCTGATACAAATCATGGCCTGTTGTGATGGATATACTCTGGGGGCACATTTGCACTGTGGAAATAATCCAGGTTGACACAACTTGAACTGCCACAGCTCAATGCTATGGGATTTGTAGTTTTGTGAGACATTTTGCCTTCTCAGAGAGTTCTGGTGCCACCACAAATGACCAACCCCAGGATTCCAAGCATTGAGCCATGGCGGTGTCAAACGGAATTAATTCTGTAGTGCAGATGTGGGCTTGGACGGGATCAGGGCCATAGGTATGAAGGAGGAGGAAGGAAAACTAACTGTGGGTAGCTAGCTATATGTGGATAGCAGATGCAGAGTACTGACAGAAATGGAGTCAAAACTGGGCCACTGAAAAACAATTACCGCATATTTAGCATGCTTGGAGAACTCTGAGGTTTACAGCAGTACAAAATGTCTCAAGAGGGTGAAAAACGAAAAGGGAGGGTGAGAAATAGTGAAGAGCAGCCCAGTAAAGACTGAGCATGCTCAATACTTATAGAATGCCAAGTACTATTTGGAAAAGAAGAAGGAAAGTGTAAACCTGGCAGCGAATGACGAAGAATGAATGGAGTGTGAAGGAAGCCATAACTGACTAGATGGGACCTAAACATGAGCACTCTAGTAGTAGGCTTAGGACATAATGCCTGTCTTCTTTCTAGTTCCAAGACACATTTAAGGCACACAAATGAATTTATGTAGGCAGGCACCTTCTAGTTAATAACAATTCTGTAGGAATTTTCCGAGCAAGAGCTGTGTTAATGTGTTTCCATATAAAAGAGGAAAGGGAGGGGATGGACTCTAATGGCACCTTGAAGACTAACCAGTTTATTTTAGCATGAGCTTTCATCGATTTCCATCTACTTCTTCAGAGGATTGATGGGATACTATATTCAAGCCATAGGGACAGTTATATAGTTGTAAGGCTGGGATCAAAACATAATGGGATACACAAAGATGCATATTGTGGAACTGGCTCATAAAATACATCTGAAGAAGTGCAGTGAAATCCACAAAAGTTCATGCTTAAAACAAATCAGTCTTCAGGATGCCACTGGATTCTCCCTTTTTAAAATTTTGTAGGAATTCTCTCCATGTTAGGGTCCATTCCTTGGTCAAGAAGTAAACTCACACAATGTGGAAATCTCTCTTCTCACCTCACTACTTTGATGTGAAGGGAGACCACACTTCAAAGAAAGGAAGCATTGGTACTCGCTTTGCATTGCTAGCAACACAGGTAGAGGCATCAAAGGGTTTTTAAAGGGGTAAAGTGATGCAGGAACAAATCCATCATTTGGGGACCAACAACTTCAGTGTCAGGAGCATGTCTCACCAGTTCCTTTGAAACTCACAATCATGCTGACAAGAGCTGCAGTTAGAGAAATCAAAAGCCCTCTAATCTAGTTGCACAGGTAGGACAAATAGGAAAGTTCTTTGAAACAAAAGAAAAGAAAAGGTGGGTGCAGGGAAAAGATCCAGAAAATGTTTCAAAGGAACCCCAAGACTTCAGAAATAGAGGAGGTAGGCTTAGTTATCAGTGCATAAATAGACTACCTATCTTTTCACTGGAACCCGTAAGTTAAATGTTTATGGGTGTGTATGTATGTTGTGTGCCTTCAAGTCATTTCCAACTTATGGCATCCCTAAGGAGAACCTAACTTGGGGTTTTCTTGGTAAGTTTTGTTCAGAGGAGGCTGAGAGAATGTGATCTACCCAAGGTCACCCAGAAGTTCATGGAAAAAGAGTGGAAGAAGTAATGAGATCCCTGCAGAAAATATGTAGGTACAAATTCACCTGTCACACATGGCTAGATCCACTGGTGGCTCCAATGCTAGAAGGATGAAGGATCCACTCAAGGTTTAAAGGATCTTATGGGGGTTTCCACTTAACCCACTGCTTTTCCACCAGATGTGAGACTCTGCCTAAATCTCTACTGCCACCAAATGTGAAGACTTCCACAATTTTCATTGTTTCCATCAAGAGTGAAGGCTTTCTCATGTCCCTACCTCTGCCACCAATGTAAAGACCTCTCCTGTCCTACTGCTGTGGCCACCAACTGTGGGGACCTCCTAGATGCCCTCAAGGTACATATGTGAGATATTATGTAACTCATATCTCCACCAGACAATACCCCTATTTATTCACTGCTACCACCACAGATACTGTGTCTGTATCCAAGCTTTATAATATATAGCATTCCCAGAGGAGAAAGGTATATAAATACAAAAAACAACAACACTCAATGCTTTATTAACAGAGGTTGAATCCAACAAAGCAAATTAGATATGTAATACATTTAGAGCACAGCTCACATTCTCTTGCACACTACACTCCTAGCTAACTCAAAATCTCAAACACCACTCATTAATTACTCATATTGACGAGGCTGCATCTGCACTGAAGAATTAATGCAGTTTAATGCCGCTTTAACTGCCATAGCTCGATGCTATGGGATTATGGGATTGTTAGTTCTGGGAGATATTTAGAGAGAGCTCTGTTGCCACCACAAACTACAAATCCCAGGGTTCCATAGAATTGAGTCACGTTGAAACAAATTAATGAGGGGGCCTGGACACTTCAGAACCCACGAAAAAGGCCACTGGGCTCACATGTGGCTCATAAACTGCACTTTCCCCATCCTTATTTCACATGAACAGTGACCAATGATAACCTACTTTTGATCTAAAATTAATCAATTTTGTGGTATAATTTATTCTTTTGATCTAAATGTATATAATTTATTTGTATCTTTCTATGCACATTTTATTCCTTATATTGTTTTAAGATACAACGTGTTGTGGTGGGTCCATTGACTATGAATAAAGATTGATTGATTGACTGCTTGATTGATTTTACAAGAACAGCACCAAGGACCACTCCAGTTTGTGGATGGCTTGCCTCTCTCTGAGTTTCTGCAGCCAAATTGGAGGTCGTAAGTGCAAATCAAGAGATGCACACTGCAGCGACTTTCTTTCTAAATGTTCAGAGGAAGATGTGCCCTATTTTATCCTCTGCCACGGTCCTCTCTCCCAGCTAGCTGATAATGAATTACATCTGGCAGGCAGGAGCATCAATTTCTAAGCGTCTGCTAATCAATAGCTGTTATTAACAAAGTTAACCCACAGTGAGAGGCGGGGTGTCCTTGTTAAGGGAGCCTCTCACTCTTGGCACAGGCTAGGATTACCAGAAGAGGAGACATTGTTGAGCTCCTTTTTTGATGTATAAAGAAATGTGTGCTTGCTGCAATAGAATACCAGCTGGGAAAATGGAAATTTCAGCACCAGAGGAATGGACAGCACTCCTATTCACCTAAGAGCACTGTCCATTCCTCTGGTGCTGAAATTTCCATTTTCCCAGCCTGTGTTGTAACTCTGAGCTATTAAAGGCAGAGCACAGAATTATCAACATCTTCCTTGCTTTGCCAACAAGACTGCCATTGCCTGCAAACTTGGGAATATCCTGGCTGAGATCCTACTGAAGGGGTGCGGAGTGGCCATCTTCACATGTAGAGTTCTGCATCGATTATTCTATGCAACCCTAGTAATGAAGGGAAACTTTCTGCCAGCAGAATGTGCACCCAAATGCAAAATCAAATGTGTGACTCAAATCTACAATCACATTCTCAGCCATGCAAAACTGAATGTGATTTTCTGCGTACATTTGCATGCACAATGGCTCCACATACCCATTTCTGCTTCTGCAACCTTCAACTAAATAGTGGTTTTCTGTACAAGGGGTATAATCCATCACTATGGCTGCTGCCACACTGCAAAATTAATGCAGTCTGAAATCACTTCAACTATCATGGCTCCATCCTAGGGAATCCTGGGAGTTGTAGCTTGTTGTGGCACAGTGAAAAGCTAAGTATCTCACAAAACTACAAATCCCCAAATTCCATAGCATTGAGCTATGTAAATTAAAGCAGTACCATATTACATCAGTTCTGCAGTATAAATTCCCTGCATAGCAAACAGGTTTTCTGCACATGAAACAGGACATCTGGGGGGTTGGTTGGTAGCAAAAAAAATTTTCTGCACAGAAAATACCATTTTTGGCATGCACACACACACACACACCACATGCATTTGCAATGCAAAGTTCTGAAGATCCAAATTTCTCTAGGATTCTCCTTATCAGAGGGTTTCTAAATGATCAAGAAATGCATTTTTGAATATTTTGCAGTATTTTTGAATATTCTTTCCATTCCTAGTCTCAAAGGTCTCCCGAACAACACATTTAAGAAATAATATTACATAAAAGCAAAATAGATTGCAAAACAGCCTAGCATCCTTTAAAAAGAAAAGCCAATATTTTTCTAAGAAAACACCATGACAAATGTACAGTCCACAAAATCACAAATGGAGAGTGCATTGCTCCATTAATTTGCATGAGACTTCAGAGAATGAACTGCATCAGTTATTGCTGAAAAAGCTGAAGTATGGAAGTCATGCATCATAAAGTATGCTTAATAGTTTTGTTGAGATTCAATATAGATCATGCTGTGTGAACTATGGATGAGCAAGAAAATGAGTCTATACAAAGTCAACACAACTTCCAAGCTGGACAAAGAAGCATGGTAGATGGCAGATGGACAGAATTGCTAAAAAAGGGCTGAGCAAGTTGTGGCTCTCCTGAAGTTGTAGGACTGCAATTTGCATCAGCCTAGCCAACACATCCAATAGTGATGCATGATGGGATCTGCAGTCCAATGACATCCAAAGGACCACACAATTCCCAGGCCTTCCCCTAGACATGTATGCCCCTAGACAAAGTACTATTATCATCCAAAATCCACAAAAGAGTGATACCTTTACTGAAGCTACCAAAATGCACATTATACATATTGCAAGCTTTCAAAGCCCCACTGGCTTTATCATCAGGCAAAGGTGTTAAGCACGATAGGAGAGGAAGGAAGGAAGGAAGCTGTTAGTCATAGCCCTGCATTTGGTCAAGATGTTGTGGTTGTTGTCCTCAGTTCAGATGGTATCACTGTTTTGTGGATTTTGGATGATACTGTACTTTGCTATATGGCCAACATGGCTACTCCTGGATATGCATCCTAGACAAGACAGCCACTGGGCCATTTTGGAGAACCAAAGTCTTTCTATTGCTTCCATCCCACAACTACACAGACATGGATTTGGTCCTCCATCCTAGGATATCTAATATTCTCTGCCCAAGTATGACATTACAACAAGCACACAATAGGTCCCATCAAGTTGGGACTAAAACTAGGATTCAAGGTGTTCTTTCCCGGTCAAATGCAGAAGAGAACTTCTGCATGGATTCTCTTATAGCTCCCACACCATAGGAAGAAGAAATGTACTCACACTCTGGTGTACTCCCAGGTCACACACTGTGGATGTGAAGTGCCCTTGGGGACAGGAAAAAAGAGGCTGTTTTTAATTGCATGCAACACTAGAGGCTGGGATTACAGCAAACACTTCACCCACTCCTGGATTTCAGCCTCTCTATATAACAGGTTTGCTTTCATCCACAAAAGGAACCGTTGCACAATTTGCAGATCACCGCCTAGGCACTCAAACACATTTCAAAACTCAACTTGTATTTTTAAATGTTTATTGTTGGCTGTCCTTAGAGCTGTGCCAAAGGGTGGGATAGAAATGTTCTACTAATAATTGATGATGATAATCATCTTTGCCAAGAGAGAATTCTTGCATTAACTCCTTAATAAAAGCTGCTAGTGGGGGAAACCCTTTCATGCTGAGCTTACTGAAGCTGGCTGACTCACTTTTTTTTCCTCCTTTCTGCAGTCCTTTATTATTTAAGGAGGAAACATATGATCTTTCCCTTGTTAAAAATATTTCAAAATACACGGGGAACAAACATCAGTCTGTGCTGCTGTTTCTTTACTGATGCTCTCTCTTCCCCCCTTTCTCCCCCTGGGTACTTCTACATTGTAGAATTAATGCAGTTTGACACCACTTTAAGTGCTGTAGCACCATCCTATGGAAGCTTGGGATTTGCAGTTTTGTATGCCCTTTAGCCTTTGCTGCCAAAAAGTGCTGTTGCCTCATCAAACTACAAACCCTGGGATTAGGTAAGATGGAGGCATGGCAGTTAAAGTGGTGCCAAATTGCATTATTTCTAGATGCACCCTTTCTCTCACACATCTCACACCCCAAAGAAGCACAAGCACACATGTAAGAGACTTACATATGTGTATGACACCAACTGGACCTAGGATCTCCCTTAGTTTATAGGTCTCCCTCTGCCTCCAAGTCAGCAATTAATCCTACTTTGCTACTTCCACCTCTACGGACAAACTGCTGAGGTTTCTTTAGTACATGAAAGACAACAGATTTAGAGGTGGGGTGAGGAGAAAATAACCAGCAAAGATGAGGACCTTCTTCTAAACTTCACATTGGACGAGACTTGCCCTTCTCACTCCCCACACTACATTTGCCAAGAGTGGCTTGCGCAATACTTACATTGATGATATGGGACAACTCCACAGTAATCAAGGGCTCCATGGCCTTGGTTGGTGGCTTCACTGTCACTGTGAGAACTTTGGACATGACAGCAAGGGGACTTCTGTGGATGGAAGGAGAAGCAGTTGGCTACTTATATTCATGACACACAAGTTCTTCAATTGAGTCTCTCTCCATTACATATTGGACATAGAAGCATAGAATCATAGAGTTTGAAGAGACCACAAGGGTCATCCAGTCCAACTCCCTACCATGCAGGAACTCCCAATCAAAGCATCCCCAGCAGATGGCCATCCAGCCTCTGCTTAAAGAGGTCCAAGGAAGGAGACTCTACTACACTCCAAGGGAGTGTGTTTCACTGTTGAACAGCCCTGACTGTCAGGAAGTTCCTCTTAATGTTGAGGTGGAATCTCTTTTCCTGTAGCTTGCATCCATTATTCCACGTCCTATTTTCTGGAGCAGCAGAAAAGAAGCTCACTCCCTCCTCAATATGACATCCCTTCAAATATTTAAACAGGGCTATTCATATCACCTCTTAACCATCTCTTCTCCAGGCGAAACATACTGAATTCCCCAAGCCTGGAGAAGAGATATTTGTATATAGATATGTTCTTGCTTATATATTTGCAATGCTCAACATGTTTTTGGTCATCCCTTAAGATATACAAGCATAGCTACCAACACATACACATGCACTCTGCTTCCCACCCACTTCCCACATGCCCTCTCCTACAACCACTCACCTAGGGGGAGGCAAGATTAGGCCCAGCGTCCGATACAGGATGGCACCAATGACAAAATAAGATGATTCATCTGTTTCTGTGGTGGGGAAGAGAGAGGAAAATGACAATTTTGGTTGAGACCATGCTCAGAGAAGATCCTGGACCAGCAGTGACATACTCTTACTAGTGATGTAGGCTTAAAGTGAACCTGTTCAATCTTGGTAAGTCATCATCATCATCATCATCATCTAAGATCTGTATTTCCAAGGCTGCTATTTGAGCCACCAGAACTGCAATATAAGCCCAAACATTCTGCACTTCAGGACTGATCCTGTGCTAAATTTTACATTATTTTTTTTACAAAAAAACCAGCATTTTCCATGCAGAAAATAATGCTTCTGCATAGAGACATTATTTTCTGCCTAGAAAATGCTGTTCCCTGTCCAGAATATGCGGTTTTCCCAGCAAAAATGTTGTGTATGAATTTTGTGCAGAATAAGTCCAAAACTGTGAAATTTAAAACTGTGCTGTTTCTGAAGTCATTTGTTTTGTTTTGTTTTGTTTTGCAGTGGATCCTTCAAGAAGAAAATTATAGAATAATTACATCCTGAGCAAGCCTACAATTTCTGGTGCTCCCAGATTTGGCCCTTTCGTTGCATTCTTCTGAGAGAAACGTAAAGGAAGTGAAATTTTCAAAAGACTAGTCACAGAATCCTTCCTCTACCCAGACCCACCACTAGCCAGCCCAACACCCAAGGACTCCATACCAGAAGAGGAAAGGGTGAGCACTTCTTTTGGGATGAAGATCTTGTCTTCGGAGTGGCGGGCCCAGTCTTTCATTCCCCTCCGACCTTTCATTGGGAAGTTGATGTCACTGGAGACAGCAGAAACCGGCTCCCTCTGGATGCTGATTACTGCCAAGAGTGGGAGAGAAAAGGAAAGAAAGGGGAAGGGATCACTACTGGGTTTGTATGAGTGAATCTTCTTCAATATGACCTCCACGTCCTTTGTGGGGCAGCTTAGGGAGCAAGGTATGTTTGGCTTAGAGAAGAGAAGCTTAAGGGGTGGCATGATAGCCATGTCTAAATATATAAGGGATGTCATATTGTGGATGGAGCAAGAATCATGTTCTTCTTAGTAGGCATCCTCCATCCTCATATTGAGGATGGAGCAAACTTGTTTTCTGCTGCTCCAGAGACTAGGACATGGAGCAATGGATTCAAACTACAGGAAAAAAGATTCCACCAAAACATTAGGAAGAATGACCTGATGGTAAGAGCTGTTTGACAGTGGAAGACGCTCCCTTGGAGGGTGGTGGAGTCTCTTTTTTGGGAGGCTTTTTAAGCAAAGGCTGGATGGCCAACAGTTGGGAATGCTTGGATGGTGTCTTGGATCATCCACCCCATCCTTTCCCATCCCAGCCACTCACCTAAGTTTTCTGTGACAATGAGGGAACTCTGGAAGGCTTTGAGTGCATCTCCCACCAGGTGGATGAAATCTTCAACCACTTTCATAAGGAGGACAGAACCAGGCAAGACCTGTGTGGTACAATGAAAAAACAAGGTTTGAACATAGGCTTGGGGTTCCTGACACTATGCCTTGCCCCCAGTGCATGTCAGCTCACCTGCTGAGCATCTTCCCACTTCTCTCTGTTTTCTGCATCCACCATGTAGCTGACTACCTGGAAAAATCGCTGGGAGTTGGGAGAGAAGAAGTTGAGATTTGGGAAACTGCATTGCTCTGTCTCAAATGTGAAAGGACTGTCCTGAGAAATATTACTAGTAATAGAAACTTTGGCCAGAATTTCGATAAAGTTTTGTGTGCATATAGCACTGGGTTAGAAAGCCAGCATTGCATAGGTTTTTTTTAATGTGGCTATGAGTCCAAAAGACAGAATCTGAGTCCCTGCTGTGCCAAGGAAACCCACTGGGTGACCTTTCAAAAGTCCCAATCTCTCAGCCTTAAAGGAAGGCAATGGTGACAAACCTCTTGTAAGGAACCCTGGCCAAGACAATAGGTCACCAGAAGTTAGAGTTGCCTTGAAAGCACATGGCAACAGCAACAGTGAGTTGTGCACATGTCTGGTTTGGAACAGGTAACAAGGGGCTATTCTCTAGCTTTTTGTGTCCCAGTCAAGACACTAGGAGCACCTAAGTAGGGCTTCTAATTTATGAAAAGCAAACTTTATTACAAAGTATTCTGTGCATCTTTTTGAAGCTGCTCAGAGATGGCAGAATAATTTCTGCAAAATAAGGAGATCTATGCAAACTTGCTTAATTTGCATGATTTGTACAGGTAACAGAATCTGGCTTTTTTCAAGGACAAATTTGGATTTTGCCTAGGCCACATGCAAGAGTTCTCCTTGTTCCTCTTCCAGATCATATTGTAACACAAAGAAATGGCTTCTAATATCATAGCTTTCTAACACCTCAAGCCAAGGAAATACCTCCTGCACCTTCAGTATATTGGCATGGTACCTGCACGTCATCCGAGGAAGGGATGTAAGTAGCTCTTTTGTAAGTGTCAGTCACATTGCGTAGGATCTCCACTGAGAAAAGTAGGTCCCCACTGTAGTAGGTTTTGTGGGCTATGAGCTCCAGCAGGCTGCGGACCACCTGAGACATTCCCTCACCCGCCAGCATGCGCTGCCCCTTGGCTAGGTGCTCCCGGAGCTAGAATTGGGACAGAGAGAGGGGAAATGGTGGCTATGGATGGACAATGATAATCTGCCAATGAACCCTTTAGATTACCATGGGGCTGATACCTTTAAGTGACATTCAGTTGTGGAAGGAGGTATTCCCTGCCTACTTGTCCAATGTCCACCCATCCAGGCAGCTTTCAAACACCCACAATATGGTGTGATGAAAGTTAACCTCACCTCCTGGACCTCATGTCCCTTCTGATAGCTGCAAACTGGCCATTCCAAGAATTGCAAATCCAAGAGATTCCAACTCTTGGAATCTGCCTCCTGGGAGAGAAGTGGAACTGTGCAGGCAGAGCATGACACTCCACCCACATGACATAGGATCACAACCACAGTGGGAAGGATTTCTATTTTAGCAATGGCCTTGGAAGATATGGGAAGTGACTGGGAAAGATGAAAATGCCAACTGCACCTTTCTTCCTGCAGCATTGGGTTCCTGACCAGTGAGGGGTCTCCTGGAGCAATTGCACCATTGATCGTCTGGCCCTCAAAAGGTCAATATAGTGGCCACAGAAAAGGAAGAGAGTGAGATAGGCAGTTTGCCTGCCAGAGTCTGCACCTACTGAGAGATGTAAGTATCGGTACTCATGGGATATGCAGCGCGCGAAGCTGGGCGCACCCCAGTAAGCCACACCGTTGGAGTTGAGTAGGCACCGGCGGCTGGCAGAACCTAGGAAAAAGAGGGGCAAACATCTGAGTGCTTTTCCAGGAAACTGTTGCAGAACTAGTGCTTGAAACAGATGGTCTACAGAAGTTGAATGGCAACGCATTAACTGTCCTGATTTGCAAGGGGCAGTCCCAATTGATTCTCTGTCATCTCACTTTGTTTTAAAATGTCTCAGTTTCTCTCTCCTTCCACCACTTTCTCCCTTTGTCCTTAGCTTACATCCATTGCTGCAAAGTGAGTTGAAAAGCCAAAAGTAGCTGGCATTCTGTTAGCACAACAGGATTGAAAAGGAGAGAAGGGAACCAAATTCTATCGCTTACAGCTGGCTCAGGCAAAAGCAAACTGCTCCAACCCAATCTTTGCTTGTGTGTTTTTCCTATTAATAACTTTTGCCATCTTCACCCCACTTTAAAGATGTGTAGCCATGCTTGTCCCCGTTTTCAACTGTGATGCATTGGAGGGTATGGTATCAGAGGCATTCTCAGTGGAAGAAAGCACAGATTGACCAAGTTTCTGCTACAGTCTTATTAATTTTGTATAAGGGAACAGCTTTGGTTTCCTTTGTGAAGCATTGTTTACAGGCTTGGGACACCGCATTCTCTTCACTCATGGGCTTTTTTTCCTCCCATAGTAAATGATCTATTCTTCCAACCTGGGGTTGTTCTTCTTTTAAAGAAATATAATGTGCCAAACTTGCAAGCAGCCAGATGTGTGCCTCTTTCGACTCTGCTAAATTTGCAACTCTGCACAAAATCTTCAAAGTAGGGAGAGGGAAAGAGAGAGAGAGCAGAGAGAATGTTCCCAAAGACATCGCTGCAGGAGATTTGCAAAATACATGGCACTGTGCAAATTTAAAGAATAAAATTTGGAAGAGTTTTTTTTTTTTTTTAATATAAGTGCAACCAGGTTTTATTAAAAAGGAAGATAAGGCTGAGATCCCCTATTGCACTGATGGAGTGTACATTTTCCCCAGGCTCAGCTCTGCTTCCTTCCTTCATATACTCCCAACCTATCCATCTGTTGCTGGGTCATGCCACCGAATGGCCATTTAGTGGCTGGGGGGGAGAAGGGTAGCCAAGCAGCGGCCAACTGCTTTTCAGCATACTTTTCCCCCAGGGAAACAATGCATCTTCTAGAAGACTCTAGCAGGTCCACAAGAATGTCTTTTTCTTCCTGTGGACAATTGTTGAAACTGAACAACCGCTGCCTGGCCTTCCATGTCTTCCTCCAGCCATTAAACGGTTGGGGTGGCAGTCGCTCCAGAAGCTAAGTTGGGATTGTTAAATTGAGATTGCTAAATTGGGAAAGAATATTCAAACATATTTGAAACATGATCCAAAAAATATGTTCTTTGAGTGTTGAGAAACCCCAGATGAGAAAAATCCTGGACTAGTGAGGATCTTCGCAGTTTGGGACTTATTTTGCGCAAAATTCGCAGGTGCTTGTTTTGCAGAGAAAACAGCATATCCTGCACAGAAAATAATATTTCTATGGTGAAAACAATATTTCTCTGTAGAGAAATGTTATTTTCTGCACAGAAAATGTTGCTTTCTGTGCAAAACGACCACATGCAAATTGTGCACCAAATAAATCCTGAATTGCAATTAGCCTTTGAAAAACCATATGGTTTCCAAAGACTTTCTCACACTGGGAAGAAAATTGCTAAAATTGCTCAGTGATTTGCTCAAGAAGAAACTTGGTGAAGTATTGAATCCCTACCGAATAGCCTCATCCTCAAAGAACATTAATAGACAGGTAAGATTATGCCTGCATAAGCCTCCAACAGGGTTCTGGCCAAGGCGGGGAAAGGCTGGGCTATGCCCAAGGAGCCTAAAATGACCCAATATTAGTCCAAGCAAGCCAGCACTAAGGGAATGTCACAGAGCACCCACCAAGAGGACAATTCTGTTTTTCAGACTGCAGAAGCCCATTGTCATGCAGTGCAAACCGGAAAGAGACAATGCAGTCAACCAGAACCAAAGCAGCTGGTGCCGATGTAGCCTGTAAAAGCCACAGGGCCTTCAGCTTTCAGTGGGCAACCTGTGTTGGCATATTGATCCCATGGGACATCTGTATTCTTCTCTCTCCATCTGTCTCCCACAACACCTCCTCCCTTTCCCTGTTTTTCTCTACACTTGTCAAACCTCCATTCTGGAGCCTGGAAAATGCAGATGTCTCCAGACTACCCACAAACAGTCACTTACCTGTGGCATTGGATGGGCATTTGTTGTATACTGTCTCCCCAGCAGCAGCTTTCTTCCAAGTCATCAGCATGACATATTCGTCCTTGCACATTTCATGGAAAGCTGAGGGAAGGAGAAGAGGGTGACAGCTTATGGGACTGACAGTATGGGACGGGTGTCCTGAAGCACTTGCCCAGAGGGCAAAGCCTAATGAAATTCGTGGAGTTACCATAAGTTGATAAAGCTTGGAGTCAAACATGTACCCATGCGCACGCACACACATACATATATATACTCCCCATTGGAGGAGAAAACAAAGATCTTTGTGTAGTTAACTGGAACAGGGGTAGGAAACTGTGTGGGAACCAGTGCCCAATTTCCCTCCCTCCAATCCTGCCTGCGGGCCACAGCTTCCCCTTAGCTTGCTGAAATATCTTATTTTTTCTCCATTCACCCTCCAAAATATCAACCAGAAATGAAGTTGCATAACTTCTTATCCCCATTTGGGAGAGGAAATGGTAGCAAAATTAAGTATTTGCAAAGAAGCAGGGGTGCCAAGGGGATTTCCAGAGGGTTTCATGTTCTCACATATTTGGGGAAGCTTTGGACATGGTTTTGGGACATTTTTTGACCCTAAATCACACTTTAAAAAAAACAACAACCATGTGAGTCAGGTCCCTTGAGTCCCTATATTGGGAGAAAGGTGGGAAATAAGAAAATAAAATAATAATAATAATTTTGGAAGGTATATACTGGGCTGCATTTTCCCTACCCTTGCTCCAAGAATATATGGAACTTGCAAAGTATTTTGAGGGATTTCTCTGCAGATAAATGCACAGGTTTGTTTGTTTTTTCCCTTTGGGGGAGAAAAATATACTTTTTTGTGCAAGGAACCTGTTTCCTGTCCCAAAGCACTGATTTTTGAACAAAGAAAACACACTTAGGTATATTTTCCCCCAGAATTGTTCCTGGAAAGACACTACAAAGTGCAAATAATCTCCACGGCTGCTCTTTTCTTCTTGTGGAGTTTTCTAAATTGTCAGGGAGCCCATGGTTCATAAAATCATAGAGTTGGAAGAGACCACAAGGGCCATCCAGTCCAACCCCCTGCCATGCAGGAATCAAAATCAAAGCATGGTTATGCAGGAAAATGTATAATACTGAATATTAGTTCCATTTGGACTTATTTTTTTATTTTAATTTTTTTGCAGGATATGGCCCATTGTCTGGAGGGTGATTGAGTTCCACGTTGCAAAGAAGCATTTTAGCATAAGGAAGGAAGGAACAATATGGCCAAGTACCTGGACATTTCTTCTCATTGCACGTCTTAACTTCCTCTCCGCTGCCTTCGCACGGGTAGCCTTGCACGCCCGTCCCCTGGCACATCCGGAAACGCCTCTGCCATCCTGTGTCGCACGTTTTGGAGCACAAACTCCAGTGATTCCATGGCCCCCACTTGCTATCAGCTTCAGTCGGGGGGGGGGGTGAGGGATAGAAAGGAAGAAAAATTAGGAAATCCTTCCAAACTTGCTCTTTTGCTCTCTCTCACACATGTTCCCAATTTAGATTTATATTAGCTGGAAGACCCGACAGAATGGCATGGATATAGACGCCTTCCTTCTTTTATCAGTGGGGTGCCACTCTGCGGGCTGATAATTACTTTAATCAAATATTCCACAGATGATTAAGCCCATTTATCAATAATTCAGATCTCATTTAAGCAAAAAATGCCCCCCTCTCCCCTTCCCAACCAGACCGTGACCACAAAAGGGTGCCCTTAACAAATGGGATTCATTTCCATCCCTCCGGAGGTGAGTTAGTTTCTTTCAAGGTTTTGTCTTTCTAGAGATCTTAAAACAGCTTGACTAACTGAGTTTAATTTCCCTGGACTACAAGATGCAATTTACTGAGGATCTCCAGGCAACAAGTGTTGGCTTATCTCAAACCAATAAACACCCTGAAAAGCACCCAGTAAACTAGGATTTGAACACAGGTTTTTACTGAATGCTGAAAACCTAGACCTCATCTGCACTGCAGAAATAATGCAGTTTGACATCACTTTAATGCTATGGAATTCTGGGATCTATAGTTTTGTGAGATGTTTGGCCTTCTCTAGCAGGGAGCTCTGGTGCCACAACAAACTTTAAATCCCAGGATTCGATAGAGTGGAGCCATGGCAGTTACAGTGGTGCCAATCTGCATTATTTATGTGGTGTAGATGAGGCCCAATACTTCCGAGATTTCTGCAAGCAAGAGCCCACTTTTCTTCTCAATCAAAATAAATAAATACATGAAATAATATGCAATATTTAACAGATGCAGCCCAGGACACATATGGCCAAGCCACATCAGTGTGTGGTCAAAATGGCAAAAGAAATGTTAATGGGGAAATGTACATTAGCCAGGAAAGGCTGCAGATGTTTGCTTTTGCATGAATCTACTTGGAAGGACAAGATTACGCCTGTTCTTCTCCTCTCTCCCCAATTGAGTTAATGGAATGCAAACTACTTTTGCACTTTGACGTCCATTTGCAACAAGTGAAGCAAGTTGAGGATAAAGGGGGAAAGTGCGCTAAGGAAACAGAAACTGGGATATTTTAAAGGCCAAGGGCAGGATGATAGAGAATTGACTGGGACCGTCCCTGACAAATTGGGAAAAATGGAGAGCAAGCAACTGGAGCTTGCAATAATTTTACCCTTAGAGCAGAGGTAGCCAACCTTTCCCCTTTAAGGGCCAAGGGACTTCAGCTCCCACAAGCCTCAGCCATGTTGGCCAATAGTCCTATGTTGGCCAATAGCTCCTGGGATTCTGGGAGCTGAAGTCCTTCGGCCCTTAAAGGGGAAAGGTTGCCCACCCCTGCCTTAGAGCATCGATGAATCCGCACCAGCTCACAGGTCTCATGTCTGTTTGTCATGTACTGATGTAGGAATTACTTTGCAAGGGTGTTTGCAAACGTTAATGTAAGAAAGAAACCTCAGTCGATAGCATCAAGGCGCAAAGTCATAACATTATAAATTTCTGTGTCAATGCTCTGCTGCTTTTCCATCACATCTAAGACACTGGAGGGCAGCTTCTAAAGGTCAGGAGACTCAATAGTCAGTGGAACTAGGAATGTGGCAGCCAATATGTCTGCCCTTGCACCCTTTTACGCCACATTATTTTCAAAAGTCAACCTCTGGCCCTGTTCTTGTGACTTCTACTAAAATACTCTTGTGATCATGAAGTCACTGACTCTGATTGGCTGAGTGGACAGGAGACATAGTATATCCATAAGCATTCTAAGTACTCATGGAACAATCCGATATCAGAACAATTACATTCTGCTGGGAAGTTTTTTACCCAACAAAACCCACATGCTTGTTCTACGCAGAATAATTCTTCCACAACACTTTGGAATATATGGAAGACTCTCACTGTCTATTTATTCTTCATGATGAAGTTTTTTTGACTGTTTATTTCCCTTATCTGGAACTCCAATATCGGAAATATTCCAAAAACCAAAACATTGTCCATATGTGGCTGAGATAATGACACCTTTGCTTTCTGACGGTTCAGTGTACATAAACTTTGTTCAGTGTACATAAACTTTGTTTCATGCACAGAATTATTCAAAATATTGTCTAAAATTGCCCGAATACAAAGGTTTATATGAAACATAAATGAATCTTGTGTTCTGACTTGGGGCTCATCTCCAAGATATCTCATGATGTATGCATATGCAAATAAAGGTATTCAAATCCATTAACAACAACAACAACAACAGCAACAGCAATGATGATGATGATGATGATGATGAAGATAGTACACCGGGCCCTTGATATCCACTGGAGTTTGGTTTCATGACCTCCCTATGAATACCAAAATCCATGGATGCTCATGTCCCATTATATACAATGGCATAGAGTTCCAGATAAGGGAGACTCAATCTATATTAGGGTTTGTTTTTTCCCCCTGGGCATTTTTGAATGATATCTTCACAGATAAGTAGATTTGGGGGTTGTGTTTCAAGGTAAAATGTCCCTCCTGGCTGTGTTAGGGCTGCTCGGACTAGGGTTTTGTTTTTTGTTGTTTTTTTACCTGAGAAGAAATACTTGGGGGGACTTTGGAACTTTGGAAGGGACTTTAGGGGTCACAAGAGAGGCTTGCCAAACCCTTCCTTACAACCAGTGGTGGACATATCCAGTTCCTCGGATATTCCCACCTGCAGCTGTCACCCTTCAGTAAAAGTGGCAGATGAAAACCAACACAGCCACAAGGAGCAGAAGAGGGGGAAGCATCAATCGAGGGCCATCTGTCACTGTTGCCTGATGACTGGCATCTCCAAACATTGCATTAGGCTTGGTGGCTTTATGGAGAGCATCTCCCACTCCAGACAGATTGGCAGAATGCAGCACTTACGTCAAGGCACCCAACGCCAAGCTCATGCTTCTAGGTGACAAGGGAAGGATCTGGGTGGGGAAGGCCAAAGGTTCACAAGGTTGGGACAATCTTCTTTGTCTATGTCTTCGTCTTATTATTATTAACTTAAATCTTTATATTCCTCCCTATAGCCAAAGATATCTGGTTTCCCATGGGGACATCAAGCCAGGGAACTACTGGACCTGTCCTTCAAGGAAAAGGCCTGCAATTGAAAAGCACACCTAGCCCCAACTAGAGCAGACCTATTGAATTGGTTGTTGAATGGTGAGCCAACATATAGGTAAACTCAGTAAATTGAGTTGATCAGCTCCAGTTTGGATTAGAATTCAGCCCTTCTGTAGTCAGGGTCTAATCTGCACTGCAGAAATAAAACAGCTTGATACTGCTTTAACTGGCCTGGCTCAATGCAATGGCATTCTGGGATTTGTAGTTTTGTGTGATGCTTAGCCTTCTGAGTCAGAGAACTCTGGTGCCACAACAAACTATAAACCCCAGGACTCCACAGCATTGAGCCATGGCAGTTAAAGTGGTGTTAAACTGCATTATTTCTGCAGATTAGACCTCAATAACCTGTTTCCTCTCTGCTCTCCCAGGAAGAGGCTGCAAACACAAACCAAGCCACAACAACAACACAAGTGTCTGTGCATCACAAAGGGCATGCTGGGCAGTTCTCACTTGTGCAGGACTCCTGGCCTTGGAATGGCTTAGAGCTTCTATCTTCAACCTTCCCCTATTTGGAGGTTCATAGGTTCCTTACCTGGACATTCTGGGTTGTAGCACTCCCTGGCATCAGCGTGTGCCCCCTTGCACTCGGCCCAACCGTGCGCAGAGACACTGCACTTGCGGGTGCGCTGCTGGGTCCCATTGGAACATGACACAGAGCAGCGGCTCCAGGATCCCCAGTCCAGCCACTGACCTTCCACTGCCATAAAAAAGCACAAGAAAATATCCCATCAGCGCATGATGGAGCTGGGCAGGAGGAGCAAAAATATGGAGACTCTCCACCTCCTGTCAATCCATCTCATGGTAGCTGACAGCCTCCATTTGATCATTGTCCATGGTGGCTGATACTGATAAGGATAGTCCTCAAAAACATCTGGGCAGTGCAAGTTTACCTAGGCCAAGCCTCTGAAGTGCACAGCTGTGATAGAGGCAAGTTCCATTTGAAGGGTTATTAGGCAAAGGCTTGGAAAATAAAACTATTGTGATCATGGTGTGGTCACTCTTGAAATATATATGCTGCACACAGTTCTGGTTGAACCTTCTCCAGATGGCTGGGAATAATACAGAAAAGGGCCAACAGAAAGAATCAAGAAGTTGGAACACTCATCATCCATCACATCTTTTTTTTTTAAGTGTGTGTTTGTGTGTGAGAGAGAGAGAGAGGGGAGGGAAGGAGATGACAGAGTTTTATAAAAATGAAAGTAACAGGGATGAATTTTGTCTCCTTTCCTTCTAGTAGGAGGATTTGAAGTTGTCTAGCCACTTGTTCAAAGTGCAAACTTCTGAATACTGCATGGCTAATGTATAGGATTCACTGCTCTTAAGATGCACTGATAGCCACTAGGTGAGTCAGCTATTACAAGGGTGAAAGCTATTTACAGGAGAGTAGGGACAAACTAATCTGTCAGTTTTGATTTCACCCACAATGCCAGTATTGCAAAATTCCAGTAAAAAACAAGCAAGCAAGTTTGTTTTCTGAAGCTCCAGAGAATAGGACCCAGAGTAATGGATTCAAAATACAGGAAAAGAAATTCCAGTCCAACATTAGGAAGAACTTCCTGACAGTAGGAGCTGTTCAGTAGTGGAAGATGCTGCCTCGGAGTGTGAGGGAATCTCCTTCTTTGGAAGTTTTTAAACAGAGGCTGGATGACCAGCTATCAAGATTTACAGGAGTGTTCCAAGGCAGTGAACCTATTTAATAATGGGGTCAGTACCTAGCTTCTTTAAAACCTGGAAACTACTCCTACAGAAGTGGAGTGCAGAAATATGCATTCAGTCAAAGGTTATGGTAGCAGAGTTGTGCAAGCTGTGCCATTGTGCATGTGATGCTATGCATGTATTGTGCATGCAGGCTTGCAATGCAGTGTGGCATTTCATGTTCAATTGCATAGTCAATTGCACAATGGCACTATATACTAATGAGGAGACATTGCACAGTTGTCACATAACTTCATGGATATAAAGTTACTCTCCATTTCCTTGATATAAGAGTGCGGGCAGTTTTCCCCCAAACATGACCAGCATTAAGGATAGCCACCACCTAGTCTTGATTTAAGCTTTCATCTTCACAAATTCAACCAAAAACCCAACCTACATGTTTCTCCCCATTCTCTCAGGAGCAATAATACTGCAACATTCACGAGAATATTATGGCTTTTTGAGATAAGATGGGAAAATGAAATCATATTGCAGTATAACTGAGTGAAGCAGGACAACATGAAATGTAGCAGAAAATGAATCTCTCCCCACTTCCATGGTGGGCTAGATTGTGCTACAATTAAGCCAATTGTGCATGCAATAAGCAACAGTTATCCAGATCTGCATAAATGTATATGGTAGTCTGTGATTTTGAATGAGGGCAAACATGATGGGAAATTAAGTCAGTTGCACAAATAAACCACAACAGTTATTCACATCTGTATCTATTTATATTCCTGTTGACACTCATAGATGGGAAGCATGGTGCATGGTGGGCCTACTGCTGCATGAAAGAGCACCTGCTCTGCATACCAGATGTCCTATATTTAATCCTAAATGTCTCTGGGACCAGTTAAAATCATAGAATCATAGACATAGCAAGCTGGAGATTGGGACCTCAAGGATGACTTAATTTCAACTCCCAACAGTGCAGGTATCCATCCTAGACTCTGCTTCTAACCCTCCAATGAAAGAGACTCCACTCTCCTCTCAGGCCATCTATTCCCTGTTGAATAGCTCTTAATATGTGCTAGTTCTTCTTAAAGTTTATTTGGAATCTCCTTTTTAAAAATAATTTGAACCCATTGTTTCAGCTCTTATCCCATGGAAGAGGTGAAAGCAAGTTTGCTCCATCTTCCACAAGACTGTCCTTTAGATGTTTAAAAAATGGCTATCATAGCATCTGCTTGGTAAGGTGGAAAGCAGTAGAAAAAGAGGAAGACTGTATTACAGGTGGACAGACTCAGTCAAGGAAGCCATGGCCCTGAATCTAGAAGATCTGAGTAGGGCTGTTGATAACAGGGTGACTTGGAGGTCTCTCATTGATAGGGCTGCCATAAGTCAAGGTTGACTTGACAGCAAGTAAAAACAACAGCAAGAAATCATACTGCTTCTCAGTCTTCATTTTCCCCCAAATAAAACATGCCTAACTTTGCAAACATTCTCCGTATGTCTTGGCTTCTAGACCTTTTACCACCTTGGTTGTCCTTCTCTGGATATGTTCCAGCTTCTTCATCTCCTTCTTAAACTGTGATGTCCCAGAACTGGACACATGACTCCAGCTAAGGCCTAACCCAGGGTTTCCCAAACTTTGGTCCTCCAGGTGTTTTGGACTTTCCTAGAATTCTTGCCAGTTGGCCAAGTTGGCTGGGTTTTTTGGGAGGTGAAGCCCAAAACACCTGGAGGACCAAACTTTAGGAATCACTGGTCTAACCAAAGCAGAATGAAGTGGCACGATTACCTCTGCTTTCTGTTGGGAGAGACCTCTTCACCAGAGATCTTGAACAGACATTGACCATCATGTATCGGATTAGAGGGACTCACTGGTCTGACACCAGTCTGAGACTGTTTCAAATGTTCCTAACTATGCAAGCAATGTGGGGCAATGGCTCAGATCAGCACTGATGCTTTTGCTCTTCAACAGACAGAGTGAAGCAGCCAGCAAACCACAATTTGGATCTCCTTTTCAAGAAGTGAGCTATTCACTTTTGCTGACAGCAGACATTGTGAATGTGCAACGCTTCTCATGTTGGATGGAAAGAACTTCTGCCAGACTATAGGCAGGAATTGCTGTCAGAGTACCGATGCTTCAGCATTAGTTGTGGATGCTGCAGTCAACAGTGCTTTGATATATCAAGAAAATGGTCAATTGCTGTGAGAATATTATTATCTTTTCATCTTGAGACCTCTTTGTGAAAAAAATGTTTGCACAAAAAACAATGGCTGGTATTCAGTACTGCAGTTATGGATTTGAAAGATAGCCTTACAAATCTGTAACTGGTCTGTATTCAGTAAGACTACATGGTCTTCCCATGAGAGTGCAAAAAATGTGCAAAAAATCATAACAAAATTGCAAGCCCTAGTAATCCCACTCAGAAGGGAGAAGACTATAGGAATTCTTCATTCTTCCATGTAAAGATAAGTGAAGCTTTACAGTCCTGGTGCGTGGTAGGATTGGCTGAATTTGAGAGAGCAGTGAAATTTTGCAGTTGTTTTGTCTTAATTTTTTCTGGAATTGTTTCCAAATTTAAGAATAGGTTTAAAAAATATTGTTAATCATTACCCAGAACACCAGTCACAATGCGATGAGTGTGACATCAGAGCGGCTGTCAAGGAGGAGTGTGTAGAGAACCTGGCAAGGGAGGTGATTTCCAAAATTCATGAGATGGTGTTTTTGGATTGGCCTTGAAAATATTGCTTAACACTGTACAAAGAAAACTGATTCCCAGCTCCATCAACCAGGAACAGGAGATGAAGCATCTGGGCTTTCTCCCAAGATGGACACTTTGAGGAACACCTGAACAGCTTTCAGGTCAAAACTAATCAACACTTTTCATTTGTCAGTAATCCAAACTGTTCACAATAATCACATTAACACTTGCCCAATTGTTTTACATTATTGCAAGCAGGGATGTAGTCATGAGGTTTGTCATTTTGTTATTATTTAAGACAGGAGGGGTAAAACAAAACCTCCACATCTTTTAAATCTACTCCATCTTCCAAAATAAAATCTACTTTTAAAGATATTACATCTTCTACTGCATCTTTGGCATTTGTTTTGTTTTGCTTTTCTTGATTCCACTCCCCCCCCCCCGGGAAACAGGCGTTGTATAATGTGCTGGGTGTTTAATTGATGCCATCATTTCTGTTTTAGCTGTTTAAATTTTTTTGATAGTTTAATTGCTTTTTAATCTTTTTATGCTTGTTAAAGATATTTGTTTTAACTGTTGTAAGTCCTCTTGAGATGATGGCTAAAATCAGCTACTTAGTTACTTATTTAGCTAAGGAACATTTCCTGCCCTGACCCTCAAACACCACAATTCAAGAGGGATGTTGATAAATAAGTGTGTCCAGAAGAAAGTGGCCAAAATGGTGAAAGGTCTGGAAACCATGCCCTATGAGGACCAACCTAGGAGCTGGGTATGTTCAGCCTGGAGAAGAGAAGGTTAAGAGGTGACATGATAGCCCTGTTTAAATGTTTGAAGAGATGTCATGTTGAAGATTGAGCAAGCTTGTTTTCTGCTGCTCCAGAGAATAGGACCAGGAGCAATAGATGTGAGCTACAGGAAGAGATTCCACCTCAACATTAGGAAGAACTTCCTGATGTTAAAAGCTGTTCAACATTGGAAGACGCTCCCCCGGAAGTGCGATGGAGTCTGGATGGCCATCTGTCGGGGATGCTTTGATTCTATATTCCTGCATGGAAGAATGAGGTTGGACTGGATGGCCCTTGGGGTCTCTTCCAACCCTAGAAGTCTATGATTCTACCTGAGCAGAAGATTGCTTTAGATCTTGCCACTTGACATAGCAAGGTGAGGAACAGAGGAGTTGGGGGAAAAATAAGATGCATAATGATGTAGGAGGCAGGGCCACCCTGCCCAGATCCCTCCCAGTATATTGTTTCAAGCTTCACAAATTCAAGGGAGGGAGGAAGTCTGACCAGTCTAAGAGAAATTCTGATGAGATGGAAGAAGGAAGAGTTTTAGTGGATTTTTTTAAAAAAGAAACAAACTCTTGCTACAATGACCTCAAGAGTTCACCCAAACTCCGTGCCGTTCTGTATTTTTAGACAGGAGCCAGATTTTTCAAGTTGATGGTGATCCTTCATCGATTTGCTGTCATGGGCTCTGAATACTAATTAATGCATAAACTCTTCCTTGGCCTTTAAAATAAAGAAGCTCAAAGCTATCCAGCTTTTCAGGGGCTAAAGAAAGAGCTTCAGGGTTTTTACAGAAGTGAGAAAGAAAGCAGATTTCATCTGCTTTTGGAATCTAACATCCCTATTGTTCAGATTATATTAAATGTCTACGGCCAGCCTACATTCACATCTTCACATATTCCTTCTGCATCTTTGCCTCATCTTTTTATTTTTACTTTCCCCTTTCATTGTGTTTATATTTTAAAAATCATATATGTATATATATATATATATATATATATATATATGCATATCCATTATTTAGAAGGACTTTCCATATTAAGGATTTTGTTTTATTTGCGTAACTTCTTACCACTTTGAAATAAATTTTGTGTTCCCAGGGCAGCGAGCACAAATTGTAAGAAACCAAGTAGAATCAAAAGAGCCATACAAATAAAAATAAGGCGTACAAAGGAACACAACAAATTGAAGCAGCAGCAACCCGTTCAAGCAGATAGCAAAACCGAAACCCTCCGCATTCAAAATGCTAATGGCAGCGGCTTTCAAAAAGCTGGGAGGAAAGCAACACATTTTCCTGGTGTCTAAATGATCGCAGCCTGATGCACTCAGGGTAAAATACTCTTTAATTAAGTTGGGAGTATTAAAAACATGTTGCAAATTTACCACTAACCATTCCTGTTATTTTTATTTCATTAATTTTTCACAGTACTAATGGGTTATGGCTGGAATGCCTTTATAAACTAATTAGGCCTATTAACCTGCTTGCTGTCATGAACGAGAACTGAAAACATCTCAGAGAGAGAGAAAGGGCAGCAAACCTGTGGAATGATTAATTCAATCTTAATAGGCTGGAACTGGGAGTAAAGCAAGTAAAACAGACAAAACCAAAACCCAATCCAAATATTTATCGTCTGCTCTCTTGCTCCCAAGAATAAAGAATGATTTGGTTAACTATGGCTGCCTCCACAGTGCTGAAATAATCCAGTTTGACACTGCCTTAACTGCCATGGCTCAATGCTATGGAATCCTGGGATTTGGAGTTTGTGGTGGCCCCAGAGTTCTCCAGCAGAGGACGCTAAATGTCCCACAAAACTACAGTTCCCAGAATTCCATAACATTGAGCCATGGCAGCTAAAGTGCTGTCAACCTGGGTTATCCCTGCAGTGCAGATGCAACTTATGACAAGGTTGTGCAGAATTAATCCAGTTTGACATCACTTTAACTGCCATTACTCAGTGCTATGGAACTGTGGGATTTGTAGTTTGTAGTGGTGCCGGAGCTCTCCGACAGAGAAGGCTTGATATCTGAATTAACCTCAGATCCCTGTTTTCCATAGCATAGAGCCATGGCAGCTAAAGTGATGACAAACTGGATTATCCTTGCGGTGTGGATGCAGCCTATGGTTGTGGAAACACAAAACAGGAAGTCACCGGGAACATAGAACAGGTAGTAATAACCAAATAGGCATCTCCCATGAATGCAACCCAAGAAAGCAAAGGCAAAAGGAGAGAAAAGGGGAGAAAGAAGTAGGAACAGGATCAGCCCTCCCCATTCTCCCAGTCTACCTGGGCAGGTGGCGGTATTATTGCATATCCGGGTCTCCCGCAACAACCCGCTACACAGTGTCCCGTAAGGCGATGAAACGCAGGAGCGAGTTCGCACCTGGGTACCCTGCCCGCAGGTCAGGGAGCAGACGCTCCACTGGGACCACTCCTCAGCTGCAGGGTCTCCTGTGGGAGAGACAACACACACGCACCCACACATAACACACATGCACACCAAAGCAGACAGACACAAGGAGAGAAAAAAATCAGTCCACCCATCTCTAGGAGAGATGCGCAGATAGCCTACAAGCTCTTTTGTTGTTGTTGTTTGTGTCTGAACTAGGCTTTCCAACCTGTGTTCAGTTTTCCCCATTTCTCCTGTTTGATTTTATATTTATTTGAACTCTGCATACAAATTTGTAGACTGTTGAATGTGATTCACTCCCCCACACACACACCTCCCTGAAGCACTGCTCCCTAATACAACATATTTTTTCCACTCCATGTTTTTCCCTAATGTACATGCAGGAATTCAACCTGTTCTGGAAGGGGTGAGATTTATTTATTTGTTTGGTGTATATTTTGTTCATTCCCCAAAATTGGGTCCCGAAGACCTTGTACTACCTTTGGAGAACTGAGCCCTTTGTTCATTTGCTCTTGGACTTGGGTTTCCACTCGGTTTCTCCAAGGGTAGCATTGCCCAGCTTAACTGGGACAACTGCATTTGTCCATGTTGACCATAGTTACATCTAAGTGGATTACACTCTACATGGATTTACATTTCAAACATCTTTAGAAATTGCAGATCCTACTGAATGCAACAGCTGGTAAGTTGTGTAAAGTCTCAAAACTATTTTTGAGAAAGCTGCACGGCATCATTCAGAAAATAACAAATTTAAAAGAGCAACATCCTGTTTTTGAAGTACGTTAGCACTGAAACAGAGACTAAACCACTTTTCAGCCCATTCCCAGGGCTTGAGCAGAATGGGCACCATGGTGGACATGAAAAGGGAATTCAACCCTGTCACCTCATCCTGATTAAAAATAAATCATGCCCCTTTTACTTTACTCTTTGCATTGCCATGCAAAGATACCTCTGGAATCATGTTTATTTTGGCTCTCAGGTGCTTGTGTTATGCCAAGGAAAGCAGGATTCAGCACCATCCTTCTGGACAACTCCTTGGGCCTACACCACAACCAACACCCAGAAAAGGTTCTTCCTCTGACATGCCATAGAACAGGGGTCGGCAACGTTTGCTTACCTGGGGCCAGTCGCTGGTCCCCAGGTCTTCCAGTGGGCTGGGGGGGGGGGGGGAATGGTGGTGCGTGCACGCTGCCGCCACCGCCGCCATGCACATTCCTGCCACCATGCCTCCGCACACGTCACAGTTGCCATTTTGTTTGCCAAAATGGCAGCCACAACTCATTTACACATGCGCAGTACTCCTGCGCATGCACAAACAAGTCGCGGCTGCCATTTTGACAAACAAAATAGCGGCCATGATGCACACAGCGGCGTGGCGACAGGAGCATGCGGTGGCGGCGGGGGGCGGAGGGGGGCAGCAGGCTGGGTGCGGCCCGCAGGCCATAGGTTGCCGACCCCTGCCATAGAACATTCACCCATTGCAAAATTTAGAATTACTGTGATGGCTTCCTCTGAGATGAAAAATTCTAAGAAATTCTGAGGAATGATTCTGAAGAACCCCAACCCCAAGCTTAAATGCAATTTTATAAAAAAATTCTAGAAAGTATCTTTAAACTTTTAGCTTGCCACCAGATTTCTCCTAAAAATGACACTCAAACCAGTTTGGGAATTGCACAGCAATATCTGGAGATTTCCCCCACCCCCAAAACAAGCACTTCACCCAGAGAATGTTGATGTGAAGAGAGATTTCAATGGTGAAAAGGTCATTCAGTTTTTTCACTATTGCACCATGTCTATGTCTGACTGCATCTTTTTTGAATGGTATTTTGAATGGTATTGGCAACTCTGAAGAATACCATGCCATGTCTCCTCAGCATGCTGGCTTCCAAATGTTCTTCAGGAGGTGAGTAGTGTGCCTATCCCATGGATGTATAGCTCAGACCGAGGGGAAGCTGGTGGAACCCATGCCACTGATGTGATGACTTCACTCTAGGGGGGCATCTACGCTGTAGAAATAATGCAGCTTGACATAACTTTAACTGCCATGGATCCATCCTACAGAATTTTGGGATTTGGAGTTTTGTCAGGCACCAACACTCTTAGACAGAAATGACTAAAGATCTTGTAAAACCACAAATCCCAGGATTCCATAGGATGGAGCTGCAGCACTTAAGGTGGTGTCAAACTGCATTATTTCTACAGTGTAGATGCATGCTAGGTTTTATTCTGTGTTTTATATGACCTGTCCAAGGTGCTGAAATCTATCCTTCCAACATCTTCAGCACCCTGGATAGCTCCTTGGATTGAAACCAATAGCTGATTCATCATTCCACCAACACTGGAGCCACCAGATGCCAATACTGGGACCAAATCTCAGCTGTGACATGAAGCCTGGGGTTTCTCTAGCAGTTCTTGTTGCCACCTTCACAAAGCCAAGGCTGTGGATCAAGCAGAAGCCAAAGTGAGCCAGCCAAGGTCGCTTTCCCTCTGCCCTGAGCAAAGAAGACACTGACATTTACAACAATCTGGTTCTTTATTAAACTTGATGATCTATCTGAAGTTCTTGGACAGGCCTGAAGTAGAGAACATCTATTTAAATTATGGAAGAACAGATGGAGGAGGAAGGAGGGAGGTGGGTGGCTTTCATTTTCCAAAGATCAAATGAATGGGAGCGGAAAGGAAAACAAATATTAGCTGAAAGGGGCATCAGTGTGAGAAGTCATTCCTCAGAAGGCTGACCTTCAAATATGAGGACATAATGAATATTAAGGAGTCTGTGTGGGCGGGGGTTCTGTTTCTAGAATATAGCAGAGAAAATCAGTATAGCAGAGGGCACTGCTTTGAGAACGACAGACTTAATCAACAGTGGCTGGCATACCCTGGGTGCCATTTCAAGGGCATCAGGAGATCCAAACTGGGCAATTTGGTGTCCCTTAAATCCCACGCTGCATTTATTATCAAAATAGAATCCATAATCAGAAACTGGGACTTTCAGCAGGAGAAGAAAAATTATTACTGCCTTCCCTTCAAAAACAAAATATGAAAAAACAGGCTTCTAGTCCTTAAGGCTGCAGAAGAATTCCCAATATGACACTGGTGCTTATATTAAAGGGGAGAAACCAATCCTGATTCTACTAGATTTGGAAACTGTAATCAATCCTGATCCTCTGCTTTCTCTGAGACCATAATGCTGCAATCCAGATTTAAGAATGCAAGACTATAAAGGCCAAGACCCAATTAGCAGTTTGGCATAGAATACGTCCCTGATAGCTTATTTATGGTGGTTGTCTGGCTTCTCCTTCTTCCCTACTTTTTCTCAGAAGTGAGGAATTCCTGGTGCCCCTCTATTGCCTCTTTCTATATGCTAAAGGCATCCTTTACCATCAGGGAAACTAAGCAGAGTCAGTCTTGGTTAGTACCTGGATAGGAGAACATCAACAGAAACTAGGTGCTGCAGGCTAGATTTCAGAGGAAGAAACTGCTAAAACCATGTGAGCACTCCTTGCCTAAGAAAACCCTATGAAATTCATGGGGTCACCATAAATTGACAGGCAACCACAGATTGGGTCCAGGGTGTGCTGGGCACATTCCAGTGACACATGTACACACACCTATGAAAAAGCAGCCTCTGCCCCAAGATAAAGCTGTTCTCTCTTCTCCAGATGTTCAAGGGTAGACAAAATATGCCAGGGCTCAGTTGATCAGTGGCTGGAGGTGAGAAAGGAGCTGCTCCAGAGATCTCAACAGCTATTGTGGTGTACCTGGGGTGAGAACATTGTGGAAGGAAGAACTGGATAAAGCCTCCAGTATTACATAACCAGTGGTTATTCCACCCTATTTTACCCATATAATTTGAGCCAAGAAGAGCTTTGCTGGTTCAAACTGAAAGCCCATTTGGTCCAGCAACCTGTTCACACAGTGGCCTATCAGTTATGAAAGAGACAAGCAGGATATGAAGGCAACTGTACCCTCCTTTCAAAATTATTTTTTAAAGCTAATGACATCTGGAATCTGGCCAGTTACACCCAACTAGAGTAGGTCCATCCAATCGAGTGTTGAGTGGTGATAGTCATAGAATCCTAGAAATGGAAGGGATCACAAGGGACATCTACTGCAGCCCCCTGCCATGCAGGAATAACTACAGCACTCCTGAAAGATGCCCATCGAGCTTCTGGCTTTGGAGATCTTTTAACAGTTAAAAGATCTCTAAATATGGAGAGTCCACACCCTTCAAGGCAGTTTGTTCCACTATCAAACAGATCTGACAGCCAAGAAGTTATTCTCAGTGCTTAGCTGGAATCTCTTGACATTTGAATCCTTTGGTTCATGTTCTGTTCTCTGGAGCAGCAGAAAACAAGCTCATTTTCTATAGGTTATCCTTTTAGGAATCAAAATATGGCTATCATATCACCTCTTAGGGTGCATCCACATTCTGGAAATAATGCAGTTTGACACCGCTTGTTTGACACCACTTCAACTGCCATGGCTCCATCTACACAATCCTTGGATTTGTAGTTTGACAGGGCACCAGACCTTATTGGCAGAAAAGGCTTGTAAACCTACAAATCCCAGGATTCCATAGGATGGAGCTGCAGCACATAAGATGATGTCAAACTGCATTGTTTCTACAGATAGACCAGGGGTAGGCAACCTTTCCCCTGTAAGGGCCCAGGGACTTCAGCTCCCAGAAGCCTCAGCCATGTTGGCTAATAGTCCTATGTTGGCCAATAGCTCCTGGGATTCTGGGAGCTGAAGTCCCTCGGCCCTTAAAGGGGAAAGGTTGCCTACCCCTGGTATAGATGCACCCCGGGTTTATTCTGCACTTTATAGGACCTGTCTCAGGTGCTGGACTCTATCCTTCAAATATCTTCAGCACCCTAGGCAGCTACTTGAGCTAAAACCAATAGCTGATTCATCACTGCACCAATGCTGGAGCCACCAGATGCCAATGCTGGGACCAAACCTTAGCTACAACATGAAACCTGGCAGTCCTCATTGCCTCCTCCACATAGCCAAGGCTCTGTAGATGCACACTTCTCTACAACACAGGTAAAACCCATTAATTCAGTGGGTCTATTCTCATCAATGCTAACAAAAGGAATTAGGCCCATGTGTTAGAATTAATCCTTCTTAATGCTGATAAACTCTCTCTCCAACCCTGTGGAAGAGAGCATTATCATTTGAATTTTACAAATGGAGGAACTGAGGCTCAGAGGTAATAAACGTGTTGAGAGACCCTCTCTAAGCACTGCAGCCAAGCAGGTGTGCGGGATTTCAGCAAAGTCTTGGATGCCCCCATCAAACAATGTAGGCAATGTGCCATGTTCTCTTTAACAACAAGGCCTTAAACTCCAGTGCCAGTATCTGTATTTGCACAACTGGCTTAGCTGATTGTCCTGAACTCTCTTGGTTTGGGCTCCATTTGTCTTCCCAAGCCATGCACACAATGGCCCAGAGGCTATAAATCAAAAGCAAGGAGAAAGGGTGGTGGAGAGGGATGGCAAATGCCGTTCACATTACCCAGATGAATTTACTGAATAAATACACAGGAGCTAAACAATTAATACATTTGTTTTCTTTATAGGTCTCAGAGGAAGGTGCTAAGAGCATGCATAAATGGAGCAAATTAAACTCACTTGCACCAGGGAGGGGAGGGAGAATGGAGAGAAAGAGGGGGATACATGCCTCCTCTCACTTTGCTGTCACCACGAACATGATGGCGCTCAAGGGACTGAAAGGAATTGAAGATGAGGTGCAGGTTTCCCAGTCATCGGAGGGGCTGCATCTTAATTAAATTGCATGTGATTATTAGAGCTATAGGAGAGGCCAATGATGAACTGCACATCCCAGCTTAGTCAGAACACCTGGCATATACCTTTACCTTAAAACAGGCTTTGAGGAACTCTGGAGTGTGGGGGATGCTATCTAAGGGCCTTTGCAGACTGCCAGAAATAGTGCAAATTGAGTCCATTTTAAGGATTAGGGTTAGTGCTAGGGAATCATGGGAATTTTTTTTCTGAGACATTGAGCCTTCTCTGTCAGAGAGCTCTGGTGCCACAATAAAATACAGTTCCCGTGATTCCCTAGCACTGAGCCAGGGCAGTTAAAGTGGACTCAATCTGCAATATTTCTGGCAGTCTGTAAAGGCCCAAAGTCATCCATATTTGCAAAACCCATGTCATTTTCTAGAACAGGGGTAGAAATCTTTTGATCTTCCTGATGTCATTGACTAGAGGTGAAAAGAAATGGAAAGAAGATTCCAAAATATTGTGAAATGGTCAAAAATTGTGTTTCTCAAATGACAAGAAACCCCAATGAGGAGAATCCTGGACTGACAAGAATCTTCACAGTCTGAGACTTATTCTGCCTAAAATTCAACATGGAGGATTTACGTCAGAAGTCTTTTGTGTCTTCTTCTTCTCTTTTTGCCAATAGGGGAATAAAACAGCATTTTCTACATGAAAAGTTAGATTTCTGAACACAAATTTTATTTCTTGGGCTGAAAATGTTGTTGTCTGCACACACAAAAATCGCAATCCCTCCCCCTCAGAACAAGATCCCAATGACAGCTTTTTCAGTGCAGGAAAAAGCATATTTCCTGCAAAAAAAAAAAATCTTTTAAAAATTAGAAGTTTTAAAGCTAACATCTTAACATTTTTAAAAGTTTGAAAAATAGGGGAAAATAGGGGGGGGAACATTATTCACTCCTTCGGTAATTGCCACTTTCTGAAATCTTTTGACCAGTTTTCGCATCATTATTATGCTGAAATTGTTGATTCCATATCAAGACTGTTGAGTCAGAAGAATCAGGCATTTCCCATAAGCTGTCTCTCTGTCAAGAACCTGCCAAGGTCTGGGTATCTCCCTGGAGGAGTCCTGAGGATGCTGACATGGGTATTTGGAGCCATCATGCAGTTGGCATGTGCAGAAGTTCTCTGCAAAATGTGTCTTGTCTCGTCAATTTTGCTTGACTCATCAAAATTCGGGATGTTGCCAGGCTGCACGATTACCTGGTTCAGAAACTAAAACATCTGCAGAGCCAAAGATTGGAAATTGCTGTTTTAAGGCATTTATCCCAGCTGCTGAACCTAGTTCAAATGCCTCTGTCCAAGGTGCTGAACCTATAAGCATTTTTACTTGCTTCTTTGGAGTCTGAACAGAAATCCAGAGAAGTTTCCCATCTCACTTACATGGAAACCACCAGCTTTCACAGTATCCTGTACCACCCCTATATCAACAGGATTCAGTAACAATCCTTACAATAGCAAAGGGAGGATGAATGGATTTCCCCAGTGCCAACTGTGAAATACTATTGGAATGCAAAGTATTGGGGGGGGGGGGAAGGCTTCATTTTGAATGGTCAACATTACTGTACCAAAGACCTGCTCTTAGCAGAGGTAAAAACTTCCTCTGAGGCTGGGAGAGTGTGACCAAGTCGCAGTAGAGACCAGAAGGCTTGGCTTATGGGCCCAGGTTGCCCATCCTTACCATGCCAACTTTCAGGATGAGTGCCCATATGCCAGTATTTACCACTATACCCTGTTCAGATTTTGTTTTTGTGGAGTGTGGGGAACTCTAAGCATTCTAATACAAAACAGAAAGACTTATAAACCCTGATTCAATGCTCGTTCCCATTAGCTGAGTTTCTTTCAACAAATTTCAGGTGTTTACAGGCTAAAGAAGAAGTCCAAAACTGGTTCAAAATTACCTTTTAGGAGAAATCTGCTTAAGATCTAGGATTGGGTATTCTCCGCCCTATGAAATATCATGAATCTGTTTCAAGCATTCCTCAAAATTCCTGGTAACTTTCATCTTGCACTTTGAATTTTGGGCATTTAGCAAAATTTCAAAGCCACCTTTAACATAAGTCCTGGTCCGAGATATCAGTCCAAAACCTATCTGTAGTACAGAAATTGAGAGTTTGTGTTCGAAATCCTTTGTGTTTTCTTTTTTTGGTTGGATAGAGGGGAGAACAGTATTGGGACTGATGGCCTTTGCCTTTCATGCTAGTAGGGTGGTAAATCTGCTCTGAGTTCAGGTCTGAAGTTTAAAGGAGATTTCCAACCTTCTGAACCTTCGGAACCTTATCTGGAAGGATAACCCCTTTAAAGTAGCCTTAAACCCAAAGTGGATTGGCCACCTTGCAGGTATTGTGGCCACCAGCCACCACTGTGGGTTTCTACTCATATAAATGCTTGGATTTTAACACACACACAATACGAGTGCATTAAATGATGACCATTGGCTGCAAGAACATTTCTTCAAAAATTGCCCTGGTGACTTTCTATACTTCTCTACCACGTGACCCCAAAGACTGTTACCTGTTTGTGCCATGTACACCCCTGGTTCATCGGCTGACCGCGGCCACTGTGTTTTCACTTTCTGATCTTCTTGCACACCATCACCTGAAAGAAGGAGGCAACCATGAGACAGTGGTAGAGTTGCTGGTCTGGGCAAAGGAGTAGGGGGGAAATGAAAACAGAATATCTGTCCAGTAGGAATACAATTCTGCAGCCTTATTTGTATTGTATGAACCATGCTTCCCTTATTGATGACATTTTTTTATACTGGTTTATTATTCACACAACACTATTAACATCTATACCATCCTGACAAGTGAAAATGCAAGGACAAGCTGGCCATCTAATAGTCAAACCAAGTAGATTTACAAAAGCATCAGGGGCACATAGAAAAATGGCTTCCTGCACAGAAAACTCAGTTTTGCAAATATATATATATGGCAGCAGAATTCACTTCCAAACCTCACAGTGGATAAAAAACTATCTCCCACACAAGACCTGCAGATGATAATGACTCAGTAGGATTTTATTTAGTTATGAGCAACAAGTATTGCACTCATACAAGCTGCCTATTAAAGATAAGAGTCCTTGAGCACAATGTCTTCTAGTCTTGGTTACAAAACAAATTGTCCTTGAAGCTTGGTCCTTTAGCATTGTTCAGCATTCATCCAAGTGGTCTTTGCAGCATACATTTAAACAGAAATTACAGCATACCTTCATAAATAAACTCTTAAACATCAGAGTCTTCCTAAGCTAGCACAAAGCCTGTTGGCATGCCTTGCAGTCATGCCTTCCTCCAACTCTTGCTTCCTACTAATCTTTGCTGCTGCTACTACACTGAGTTTGACACATCCCTTTTATATCTGTTGCAGGAGGGCTCAGCTCTTCTCCCTGATTAACTAGAATCACCTGTATGCTTCACAGTTTGTTTTCTACTTGCCACTGCCTTCTCAGTTGTAAAATACTACTACTTTACTACTGCTAACTTTACTACTACTGTTTTCTTGTGCAAATATCTATCTATCTATCTATCTATCTATCTGATCTCTCTCTATCTCCCATGTGATTTTTTGCCCCTGCAGAATAATTCCTCCATAACATTTCAGGACATTTGAATGCAGGGAGACTATTGTTGAGGAATGTCTATTTTCTCTTCATCCTAACATATGAAGATGAGCAGGGCTACATCTACGCTGCAGAAATAATCCAGAGTGACACCACTTTGGCTGACATGGCTCAATGCTATAGAATTCTGGGATTTGTATTGTTGTGAGATATTTAGCCTTCTTTGTCAAGAATGGGTCTGCTGCCACAACGAACTACATATCCCATAAGTCCATAAAACGGATCCATGACAGTTAAAGCAATGTCAAGCAGCATTCATTCTACAGTGTTGTAGTAGCCATAGTCAAGGACCGATATCTCTTCTCACTGGATTGCCAATGCTTAGAGGCTGATGGCCTTTATTGGAGAAGGAAACCTGAGCCTGAATCCTACAAAATCTTAAAACAGATGTATTGAATCAATTATAGAATGGTGAGTCAACACATAGATAAATCCTGTTGATTCAGTGGGTCAACTCTAATGAAGGCCAATGGCAGGATTTGGGGGCCAATGCCTTCCAGATATTTTGGATGAAAAGACCCATAAGTAACAGCCTTTATAGACAGTGGTCAGGGATTGTGGGAGCTGTTGTCTAAAAACCCCTTCAGGACCCTCACATTGTCCACTCCTGTGCTAGGAGGACAAATGGAGATGTTAAGAGGCACCTTCCTATGTTCAGCATAAAGCCATATATCTCCTGGTGCACTGACTCTGCCCTTCGGGTCCTTAATTCCTATTGCACACTGTGGTTTGACTTTCCTCATCCCACTACTATGGACTTTTTGTGGTTCATTCTTCTTTTACACATCTCCTTCTGGAGGCAAAAGAACCAGCAGAGCTTAATTTATGTACAGGGTGGAAACACAGAGATGGAGATCAGAAAGGTTCTCCACCGGGGAGCATTGCTTCTCGCATACTAATAGAGGATGAAATAGGGGATTGGGGCTAATACTAGGATTACTGGAAGGTATCAGTTTATCTGTCTGTCTCTCTCCCTCTAATCTGTCTAATCTGCATCATCTATCTATGTCACAATTGGAGGGGAGGAATATCCCGCTCTCCATTTTTGATATAGTGTTACAGAATGTGGAAACTTCAGCCAGAATCCTCTTGGGGAGTTACAAATGCGTAAGTCACAGTTCTGCGCAGTGACTCCTGTCCCAGGCTGCATCTTCACTGCAGAAATAATGCAGTTTAGCACCTCTTTAACTGCTGTGGTTAATAATAATAATAATAATAATAATAATAATAATAATAATAAAATTTATTTATACCCTGCCCCTCTGCATAGCAATCAGGGCGGCTTCCAACATAAAAATACAATACAATAAAATCTACCCTCAACCCCAACCCTCCCAACCCTTAAAAATTTATTAAACAAACATCTAATTTAAAAACAGTTAAAACAAATTACCCAAAAAGATTTCCAATTACTATAAATTACGGTGGTGAGAATATAATAATAGCTGGGATGGGGGGGGGGGGGACAAAAGAGAGGTACTGAAAACAAAGGTACCGGAGACAGGTTATTATTATTATTATTATTATTATTATTATTATTATTGCCTCAGAGGATGGCAATGGCAACCCCCCTCTGAAGATAGGTTCCCAATGATAGATTTGCCTTAGAATTGTCAAAAGTCAGAAACAACTTGAAGGCACACAGCAACAGCAACAACAATTATTATATTTATTTCCCTACACCATTTAAAAATCAGGGAACGGTTGCAAGCTTTCAGCAGTATTGTGTTTTTCCATTGTAAAGTGCCTTGAGTTCCAGTTTTGGGAGAAAGGTTCCCACCTGTCTCCCAAAATTGGAACTCAAGGCACCTTACAATGGAAAAATACAATACCACTGAAAGCATACCAGAAAAAAAGTGAACTTTGTAATAGAATTAAACATTTGACGACATTAAAAAAAAGGTTTAAAACTACACTTAAAAAGAAAACACCATTAAAAGATAAAACACTGTTCATAAATAGCTATTTGTATAAATAATTGCTTTAACCGTACACTGGTTTTTAAATGCTGTAGGCTGCCTTGGCTGCTGAATAAAGAGAGAGGTTGGCTATAAAACAAATCAGTGAATAAATGAAATAAGTTTGGAAGTAGATGCTGCTTGCTAGTAAAACAGGCAGTGCCAGGGAAAGAGGCGGCGGAGTGACATGCCAGGCTTAATGTTTTTCTTTTCCTTGGCCTTGCCTCCAGAGGTAATGAGCACATGATGGAAACATGGAGCACCCGCTTTAGTTTTAAATCCCCGGTGCGCCAGCGGTTCTCTTGCATGCGCACCATTCCCCCTTCTCCATCTTCCCCCCTCCCAGCCACGGCTGCCGCCCAACATGCACTTAACAGATTGCTACAGTGAGATGTCACAAATTTATGGCTCGGCTCACGAAAAATAACAAGAGATCCATCAAGGGCACTTTGCGTGAAATTAACAGGAATGTAGAAGAACCGGACAAAGATGCACACTCAGCTGCAAAAGGAGGGAGGGAAGGAGGGAAAGGTGGGGGGAGGACTGGATTACTCCATTGCCCTACTTTATCGGCATCACATATTGTTTTTCCAAAGCCATCTCTTCCGGAGAAGGGAGTCCTTTCAACCAAAGCATCCAAACCACTTTTCATGGCAGGGTTCATCTTCACAAAGAGTGGCCTCATAAAGAGAAATAGCAATAGCAATAGCATTTACATTTCTATACCACTTAATAGTGAACTCAGCACTCTCTAAGTGGTTTATAGTGTGTAAGCCAATTGTCCCCAACAAGCTGGAGACTCATTTTACAGACCTACAAAAGGATGGAAGGCTGAGTCAACCTTGGAGCCCTCTGGGATCGAACTCACAACCTTGTGGCTGCAGGACCAGCATTTAACCACTGTGGCACCAGGGCTACCTACTTTGAGAAAGTCCTACTTGCCCACAAAGGGATGAAGGTGAAGTTGGTAGAGCAAGACCCATATGGACATGGCATATTTGAGCCCATGGTGATACTGCCCACCATTGAACTTGGGACTGAGGACAGTAGACAGATGCCCCTACTGTGGTCAGACACTCAATTGATTTATATCAGGGTTGGGAGTCATGCAGTCTTCCCATATCATCATCATCATCATCATCATCATCATCATCATCATCATCGTCCAGCTACAAGGTGTATTGTTGTTATGGGCCTTCAAATCATTCCTGACAATATGGCAACCCTAAAGGAAACCTATCGACAAGTCTTCTTGGCAAGATTTGTTCAGAGGGGTTTTTCCTTGGCCTTCCTCTGAGGTTGAGAGTGTGTGACTTGCACAAGGTCACCCAGTGGGTTTTTATGCTTGAGCAGGGAAGCAAACCCTCATCTCTGATTATGGCCATGGTGGTCTTTTACAACATTTGTTGTTCTTATGGGCCTTCAAGTCGTTTCTGACTTATGACTGTAGAATTGTAATGAAGGACCTACAAATGCCATTGTTGGTGGTGGTGGTGTGTGCCTTCAAATCATTTCTGATGAATGATGACCCTAAAGTGAACCTATCATGGGGTTTTCTTGGCAAGATTTGTTCAGAGGGGGGTTGCCCTCACCTTTTGCTGAGGCTGAGAGAATGTGACTTGGCCAAGGTCATGAAGTGATCTTCCATGGTTGAGCGAGGAACTGAACCCTTGTCTCTAAAGTCACAGTCCAGTGCTCAGACCACTACATCACGCTGGCTCTCTGTATTATATATGCCTATCTTTAAGTATCTAAAGGTCTGTCAAACAGAGGATGGAGCCATTCTGGCCTTTCTAGGAAGGGAGTTCTGGCACCTGGGAACAGCCACCAAGAAGCCCCCCTAGCTAGTAAATCCAATGACGGCGAGTGATGAGAGTTGTAGTACAGCAATATAGGGTAGGCACATGATCCCATTCCTATTTTATACCTGGGGGAGAAATTCATTGATTTCATTGTCTGGTATGTACTCTCCAAAACTGACAATTTTCCTTGAAAATGAGAAACAATTTATTTTAAATGAAGCAGAGAACAAATCCAAGGTATTAATCTATCCAAACCCAGAACTCTGAATGCTTGGCTCTTAAAAGACTGCCTTTGAACTCAGGTGTCTTCTTCAGTCACGGTTACGGTGCTGAATTAGGGTTGCCACCTCATTTCACTGGCCAGTTCTTCATCTTTAACAGCTCCATGGCAAGCAGACAAAACATGATCTTTTCATTGCTGGGAACAGCTGTACCTACTTAATTTTGACAACCCAGGTGGCTAAGAATTGTGATCGAGTTCATTTTTTTTATCAGCATGTTCCAAGTTTTGCAAATCTGATGGGGGGGGGGTTGTGATATATATATATATATATATATATATATATATGAATATGGGAGAAAGAAATGCTGACAGTTTCATCCATTCCTCTGCCCATCAAGCTGTGAGCCATTAAACACCTTGCCAGGTTCAGGAGCCTGAAGCTGAGCATTGCCTATGAAGCATCAGTGTCTGTTTTGCTGAGATGGTAGAGAACTGTTTCAGGGTTGAAGACAACAGAATGGTTAGATTTCACGGCCTGATCCTGAAACTCCAGTTTTGGTGGGTCATCTCCACCTGGGGAAAGAAGCCCCAAATTCTCCAGTTTTGGAGAGCTCAGCTGTGGGCAAATCTCCACTTCAGTTCATAAAGCAGCAGCTTGCTACATGTATATTTCCCCCCTCCTGCAATATAGCAAGTCTCTCTAGAAGATCTATGTATATACTGAGCTTCCTCCCTTGCTCAAAGCTATTGTGATGCCAGGGCTCACCTTCCACACTGCTCTGCATCCACCTCATATTTCAAAACAGGCAGACTAGGCTAACATTCCTTAGCCTATCTCTAAGGGCCTTTCCAGACTGCTAGAAATAGTGTGAATTGAGTCCACTTTAACTGCCCTGGCTCAGTGCTAGGGAATCATGGGAATTGTATTTTTTTCTGAGACATTGAGCCTTCTCTGTCAAAGAGTTCTGGTGCCACAATAAACTACAGTTCCTGTAGTTTTAAGGCATTTGGCTCCAACTCTTATCCTTGCAGCCCTGCTCCATTTCCAGGGACTGATTTCCAGATAGGATCAACATGAGGATTGCCTGTCTGTCGCAGAGTCTTACCCCTAAGGTAAACTAAGCAGGACTGTCAGCTATAAAACTGGACCAGCTGCCTCCTTTAATGGCCTCGTAAACTCTCTGGTGCAGAGGACAGAGAAAGGGGAAAAAGAAACCCACTTGGTAGAACCCTTCCACTTGCTCCCTTCTTCTCTCTCTGAAGCAACCAGAAGAGTAGAGACCTCCATTGGTCTGAGCAAAGTGGGCAAAGACAGGGATGGGGGAGTTAGGTAGGGTTTCCAAATCTCTGGGTCTGGCCCTGACTCTCCAGTTTTTGGGGATCATATCCAGGTGGGAGACAAAGGTCCAAATTTTTAGGGGTTTTTTGGGGGGGTCAGTTTTGGGTAAGAGGAAAGAGCTGTGTGCAAACCTTGTGCTCAGCTAAGAGAGCAGCAGCTTGCTACAATTTGCAAGACTTAGGGGGGTTGCAGACTGCCAGAAATAGTGTGAATTCAGTCCACTTTTAGGGTTAGGGTTAGAATTAGGGAACCATGGGAACTGTATTTTATTGGGGCACCAGAGTTGTCTGACAGAGAAGGCTCAATGTCTCAGAAAAATAACAGTTCCCATGATTCCCTAGCACTAACCCTAACCCTAAAAGTGGACTGAATTCACACTATTTCTGGCAGTCTGCAACCCCCCTTAATTGATTTGTTTCTGCAACTTGCAAAGACTCTCCGCATTAACTTAGTTTCCTCCTCCTCTTGCCCCACTCTCTACTCTATTCTGCATCCACCTTCTGGCTGGAAACCAACCATCTTAAACATTCCTTATCCTGGCTCCCTAAGTAAGTGAGAAGGAAAAATCCCCACTTTCACCTTGATCTGGAAACAGCTCCGAAGATTTCCGTCCTAATTTCCAAAGAGGAAAATACATTCTGTTTCAGTGGTGTGTGTGTTTCAATGATAAGCTGTGAGCAACTGAGATTGGCACACCATGCACACTGCTTAAAGACATGACCAGGGAGATTGCTAGCTCTCAGGTGTTCTCTTGGAGACTCCAGGGCCTGGGATAGTCCCAAACAGGGAACTATAAAGTTATCAGAGTTCATTTGAGATCCTCACTCCCACAGACATGGATAGAAAAGTTCAGTAGTCCATCTTAGTGAAGGGTGTCAATGGATCAAGTGAATTGTGAGCCACAGATTAAGAATCAACTGTGGTTGATTGGCAGGACTGAAAATGCAAGAACTCACAACCTGACAGACGCACCTCTGTCCCTGTGGGCTACACAAATTATTACTACAGGCTCACAGCCAAAGACTGAGCTGATTATTTCAAATCAATATACAAAAGCTAACCTTCCTCATTTCTGCAGTTCCTGCTTATGGAAAGGTTTCATCTATGCCTATTGTCTCCCAACCTACCATCATTCCAATATTCCTCCCAGACACCTTTTTCTCTTATTCCTCTGGACCTTCTTCCTTCCAGCCATTTTGTCATGGGGTGTATCCACATTGCAGAATTAAAGCAGTGTGGCATTACTGTAACTGCCATGACTCTGTCCTCCAGAATCCTGGGATTAGTGTAGTAGTGTGAAAGGCCTTTCACCATGAGCTCTACTGGAAGAAAAACCAAACATTCACACCACACCGGTTCCAAATTATTCCACCAAGGGCCCTTTGATGCTAGCACTGAGATTCCACTTTAATTGCCATGGCAACAGCCTACAGGATCCTGGGATTTGCAGTTGACAGAGAGAAACGTAGAATTCTCAGCCAGATGCTTCTAGTGCCTCATGAAAAGGCAAAAACTCAGAATCTCAGAGAATATTGTCATGGCAATTAAAGTGGAATCATAGCACTACAGTTGTGTCGAGTGAAAGGGCCCCAAGTTCCCAGTGCTGAATGCAAGGCTAGAATACCAAATGAACAAATTAAAATAGTGTACCCAGTCCCCAAAGGCAACCCTGTTCCTTCAACTCCTTTTCCATGCAAGATGAGCTGTCATCAAACCATGCTACCTTGACTCTTCATGCTGGTTCATAACAATAAATACACTAACAGCAAGACAGTGCTGATCTGGTGCAGTAATGGAGGCCAGATTGCATCATGGATGATTGACAGATCCAAAAATGCATAGCGATGAAGGGGAAATCAGCCAGGAATAGGGCAAGAGGGGAGGAGGTGTGAGGATGGAGTGAGTCTCCCAAAGGGAGCACTGTCAGATCACATCAAAACTTGAAATAAGTTTGATATTGTTTGAAACGAGGCAACACTAGGATAACAGAATGAAAATTAAAAAGATGGCAGGGCATTGCTGTTTTTTTCTTCTTAAGATCTGGGATGTTTTCCCCACAAATTACTGGAATAGTAGGGTGCAAAAAATCAGGAGCAACCTCCCCAGAAGAGGTTTGTTGTTGTTGCTTTTCACCATCAAGTCAGGTTTGAGTTATGGTGACCTTATAAACGAGAAATCTCCATGAGTATGGATCATCATCAGCCCTGGTTAAGTATGCAAAGGGATCTTGTAGCACCTTTGAGACTATCTGTGCAAAAGAAGTTGTAGCATAAGCTTTCATAGACTTGTGGTCTCCTTCCGCAGATGCATGGAGTGAACTAATGCCCAGGAAGGAACTTTATAATCCAATTGTATGAATAACCATAGAAATGCAAAACGTGTGGGTTTTGTTCTCCATATCTCTCATCATCCTTGTTGGCCTTTTCTGAACCTGTTCCAACTTGTGTATATCCTTCTTAAAAATAGGTGCCTAGAACTGGATGCAGTACTCCAGATGAGAGATGGCTTGAGTAGAATATACTATTACTTCTCAACTTGGAAACCATGGTTCTATTAATGCAGGTTCAATAGCGTGTGCCTTCTTTGCTCCAGCATCACACTGCAGTAAAATCAAGAAAATCATGACCTAAAGTTTGCAAGACCTAAAGAGGGTAGTTGATAACTGGGGCTCATGTAAGTCTCTCATTCATAGGGTCACCATAGGTTGAAGCTGTGTGTTGTTGTTGTTTATGTTGACTTAAGGCAAACCTGACATGGGGTTTTCTGGGGCAGAGAGTGTGTTATCCAATGGGTTTCCATGGCCATGTGGGGAACCAAACCCTGATCTCTAGAGTTGCAATCCAATCCTCAAACCACTACACCATGCTGGTCCTCAGCTGGATGGCAAATAACAACAGAACCAACAACTATCTTCCATCACCCATCTTAGACAGCCAGAAAAGTTGGTGAACCAGATGTGGAATCTCTGTGGGTCACATCTGTCCCAGAAGCCAGAGATTTCCCCATCCTCTGTCAAGGATGACAGGTTTACAAGCTGCTTACGGTTGTGAGGACAACTTCAACAGCCCATGTCATCCCAGTGTATATCTATAGGGCTGGATCAACTGGGATGTTCTTAAGACCCCCTTCTTCAAGGAGGTCATGATAGGAGCCCTGGCGGCACAGTGGTTAAATGCCGGTCCTGCAGCCACAATGTTGTGAGTTCGATCCCAGAGAGCTCCAAGGTTGACTCAGCCTTCCATTCTTTTGTAGGTTTGTAAATGAGTGCCCAACTTGTTGGGGGCAATTGGCTTCCAGATTGTAAACAGCTTAGGGAGTACTGAGTTCACGATGAAGTGGTATAGAAATGTACACGCTATTGCTATTGCTATTGCTATGGCAGAAAGAGAACTGCAAGCACAGGAAGTTCCATCTGCTCCATTTCCTGCTTGCAATTCATTACCTGTCCCATCTGAAAAGTGAAAGGCTTACCTTCTTGGGAAATGACAACGAGGAGGGGATCAAAAGGGTTTTCTCGCAGGCAGGCCAGCTGTATCAGCAGGTTCCTGCACCAGCTCTAACTAACTCCCTTGCCCTTCAGAGTCTGTCTTCAAGCCTTTCAAAGCAATCCCCTGCTTAGCCATCAGAAGCAGCACCAGATTTTTCCCCTTCTCATTTTTATAAAAAAATATTATTATTATTAGGCACATCAAGTACTGCTGATAACAATCTGTCAATTACACAGAGTGGGGTTGTTTGGCACTTGTGATGAAAATCTCCCATTTGGTCACAGCAGGCGAGGGTTGCTGTCTAATGGCACGCTGGCCCTTGTGTGTGTCTCTGAGTGTGTAGGCTGGCAGGTGGCTGCTCCTCACCCTGAAAATGGTCCTGGTATTTGCCCAACAGATTCTCCATGCCACAGGGATAAAATGGGGAAAAAACCACATGAAAGTGCACAAAAAGCAAACAGACTAATTGGCTTTAATGTCACCGATAACAGATCTGGATGCAGTCAGAGGAGGAAGAAGTACTAAGAAGAAGCAGCTGCTGTTGAATGTGTCCAGAGAAAACAGTGAAAGATCAGAAAACCTAGGGCTTAGGGAGCTGGGTGTGTTGATCTCGTGGATGAGAAAATTCATGTAGAAAATGGAGCAGATTTGTTTTCTGCTGCTTCAGAGACCACAACACAAACCGACGGATTCAAATTACAAGAAATTAAGGCAGCACCTGCACTGCAGAAATAATTCAGTTTGACAACACTTGTACTACCATGCCTCAATGCTGTGGAATTCTGGGATCTGTAGTTTTGTGGGACATTTGACCTTCTCTGTCAGAGAGCTCTGGGGCCACAGCAAAGTACAAATCCCAGGATTCCATAGCATGGAGCCATGGCAGTTAAAACGGTGTCGAATTGCATTATTACTGCACTTCAGATGCAGCCTAAGAAGAACTCCTTGGCTGTAAGAGCTGTTTGACAGTGGGACAGACTGCCTTGGAGAGTGGTGGGCTCTCCTTATTTGGTGGCCTATAAACAGAGGCTGGATGGCCACCTCTCAAGATTGCTTTAGTAGTGTATTCCTGCATGGCAGAAGGTTGGACGGGATGGCCCTTGGGTCCCATCCAGCTCCATGATTCTATGATTCCTTGAAGTGCAGGATATAAATTCAATAAACCAGGACTGCCTAAAGCAGGCCCACTGATCTTTGCCTACCCACAGTTGCAACCTTGTATACTTCAAACTCTTCTTCCAAAACCCAGAATTCTTTTCTGAAACAGCCACCACTAAGGCCAGTGAAATTGCCATCTTGACCCATAACTACAGTAATACCTGGGCAGACAGAAAGAAAGAAGTAACTGCATCTCATTTCCAGCATCTCTTGTTGTCAGATGTGCTTTCTGTCTTCCATTCTTTTCAGATGCTGCTGTGGTCTCTCTCCTTCCTCAGCCATCTCAGTTGTAAGCTATTGGGGCAGACACAGTGTCTAAATCAGTGATTCCCAAACTTTTGTCCTCCAGGTTTTTGGACTTCAACTCCCAGAAGCCCCAGCCAGCTTGGCCCAACTGAACTCCAAAAGTCTGGAGGACCAAAGTTTTGGAATTACCGATCTACATCATCAACCTCTCTCCCTTTCCATATTGTCTTTTCATGCTACAAAGTGTTCAACTAGTTGAATTCCTTCAGAAGGAGTGGGCCAACATGAAGCCTATGTTAGCTGCCTTTAGCCCCTGTAGATTTTTGAAAACACTCTGCATTGAATGATACAGGGCTGAAACATCCATTTTTTCCAAAACAGAAACAGCCACTTCATTTAATTTAATTTGTTTAATTTGTATATGTGTGTGTTTTGGATTGTTCATCCATGAAGGGTCCTGGGGCCAAGAAACGTTCCCCTAGACCCATTCTAATTATCCATTCTCATCCAGCACAATTTGAGCCAAGGACCTCGTAGGCATCCTAAGACTAAGCCTCTGTACTATTCATCTTCCATGTCTTAGCAAAACTGGACTTTATTCTTGACACAGAGACACCCTACTGCTACCAAAGAAGCCAACAGACTGCAAAAACCAGTCTGTCAACTCTTGCCAGTTTTTCTGCTTGGTGCCTTTCATCTTTTCTCATCTGCTTCCTCGGCTGCACTGATCGCCGTGACCCTTATTGGCTACATAAAATGGGTCCAAATTTACTAACTTTCACAGTCCACTCTATAATCCATGCCTGCCACCTTCATCGTTGAAAGCACTCATTCCATAGCATGCCAGTGCCATTAAAAATAAATAAATTCTTCCTACCATCTCAAGTCAGGAGGAAGAACCTCAGCAGCTACAGGTGAGGAAATGCATTCTGTCTCAGAGAAGCAACTAAACGTATTGCTTCTGTCATTGATCTAAGAAGCCAGACACCAGAGGTTGGGGTCTATAAAGATCATATTTCAAGTATGCCATCAACTTCTTCCATTTGTGTAATTTGGCCAGGATCCTATGACGTCAAGCCACTTGCATGAAGCATCTTGCTCCAAGTGGTTGCAAATTGATCTCCCCTGCACCCCCACCCCCCCAGAAACAAAGTATTCACCCAAACCTCACTCCATTTGGACAGTCCCCTTCCTTCCACATTCCTAAGCCATTTCCCCCTCAACCCCATAAAAAAATCAAGCAGAAAAATCATGCATATCATTTTCACCTCCCCTTTGCAAAAGGCTGCTCCTTCCAACATGCCAGTTGTCATAGCTACCTACCAGCTTTCAACTACCTCTCTTTTAACCTCCTTGGCAGGAGTGTCATTGCTGATGGCCAGTGCCAGATGCCTTGGCTAGTTGAGCTGGAGACATGGAGAGGATTCCCCAGGGATGTTCATGTAGTCATGGCCCAGAGCCCCCTGAGAGCCAGCAAGAGAAAGGAAGGGACTCCAAGGGGCCACATTCCAGTGCCAAAGAAGGTAGGGATCCTTCCTGCTGGGCATTTGGAGGAGATTTCTCTCAGGCAACAAGAAAAGTGGAGTCTGCATCCCAGCGTGCTGCACCCAGGCTGTCAGCCACTCTGTGAACCACCCTGACAAATGGACTGGAAGAGATACGTAGCCTAGAGAAAAGGCAGCTGCTAACTATCAAAGCACAGAATGGCAGAATTAAGAACGCACGAGAAGGAGGCCAACCCTCAGCTGGCACATTGGTTCAGGGTGCCTGGAATGGCATCTTTGACAGCAGCCAGAAATTGAGTGATGGAGCAGCCTTGGGCCATCTTCTGTCAATCACTCCCAAGGAACCCATATCTGGCTCTATGCTGATATTTGTTGGCTTTTTATTTCACCCATGGGCCTGGAAGCACTCAGACAATGTTTACTGGGACTGGAGAGTATCATCTTGAAGAACCAATTGGGACTAATTCATATAATCATCCTTTGGGAGACCAAAGGGGGCAAAGTGCTTCCTTTCCTTCTTCTAGGTTCTTATCTACACCCCTGGATGAAAGCATGGCAGTTGGGTCATCACTGTATATTGACCACATACAAAGTTAGGATGGCTGGAAGATTCAAGATGAAGGATGCAGAGGTACTCATGTTCTCTTAGTGGGTTTCCCATTGACAACTGCCTAGGCACTGTTGTGAGCAGACTGTCAGATGAGATAGGCCTTTGGTCTGATCCAAATGGCTGTTCCTATGTTCTTTTGTGGTTCAGTTATTCTGGGAGACAGCTTGAGGACCCAAAAGGAGACATTCTCTGATGGGTGGAAAAAGACAGGAGAAAGACCCGCAGGCTGTCACATGATATACAATGGGTCTTGTGCATTTTTTTTTATTTTATATTTTTGGTTGGGAGGGCATGGAAGTGTAGCCTTCTAACAACCCTCCTTCATCAAACACCATTTGCATCTGCTTGACTAAGTGGCTACTGTGAACCACATTATTTTTTTCTTCACAAGGGAAACTGGCTTGCAAGGGCTCTCCATGGTGCTGAATTTATTCTGGGGATAGTGTTCAATACCTTGGAAGGCTAGTATGCAAAGGGATCTTGTAGCACCTTTGCGACTAACTGAAAGAAAGAAGTTGGTAGCATGAGCTTTTGCAGATCTGTGCCTACTTCCTCAGATGCAACTTCTTTCTACCATTTAGTCTCAAAGGTGCTACAAGATCCCTTTGCATACTGATTTTCCAGACTAGCATGGCCAGGTGTCTGAATTCTACCATCTTGGAAGGCTAGTGCAATTTAAAATTCTGTGCATTTTTAGACTACCTTCTTGAACGGATCAATCACCCCACCCTGAACATAGAAGCCCCTACAGCCAATGCAAGCAACAAGCTCTGCACCCTGTAAAGTCTCTGCAAAACAAAGGTGTCTTCCTTGAGACTCTGGCATTTTTTTACACTTGCACCTAGCCTCAGTCTGGCTTCAGCCACCTTCTCTATTCCTTCCCACCCCCACCATCTGCAGTCAATGTGTTCCAGAGAGCGAGTCCAATTCCCTCCAGCCTGGCATGTGTGATGACTCTGCAAATAATTTAAAAGAAACCTACATTACCCCCACGACTTCCCGGCTACACTAACGTTTTACGTCCAGGTGCCTCGGGGGTTTTAATTGAATGTCAAACATAATTTGAAGAAGGTAACGGAGAGTTCAAACCACTGCCCTTCGAAAGCAATCCGGCGATTGCAAATTATCCCCACGCCAGCTTGCTTGCTGCAGCAGACGAAGGAGGACGGGTAATCTCTTTCCCCCTCTCTAACATCCCCAATCTGTTCCTTTGCAGCTTGGCTGTGAAAGGAGATAAAGAAGAGCAAGGTGAGACAGTCGGAGCTAATGCACTCTGCCAAGGTGAAGAGTGGAAGAGGTAGCACTCAGTGGCACCAATGTGCAGCTAGAGTCCAGCCTACGGGATGCCTAGACTTCCTTGCTTTTTTGAGTTTATTCCATTTCCCTTCCATCTTTCCACTGAAGAGAAGAGCAGAAAATGCTTCCCCCTGATGTATATTACCCACAACACAGCCCTGTACCAAGGATGGTTTGGGGGTCATTTACATCTCATTTTTTTGAGCGCCAATGCGAATCCTCTCACTCATGCATTCCGGGTTTGTTATTCACAGTTTGGAACCACATTGATCCACATCAATCCACATCTCTGCGAGTTCAGTTCTTCACACATGCAAGCATTCGAATAAAGATGGGGGCACAAAAAGCCAGCCTGGGGGCAGAGTGGGGACGTGTTGACCGCACGCCAGCCGCCCTGACATGATGGCGGGAAGTGTCAAGGCACTCATTGGCATAGCATCTACAAACACTGTGCCAAAGGAGCGAAGAAAAGCAAGTGTGCCCTTTCTGTGGCACAAAAACCAGCCACTTTTTGAGGCTTCTTTTTGCATCATGAAACTGCCAGGTGGGAATGTGGCGTGCGGTTGCTGCATCCCCAACCCAGCATTTCCAGGGGCAGCGTGGAAATGCCTATTGGGGTGGTCTGTTGAGCCCCTATGTGAATGCATTTGGAACCCCCCTTTTGTTTTTTAGTGTGCAGCATTTTATCCCACGTCTATTAGGGTCTATTTGCATCGGTTATTTACACTACCAATGATGCAGATCTTTTAAAAACCCGGTATCAATTTATCCTGGATTAAGGGGGCTTTTTTGGTGCATCAGGTGAATTCAGGTGCATTCAGGATGTGTGTGAATCAGGTGCATTCAGGATGTGTGTGAACAATGAAGATTTAACCTGAATTCATCCTGGATTATTATCACAATGTGAATAACCCCTTAGTTCAAACAAAAACCCAAAGCAGGCCCACTGAGGTGGAAACCCCAGAGCTTTTCATTATTTATTTCATTCTTATGCTGCCATTTCCCCAGAAAGGGTCAAAACACACTGCAGAAATAATCCACCTTGAAACCACTTTAACTGCCCTGGCAGTTGTTGACAGAGGGGTGGGGTATAAATTATTATTATTATTATTATTATTATTATTATTATTATTATTACAATTCCCCTAATTTCCTAGCACTGAGCCAGGGCAGTTAAAGCAGTCTCAAACTGGATTATTTCTGCAGTGTTTTGGCCCAAAGGGACTCAGGGCAACTCACAAGATAAAAACATTTTAAAAGACTATCCAATGCATTTGACAGGCAGGCATAATAAAAATGATAACTGTCGGTGCGGAGACAGATCCAGGTAGGGAGGTGGAGGAACAGGTCCTCCAGAAGGAACCATCCCATGGCCCACAGCAAGGCAGTCATTGAAACTGTGTCTGCTGGCCCGGTGAGAGAATGTTTAATTCTACGTTCGGCTCCTGTTACCGTCTAACAAGCAAATGGCCTCATTCTGCCTGGTTAATAGTCTGTTTGGGCTGAATTGCAGCTCCGTTATATTCTGGCTTGGAATAACAGGCACCTGGGCTGTCATAGTCAAGGGTAATTTGCCACAGGGAAAAGGGGTCATTTTCCCCGTAAATTGTTTTCTCCCCCTCCGCCAACACCAAGCAACAAGGCCCTCGCGCTCTATGTTTCCTCACAAGCTCACAAGAAGAGGGAAGGTCGGCAGGGAAGACACGGGAGCATGGCTCAGCGGAGGTGAAAGACCATTTTGAAGAAGATGAAGAAGAAGCTTCTTGGCTGGAGAGATGACCTTGGGCAGAAAGACCATGAGGATCACAGAGCTGAGCCAGGGGCAAGTCCTACAATCCTCAGATTTATGCATGGGAAGCAGAAAGGGACCTTGGAGGTCATCTAGTCTGAAGCCATGCTCAGTTTGGTATCTGCAAGTGCAACATCCCTGGAAGTTGACAACATCTGCTTAAAATCTTCTACTGAAGGTCCATTACCTCATGCAGCCACTGGTTCCACTATAAGACAGCTCTAGTCATTCAGACCTTCCTCCTAATGTTTAGCTGAGATTTGACATCTGATTCCTTGCGATAACTACACATGGATTCTGGCCCTGTCTTCTGGAACAACAGACTGTTCCATCATCTGCAGGACAGCCCTTCAAACATGTGAAGGCCACAACAACAACAACAATCCCTCCCTCTCACCTTTATAATTCATTCTCCATTCAATGATTTTGTCCAGCTCTATGCACAGAATAAACATAAGTAAGCAATGTTTCCCACACAACATAATTAACTTATGGAACTCAGCACCATAAGATGTGATACCTAGGAAGGTAGGTGGTTTTAAAAGTGTGGCAGAGTGAGGGAGAGAAAGTGAGGATGAATTCATGGAGGGAAGATCCTTCAAAAGCTGTTCACCAGGAGAACTAAATGGAGCCCATGGCCAAGATCATACATTATGCTTCAACTCACTAACCCTAACCCTAACCAGAGATTTCAACCTTCACCTCCCAGAGTCCTAGGACCATGCTGGCTGTTCTTGACAAGGTTTTTTCAGACAAGGTTTGCCATTACCTTCCTTTGAGGTTAAGCAGGTGTGACTTGGTCACCCAGTGGGTTTCCAAGGGAAATGAGCAGGGATTTGAACCCTGGTCTCCCACAGTCCCTGTCCAACATCCAAACAGCTATGTCATGCTGGGTGGGAAGACTGCACCACATAGTTTTGGGGCCTGTCTTTTCTCAAACCATGCCACACTGCCTCTCCAAAACCTGCCACCCAGAGACAAAAACAATGCCACCCAGCCAGATCCACTTACCATATTTAATCTCTGGAGAGTATACGTCATTCGCATTCCCAGAATGCAATTCGGTCACGCAGCATTCACGGCTGCTGCTGGTTGCAGGTGGTGTCAAGGCATTGGAGAGGGTCTGGTTGGGCTGTGGAGGGGCCGGCAGGGTTTGTGGGGTCTGGCAAGTGCAACCGGTCTGTGAGAGGCCGCAGGGCTGGCCGGTCCCCAGGCGAAGGCACTCCTCCAGCCAACGGCACAGGACGCTGCACGTGAACTGGCTGGAGTTGTTGTTGTTGATGAGGAGGACTTCCACAAAACGGAACTCCACCGCTTCAGGCGGCAGCAACCGGCTGGCTGCCTCTGGCTCCTCAGCCAGGCAGAGCTGGACGAAGTTCTTGTCAAAGTGGAAGAAGGCGACGGGTCCCCCACCTTGGCAGAGCTCCAACCGGACCTCCCCGGGGTCTTCCTCTTCCTCCTGGGGCAAGGCGGTGCCTTCTGGCTGGCTGCACGTGTCGTTGGAGAGGTAATGATCCAGCGGGAGCACCATGGGCGAGTAGTGGGTGCAGACCTGCTCCTCCCGGTTGAACTTGAGGTACAAGGAGTACTTGGTGGGGTCAGGGTTCTCCAGGGTCCACGAGCAGCCAGTGGAGACGGTGGGGAAGAGGTCCTTCAGAGAAAAGGAGCCGTAGAGGACCCCGGAGGCCAAGGCAGAGCAGGCACTGGGAGCTGGGTCGAAGCCCTGGGAGAGCCACAGCAGACACAATATCACAGACAGTAAGAGTGGTCCAGCAGGGTTCATCCTATGACATTTGCCCTTCAGGGAGAGACAGAGAAAGAGATTTCAAGATATAGCCATGTTAGTCTGTAGAATCAGTATGTAGAGACCTTGTAGCACCTTTGAGACTAACTAAAGAAAGAAGTTGGCAGCATGAGCTTTCCTAGACTTCAGTCTACTTCTGCAATCTACTGCAAAAGTGGATCTGAGGAAGTCGACTTAAGTCTACATAAGCTCATGCTGCCAACTTCTTTCTTTAGTTAGTCTGAAAGGTGCTACAAAGTCTCTCTACATACAGAGAAAGAGAGAGAAGCGGAGCAAAGTAATTAGAACTGGAGGAAAAGGCTGCCCAGAAATTGTTCTTTAAGACCTTGATGCAAGCCCACAGCTCAGAAAAGTACAATGGACCCCTGGTATCTGCTGGGATTTGGTTCCAGGACCCACCCATGGAAACCAAAATCCATGGATGCTCAAATCCCATGATATAAAATGACATCGTAAAATGGGTCCCTTATTTAAATTGCAAAATCAAGGTTTGCTTTTGGGAATTTGCATATTTTTGGAATATTTTCAAGCTTGAATCCATGGATAAAGAATCTGTGGATATGGAGGAACCACTGTAACTTTTTTATGGATGACATTTCCCGGATCTCTCCAGCAAGCACTGGGCATGCTGATTGAAGGGCCTCTGGCAGTCAGAGGCAACAAATGTTATTTCCCCAAGCTGTGCTCAGCCCATCAATGTACAAAGGAAGTCTGACATGGAGGAGTACATACTTAGCCCAGTGGTCCCCCTGTGTCATGATGCGCATCGATGAGAAAACCCAAATTCACATTGGTGCCCATGGGTCATTGGGCTACAGTGCATCAGTCACTCTACCAGCTACCATTTCACAATGGATGCTCATAAGTTGTAACGTCATGACAACCCCTAGGCTTTAACTGCCATGCCTCCATCCTATGGAATCCTGCGATTTGTAGTTTACGAGGGGTTTGGAATTTTCTGCCAGAAAACTCTAGTGCTTCCCCAGTTTATAAAATCCAGGTTTGCACAAGAGGCAGCCATAGGAGCTGCAGAGGCATCAGAGTGCTATAATTCTGCAGCGTGTAAAAAGACTTAAAAGATCCATCTCCAAAGGTTAAGGGAGTTATTTCCTACTCTCTGTAGAAACCTACAAAGCCATTCATACACACACCCCTCAGTCCTTTCAGGAAGCCGTAGAACTCTGTTCCCTCACCCACCCTCCACATTTTCTTTTTAATCTACCAAGCCGTTAAATCCAAACAAGTTGGCCACAGGTAAGCGCTGTTTATAGAGTCATAAAGAGCCACATCTCTCAGACTCATAAACCCCTGCAGGGTGCAGAGTTTGGGAGCTGGTGGATTTTCAAACCTGCGAAAGAGATGGAAACCCAGCAGAATAGAAACCCAGCTGCAGAAGAGAGACAAAATGGTGGCTGGAAGGGCTTGTGGGAATTCTCATTTCTAATTTCTTCCTGGGCATCAACCTGGATTATTTCTGCAATGCAGATGCAGCCTCTGAGAGCATATTGCTCTCAGCCAGCATGCCATAGCTGTTCAAATGTTGGACTGAGCCTCTGGGAGGCCAGAGTTCGAGTCCCCGCTCAACCATGGAAACCCACTGGCTGATCTCTGGCAAATCACACTCTCAGCCTCAGAGAAAGGCAAAGACAAACCTTTTCTGGATAAATCTTGTCAAGAGAGGGTTGCCATAATTCAGAGTCAACTTGAAGACCTATAACAACAACAACATTCTCCTGCAGGAGTAATGAATCTGCAATGGAGAAGGATGAGGCAGAGGAGAAGGAAGGAAGGAGAGAGAGAGAGAGAGAGAAAGTGAGAAAGAAAGAAAGAAAGAAAGAAAGAAGGGGGAAAGGACTGATTATTGTTAGCTGAGTTAAAACACTTGGCTCAGCTTAAAGAAACACTTTTAGCTCAGGGTGAATTATGACTTTTATTGATCCAGCAGAAGCAGCTACTTTCTCACTAGACCACAGAGTTTCAGGCAGAAGTAGGCAAAATGTGGCTCCAAGTCTTTTTCTCTTTTCTTTTCTTTTCTTTGTGGTCTTTGACCACTCCAGACTCCCAAGCACAAGTTATAAAGGTCTCTAAGCAAGTCATCTGCAAAAATTCGAAATTAATATAGGGTACTGTAATGTAATATGGACTGCCCTTGAAGATTACTCATAAATTGCAGCTAGGGCAAAAGACAGTGGCTCAACTGTGGATGGGAATATGATACAGATATAATATAATATTTGTTTCCTTGTGTGTATGTGTGTGTGTGTGTGTGTGTGTGTTCAAGTTGCCTGTCAACATATGGCAACCCATTTTTTGTTGTTATTGCGGTATACCTTCAAGTTGTTTCCAACGTATGGTGACCCTAAAGAGAACCTATTCTGGGGTTTTCTTGGCAAGATTTATTCAGAGGCAGTTTGCCATTGCCTTCCCCTGAGGCTGAGAGCATGCGACCTGCCCAAGGTCACCCAGTGGGTTTCATGGCTGAGCTAGGAATCGAATCCTGGTCTCCAGAGTTGGAGGCAAGCACACCACTACACCAACCTGGCTCCATAAGTCAAGGAAATGTTTCAATCAATCAATAAGTAAATAAGAAATAGGAAATTAATCATTCACCCTACTCCACCTGAGGCTCGGTCCTGGATTCCCTACCAAAGCAGGCCACCAATGTAATAATGACAGCATACTTTGGCCAGGGATGAACCTGCGATTTTAGCAACTCAACAGTCTCCATAGAGTCTGTAACTCCCTAGCAATCTGTCACATGCAGCCTGCAGCTGTTCTGTGTGGCCAAGCTGTGGCAAAACTGAATAAGGAAGGAAAGCATGGAAGAAGAGGGATGCTGCAAAAACACTCATCCACAGCCACACCAAAAAAGCAGAAGCCTGCCCTTCTGCTTCTAAATTTAGAGGCCGGAAGGCGCCCCTGACACAGAGACAAATGAGCTGCTGTCGAGGACGTAGCTCCTCAGTTGAAAAATGTGCGCGCAGACATGGAAAACGAGGCAAGGGAAAGGGAAATGAGCATGGACCACATTTGTGTCATTTCTGCAGTAGGTATTCCTGTATGTCTTGGGCTTCCTATGGCTTCCTCCATCCATCATCATTGGATGCATCTGCACTGCAGAAATAATGCAGTTTGACACCACTTTAACTGCCATGGCTCAGTACTATGGACTTGAAGTTTTTGGGGCATCAGAGCTGTCCAGCAGAGAAGGCTAAATTCCTCACCAAACTCCAAATCCCAGAACCCCATCGCATTGAGACAAACTGCATTATTTCTGCAGTACGGATGCAGCCTGAACCTTCAAGAACTGATCGCATACGACTTGCTTTGGTTGGGACTAAGCAACAAGATGCTAATCTCAGTCTCAAAAATATGCAAGATTTCTCTGATGATTGGCACAGCAATGAGACAAAAGCAAACACAAATTCCATCGCAGCAAGGAGAATTCAAACGTATAGTCGTGTTAGTCTGGAAAATCAGTATGCAATGGGATCTTGTTACACCCTTGAGAATGACTGAAAGAAAGAAGTTGATAGCATGAACTTTCATAGACTTCAGCCTACTTCCTCAGATGCATGTTTCCTTCCATGGCATTGAGCAAGAAGAATGTTTTTTTTGCATTGTCTTGCATAATGCATGATGAGAAACCCAATCAAAGTGTATATCTTCATTTGTAAACTAGTCTGGGTTTACTCCATATCTCCTTGCATCACCTTTAATATACTTTCTAAATATTTGGGGTTTGGTGGGGGATTTTGGGCCCCCAGGCATGCCCTGTGGGTTACTTTTCCTCTTATTGCATGGCGTGATCCTCCCCTGTCTGTGCACCGAATACAACAGTGTGTTAATTCAAGGACAGGAGCAAGGTGATTGCTTCTGCTTTATTGATCAGGGAATTTAAAGAATCCAAGGAGGGGAGGGGAGAAGGGAGGAGCCCTTAATCAACACCTCATTTTTTGGCATCTGGGGTCAGAGAGTCTTGACAGCCTCATTACCTTGAGTCATAATCTCCTTTAGAACAATTAAGATCCAGCAACTGGGAACCATGAATCAACTGGACCGATACATCTAACTATAGATGAAAGTGACACATTGAGACCCCAGTGGGTTGTAGGGGATTCTGGGAAGTCTGCAAGGTGACACCCTATTGGATAAGAGCCAGGACTGCAGGCTGAGGCAAGGGCCAGATTATCCATGGTTCAGTTGGTGCAATTGCTCCAGCAGGCAAGGTCCTGCTTTCTACATCTTCCTTCCTACATCCCACAACAAGCATCCAGTTAACATCCAGTTACTACTTGATGCAAACTATGTACATGGAATTTCCTTTCTGGACAATGCACAAGGGTCATTACCATCTGACAGCCAAGTGGAGTAGCACATTGACATATACAGGATGTGAATGCATTGTCTTTCCTCATTGCACATGGAAGTTACACACAATGGATTGTGAGCCATGAACACTGACCATCGGTCCATATGATCTGTGCTACATTGGTATTTGTTTGGGAGGTTGCATATCCTATACCCAGCAGTCTTGCCCTTTCCAGTAGCCTCAGGCAAAAGCAAAGTCCTAGCTTGTGTGTTCTTCATTCATCCCTTTTCCCATCTTCACCATACTCTGATCTTGCTTGACCACACCTGTCCCAGTTTTCATCTGTGAAATATTGGAATTATAATATCTATCCATCCATCCATCCATCTGTGAGCCAGTGTGGCATAGTGGTTTAAGTAGTGGAGACCAGGATTTGATTTCCAGTTTTGTCATGAAACTCACTGGTGATCTTGGGTAAGTCACACTCTCTCATCCTCAGGGGGAGGCAATGGCAAGCCTCTTCTGAACAAATCTAGCCAAGAAAACCCCATGATAGGTTCATCTTAGGATGGCCATAAGTTGGAAATGATTTGAAAGCAAACACCACAACCAACAAACCCCCATAAAGTTAATTGGCAATGCCAAATCCCAGAAGTTAAACTTCAACATAATTCAGAGCTTGGGGAAGTTATTTTCTGGGACTACATCTCCCAGAATCCTGCACCATAAGTGTAACCAATTGGCAGTGGCCATGCTGGCAGAGGAGGATTTTGGAAGATGTAGTCATCAAAGGTAACTTTTCCAACCTCTGGAAAAAAAAGTGCCATTTCAATATAATGGGTTCATTGGCCTCTAAGCTCATTCTGAGTTTGGTGAGCAAAATTTGATTTGTCATGAACCGTCAACTTTCTCTTCCTAAAAGCAATTGTGCATCAGCTACCAAATATTTCCAGTCTTTAAAGCTGATGCCTGTTCAAGTATTCAATACCGTCAAGTATCAAATATTGAAATTAAGTATCAAGGTATCAAGGAGATACTTGGCCAAATATTTATAGAGACAGAATACCTCTAGAGAATATGAGATCTGGTCTCAAAGATGCTCAGGAGTATTTTCGGAGCATAATTCACTTTGACTCAGCTACGAACCTGCTTCAGTTGTATTAAATATATATATTTATTACTTAGGCTATTTTTAAAACATGCAATGGGTGAATCAGAGGTTGACTCTTTTAAAAAGAGACAACATCCTCTGAATAAATTAGGGTCTCCTCTCTCATCTAACGGAACATTTGAAATAATAAGAGGGATGTTAATTTTGGGAAAGGAAATATTAAATCAAGTATTCTCCCTAAACTGCAACAGGAATGGCACCTGCAAATACCAAGGGTATCCATTTTTTGTCCCCACACCTCTTTGGTGGCCTGTACTCCCCAAAAGCCAGCCAGAAAGTAACCAATCTACCAAATCTGGATCCATTTGGGGTGGATTTTCCTCTCCTAATTTTGGAGAAGGTTCTGTGGGAGTCCAGGGCCATCCCCAAACTTCTGGGGAGCCCAGATGGCCATGCTCAACATTTTGCCTGCCACTAGATCAAAGAAAGAGAGAAAGAACTGGGACAGCATCAAGCAATGTTGAGTGAAAAGCTGCAATCATGCTCTCTATGCCATGCAAACCTTTGCAAAAGACACTGCTTCTATGTCTGTTTTGAAATGGATGCCAAAGGATCTCTTGGAGAGGAAGGGAGGGAAAGGCTGAGTTCTGGAGAGTAATCCAACTTGCAAAGCCCCCTAGCCTTCAAACCGCTTTTTGATAACTGATTAACAAAATAATGAGGCCAGGGTTGCCTTATTAATTCAGAACTCTGAATCCATAATGGGCTTAAGGCCACCTCAGAGCAATTCAGCTGCACAGGAATACAGAAAAGGTGAAACAGAGCCAAGGAGAGGTTGAAGGTCTGCAAAGCAGTAGAGAGAAAGAACTTGAGGCTAAACTCAAGAGATTTATTTTAAAAAAAAAATCCTTTTCCTCCTCTCATGCCTCCCTGGCCCTTGTACACAAAAGAGATTTGGGATGGTGATCCAAAAGAGCAGAAGAGGCCATGGATGGGAAGCTAGGGTTATTGGAGACCCTTCAAGCTTGAGAAGACATTTCCAAAAGACACAGAAGACGAGAAAGATCTGTCAATAATCCTCAAGAGTTAAAAGAGTTTTTACATTATGGTCATAGCCTGGTCTTTCCTAGAAGAAGCAACACACAACAGACATCTGGTTTCTTTTCCTATATCTTCACAATAACCCTGTCAGGTAGCCTAGGTCAGTGAGTCTTAAGCTACCTGATGTTCAGGACTGGTAAGGGTCTCTGCTTCTCCGTCGCAATGTGCAAGGAACTGTTACCATATTCGTGTCCCATAACTACAATTTTCTATTTTCTATGGAAGCTGTCCAGGCAGCCAAAAGCTTAGGGGACTGGCCCTGGTGACCATTATGTTTGGCAGTACTGGGGTAAGAGGCTAAGAGTTGGTGGTCAGCCCAAGATCACTCCATGGATTCTGTTTTTAGCAGGGATTGAGGTATTCAAGTCCCAGCACAATACATGGTCTTTCATCCATCCAGATTCCTAAGACTGTTCTTGTCCTGGACCAAAAGAAGGGATGAATCAATAATCACTTTTAAACAGGTTGCAGGTTCCTTCCTTATATGTGTGGGAGGTCAAATCCAGAAATGGACTCCTAGCCACTTCTATTTGACCTATTTGTGTGTTGCTTTTCAACACTTTTGCTAGCCAACATCTTTCCAGGGGGTCCCATAGATAGAAAACTAACTCACTCCAGATCCGCCACAGTTGCCCACCCCTGTTCTAACTTCTTCCAAAATCATAATGCAGGTGTGGGAAACTCTGGGAGAAGCAGGAACCAATTTTGGGGTGGGCAACCAAAACCAAAAGAGCCAGAATGGCATATTGGTTTGAGTGTTGGACAAGGACACCAAGAGACAAGGGTTCAAATCTTCTACTCAGCCATGGAAACCTGCTGGGTGACCTCAGACACATCTCATTCCCTCATTGGCAAACCTCCTCTGAAGAAATCTTGCCAAGGAAACTAGAGATATTGCCTTAGGTTGCCATCAGACAGAAAAGACATGAAGGTGGAGAACAACCATCTAAACCACTTCATCTACAGACATTTTTGTGAGCATTTTTGCCAGTTTGAGTGTAAAAAGGACCCCCCCTTCCTGTGGTGTGAATATTAAAAAATGGGAGGGGGGCTCTAGGGGTCACCAAGAAGGCTCCTGAGGGCCACAAAATGCATGTGGCCCACAAGATGGACCTTCCCTGCTTCTCACATAACATGATGCATTCCAAATTCTCAAAGTCTGAAGGCAGGGGATAAAGACACCCAACCCATTGCTGGCTCCTTCAGCCCACAAAATGAGGTTATCCATAAATCCTCCATCCATCTTGTTGGAGTGGCCTGTACGGATCGTGACCCTCCCTCTTGAAAACAGCGCACCAGCCATGTTTGGCAAACCTCCAAGGACTTGATCAGCCCAATTAAGCACTTGGCAGCCCAGAGCGCACAAACATTATGGGAAGTGCAGGCAGGATGGGGTGGGTCACACATTGTTCCAGCCTGTTGAGGTCTGTAGCTGAGGGAATCTGGAAACTTCCCCAGTGTAAGTACACACACAAACACACATCAGTTTATACTAGGCACGGAAGACATTCTGTTGGACCCAGCAGGCTTATCGAAAGATCATTGTATCTCCCAAAATGTGCTCTAGGGCAGAAATGCATCTCCCCTTGAGCTTTTGTATCTTTGAGAGGTTCATGTGTTGCTTCCAAGACACAAAGAAACCAACATGTTTGAAAATGCCAGTGGCTGAAATCCAGACCATTGACCAAAGAAACCAAAACCCAAGCAAAACATAGCAAGATAATTTAATCAATAGGAAAAACTAGTGTAAATTGCACCAAAATTGCTCAATTTTTTTTCTAATTGCATTGTAAACAGCCACCTAGTGTTGCTCTAGAGCAGGGGTAGGCAACCTTTCCCCTTTAAGGGCCGAGGGACTTCAGCTCCCAGAAGCCTCAGCCATGTTGGCCAATAGTCCCATGTTGGCCAATAGCTCCTGGGATTCTGGGAGTTGAAGTCCCTCGGCCCTTAAAGAGGAAAGATTGCCTACCCCTGCTCTAGGGGAATCCAGATCTTCTGGGAAGATTTTGAGAAACCGGTGAGTTATTTACTCCATTTTAAGGGTAGTATACTGGAGGTTCGGTACTGGCCTGGGCACATCTCATTTGAACAGTTAGCACAAGAACTGGAAATTGGGTCCTGCATTGTCTGGACTTATCATTGTGAGGATATGGGCGAATGGGGGCAGTCTTGCCTTTCCCAGTGGCTCAGGCAAATGCAAACTGTTACAGCCTCTCCTAGCTTATGTGTTCTCCTTTGTTAATAGTATTCACTATTTTGAACATGCTATGATATTGCTTGGCTACACATCTCCCAGCTGTTGTCTGTGAAATATTGGAGGGCATGTGACTGAGGATGAAAAACTTGCATTAATCTGTACATTCCTATTTTTTTGGACCGAGGACCAAATGTAAAAACAATGGGGAGAGAGGACTCCCCATCCCAGAGGATGTAGAGCAATGCTTGAGCTGCTCTCTGTCAGGATCATTTTCACTCTGCACCACGTTTGATTCCCTGCATCAAGCAGGGACTTGGTCAGAAACAATGCAAGGCCTGCTCCCCTCCAGCTCTATGATTAAATAGCATCACTGGCCTTAATGCAGGTTAAATTAGTAAAAGGCAGATCTGCTCTGAGCTTCTGCCTCTTGAATTTCCAAATAATTAGCCCAACTACTGAGGAAAGAGGTAGAAATGCAGACAAGAATTAGAAGCCTGCAAGCAAAGTTGTGAGTGAGCATTCCCACCTATTGTACTGGCACAAAAGTTGATTTGCTCTTGCGAGAGGTGAGCATAGAGCTCTTCTTGAAAAGGAGAAAAATCAATAGATTTTTCGATTCAGGGTGAATTGCTGGAGCAGAAAATCGGGGGAAGAGAGAGAGAGTCTATGTGTTACATTTATAAACTTGGGTACCATTTGCTTGGAGGTATTTAAAGACATGCAAAATGGAGACAGCAGGTGGTTCTGAAAGTCACATCTATATGAGTCTGTGTATGAACCTAAACATAGATTTTGACCTCAAGCAAATTCTTCCAAGGCTGAGTTATACACCTGTAAAATGGGTACAATCATGTTTTGCTGCAAAGAGTGTATATAGGGGCATCACTGGGGGGTGCGGGAGGTTCAAACCACACCAAGTGACACTCTAAGAGGGTGATACCATTGCTCCCCAAACATCTGCCTTTGGGCAGAAATGGGTTGTTGAGTTTGCCTGCATCCCTTAAAATGCTGGAGCTCAGTGAAAGAGATGGGATGAGTGGGGCAAGGCTCAGTGAAAGGAGAGTGTGGCCTCTGATTTAGAAATAATATTAATAATGTGTTTTTTTTAATTCTTTTAAAAGTTTCTTTAAAAACATCATATCTTACCAAATTTTCACTTTAACCACATGAAACCGCAGAGAAGCTGGTCCACTGTTTTTAGATCACTGAAGATCCCTGGACATTTAAAATGACACCTTTAAATCAAAATATTATACGCACAACCTAAATGTATTTACGTGTACCAACTATGTACATGTAAATACATTTGGGCTGTGTGTATGATATTGTAATTGAAAGGTATAATTTTAATTTTCCAGGGTTCTTCAATGGTATAGTGGACAAACTTCTCTGGAAGATGTCTTGCTCATAGTTAAGGATTTGTGCCTGAACAGCTATAGAAGGTTAGATATATTCTAGAGCAGTCATTTTCCAACTTTAGCCCTCAGGAATTTTGGACTTCAGATTCTCAGGAACCCTGACTGATAGTTATGGTGGCTGGGACTTATTTTTACAGTTTAGACTGCACCATGATGATTCCTGAGCTCAGCTTCCAGAGAATATGTAAGGAGATGGTAACCATTTCAAATGTCATAGAATACCATTCATGTATCCCATGAAATTGTATAATCAGAAGTAAGCCCTACTGAATCCAGATGAACTTCTTCCGAAGTTTTAAAATGCTGAAAAAAATCAGTGAAATGAAGTCAGAAGAGGGACCATTACCCTGAAAAAGAGAGCTTCTCCATGAATTACAGGACGAAGCTCATGAATTCTGGTGGTTCTCTCCAATGCCTAGTCATTTTAGACTTTGGGTGAGAATAAGAATGTTTAAATGTTCCATCACAAGAGGGGAAAATGTTTTCCTCCTTCCTAAATAGCTTCCGTCTTCAAAACTATCACATCAGGGAGAAGGCTTGACTAGTTTTATGTGTGCAGGGAGTTTGTTATGTTTCTTGAGCAAATGTCTAACTAGTCCCCGGAGAGCAGCTGTGCCAAAGCTTTGCATTTATTATCATGCCGCTAGGAGGGCCTCTGCCAAACAGAGAAGGACAAGGGATTGTGGAGGGTGTGCACTTGGCAATGGGAACACACTCCAGAAAAAAAAAACTTTTTGGCTGCCATCCCTCTATAGAGTTCCTACATTGCCAAGACCAAGAGCACAATATCAGGAAAATTTGAGGTCTTTGAGATTTTTTTCCTCTTTTTCTTTTAAAGTTTCTAGTCGTTATTATTGCAGAGGGAATCTGGAAAGTGTCTTGTTTGGAGATCTGTTAGTTAGCCCCAAACAGAGAACACCAAGAGTGTATCTACACCATACAAAAAGATGCAGTTTGACAGCACTTTTAATGCTATAGCTCCATCCTATGGAAATCCTGGGATTGGTAGTTTTACAAGGTCTTTAGCCTTCTTTGCCAAAGAGTGCTGGTGCCTCACCAAACTACAAATCCTAGGATTCTGTGGGAAGGTGCCATGGCAGTTAAAGCAGTGTCAAACTAGATTATTTTTACAGTGTGGATGCACCCCCCTCATTCAATCAGGTGCTGAATGGTAAACAACACATAGGGAAATCCAGTTGATTCAATGGCTCTAATTTAGTCAGGATTAATAATAGGATTTGTGCCACTGAATGCATTTGCCAGCTTTGTTTTGTTGTTTGTTGTTAACTGCCCTTGAGTTGATCTGAACTCATGGCAACCCTATGGATGAGACCTCTCCAAGAAGACCCTCTGTCCTCCCCTGCTCTGTTTAAATCCTGCAGACCCTTAAGACCCATAGTGACCTCCTTCATAGAGTCCCTTCATCTAGCCTGTGACCTTCCTCTCTTTCTGCTTCCCTCCACCTTCCCCAGCATTATTGTCTTTTCCAAAGAGTCATCTCTTCACATGATGTGTCTAAAGTACAACAATCTAAGTCTTGTCATCTTGGCTTCTAGGGATCTCTCTGGCTTGATCTGCTCTAAGACCCCTTTATTTGTCCTTTTGGCTCTCCATGGGATCCTCAGCACCCTTCTCCAGCCCCACATTCTCTCAAATGCATTGATTTTCCTCCTATCTTCTTTCTTGACTGTCCAGCTCTCACATCCATACATGGTAACAGGGAATACAGTGGCTTGTATGATTCTGACTTTTGCGCTGAGTTGTATATCTTTGCATTTTAGAATCTGAAGCTAACCCTGAAGAATCCCAGGGTGTCTGGGAAGAGTGGATTCTACTGGAGCACTGGAGCATCAGAGCCACAACAAAACAGTGGAGAGAAATGGAGGGAGGGAGGGCGGTGGATCAGCTCGCCTGAGGCCTCAGCAACTGCTTCACGGCTGCTTCAGCTGCTTCGTTCTGCACTATGCTCCCAGAGGTCTGGCATGCCGTAAGGATGCCCAGATTTCTCTCGGAAGCCCTCACCTGAGTGACAGAGCCATTAGTGCAATTGAAGCAGCAGCCAAATACTAAGAGACTCATTGACCCTGGTGCAAAAACTCCACTTATGTCAGATAACAGGGCTTCACAAGGGAGGCTGTTGTAAGCCTTTATCTCAGGATTCAAGAAAGCTCTGAAGTGGGACTTGCTGGAGGATTTTTATTTATTTAATTTTTGACAGCGTGATTCCATCAGCATGCACACAATCGGTTACATACACCACTTTCCCCAGAGACAGCCTAATAAACTGGATCTAGAGATTTCCCCAAAAGAATAATAGAATCATAGAGTTGGAAGGGACAAAAAGGGCCCTCTGGTCTAATTCTCTGCCATGCAAGAATACACAACTTCAGCATTTTCAAGAGATAGCAGTCCAATCTCTAAACAGGTTAGATTGCTATCCCTCCCACTTTGGAGCTTTCCAATCAAAGAGAGCCCACCACCTTCCAAGGGAATTCATTCCACCGTCAAACCCTCAAGAAGCTTTTTTCTTGGAATTTGAATCCATCTATCCTAGCCTCTGGAGCAGGAGAAAACAAGCTTCTTTCATCTCCTACATGAGACTCCTTCAGATATTTAAGGATGGCTATCATGCCACCTATCAATCTTCTTCTCTCCAAGATAAACATACCCTGCTCCAAGCTAAGTTGTTCCTCAGATGGCTTCATTTCCAGACCTTTTACGATCTTGGTTGTCCTCTGGACATTTTCTAGCTTGTTGATATCCTCCATGAACTGTGATGCTCAGGAACTGGACACAATATTCCAAGCATCTAGATGCTTCCTTTTCACCTTTGCCATCCTTAGCCTCCTCTTCCTATGTAGCTAAGACCAACACCTGAGCATCTGGATCTTCATAAGAACTATCTTGCTGGATCAGACCAAAGGCAGATCTAGTCCAGAATTCTGAACACACCAAAAACTAAATAGATACTCTTGGATGCTCCACAAGCAGAGCAGAGATTTGATCTCCAAGTTCAGCATTTTGTTTCTAACAGAGGTAGACTGCCAGTGAACTTGGAGATATCATTGAGCAACTAGGTTAGTCTTATATCCTCTGTACCTATCTATCCCATGAGAGGATGGATCTTCCAAGACCACCACCACCACTACCCAGCTCCAGGATGGAAGTCAATGGTTGAGCATAAAGATCCATCCATATCCTTCACATGGTACCCTTAACCCCAGAGGGCAGATCTCTGGCATGACCAGCTTCTAAAATGAACCACTGGGAACACGCCATCATGTACCTAATATCAACCACCTGCTCATCCTAGCCAAAATGCGATCAATATACAAGCAGAACAGCATCCAGTACTACGTAATCCTAGCACTGGTTAACCTGTGAAGAACAGGCAGAAAGGACCCCATGCATTCGCACAAATGAGTCAAAAATTCCAACTCAGCTTCCTAAGATGACCAGCTAACTTTGCATAGAGTTGAAGGTTGGGAAGGGAGCTGATGCAGAGACACAGGTCTGGGAAGGAAGAGGGGAGGTTTAAATAGCCTTGCAAGTGCATTCAATGCCACTTCTGTATTGTCCTCTCTGTAACTGCTAGAAGAAACCACAACCTAGGGGATGAAACAGCAAAGGAGTGGGATGAATGATAATCATTTATGGATTATTGCTTTTGTTATTTTCAAAACTGGATGCCAAGCAAAATAAGAGGCCATGTTCTGTTTTCCCTTTCATCTCTGTTTCTGGTTTTTGCCATGGTTTCTTAAATTTCACAGTTTCTTGATAAGGTTAGTTTGTCTCGATATGCTGCCCTCCCCATCCACCTGAATGTGGGCATAACAAGAAAGGGTGAATAGTCCAGCCAAAAGGGTTACATAAGTCCTCTTGGTTTGAACCTGCCAGCACCCCTGTGGGCCTTCCTCCACCCCCCACAGCTTTCCCCACTAATCCCCACCTCTTCCCAAAGCTGGAGGCAAACACCCACTGGCAGAAAGTTGAGCCAAGCCCCAAAACCTTCGGAAAGAAAGCATCTGTTTTCTTGCGATAATAGCGTTCCAGCTCAGAAGAAAGAGTGTGGGAGGCACAAGAGACTGTTGATATTTTAAAAACTTCCATTAAGGACTCAATTGCCCACCCCAAGAGAAACAACTTCTCCCCACACTTTTGCCCAGCACAGCGAAGGGAGATAGATGGAGACACAAGGGGGCAAGGATGCTTTGGGAATAACAGTTCCCAGGTTTTTGGAAGCACATTTGTATAGTGGCCATTTCGCATCCTAGGCTTCCTGTCCCTTTAAGAGCCTCCACTGAGTCTACTTTCAGTTTTAACCCGAACTCTAAGAGCCTTATTGCATTACAAAAGCAAGCTGAAATGCAGAGAGGGAGAGAAGCAGGATTTTGCTTACCTCTCTGCACAATGTTGTAGCACTCTCATTCTGGCTCCAGAGGGAGACTGTCATAAAAGCATACCTTTTTCCAAACAGATTTTTCCAGTGTGACAAAAGGCACACTTTTATGACTATCTCCCTTGGGAGTTGAATGGAAATGCTTCGAGGACATGCAGAGAGGTAAGCAGAAAGCCGCTTCTCTATTACTACATCTCGGCTTACTTTTGTAATGTGGTAAGAATCTCAGACTGCACCCAGAAATAATCCAGTTTGGCTCTGCTTTAACTGACATGGCTCAATGCTATGGAATTCTAAGAACTGTAGTTTTGTGAAACATTTAGCTTTCTTTGTCAGAGACCTCTGGTGCCATAGCAAACTACAATTCCTAGGATTCCACAGCATTAAACCATGGCAGTGTTAAAGTGGCTCATTTCCCCAGTGCAGATGCAGCGTAATAGAATGATCCAAAGTTCTGGACCTATTTTGGAGCACAGTTTTCAGCACCTTGGATAGCACTTCTATTTTCCAGGTGAAAACCTGGGAGGGAATAACTACATCTTCGACATGGATTTCTGCCCACATAAACATCAAGATAGGAAGGGATAATATGCCACATCAACAGGACAAGCCTCGCAATTCAGCTGGCTCTGAGGCAGAAGGTAACCCAAGATATCAAAAAAGGCAGGCTCCTAATGATTTGGGGAAGGTTTGCTGATCCAAACAACACTGGAAAATACTAGCATTCCAACCACTTCACATTGCATTACATTACAATTTCTTGGACCCAGAGAAAGCAAGTCAACACAGCCCCCAAAGAGTCAAAGCAACCTCAAAAGTTAACTTCCCCTGCAATGGACCTGGGAATTCATTGGTTTCAGCATGCCATTCAAAGCTGTTATGAATCATCATGGCTGCACCACAGTCTGCAGAACAGCACCCCCTAGTACCACACCTATGCAACTGCTACTACAACTAAGGCTGCATCCATACTGCAGAAATAATCTGGTTTGACACCACTTTCACTGCCATGGCTGAAGGCTATGCAATTGTGGGAACTGCAGTTTGTTGTTGCACCAGAGCTCTTTGACAGAGAAGGCTAACTATCTCACAAAATGACAAATCCCAGAATGCCATAGCATGGAGCCATGGCAGTTAAAGCGGTCTCAAACTGCATTAATTCTGCAGTGCAGATGCAGCTGAAGTAGCTATGCTCTCCTTTTCACATTTAGTGCTTTCAAGCCAAGTGTCACCCAGCCTATATTTCTCACCACATCCTGGACACAGAATCCGCCCATCTCTCTGCAGTCTATTAAGCCAACCCTTGAGAAGGCAACTCTTTATGAGAAATCCTTGCATCCTTAAGGGTCAGGCAATACAGCCTCAGTAGGGCAGATGGAGGTGGGATGGAGAGAGCCTCCCAAAGCAATGCACTTCCACCACTTGCATGCCCCCCTTCCTTTCTTGCAGGATGATAGCTGCCTCATTCCAATGGCCTGTTTGATGGAGGTCATTGCCAGGAATGAGCCCAGGTACAAGCTCATAAACAGAAAGAACAATCATGCTTTTTACTGGCTTCTGTTTTTTACGAGGAGATGCTGTGAACTGGAAGGAGATAATATTCTGTTCTTGGTCACCCTGTTAAGAAATTATCAGGGCTGTCCACTTAAGGAACTTGCCCCAGGAGGTCCAGGAGAGACCGTTGCTTCAAGGTACTCCCTACCTGAACTCTTACAGTCAGCCCTCCATATCCACAGATTTTTTTTTATCCACACATTCAAGCATCCATGGCTTGAAAAGATCTTAAAAACATAAATTCCAAAAAGCAAACCTTAATCTTGCCATTTTGTATAAAGGACACCATTTTGCTAGGCCATTGTATTTAATGGGACTTGAGCACTGTGTTTAATGGGACTTGAGCATGGGATTTTGTTACCCATGAGGGGTCCTGGAACCAAACTCCAGCAGATACCAAGGCCCACTGTACTTAAAGTCAATCAATTATGCTCAGAATTAATTGAAATGAATGGTCCTTTCTATTAGAAAATTTCTAACCATCCAGCCCTACATTGATTTGACTCAGAGCCACGTTAGTTTGGAATATAAATTCCAGGGATGTGGAAGGACCTTGGAAACTAACTATGCAAAAGAAGTTGTAGCATAAGCTTTTGTAGACTTGGTCTACTCCCTCAGATGCATGCAGATACCACATTTCAAAATTCTCTCCATCATTTGTATATATGGTCGTTCCCCCATATTGGCCTTAGGCAACATCTTCCCTCCTGTGTTTGCCCCTCAATGATCATCCTTAAAACTGAACCTGTTTCTAAGAAAATAGACCAAGTCTACAAAAGTGATGCTACAACTTCTTTCATTCAGTCGGTCTCAAAGGTGCTACAAGATCCTTTTGCATAAAGTAGGGTGAAGCATGTTGACCATAAGACAAAATCCAAATCCTTTTTATGACAATACCTTTAATAGGCCACCCTCAAAGTCCTATAGATCACTGAGCAAGCTTCGGAGGCTACAGGTCTCTTAGTCAGGCAAAGTAGTAGTAGTAGTGGTAGTAGTTGGGAAAAGTGTGTGTTTATGAGAGGTAAGAATGATGATCTTAAAACCATGCCATCCACACGTTGCATAGAGATGTTACAGGATTTGACTCACTTATTCCCTATCACTGGCCATTTTAGCATTATAGTATTTCGTGGAGAGAGAGCCATTATGGTGTAGTGGTTTGAGCATCAGATTAGGACTCTGGAGACCAGGGTTCAAATCCCAGCTTGGCTATGGAAACCCACTGGGTGACCTTGGGCAAATCACATTCTCTCATCCTCATTGCAAACCCTCTCTGGAGAAACATGCCAAGAAAAACCCTCAACAAGGTTGCCATAAGTCAGAAATAACTTGAAGGCACACAACAACAATAATTTCATGTAGAGCTGAAGTCCCTTTTTTTTTCTTTTTTCTTTTTTTGGATGATCACCCCCAGAATCCCTGATTGGGGAATGCTGGACATAACAGTCCAAAGAAAGAAATAACTTCCCCAAGTCTTGGTTTAATGCCATTTTCAAAGCTCCCACTTCTTAAGCGAGAGAAAGAGACCCCACAAACGAATTATGAAAGAAAGGGCTATGAAATGTGCTACTCTGTTCCACACTGTTCTGTGCTTGCTTCTTTACTTATAACATTCTTTCTTTTTTAAAAAAAAAAAAGGGAAAAGTCAAGTCAACCGCTCTGGAAGAAAGCACAAACCCACAATTGGCCACCTCCTGCTTCAAGTGGTAGAGTCCATGCATGCCACCACCCCAGGGCTCTACCACCTCCTTCTTCTGCAGGCTTCCCCCAGACCTAAACAGGCATGGAAAGTGTTTTACATGACTTTAATCCCTAACTGCTGGTTAAGACGCTGTAAGCCGTTTAATGTGCTCTCAGCTTCCCTGTTGTAAACTTACCCCCAAAGGAATACAGCAAAGAGGGGATCAGAAATTATAGGATTTAGTCATCTGCTTACTCAACCAGAATTAAGGGAGGACATGGAGGAGAACCATTGGAAAAGGGCAAAGAAAGAAAGAGAAATAGGAGTAATAACTTCTGAGATCCTACATTAGAATCATAGAATCACAGAGTTGGAAGAGACCCCCAAGGGCCATCCGATCCAACCCCCCCCCCGCCATGCAGGAATACACAATCAAAGCACCCCCAACAGATGGCCATCCAGTCTCTTCCTTAGTGAAAATCTACAATCACATATTTACATGGTGGCTGTGCTATACCACTCTTGTCTAGCACACTGACTTTGTGGGATTTATAGTGTGTGTGCACCTGTGTGTGCATCTGAACTGCAGAAATAATACAGCTTGACACCACTTTTAACTGCCATGGCTCAATGCTATGGGATCCTGGGAATTGTAGTTGGTTGTGTCACCAGAAGTCTCTGACAAAGAAGGCAAATCACAGAATCGCATAGCATTGAGCTGTGGCCATTAAAGTGGCATCAAACTGCATTATTTCTATAGTATAGATGCACCCTGTGAAGGTTCTGATAAGACACTAGTGCCAGAAAGTTGCCCACTTTGCTTTACCCCAGTGAAGGTCTGGAAATGCAGCTGGGAAAACCAGTAGACAACTGGAACAGGCAAGCAGTCACCAAGTAGGCACTTGGAGATACTTCCCCATTCCCTATTTTCATTTTAAAACAAACAAAAACACCCTTAATCCTCTTGTTACTATCAGCTAATAATAATAATAATAATAATAATAATACATTTTATTTATAACCTGCCCCTCTGCTCGGCAATCGGGGCAGCTTACAGCAAGTTAAAAAGTACAACAGTTAAAACATTCCATCATCCCACACCCTCCACCCCCATCCCCAAACCCTCCCACCCCTTAAAACTAAATTAAACTATTTGTAACATTAAAATCAATTCAATCATAAAATACTAAAACCAGTTGGCATACATATCGAGGTGGCCGGAGGGGTGAAAATGGCGGATCACCTCCATTTGGCCAGGCAGTTATTCTGGGAAGGCCTGCCAGAAGAGATCCGTCTTTACTGCCTTTTTAAAGGCAGCAAGAGTGGTCATAAGACGGATCTCGTCCAGCAGGCCATTCCACAGTCTACAGCAGACCCACTGAATTGATGACATTTACTTATGAATTTCAAGTCACCAATGCCACGGTTTATTTATTGGGGCTACCCAATATGATTCAGGCCACTGAAAGTCTCTTGTTACTATCAGTTACATTAGACCCAATGAACTGATGACCTTTACTTATGTATTTCAAGTCACCTGTTCCACGGTCTATTCATTGAGACTAACCAATATGATTCAAGCCACTGAAATTCCACATTTTCCCCACGTCAGGCTTGGAAAGGCTCTGAAGACCATATCAGTTCCCTGGCCATTTGTGTGGAATCATAGGGTTATCACTTTGCAATGTGAAAGGGCCCCAGAAAGAGAGAAGAAACTGTGCTCCATCTCTCTGCAGCCAAAAGAGGCTGTTCCTGTTAGGAGACAATTAGCCTTCATTTTGGATTTTCATTATCTTGCTCAGCAGCAGCCATTGGGGGGGGGGGGAATAATAAAATAAAAGGAGGGTAGATTCTGCAGCGGAGAGGCTGGACTGTTTCAATTCAACGTTCCTCTCAATTAATCCCAAAAGCAAGCAGAAAGAGAAAAAACTCCACACTGTGTGTAAGGACACAGGCTTTCCTCCCCAAAAGGCTGCAAGATAACTAACCACTAGGGATGCAAATCCTCAGCTATTTCATCCTTGCATGTGAAGATGAATAATTACAGTACTTTTATTCCTCCATGGTATTTCCCTGGTATTCGAACACTCCAAAATCTTTTGGAGGAATTCTTCCGCGTAGAAAAACAAATGGGTTTTTGTATGGGGGAAAAAAAATCTGTTTTCTGTGCAAGAAACACTGTTTTTTGTGCAGAAAACTCATTTGCTGCTCAGAAAACAAGGGATATGTGTGGGGGGATTTATGTCTTCCTATGCAAAATAATTTATTTGCAATATTTTGCAATATTCAAATATTGGAAGGAAATTCAACAAAAATTCTGACAGGTCTATTATTCTTCCCAATAGAGTTTGCCAACTGTCATAGTTCATCTCTAACAGTTCATCTTTTTTGACCTGGGAACAAATAATCACAACTATTCTTCCCATCCCTACTATCTGATATTAGAAGGCTGATCTTCCATGTATATCCCAAATGAGATTTCAGAACTTTTATGGAGTTGCATGGGGATGAACAACCTTTGGCCCTCCAAATGTTTCAAACTACAGTTCCCATACCTCCCCCCCAGCATGGCCAATGCTCAGGGAACATTGTAGGAGATGCAATCCACAACATTGAGAAAGTAATCTATTTCCAAAATGAAATGAAATGAAACGGATTTGTGGAGGTTGTGCTGAAGCAATGCCAGTTAAGCGTGACAGCAGAATGGATAGGATCCTCCATTTACAGGAGCAGACTATCTCCAGATCTCAGCTTCTGGGCATAAATGATAGGCAGCAGCCACCAACTTCCCTTCCTGCTCATGAGCTTTCAAAGGAATCTGTCTAGCTGTTGTTAGAAACCAAATGTTTTGGACCAAATTAGATATTGAGCTATTACTTTTTTTTTTTTTTTACGATGGTCTCTGGGGCTCTTTAATTGGAGCAGATTTTCAGTCTCAGAGCCATGAAGTCCACAAATGGGCCTTTAAAAATCCTGCCAAAGAAATCATCCTGCTTCAGAACACCAAACTAATAAACCCAGGAGGACAGAATTTGACCATTCCTCTGAATCAGCTTGAGGAGCAATGGTTGGCAGAACTTAGAAATGGTCATTTCTTGGATTGCAACTCCCAGAATCCCCCAGCCAGCATGCACTCCAGGACTGAATATGTGCAACAGGCTCAATACAATACAAAACTGAGCTGAAGAAGATGTGGACTTCTTTTATATGCTTTATGTAAGCCTGATATAAAACAGGTTCAAGATACTACAGGAGGGCTGTATAGCATAAAACTCTGCTCAGGCTTATGCATTATTTGTGCTATGGAGCCCATGTGAGGAATGGCAGTGCTCAGCGACTGAACCAAAGACACAAAATGTGCAATCCAGTGCACAGCTATGGACAATGTACCGTGCGCATCCATGCATAATGTTCATCCAAGTGCAACAGCACCACATGTGAAACTACAGCTTTACAACCTTGATCTGAAAGCAGCCATTCGGCGTTGGACAAAAATGTCCAACCACATCTGTAGGTCAATATACACCTGAGTAAGACAACAAAAGAAGTCTAGCCCCTGAGCTTCATCTTCTGGCAGATGCTCCAAAATTGGATGAAGCAAATCTAAAACAAAACCGATGAGGTGGTTTTCAGTTCAGGTTTTAAGTCATAAATCTTTACAAATTTCACTTGGGATTTAGACAAAGGACACAAGTTCTATCTGGTGTCCTGATTTTTTTAGGATTCTCACCTGTCTCTCCTTTCTATCTGGGTACTTTCTTCTGGCTAAGTCTGGCTCCATCATAAGACATCCTGAAGACCTTGCCTTGAGTGGAAAGTTTGGGGTAACCTATAGTGATGGAAAACTTTGGAGCATCTGATATGATGGTCTCTTGGAGATGCATCACAGAAGGGTGCCCAAACTCCCCTCTGTCTACAGTAGGCCCTTGGTATCCACTGGGGTTTGCTTCCAGGACCATCTGTGGATACCAAAATTTATGGGTACCAAGAGCAAGTGTGGCGTAGTGGTTTGAGTGTTGGACTACAATTCTGGAGACCAGGTTTCAATTCCCAGCTCAGCCATGAAACCCACTGGGTGCCCCTGGGCAAGTCACATGCTCTCAGCCTCAGAGGAAGGCAATGGCAAACCTCCTTCAAACAAATTGTGCCAAGAAAACCCCATGATTGGTTCACATTAGGGTCTCCATAAGTTGGAAATGACTTGAAAGCACACAACAACAACAACAACATCTGTGAATGCTCAATTCCTATTATATACAATGTAAAATGGTGTCCCTTATAGAAAATGACAAAATTGTGGTTTGCTTTGTGGTTTTTTTTGGGGGGGGGGAATGATATTTTAAAGCTGTGGATGGTTTTAATCCAAGGATGTAGAATCCATGGATACAGAGGACCAACTATATAAGGAACATGGTTGAGTACTTGGAGTAAGTTTGTGCGATGGATGAGGATACTTCACAAAGGAAGAGAGAAAGGGTGTAGCCACATGACACAATTATAGCAGTCTGATACCACATTAACTGCCATTAGCACCATGTCATGGAATCCTGGGATTTTGGTGAGCTACATGGCGCAACACTCATTGGTTTAAGTGTTGGACTACAACTCTAGAGACCAAGGATCAGTTACCCCATCAACCATGAAACCCACTGGGTTGAGACCTTCACCAAGTCACACTTTCTCAGCCTCAGAGGAAGGCAATGGCAAACCTCTTCTGAACAAATCTTGACAAGAAAAGCCCATGGTAGGGTCCCCATAAGTAAAAAACGACACAGCAACAACACAACATTTTGTTCCTTGAACTATACCACTAAAGCCTTCTGACAGAGAATTGTAGCCACAGTTCCAAAAATTGTAGCCACAGTTCCACAGTTCTCATTCATCCTACTTAATTATAGCCCAGTGATCCCATTTTGACTGCTTTGCCTCATTCCTATGGAATCCTGGGATTTGTCATTTTTTGAGAGACTTAGAATCCTCCTCCAGAGAGAGCTGTAGTGCCTCACCAAATTACAAATTCCAAAAGTCCATGGGATAGAACCATGACATTTAATATGGTGTTGCAATTGGATTGCATGGATATAAACATACTGGCATAGCATTTTTACACTAAGTAGTAGGACAGTGAATTTCCCCTATGATGAACTTTTTCCTGCTGGTGCCAAGAGCCTGGGGATTTCAAGACAAGCTTGACTGGCATCATTTCTCTAGGAATATTCACATGGAGAGGTTTAGGGAAATTCCAAGTCCTTGCAACTCAGATTGGATCTTGGTAAAACTATCTTCTGATTCTTTCCTAAATGGGGCAAAGTATGGGAAGGGGTGACAAAGGGACATGCCCTGCCCGCAATCTGTTGCCCTTGTGTGCATAGGGATACCCTGACAATCTCTTCCTTGAAAGCCGTGCAAGGAACAGGACCTCCATCTCTCCCTCCAGAAGGCGGATTTCTTTCAAAGTCGTGTAGATGTTTTCCGGATAACATCACAGCAGCAACAGGAAGATAGCGCAGTTCCCCCAAGACCTTATTACAATTCATACAGACTTCCTAGAATATCAATTAAGGGCAAAAGGAGGCTGCAGCAAGCCACGTTCCCCAGGGTTGGAAGCAACCCAGGGCCTTTTGTGGGTCTGCAGCAGGTGTGGGTTATTGCTAGGGGGAGGGAGGCATTGTCCTGGCACCAGAAGTCTTTTATGGGGAAGGCGAAATATCGCACAAAACTACGCAATGTTGATGGGGCACCAAGAGATTTCTGCGACCCACTCCCAGAGCTAGTCCCAGGATTGCCCAGAAGTGTCTGAAGATGGCCTCACTGGGCCACAAGCCAAGCCAAGGCTCTCCTTTTCCCTCCCTGGCATCGTGCCACCCAGAGTACCAGTCACTCTCCTCGGCTGCTGCAGTTAAAGGCGGCATTTATTACTATTGCTATTATTAAATTTTACCGATCGCTGGATCTGCATTCCAAGGGCTGGCAGGCACAAGGACCTTTTGGGGTGGGATTTATCTTAACTTAACTGTCGGCTTAAGAAATGGTTTTCCAAATGGGAGCCCAGGCATCAAAGCTGCTTGAAAATGATGAGTAGTTCCCTGCCAGGGAACACTTAGTGCCTTTCCAGCCTGGAGAGATTTGCATGATCAGGAAGGATGGGATGGAGAAACCCAGCAAAAGAGGGAGATAGAATGGCCCCAGTACGGCAAGATGTGGTGGGTGGACTGTGCTTCTCAGCATTCATTGGCATTTGGTTGTGGTAGCTCAGGCTGATGGGCTTTGCAGTCTAGTGACATGGGGAGGGACCTGCAATTGCCACTTTGGCTATAAAGGCAGAGGAAGGTGGGGGAGACAAGCTGGAGCAATGGTTATTCATGCAACAATGGCACCAAGTATTTTCAACAGGGATTGGGAGAAACTGTCTTTGTGAACTACAAAGCCCATAATCCTGCACCAGCATGGGTAATGGCAGTGATGGGGTTTTGGAGCCTTGTAGTCTGTGGGGTAGTGGTTTGAGTATTAGGCTACAATTCTGGAGATCAGAGTTCGATTCCCTGCTCAGCCATAGTGAGTGGCCTTGAGGGTGTCACACACTCTCAGCTCCAGAAAGCCCCCGATGGGTTTACCTTGCCATAAATTAAAAATGACTTGAAGGCACACAACAACAACAACAAAACTCCTCAAAAAGGGGAATGTTGACCTTCTAGTCTAAAATACATTTTCCCAAAACCTTCAGTTAGATTATTGTGTGTTTACCCTGACAACAACCCTACGAAGTAGGCAGTTGGTCCCTTGTGGGATTGGCATGGCTGCTGGGCAAGCAACAAGAGCATTGCCCCAACACTCACTAGTGATGCCTCTTGGTCTCCTCTGGTCAGGACTAGCAATGGGATTTACACCAACAGGCCCTTTCTAGTGGAGCAGGGCCATCTATCCAACAGTGGTGAGCTACATGCAGAGCTTGGGAAAGTTACTTTTTTGTAGGGGATTTCCCAGAACACTCCCGCCAGCAGGTCATTCAAAACAAGCAGCTTTTGTAGGCTGTGATGGAAGCCTACAGGCAGGACATGAGGACAAGAGGTCTCTGGTCATGCAGACGGAGGATGATGGGGATTGTAACCCAACACATCTGGAGATTGCAACAGATTGGGGAAAACTGGTGGAAAGAGTAGATCTACAAGACCTTAAAACAGGAAATACAGCAAAATACAGAAATGCAGAAGCAGCATGGCTGGCAGAAGGGAATGCTTGGGTGGTTGGCAGCATGAGTTACCACACTGGGGTTCCTCCATTGAGGAGTCCTACTGAATCAATGGAATTTCCTTATGTGTTGACTTAGCACTGAACAAATGATTATGATTATTTTTGTCTACATGGGACTAGCAACTGCATTTTGGGTTTGCCCTGAATCAGCAAGGAAGCAACTTTCCATTCTTAGGGCAACAGGCCTTTTTTATAGTCCACATCTTCTTTTTCTTCCATTGCTAATCTCCCCTTGCAGAGCTCTCCATTCCTTATCTTCTCAACCTTGACTTTTATTCTCAAGTCCCACAAACCTCAAGAGAGGAAGGACAGACTGCTTTGCTCAGCAGGATCCATGGATGAGATAGATGCTGTCAGGAGACCCTAATATATTCTGGAAGAAAGAGATGCTGAGTTTGACTCTTTAGCCATGGACAGCAGTCCAAGGCTGAGGCTATGGATAGAAAAAGGGGTGTCTGTACTCTAGCACCCTAGTTTTGGAATATTTTCCCCTTGGATGCCCAATTGGCACCTACATTGCCATCATCCTGGTTCCAAGTGAAAACATGGTTGTTTTCAAATGCTTTTGGAGCCCAACTGGTTTTGCATGGGTCCACACATGAGTGTTTTACTCTGGCTTTTCTACTTGTTAATATGTTTTGAGCCTTTTGAAGAATATTGCTTTTCACTGAAAGAGTTGATTTTCTTGTACCCTGAGATCTCTAGAATGACATAACTCTAGAACAGGATACAAATGTTTTAATAAATGAATCAAGAGTCACACTCTAGCAAGCAGAAGTTACGAAAAGTTCCTTTTGGAGACTACAACACCCAAAATCTCACCACTAGCCTGGCCACTGGCCTCTGTGCCACCTGGAACACCTCAACATTTCACCTGATTTGGGAAGTTAAGCAGGGATGGGGCTGGTTGGTACTTGGATGGAAGTCTACCAGAGAAAACCAGAGATCTCCAGGTAGAGCTATGAAAGTAACCTGCTTGAAACCTTGGAGGACCACAATTGGCCATCTTAGTTGCCAGTATTCAGCAGAAGGAAGTTCTGTCTGTGTTGCTCCTGTATTGAACTTTCCAAAATCTATAGTCAATGCTTGTGCTGGTCTATGATCATGATAAAGATGAACTGAACTGAACTGAACTGAAATAGTCAATGTTGCTTCCAGCTAGGTGGATGGATCAATCATTAAAATGGTTGTGACTGGTAACTTCCATGACAGTGGGATGAGGATGGACTCCAGTTCCCATCATGTCTTACTCTTGGCTATGCTGCTTGAGATGATGAGAATTACAGTCCAACTATTCCTGGAAGGCTACCATGAATTTCCTGCCAGTCCAGAGGAATACTTTCCCTTGCAGAAAGCAGAAGTTTACATAGTGGCCAAGAATCCTCTTTGGAAATTCTCTCATGCAAAGGCCACCTTGAATCCCATTTTGGAAGACAGGCAGGATATCAATTCGAAGACTAAATTAAAAAAAATAAGCATTCTTATTTGGTTGTGCAAAACACCAATGTGAAAAAAATGGGGAGTCAGTTGAGGGACAGGAGAAGGGGGAGTCAAGCTCTAAGAGAAAGTTGGATAAGTGCAGCCCAACAGATGTAGCTGGCTAACAAAACAAAAAACCCATCATCCTTTAGACACTACAAATTGCAGACAATGTTGGGGGATTATGGGACCTGCAATCCAGTAACCTCTTGAGGGCTACAGTTGCCTTTCCCTTCAATTATTTTTTCAATAATAATAGGGGATCATTCATTACACCACCATTCCTGAAGGGCCACATGATGGAACCCTGCTGCAGAAACTCAGAGGATGGGATGGATGGGATGGATGGATGGAAAGCACATCTCTGCCCCCCCCCATCCGGCCTTTGGAGCAAGCTCACCCCTGCTCTCCTCGGCAGACATTAACTGGCTAAAGCATCCTTATCAAATGTGACACGTTCCTCGTGCTCCCGCTTGCACTGTGACAGCTGTCGCATTGGGAAGAATTACAGGACCTGGATGAAAACAGAAGCTCAGCACTCTCACAGCATTATCACTGGATTTTCCTGGGTTGATCTGCGGGGGAGACGGAGAGTGTATAGGGAGTGTGGGTAGAGCAGTAGATAAGTATCTGTGCTCAAGGTCTGGAGAAACTATCTCTCTTCTCATCCTGCTCAGACATTGTGGCCAGAATTCTCTTGCAAGCACCTGTGTAAGTTCCACCCATCATCCATCCATCCATCCATCCATCCATCCCATCCATGCATCTATCCCATCCATCCATCTGTCTGGTGCAGTGGTTTGAGTCTTGGACTAGAACACTGGGAGACCAGGCTTCAACTCCTTCTCAGTCATGGAAAGCTATTGGGTGACCTTGCACAAGTTGCACTCTCTCAGCCACAGAGGAAAGCAATGGCTGAATAAATTCTGCCAAGACAACCCCCTTGATAGGTTCACTTTAGGTTCTCCAGAAGTCATCAATGACTCAAAGGCACACAACCAAAATATATATATTGAGAGCCAGCGTGGTGTAATGGTTTGAGCATTAAGCTACAACTCTAGAGACCGGGGTTCAGTTCTCCACTCAGTCATGGAAACCCTCTTGATGACCTAGGGTGAGTCATACTCTCTCAGCCCTAGAAAATCATGTGACAGGTTCACCAGTCAAAAATTGGAAATGACTGAAGGTACCCAACAACAACATATATAGCTATTAGCCACTGTGTAATGGATGTAATTCAGTTCCATCATTGTGTAAGCCAAGTTCCACAAGTGTAACCGATTCACATGGAACCCAGTCCTGTCATCTGTCCTCTAGGTCTTCAAGACCAACTCTATGGTCACCGTCTGTCATAGGTTGACCATAGAATTGTACTGGAGGACCTACAAATGCTGTGAAAAGTGTTCTCTCTAGATCCTCCAGTGCCACTCTATGGTCAACATCTTCAGAGGTTGACCACAGAATTACACTGAAGGACCTACAAATGTCTAGAGAAGTGTTTTTCCTAGGTCCTCAGGCGCAATCTCTGGCCAACGTTGACCATAGAGTCAGACTGGAAGACCTAGAGATTCCTAGAGAGAAAATATTAATCAAATTTGTGAATAATCAAATCCGCCAAAGTCAAAAGTCGCAAATGTACATCAGGCCCTGATGGGGAGCCCACACATGCAATTTATCCATCTTTTGTACCTAGAACAAAGGTGCCAAAGGGATTCTAGTCTACATACATGCAGCAAGCAAAGAGTTAAGCAGTGACCTAGAAAGGCAAAAGAGGTCACCGCATCACCTCCTTCTAGGGTCTGATGCTGGGAGGTCCCCGCAAGCTCAGGGACTGGCAATCTCTTCGCCAGCTGAGACCAGAGTTAAATAAAACCCATCAGTGCCCCCAAGCTGTTGCCTTTTTAGGGAGAGGGAAGAGGTGAGAAGGATGCAACCACACCATATTTTGCTTGACTTTACTATCCCACTCCTATTGTTTGCACCACACTGTGTGACCAGAGGATAGCCCTATAGCAGGGTCCTGCACCTGTTCATCTCCCCTCTCCCACCCGATTAATTTACTCCGTCCAGATTATAGTGTATCTCAAAGGGTGCATCTACACTGTAGAAACCATGCAGTTTGACGCCACTTTCGTTGCCATGGCTCTATCCTGCAGAATCCTGGGATTTGTGGTTCGGTGAGACACCAGCCTCCCTTTGGCAGAGAAGGCAAAAGATTCCATAGGATGGGACTACAGCCCTTAAAGTGGTGTCAAACTGCATGGTTTTTACAGTGCAGATGCACCCAAGGAGGAAGAATAGAAACCATCAGACTCTAGCAAAGGCAAAGTAAAAAACTCCCGATGGTGCTTAATTTCCAAGGCATGGGACTGAAAGGATGAGAGTTTGGACCCACAGGTGAGATGCATCACCTTTGCACAAAATGTCCGGGGCTTTGACCTGGATTTTGTCAGTCAGCTAGCAGCAGTTTCTTGGTAACAGCCTATTCAGACACAATAGGGCATGCATCCAAGTAAACATACATCAAGACTGGAATGAAAACTATTCCAGATTTCAAGTAAACTTAATCTTCAATCCTTAGTGACATATACTCTGTACACACTCAAAATGCTCTTGTTTCGAAGCACCTAATCTCACCAGCACTCAGAGCAAACTCTTGTTTCTGAGTCCTGGTTCTTTGAAATGTGAACAAGGAACGAGCCAAAGGGAGGACAAGGAAGTGAAAACAGAAGTCCAAAATAACTTAAAGAGGAATGATTCCCTTAGACACCTCAACATTAGGAAGAACTTCCTAACCATAAGAGCTTTTCAACAATGGAAGATGCTGTCTTGGAGAATGGTGGAATCTCCTCCTTTGGATGTTTTTAAACAGAGGCTGGATCTGTTGCAAGGAGTGCTTTGATTGTGTATTCCTGCATGGCACAAGGGGGTTGGATTGGATGGCTTTTGGGGACCCTTCCAACTAGGAATCTAGGATTGGAGAGAGAGAGAAAACACCAATTTTGACAGTGCCGTTCCTCCCTTCTCCTCTAGGGGGAGCCAGAGAACACTTCTGCCCAGAACAACCCACCTTTCCCCATATATATATATATATATATATATATATATATATGTTTATATTTTAAACTCTCTATCTATCTGTCTATAGATAAGGGAATTATATATATATATATATATATATATATATATATATATATATCATTTAATACTTTTTAAATTGTCTAATACAGAGATCACTTCTGCCCAGAATGACCCACCTTCCCCTATCTATCTATCTAGATAGATAGAGAGTTTAAACTATAAACATATATATATTTAAAAAAAACAAAACGGCGCAGGAGTTGCAAGTGGAGCATCAATGCACTTTGGGTTTTGCAAACGTCTCTTTCTCCCAGCCTCACAGCAGAAGCCTTCCATGTTCTGGTTTTATTTTTTAAACTGGGAGGGACAGGGGCCCCTTCCTTCTGTCACTACCCCATTTAAAAAGAGGAATCTTGCGTCTTGCAAGGGGGAAAAGCGATCAAAACTACTGAAGCTGGCTAATCCCATTGCAACTTTGCCTGCTCCAGAAGATGCTCGGTGGCTTTTTATCTGCTCCCAGAAAGATAAGGGGGGGGGGGGGAGAGAGAGAGAGAGAGAGAGAGAGAGATCACCTCTCCAACCAGCATTAGGAAATGCAACCCAGGCTCGATGTTACTTCTATGCCCCCCTTCCAAAAATTAACCCCCCCACCCGGGGGAAAAACAAGGACCCCATATTGGAAATGCCCCAGTTGTTTGCAATGGAGCCCAGCTGCACAGATCCCTTCCCTGCCCCCCCTTTTAGAAACCCAGATCCATCCCTAAAAGCCTCTTTAGAGCTGGAGGATTTATTTGCAGGGTTTGGCAGGGCTCTTTCCAACAGGCCAAGGGGCGGGGGGAGGGAGGGAGGGAAAAAAGGAGGACAGCTGGGGGGGGAGATAGAGAGAGAGAGAGAGAGAGAGAGAGAGAGAGAGAGAGAGAGAGAGAGTCCCCCCCCCCCCCGAATCGAAAATGCAGCAAAAGATGAGCCACAGAAAAGGGGGGAAAGGCAGGCTGAGAACCGGTGGCTGGTCTGCTCCCTTCTCTTCTTGGGGAAAGAGGAGGAAGAGGCAGACAAGGGGGCATTTATTCTCTATCCCCCCCTTCCACCCCCACCCCCACCCCCACCCCCACCCCTTGCAGGACTAAATATTTTAAAAAACAACACTTGCAAGTCTGTTCGGCCCCTTTGCAAAAGGCCTTAGGATGCAGGCACCCCCCTCCCCCTTTCCTCCTCCCCCAAAAAAGCCTCCAACTTGGATGCTCTTCTTCTTCTTCTTCTCTTTTTGCAAGGGACATTTTGGGTGCTAAGAGGGGGAAGCCATCCTGCGGAGGGGAAGAGAGGGAGAGGCTTCATTCAGGGCTTCTTCCTCTTGGAAGGAAGGAAGGAAGGAAGGAAGGAAGGAAGGAAGGAAGGAAGGAGAGAAAGAAGGGAGGAAGGGAGTCCAAGGATGGGAGAAGAGAAGTCCCCCTCCCTCCATTGCAACCCACGCTTGGCTTGTGCCTGATCCTGAAGAAGTGAGGGATCGAGTCTGGAGGAAAGTCAAGGGGCGGATCTCTCGCCTGGATCCCTTTCCATCCCTCTTCCCAAAGACCAAATCCATCCCTTTCTTCTCGGCTTTGCTTTTTGGAAATTAATTCCTCGCATAAATACATAGATAGAGCTGTATGTATATAAAGAGAGAGAGAGAGAGAGAAAGAAAGAGGGATAAATAGAGATAGCTCCATCGATCGATCGATAGATAGATAGATACATGGATGGAGGGATGGATAGAGATATAGGTCTATAGATAGATAGATGGACAGACAGACAGAGGGATGGAGGGATAGAAAGATAGATAGATGATAGATAGATAGATAGATAGATGAAGATGGATGGATGGATATTTAGACAAATGATAGAGAGATAGAGGGATGGATGGATGGATGGATATATACATCCATGGATGGATAGATAGATAGATAGATAGAGAAGGATGGATAGTTAGACAGGCAGACAGATATATATATATATATATAGAGAGAGAGAGAGAGAGAGAGAGAGAGAGAGAGAGGTATAACTAATAGATTCATAGATCTCTATGTAGATATAGATAAATACGTATGTTCGAGACAGAGAGAGAGAGAGGTCTATATAGATATAGATATATAGGTATGATAGAGAGATAGATAGAGATAAATATGTACATTATCCATGAATGATGGGCTGCCTGTCTTACCTGGTCTTTGTTCAGCAGGACTTTAAAATCTTCCAAGAGGAGGCATCCAGGGAGCCGAAGTTTGCCATCCCTTGGGTTTGGGGTCGATCTTCTTTGGGGGCGGAGGGGGTTATATCTTTTTTTAAAGAGAGAGAGAGAGAAGGAAGAAAGGTGGCTATAATAAACGGGGGGGGGGGGAGGAATGGAGCTGGTTTTGTAAAAAAGAAGAAGAAGAGGAAGAAGGGGGAAAGTTGTTGTCCTCCTCGGAAGTTGGGGCGGCCAAAAGAAGCTCCTCCGCGAAGCCTCCCCAGAGAAAAGGCTTTTTTGGGAGGAAAGGAGGGGGATCAAAAGGGGGGGGGGGTCCTTTCTCTTCCTCTTCCTCTTCCCTCCCCCCACCTGAAAGGAGGGGGGAAGGGTCCTTCCCAGGCCTGGATCCCTGGATCCCGTCACTTGGACTCCCTCCGGAGTGGATCCCAGATCTGGGGGTGCCGAGGGGGGCAAGGGCTGGGGGTGCCGAAGGGGGGGTTGGTTGGCATCTTCCTGGCACCTGGCCCCTTTCCTTGCCCACTGCAGCCCTCTTCTCTTCCTCCTCCTTCTCCTCCTTTCCGCGTTCCCTTCTTCTTCTTCTCCTCCTCCTCCTCCTCCTCCTTCCAGCAGCAAGCAAGGCGCACAGCTCCGGTTCCTGCAGGGCTGGAGTGTGTGTGTGTGTGTGTGAGCTGTCTGTGTTGTGTGTGTGTGTTGTGTGTGTGTGTGATGCCAACAGCAGCACCAGAGAGGCTGGCAGAGAAGAGTTTGCGCGGAGAGGGAAGGGAGGATGGATGCAAGAAAGAAAGGAAGAAAGAAAGAAAGAAAGAAAGAAAGAAAGAAAGGGGGGGGGGGGAAAGAGAGAGGAAAGGGAGGGGATGCTTAAGGAGGCCCTGGAGAGATCCAGGTTGGAGAAGGAAGGAAGGAAGGAGGATGGAGGGTGGTGGAGACCCTCTTGGAGCCCTTCCCACGTTACGTTTCCCTCCAGGGGCAAACCCGTGTTTGGCTTCCCTCCCTCCTCTGAGGGATGCTCAGCCCTCCTGGTCCTCAGCTTGCTTCCAAGGCTCTGGAAGAAAAGGGAGATCCTCCTATGCCTATCCCTAATGGCACCAGATCTGATCTGGTCTGGGAAGCTAAGCAGGGCTGAGCCTGGTTAGCCCTTGGGTGGGAGGCCGCCAAGGAAGACCGGCTGCTATAGGTTATATTAGAGAGGAGGGACAGGGATAAAGCATCTCTTGGGGTCCCTTGACTAAGGAAAACCCTTCTGGGGTGGCATAAAGAAAGAAACTTTAAAGCACATAGATACACACAGAAAGACCCCTCAAGGCACCAGATCTGGTCTGGTCTGGGAGGCTAAGCAGGGCTGACCCTGGTTAGCCCTTGGATGGGAGACTGCCAAGGAAGACCTGGTGGTATAGGACTGGGATACTGTATTTCTGAGGATCCCCTTGCCTAAGGGGGAAAAGATCCTGTGAAATTCATGGGGTGGCCCTAAGTCAACAGGCCCAGTTCCTCCTGTATATGAAGGCACATAGATACACACAGAAAGAGCCCTAAAGGCACCAAAGGCCATCTGATCTTGGAAGCTAAGCAGGGCCAGCCCTAGTTAGCCCTTGGATGGGAGGCCACCAAGGCAGACCAGGTGCTATAGGTTATATTTGAGAGGAGGGACTGGGATGAAGCATCTCTTAGGATCCCTTCCCTAAGGAGAAGCCTTATGGGGTGGCCATAAGTCAACAGGCAACTTGAAGGCACATACATATATACACACAGAAAGACCCCTAAATTTACCAGGTCTGGTCTGGTCTGGTCTTGGAAGCCAAGCAGGGTCAGCCCTGGTTAGTCCTTGGATGGGAGACTACCAACGAAGATGAGGATGGAACTGGCAAAACCAGGCAAAAAATCTGAGGAATCCTCAAGAATCCTTGGAAATTCATGAGGTTGTTGTATGTCTATATGTTGATAGACAACTTGACGGCACATATGCACACACACACACACACACACACACCTGTCCTTAAGAAGGCTTTTTCTTGGATAGCCCACAATCCTATGCATAAGTCTCCTGATTACCTATGGTGGCCCCATGAATTTCATAGGACTTTCTTAGGCAAGGAATATTCACAAGCGGTTTTGCCAGTTCCTTCCTCTAAAATACAGCACCTGATATTGGTTGGTGGTATCCCATCCAGATACTAACCAGGCCAGAGGTTGCTTAGCTTCCAAGATCATAAGGGACCGGATGCCTTTAGCCTATTTAGCTTTATTGCATCAGTCAGAAAAGGAACCTGGGATCTTATGTATGTGCTATGTTATCCTACAGGTCAGAATAAATCTGCAATCCTTTACATGTGTTACTGTGTTCTAGAGGCAAGAATAAATTTGGGATCTTGTGTATGTGAGACTTTATTCCAAAGGTCAGAATAAACTTGCAGTCATATGCATCTGTTGCTTTATCCCAGTCGCGAGAATAAAGCTGGGATATAGGTGCTGTTTTATTTTAAAGGTCAGACTAAACCTGCAATCCTATGCATGTGTTGTTGAAAAAGAAACCTTGACTGGCTGTTCGAACTCAACAACTCATACTTATAACTCTGGGGTTTGTTTGGGGTTTTTTGGTCTCCAAAGGAAGACTGAAGCTGTGTAGGAGGATGAAGACAGGGTCAACCCCCCCCCCCAAAAAAAAATCAAATGAGAAAGCAACAGCCTTTCCAAATTCCTATCAGAATTGTGTGAAAGCGTATTGTTGCTCTTGTGCACTTTCAAGTCATCATCAACTTATGGTCTAGTGGTTTGAGGGTCAGACTGCGACTCTGGAGATCATGGTTTGACTCCCCGCTCAGCCCTGGAAACCCACCTGGGAAAGTCACACACTCTCCGCTCCAGAAAAAAAAAAAACCATGATATGGTCACCTTAGTATTGCCCTAAGTTGGAAATGACTTGAAGACACACAACAACAACAAATGATCTGAAAGACCATCATGGCCACAAGGAGAGGAAGAACAGATTCATGTTGTTGGGTGTAGGAGACCTTCAGACCACTTCCAGGAGCTTTCCAAGGTGCTGCACCCAATGTCTTCCCTGTTACGTTCAGCACCTTGGAAAATTCCTTTGGACTAAAGACCAGAGTGGATTCACACCACTGCTATGGGATCCATCAGCCCCAGATGGATGTCAATGGAGTTGAACTGACATCCAGTTGAGATTAACCAACAAGATTCCAGCTGTGCAGTTGTGCATTCTTGGACAGTGTGTAACTATTTATCAAAGCATTCGATGTACAGCGTGAGCTGCTGGATTGCAGAAAGAGCCACTGCTCCTTCCCCATTACACAAGGGGACAAGAAAGAGGCACATTGGTAGGAACACCCTCAGGGTACATCTACACCATAAGAATAATGCACTTTGACACCCGCTTTAAGATCTCTCTGTTGAAATCAAGTTGGCTCCAGGTATGAGATGTTTCCACCAAACAGTACAGATTTGTTTGTTTGCCTGAGTGTATTTCTATTCATTTCCTTACTTGTTAGCCTCGTAGGCTATCCCCCAGGTTTTAATGAATGCCTTTTATTAACAAATCGTTTTAAATTAATTAATTTACTCTCATTATTGTTTTATCCTTGTTTCGTTATCTTTGGCCATTGGTTTCACCCTATCCTGTTTTAATTGTGGAACTGCTGTAACTTATGAAGAAGCCTCTGTCAAGCTCAGAATGGCAGAAAAGCAAAAATGGAGAAATCTGCAGAGTTTTCCAAAGCCTTGATGAGATTTCCTTCAGCGTAACCGTTGCATAGGATGAGATGGCAACACCCACATTTTGATGTAACAGTTGGTGGAAGCCATGTGGACAGATGGAGGGTGAGAGAGAATGTGTGGTGGTGGTGGGGAAGAAGCAGGATCTCACTGGTGAGGAGGATAGAAGAGACAGAGATCTTCATATTCAGACATAACAGTCATGCTGAGGTTCCAGGCTGGGAGTCCGGAGATGCAGATGCTGAAAGGAAGGGACACAGAGAGCCTGATTCAGTCACTCACCCACTATTTTACAGAAAGCATTTAAGGAGGACTTGGGTGAATCATCTAAGATTGGGAGGAGGAATGCTCAGGATGTCATTGCAATGCAAATGTAGACCAAAGAAGACAACCCATTGCAGACAGTAGTAGCTGGTAAGGGTGATGCATCTTCACTTGAAAGGAGCTATGGAAAGTGCTCCAGCTATATCGTGGAACATGGTTCAGCACCTTGGATCATGTCTTTTACATCCAGCTCTATAACCCAGAATATATTTATGGGCCCTCAGACATGGAAGCCACCATTAGTGTCACAATTTTATCCCATGTGTTGAAGCCTACCCACCCCAAATAGGTTCCATGCCTTGGATAGTTCCTTTATAGTTCAAAATAAATCCTGGAGCAGATTCCTTTGCCCTAGTGACATGGGGACAAGCCGCTGGAGGTTGCAGGTGGAATTTCAGATGTAGAGATGTTACAAATAGGTAAGTTCAACCCAACTCAGGTACCAAACCTATTAGGTGATCTCTGGAGCCAGTTTAACGTACCTAATAGGGTTAGAATTAAAAGGCAAATCATGTACATCTAGCCAAGTGTTTTGGAGGAATGATGGGAAGAAGGACAACAGCTGCAGCAATGATGGACCGCCTTTTGGTGAAGCTTATTTTGTTTTTTGCATTAAAAAAAACAAATAAAATTCTTTCCCACATCATTAAGCTGGAAATCTGGCATGGCTTATAGTCTGAACTTTAAGAAGTTATCCATTTTGGGGTTATGAGTCTTCACATTGGAGAGCTCTTTTAAAGTTCAAGCTAAAATCCAATTTGGATTCCCATGTCAAGGACCAGCTGCCAATGTCTCTTGTATGGCAATCAACACTAGCATTAGAACCATGGAAGAATAGTAGCTTCCATGTCAGTGGGGTAGGAAATCCATTCCTTGTTTTGAATTGGGTTAAAAGGAGATTCCCCAGGATACTGAACCTATTTAGGAACCTGGGCTGGATTCCTTTGACATGGGACACCAGTTTCTCCTGCATAGGAGGCTTAGAAACAAGTTGTTTTGGTGTGCAGGGTGCCACTACTCAGGAGCATTGCACAACACCAGTTTTTGAGGAACTGCTGACCTTTGTCTGCCGCTGCCACAAGTAGCAGACCATCGAATCAGAGGTGTTAAGATTTTTCAAGAGAAATACCTCCAGGCCTTACACAGACTCTCTTCACTGAGGCTTTGAAACTACTTCACTTAATAGAGATGGCAGACATTTCTGATGCCTCTCAGCAGTCATGGACATTTGTGACTGGCTGACCTAGTGCGATGCTCGGACTTTGGTCCTTGAGGTCTCCTCCAACTCTAGGCTTCTATGATTGTAAGGCTAAAGGAGAAGACTAAGGGAAGAATGCTAGCAACCAAAATAGGGTTTGGGGGTTTTTTTTGTGTGTGAGGGAGGGGAAAGGTCAGTTTGGATGGAGGATGAAAGCTTCCTTGGAGACCAGGGATATTTGATAGACCATAGAAGTATGTGGGAGGCAAGTGCTGAACCTCATCAGTTGCTTCGATGTACTCACTCAAACCTGGAGGTAACAGGTAATCTGAGCATGATGACTTACAGCAAGCCTATCAGCTGCAGAACACGGAGAAGTTACTTTTTGCAGTCGGGGATTCTGGGAGCTATTGTTCCAAGGGGTACTTCTCTAAGCTCAGATTGGCCCTGAGAGTTCAGTGAACCTCCCATGTTCAAAGGCAATACACCTCAACATATCTGAGAGCTTTTGCCTTCCTCCCTTTGCAGTGAATTCCCCAAATGCATCTGGTCAGCTGTTTGCTGTGGCTGAAAGAGGATGCAGGACTAAGATGGACTTGCCTTCTGCTCTATCCATCTGGACTTTTGTTATAGACACTGCTGCCCTCTCCTGGCTCATTTAAGATCTGCTCTGGAACAAACCCATAGAAGGCCAGCCTTCCCCAACCTATCCCCCTCCAGATGTGCTGGACTATCATTCCCATCATTCCCAGTCAACACGTCCCTTTCCGATGGGAGTTGTTAGCCAACACATCTAGACAGGGGCCAGGTTTGAGAAAGCTGCCATGAGAGGACATTGTTTTGGAGCCTCTGTGAATTAATTCATTATAAAAAGGAAGACATTTTGCTTTATTAATGGGGGAAGGGGGAACCTTCATTAGCTGAGCTGCCATCCCCTGGTTAAGTGCATGCTACCAATAATGGCAAATTAGTGTCTGTGTGATAATAAACATGGAGGAAAGAAGCCGTAATTAAAAGCAATTAGTAGAGAAAGACTAGCACGCCACAATATAGCAATACCCTCATAAATGCAATTAATAAGTGCATAATACAGGGAATACCCCGGGATTAATATATGCAAATACTGATACATTGCAGCTGCATGAGAGAGGAAATGCCCCATAATAAGCTTTAGCTGATAAGCAGCCACTGAGTCCAGCTACGGTCACTGTGGAGGTTTAAGCATTTCATCTTACTGGGCAAGAAGTCTGAACTTTGCATTGTAAACAAAGGAAAAGGAAGCAGAACCCAGCCTTTAAATTACCAATGGGCTGAAAGGCTGGGGTTGCAAGAGCGGGGTTTGATTCATTAAATGCCACTATGGATTGTTTGTGCAATATTACCCAGGCTTTTATAACACTTTCATAGCACTTCCAAATCTGGTGGGGAGCATCCACTTGCGTAAAATACCAACAGGACTCTGGACAATCTGAGAAGAAAGGTGGTCAGAGGGGAGATCCCCTTCCTGGATATATGTCAAATTTGCAAAAGTCTTCAGTTTACCTATAGATCTGGGTACTAGCTTTAGTAGCTCCTGTAAACAAGTCTAGGTTGGTTGGTTGGTTGGTTGGTTGGTTGGTCTCCTTACAAGTTAAACTGATGGTCCAACATAGTGTTTAAGGACTTGGATTTTGTCTTGTAAGTTTCAGACCTGCCTCATAGTGGCCATTCATAGAATATCCATATCCACTCTAATACCAAAATTTCCTTTACAGCAAACATTCAAGGGTAGCTGTGTTGGTCATTTAGCAAATTCAAACAAAAATCCATCCGTGATCCCTTCCTTGGCCAACCAAAATGCACAATATCCTTGTTGCAAGCTTTCCAAGCTTCATGGGCTTCTTCTTCATCAGGCAAAATGTTACAAACCAAACAGAAGAAAAAGCAATTGGAGATGTTAGTCATATTTTGGTGGATGTAGAGGTAAAACATGTGAATTCAGTCCAAATTTAAGAAGAAGAAAAATGTTTTACCTTGGTTGAAGTTCCCAGTCCACAGGCTATTCTTCCTGGTTCCCCTGTTGCAGCTACAATGCGGTATCTCATAATACAGAAAACATTCAGGGGGAGCTGTGTTGGCCATTTAGCAAATTCAAACAAAAATCCATCAGTGATACCTTTGTTGGTCTGAAGCTCCAATTGCTTTTTCTCCTGTTTGGTTTGTAACCTCTTGCCTGATGAAGAAGAAGCCCACGGAGCTTCAAAAGCTTGCAACACGTATATTGTGCATTTTGGTTGGCCAAGAAAGGTCTCACTGATGGATTTTTGTTTGAATTTCCTTTGCAGCAGTGGGTCTCAACCATCTGCCCCCTAGATGCTTTGGGTTTCAGCTTCCAGAAGCTCTAGCCAGCAAAACCAATATTCAGGGATTCTGGGAGTTGAAGTACAAAACACCTGGAGGGTGAAAGGTTGAGAACTGTTGTTTTAGAGCATTTATTGTCTGGAAAGCTGGACTGGACTCCCCCCTGAGACCAAAGTCTGTCCTGTCTCTTGAGTGATGCTTCCTGTGTGCCTTTAAAGAAATTAAAAGTTCCTTGCTGTGCGTTATGGAGCAATTAATGCAAATTCGTGTGACACTGCAGATCAAATTTAACTGGGGCTGTACACATAGGTTGTAACTAGAGTGGCAGTTGCAACCAGGAAGGTTATAAGACCAGGGCATGGTAGGAAAGAGGAGAAATTAGGTCTGTCCTTTCAGGCAATCAAAATGAGTCCTACTGACATGCTTTATGGTGAAACTGGCATCTATAATTTTGTTACAAAATAATCTCAGCTGTCATCAAGAAGAGGCTGCAAGAATCCAAAGCAAGGGACCTGACCCAGGGTTGTGATGCTCAAATTACACTCCTCAACAAGAAGGTAATTAATACTTTCTGGCTTGAGCCTGTCCTCTAGTTTCAACTTGAGGCTCCAGATAAAAACTCCAGGTTTTTGCTCATCCCTTGGCTGAAAGTTATAACTGCTTCTGATATGGTATCACTTGCTTTGGAGTTTGATTTTGAAATGGATTGAAAAAGAGAGTGGTAAACACATCAAAAAAAAGAAGCCCAGAAGATTAAAAAAAAAAAAAGATGTTGCTGAGCTTTTCCTCTCAAGCTCAGAATTAAAGGTCTTAGGGAGCTTGTGACACTAGGACAGAACAAGAATTTCAGACATAAATCCCCAGTTCTTTTCGGGTTTACATTATGATATGAGCTGGTTCTGATGTGAGTGGGAGCAGGGAATCCCCTCTGGGTTTTAATCTGAATTTGAAGGGAGACATTCAAGGTGCTAAATCCTTTCCTTCAAACAGGTTCAGGGCTTCAGAAAGTTCCTCCAACATTCAGAGAATGGCTTTGATATTAGTAGTCCAGGGATGGACACTGTCTTGGAATATTGGACTATTCTAGTCCAAAAAAAGGAAATGCACCAATATCCATCCTGAGCAAGGTGGTCCACTGGCAAAGTGGATCCATGTCAGTGGGGCAATGAATCCAACCTGGGTTTTAGCTTGAACTTTAAAGTTCCTATTTGGAGGATCTTGACAGCAGAGCCAGCATCCACCTTTGCTCCATAAATCTCTCAAGTTGCCACAGATATGTGCCTCTCATTTCTGCAAAGAATTGTGCAACCTTGTCATAGCCTCCTTTGGCTTAGTTTTCAGCACTTTAATAAATCTCACCACAGATGAAAAGAAAAGGAGAGGGTAGCTTCCAACACAATGCAACTGTAATTGTTTTATTTTCAGGATCATTTCTTTTAATGGCAAATGTCTGAGGTGAGGAGACCTCCGCTTTCCCTGGGCATCACAATCAGTGTGTCCTCGGCGTGCCCCACAGTTCAACTGAAAGTAGATTGAAGTGAGTGGAGCACAACAAGAAATTGATAGCGTAGCGTAGCCTGCATTTCTTTATATAACCCCAACGTTATAAAGAACACTTTGGGAGACATCATAAATAACCATGCCACAAAGGAACCAGCTGTGGCTGGTGGCTTCTATGTCCAATGGGGCAGTGAATATACTCTGGGCTTTAGTCTGAACTTTAATGTTTTGTTGTTGTTGTTGTTGTGTGCCTTCAAGTCATTTCTGATTCATGATGATCTAAGATCATGGGGTTTTCTTGGAAGAATTTGTTCAGAGGAGGTTTGCCCTTGCCATCCTATGAGGTTGAGAGAGTGTAACTTGTCCAAGGTCACTTAGTGGGTTTCCATGGCTGAGCAGGGATTTGAACCCTGGTCTCCAGTGTCCTAGTCCAACTCCGAAACCAATACACTATGCTATCTTTAGATGGTGCCATCTAAAATGCTGAACCTACTTTAGGGATGGGGTTTAGCACCATGGATAACTCTTGCAAAATTTGGACTGAAACTCTGGAACGGATCTATGGCTCCATTGGTATGGAAGCCACCATTATCATGGACTTCAACCATGAGTTTCCACCACCAAGAGTGACCAAAGAGGACTGAAGAAAAGAAAAAGAGATAGAGAGAAAAGTAGACTGTGGATGAATGAATGTGAGTAAATTACAGGAAGATGAACTTCAACTTCATCTCTCTTTGGTCCTAGAGCAGATCAAGCCAGAATGACCAAACTGAGGCTGTTGTACTTTGGCCACATCATGAGAAGGTAAGACTCACTAGAAAAGACAATAATGCTTGGAAAGGTTGAAGGTAGAAGAAAGAGAGGTAGACCACCTACTAGATGGATAGACTCTATTAAGAAGGTCACAGGCATGAATCTGCAGGACTTGAGCTGAGCAATGGAGGACAGGGAGTCTTGGAGATGTCATCCACAGGGTCACCATGGCTCCAAGTCAACTCAAAGGCACAGTAAAGATGCACCCACAGCCATGAGGCATTAGCCTGAACTGAGTGCTGCCAATTGGAGAAGATCCATTGACTCAATTGTTGAATAGGGAACCAATGCATAAGTAAATCCCAGTGGTGCAGTGAGTTTACTCTCGTCGGACTAACAGGAGCCAAGCCATACATTTGGAAATGCTCTTCAACCACACGCACTATGCGAGTACCTTTCTGTTGAGTGCAGACACTTCCGTAGTTCACATCCTTCTCCTACATAGAAGAGAGAGCCCCACATGAGATGCTGACAGCTGTTAACACTTTTGAGAAGTTGGAATATTCAGACACATTCTGTAGCACCTCAGTACCTGTGCCAAGAACTGCAGAAAGCTCATTTCAACAGCAGCCAAGGCAAGTTGCAGCCAACGACGGCTGCGGTTTCAGAGACCGCTGCCTCCTTTACCACTGGATGTTTCCCCTTTCTTTCTTTTTGTCAGGTTGCATCTGATTTACAGGACAAATTGGCAACCCCACTGTTTTTCATCCTCATCAATACGTTCTCTCTTTTTATCCAATGTCCCATACTACTGCTGTGATGGCCATAAAGCTTAAATTTTTCTGTGTTGAGAGCATTAATTGTGGCTGGAGGAGGCAGATCTAACAATATGAAAAGTATCCGTTCCTCTGTTTGTCTGTGTTTGCATATAGGTATATAGGGATCTTCATTCTTTGTTAATTGCTTCCTTCAAGAATGAAATAAGAATAAGAACTTATATATTGCTTTCCCCCAAAAAATTGAGACACAAAGTGGCTTACAAATTAAAGGAAAATACAATTAAAATCATACAAAAGTGAGCATTAAAATAGAATTAAACTAGTGTAGTGTTGAAAGGTATCACTCGTCAAAAGAATAAACTAGAATTAAAAATATGAAAGTGCATAAAAACTGTACACATTGAAACAATTAAAAATACTTTAGTGTTTAAAATACTAGTGCATTTTAATGCATTTCAACTATAAAAATAAAATATCTACCGACCTTTAAATGAGTAATTTTAGTCATTCACACACACACACACACAATGCAAGTCTTCAAAAACTTTGCCATTTTCAAAAAAAATTCACAGTTTTGGAATGATTCTGCACAAAATTTGTTCTTTGCCGTTTTGCACAGACAACAGAATTTTCTGCCCACCAAATAATATTTCTGCAGAGAATACAATATTTCTGCAATAGAAAATGCTGTTTCCTGCACAGAAAATCTCTGCATAGGTAACCCTACTATGGTCAGTGCACTCATCCTTCTGGAGAGATCAATGTTGGAGCTCTAGTTTTAAAAACAAAGCTGGAATGCATCTTGTTGCAATTATAAGCTCTGCATGGAGAACTTGTTCAGCTTGAATAAAAATATCGACAAGGACATGGATTTATCTAGACTCTTACTAGCTTGTTTGATGCATCAGGCTGGAAGGTTGGTTCTCCTTAAGGCTAATTAGTAAGGATTTTTAAACAAAACAAATATCCAGTTTGTGGAACAGCTTCAGCTAACATAAGGTTGACATTTGGTGGTTAAGAGGTATACGCCGGTGTTTTTGTAGGGGGGGAAATGCGTATGAAGCCGTGTTGTTAGAAGAAAGGCTTTTTTTATTTGTTCAGCTAATGCATTTCAGATGTTAACTCTTCTTCATTAGCTAATTCTTCTATTCCTTTTTTCTGGTATCATAGCCAGAATTTCTAATGTTAAGTGATCATTTAATGAAGGCACACAATGGCAACAACATTCAACATTCTTTTGGATTATGACACTCCAAGGATAACTGAAGCCTTTCTTGTCAGTGGGGCAGTGAATCCGCTCCAGGTTTTAATCCAGGATTTAAAGTGGGTGAACTCTGCTCCTAAATAGGTTCAGCACCTTGCCAAGGGCCTTTAAATACAGTGAAAACCTGGCATGAATACAGCAAAGAGTGACACCATTGCAACTCCCATGAAAGTCCTCAGCCTGCATGTACCCAAAAACCGGAATTTTTCCAAGTTCAGGTTTTAAACCAGAGCTGGGCAGGTGGCAAGGTTAAGGGAACATATTGGCACTTGGGTGCATTAAATATCTTCAAACCTCTCCAAGAAAAAAAAGGTCTCCAGTGTTTTTGGGAGGGGGGTGAAAGACATTTTCAGCACATTTTTGGTGCTCTCTGGGCCATTTTGGTCAACATCCAGGTCATTTTCTGTTGGAAGACTTGCCAAGGCAGGTGGGAAAGTGTGGTCAAATTACAATAAGTTTCATGCAAAATGTTTGCACCAGTTCCAAAATGAGGAATTGCAAAGGTTGGGTGTGTGTGTGTGTGTGTGTGTGTGTGTGTGAAATGCACAGAAAATCCTTGCAATCCTACTCAACAGGAAGAAAACCTTTGCAATTCTTTTTTTTTTTCCCCCTTCAATGTGACATGGAAGAAACATGGCTTTCTGACCTGGCTTCGCGCCCCATCCATGTAAAGCCCGAAGACGGCATTGAAAAAGTTGTCGAAGATAAAGAGACATGATGGGTTGTCTTCATTCCTCCCTCCCTGAAGGAAGATGAAGCAGTTTGTTGAGCAGTAACCACAGCTTAGCAATGGGAAGAACACCTGGACAATAGGCATATTCTGGTGAATAAAGCAGGAGGAACCCAACTGTTTCTGTTTGAGTTTGTTTCCACATTGTCTATTCAAATGATAACATCCCCCAGCCCTGCAATAACATCACTTTTCAGCTGCTTTGCAAGCAAGACAGAAGAGGGAAAACAGGCATGCAGATGAAGACTGCAAATGCATAGAGCATCACACTGTGGCCTTGGAACAATAGGATGTAAGGACCGAAGTTTTTCAGGTTTTTCATTTGACGAACCATCTCCAGGGAGGCTCTACAAAGTCTGAACCTGAGTAGGATGTGGCATTAAGACCTACCTGTTTGGGGCTGGGCTTCAGGGCTGAGTGAAGCCAGGAGGCCGATGGGTTTCCAAAACAGAAAGAAATTCAGCCACTAGGTTTCTATCACTGGCACCAGTGCAAAAGGAAGGGTGCATCTGCCCTGTTATTTAGCCTGAACTTTAACGTAGCTATCCAAATCGGAAGTGTCCTTTTTGGTAATGGGGCTCCACACCTTGGATAGCTCCTTTAGGTTGGGGTCCTGAGGGTTTTGTACATATGTGTAAGTTCCCTTATTCACAATGCAGTTCTGTTTTTTGAGCTGTTGGACAATGGATAGATTCAGTTTGTGCAGTAAGTGCAACCATTTCATATGGGCTTGGATCCTATTTGTTAGTCTCAGCTAGACTAGATCCATCAAATCAGGTGTATTAATCTATTGACTCACTACTCCATAAGTGATTGAATGGGTCTCCTCTACTTGGAACTGGATTCCAGCCATGCATTTGCACATTCTTGGGGTGAATCTGCACTGTAGAAATAATGCAATTTCACACCACATTAACTGCTATGTCTCCATCCTACGGAATCCTGGAATTTGTAGTTCTGTGAGTCACCAGCACTCTTTGGAAGAGAAGGCAAAAGACCTTGTTAAACTACAAATCCCAAGGGTCTATCAGATGGAGCTACAGTCTTTACTGTAAGGGATGTTCAACAGTGGAATGGCCTTGAAGGTTGTGGACTCTCAAGATGTCTGTGCTGTTTTGTATTCCTTCATCACAGGAGGTTGGACTGGAAGAGTGTTTCTTAAACTTTGGTCCTCCAGCTGTTTTGGACTTCAGTTCACAGAATTCCTGACTGATAGCCAAGTTGGCTGGGGCTTTTGGGAGTTGAAATCCAAAACACCTAGAGGACCAAAGTTCGGGAACCACTGGACTAGTAGAAAATAGATTCTGCCTAAACATTAGGAAGAATTTTCTGACGGTAAGAGCTGTTCAACAACAGAAAAGTGTGGTGTTTGTCACCTTCTTTGGAGGTTTTTAAACAGAGGATGGATGGTCAACTGTTGGGAGTGCTTTGATTATGTATTCCTGCATGGCTGAATGGGGTTGGACTGGATGACCCTGGGGAATATCTCCAAACTTTATGATTCTATGACTACATGTCCTCTGAAGCCCTTCCAATGCTAAGATTGTAGGATTTCAGCTCAAAGCCCCATATAGTTTCTGTGTATCTAGTTTGCTGTTACACAGAGAAAAGTAGGGCTCAGCTGGGAGCTCTCAATCCCATTCTGAGAGCCGATGCGGTAAAGAACAAATGCCTCTAAGCATATGTCAAATGCCTAGCCGACGTCCTACCTCCAAACCTTTGGTGATAAAGCTCAGGATTATCTTGAACTCCAGAGTCTCTCCTTTGAAGGTGGAATGATGATGAGAGATGCCCGCTTCACATGCCTTGAAGTGGTTCTGTGAAAAGCACAACAATGGCCATCTCCACCGCAGCATCTTCTTTCCCCATTCAGGGAAGTTCAATGAAAGCCGAAAGCCTCCAACTCACCTAAAAAAGGGTAGTTATAGAGAAAAGCCATTGAGATGATTAAAGGGTCTGTGAAGAGAACAAGGGATTGAAAGCATTTGATATGTGTAGCTTAGCCAAGTGGGCAACTCGGCCGGAATGATAAAGTGGCTGAGAGAAGGAGCTACACAACTGGAGATGCAAGCCAGGAGGGAGGAAAGAAGTGTCAGGGATATTTGGGGTTGTATATCTTTGCTCCTTGTGCTCCTTCACACAGCAAGGAGGAATTTCCAAAGTTTTCTCCCAGCTGTGTTTTTGGACACTCTGAGGTTTATTATTATTTATTTATTTATTTATTTATTTATTTCAGGTGTTTATGATGAAAATTTCACTCATACAAAAAAGATCATTTTGCACCTCAAGAGAGGGGAAACACGATGCTTTTGCAGAAAACGATAATAATGGCCAGCATGTGGTTTGCTCATGAATATCCCTGATTCCATTTACCACCACTTGGGTCCAAAACACACTGCAGAAATAATCCAGTTTGAGACCGCTTTAACTGCCCTGGCTCAGACCTGGAGAATTCTGGGAATTGCAGTTTATTGTGGCACCAGAGCTCTCTTATAGAGAAGGCTAAATGTTTCACAAAATTACAGTTCTCAGAATTTCCTAGCATTGAGCCAGGGCAGTTAAAGCGGTCTCAAACTGGATTATTTTTGCAGTGCGTTTTGGACCTTGGTCTCCAAAGTATTCAAGGATCCAAAGGATTCTGGGAGACCAGGGTTCAAATCCCTGCTCAGTTGAGACAACCCAGTGGGTGATCCTGAGCAAGTCACACTCTCTCAGCCTCAGAGGAAGGCAGTGGCAAGACTCCTCAGAATCAAGGTTGCCAAGAAAACCCTGGGATATAGTCATTATAAGTTGTTGACATGGAAGGCATTCGACGACACCAAAATATGCTTCTGTGAAGCAAAGAGCCAACATAGTATAGTGGCTTGAGCGTTGGGCTACCGTTCTGGAGACTAGGGTTTGAATCCCAGCTTGGCATGGAAACTGACTGGGTGACTTTGGGCCAGTCACACTCTCTCAGCCCTAGAGAAAGGAAGGGCAAGCCCCCTCTGAACAAATTCTGCCCAGAAAACCCCATGATAGCTTTGTCTTAGGGTTGCCATAAGTCAGAAACAACTTGAAGGCATGCAACAACAGCAACAAAAGCAAAGGAGGTGCACGTGCCATGCTGTTTGCAGTTCTTCCAGCATGCTCACACAATCTGTCTGTCTGTAATTTATTCATTGCAAATCAGATACCATTTGCAAATGTTCTTGTGTATGCAACGTGGCAAGTCTTTGGGTGGAAATGAGATGCTCAGAGGCACAGATCCAAAATGTCTCTTCTTCTCCTCACACTGCTAATGCATTTCTGCAACCTGTAGCTCTGGCGAAGTCATCGGCAAATCTCTCCTGTTGCCTTATCACAGATGGATTTATCATTCCTCTCAAGCTTCTGGTTACTGTAGCAACTGATGCCAACACAGCCTTTAACTAACAAGACAGGGCAAGTAGATACAGGTACATGTTAATGAGGGGCAACCGTGGAATTATTGCAAGGATTTCATGTCTCTTTGTAACAACGGGCAAACTTACTCCAGAAGTCAACTTCAGCAGAGCCTTGAGCCAAAACTCTTTTAGAGACCAGAGGTAAAGAACATGCCAGGGCTCTTTCACACAACACAATTATTGCACTATGATTCTGCTTTAACTGCTTTTTATGCTCAGCAATGCAATAAATGGACCCTTTCCAGTGTGGGTGGTGATAGAAGCATGTTCCACAAGACACTTTTTGGATGTTTTAAATCCATCCTTTGAAACCCTTGGATTTATAGTTTAAGGAAGGGTATTTAGAATTTTCAGTAAAATTGTGTTTCACCAAATGAAAAACTCCAGGTATTGCTAGGTTATTGCCATGGCAGTTAAAATGGAATCATACTGGTATAACTGTGTAACACTAAAGGGCTCCCATCGGTTGCAACAGACTGAAATTGGTTGCATCTTCTATGCAAAAATCAAGTTTCTTGCATGGAAAATCATGTTTTCTATGCAGAAATGTAATTTTGTCCCCGGAGGGGCGGGGGGGGTGCAAAATGCCATTTGCAGACTGAAAATAGTACTTGAACACTTTGCCATTTTCTAGAATTTTCTCCCAGCAGGGAGAAAATAGTAAAAATTATTGTGAATGCATCCATTTCATCACTTGAAAGTTTTGCTAGGCTGGTTCTGCTTCTCTCTCAAAATCTATTCCTCCTGAACTCGGCCTGGCTTTCCCAATTCACTTCAGGCTAAATATCCTCTTGTGTTTTGTGGTTCTTTTTTACTCCCCTAGCTTAAGATGTGTTGCCTTTTATACCCATCTAATGCAAATAAATCTTCCAACTGAGGATAGTGCTTCACGCCTCTGATGCAACCGACTCTAATCGATGATAGATCATGCCACCAGATCATCTGTTCACCTTTAAGGTGTCATGAGGTGGTTTGTTGCTTTAACTTCAGTGAAATTTTCAATGTTAGCTCCTTTCAAAAAATATTTATCTTTTTCCTTTAAGAGAGAAAAAAAATCAATTCTGCCTTACAGTTAACATAATCCATTCCAAGACAGTACACAAGATTTCAAGAACAGACAACCATGTTAAAATACACGAAACATTAAAATGATTTAACAGCCCAAAGGATGATAAGAAATTGCCAAAGAGCAGTGAGAATAAACCCAACCACTGAGTTCTATCTATATTGACCCAGAGGTAAAGCTCATTGTTTAATGGCCATGCTCACAGGAAAACAATGGCCTTAATGGCTGCATCTACATTGCAGAATTAATGCAGTTTGACAGCACTTTAACTGCCATGGCTCAATGCTACAGAAATCTGGGATTCGTAGTTTGGTGAGATATTAAGTCTTCTCTGTCAGAGAGCTATGCTGCCCTACCAAACTACAAATTGCAAGATTCCATAGAATGCAGCCATGAACTTAAAGCAGTATCAAACTGCATTAATTCTGTAGTGTGGCAGCAGCCTAGGTTATCTGAAGGACTGCCTTAATGAGAGGTAGCAAACTTCAGATGCTGTCCTAACCTTAACTCTGACCTTCTCACTGTTACAGTTTGGTAGGGACAGCCGCATTTATTCCTCTGCCATCCCACTTTTCCAGCCATTTTAAAAATGTCCCAGTTTCTCTCACCTCCTCTCCCCACTTTCCCCTTTTGTCCTCAGCTTCCTCCAGTTGCTGCACCATCCACGAATACCCAACTTCAGGTGCAAACTTTGCAATGTTACCTAAACAGGGATGTTACACCATGGCCAAAAATGTGCAACTGTTTGCATAAGGGAACGTGTAGGTGCAAAAACACCAACAAAGATGCCCACTTATAATTGCCAGGATCCCCAAGCTGGCATGACCAGTAAGGTAGTCTGGGAGCTGTAGTCCAAGAAAAGTGACTACTTAAAGCTTAGCCTAGAATAAAAAATCCTCTGGCAAAGATCCTAACATATAGGTTCAGGTGAGAACGGGTTGTTCTTTTGCTACCAGAATACTTTAATGTCTTGTTCATGACATTACTAACACCTCTCTGGGCAAGGAAGCTTTTGGCTGAAGCTATAGGAAGAATCTGGGCATGAAGAGGATTTATTGGGCCTCCTGCCCACCTCTGTTATCATGCCCACCTTCTTCTTTGCTTCTGGAGCTAACATTGGAAATTAAAAGATTCCACAAGAAGCAAAAAGTGCTCTGGAGCATGGCAAGTTGCCATAAATATTCATGGTAATTAATATACATGAGGGCTGCAAAAAGATGCCATCTTAGCTTTCCGAGGGAGCGTCTTATCCTTTTCTCTTCCCCTCCTCCCCACAGTTCCTTTTCCTGAGGAAACATTTTATGGAGAGGAAAATAGAGCCAACCTTTTTGTTTTTGTTTTTTCTTCCCAAAGCAACAAAACCCCAAATCTTCTCTTTCTAATGTTTGGAAGAATAGGCTTCCTTATCCCCCGCTGAGGAACACAGCTTAACCGCGTGGCCCCATTTATGTGTCTGGCGACAGAGCACCTTGAAGCCCCGAGCCATCAAAGGAATTTTTTTTTGCAAGAATAAAAAAATCTTTCCATAACTGCTTCTCAGCAACACAAAAGCTCTGGTTTCTATCCTCAGCTACTCCAGAGATGGTAGAATAAGCGGTTCTGTAGGAAGCCTAATAGCTGCTGGTTGGTGAATGGGCCGCATTCCTCTAATGCCAACACTTGCATGCTCTCAATGTGCCATCTCCCCATGGGTCTTCTGCTATCTCACATGCTTCAGGCTATTCTCTCTGGCTTCCACCACTACCACAACTCCCATCTGTAGTGGGATCATGGCTTTCATGTCAGTGGAGGGATGAGTCTCCTCCAGGTTTCTGGACTGACAAAAACTCCTGTTATAAAGGAGCTATCCACAGGTAGTGACAGAACCAGTGTGTTCCTAATGGTTCCAGTCCAAAGCTCACACCAATACACCACACTGGAAATACTCTCTCTATGTTTGTGTACATGCATGTTTTCAAGATGCCCCTCTCTCCCCTTTTCCCAGAGCACAGAGCAGAGGATGCAGACCACGAGATCTGTGAACCCTACTTAACATCACTGCTATTTTTATGGTGTGCCCTCAAGTCATTTGCAACATATGGCAACACCATCATGGGTTTTTCTGGGGCATGACTCATCCAATAGCTTTCCATGGCTGAACAGGGAATTGAAGCCTGGTCTCCAGAGTTGTAGTCCAATGCTCAACCCACTACATCACACTGGCTCTCTCTACTTAACATTGTTGTTGTTGTTGTTAACTGCCTTGAGTTGGCCTTGGTTCATGGCAACCCTGTGAATGAGACACTTCCAAGACCTCCTGTCATCTACTGCTCTGCTCAGGTCCTGAAGGCTCATGGCTCTGGTCTCCTTAACTGAGTCCATCCATCAGGTGTATGGTCTTCCTCTCTTTCTACTGCCCTCTAGCTTTCCTAGCATTATTTTCTTTTCTAGTGAGTATCCTCTTCTCATGATGTGGCCGATCTCTTCTTATGATCTTGGTTTCTAAGGAAAGTTCAGGCTTACATTTGTTTGTCTTTTTTGGCCATCCCTAGTATTCTTAGCACTTCTCTCCAACATCACATCTTACATGAGGTGATTTTATTTCTATCAGCTTTCTTCATTGTCCAGCTCTCACATCCATACATGGTGATTGGAAATATGATGGCTTGGACCAGAGATTCCCAAACTTTGGTTCTCCAGATGTTTTGGACTTCACCACCCAGAAGCGCTAGCCATCTTGGCCAGCAGTCAAGAATTCTGGAGCTAAAGTCCAAAACATCTGGATGACCAAAGTCTGGGAACCATTGACTTGGATGACCCTAATGTTGGTATTCAACTTCATATCTTTGCACTTTTAGAGCTTGTCTAGTTCTTTCATAACCACCCTTCCCAATCCTAGTCATCTTCTGGTTTCTTGACTGCAATCCCTGTTCTAATCAATGTTTGATCCAAGGTATGGGAAATCTATTTCAGTTTCCTCCCAGTCTATTTTGAACTGCCATAGCTCTTTCATGGTGATTATTTGTGTTTTCATAATGTTCAGTTGTAAGCTTGCCTTAGCACATTTTTCTTTGACTTTCTTTAGTAACTGTTAGTAAAAGTCAAGTCTTTGGTGTTTTCTGCTAGTAGTATAGTGTTGTCTGCATATCTTAAATAGCTGATATTGTTTATACTTAACATAACAAGTCTGAAAAAGCACAACTGATTTGTTGCTGTCAGTTGCTGTCAAGTCAACTGTGACTTATGGCAATCCTACAAATGAGAGACCTTCAAGTATCCCTGCTATCAACCGACTTGCTAAGGTCTTGAAAACTCAGGGTTGAGGATGAACAAAAACAAAGGAAAATATGGAATGAGGTGGTAGAAGAGGAATCAGATTTAGAGTAATTAACCTAGCAAGAGGAGGGAATTTGGGCTGCAGGGGACAGCTTCAAAACTGTCCTCCTTGCCTCTACAGGGACATTTCAGGTAGATGGAAAGGAAATGTTGACAACCTGCCTTTCTCAGGTTCCTCAAACTGCCTAACTTCTTTTCTAGCCTTCATTTATGTATTTATTTGTAGCCTAGGCTGCCCTCGGGGCAGCTTCTAGCAAAAAACAATATCAACCCAAACAGTTTAATTATTCTGTAGAACAAAAAGAATAATGCTGTTCTCTGTAGCCACAGGGAACCTCAGCCTTGCAATGGCAGAATGCAACAGCCCTCCAACCATGCTCCAGTCATAGGCTACCTGTGAACACATACAGCAGCATGATCACTGCAAAGAAAAGACAACATAAAGATAAAACAGATTAAAAAGCATGGGGAGGGAGGCTTCCATACACCAGAACAGTGCTAAACCAGATCCTTTTAGCTCTAGGATATACAGTAGGAGAGCAGATTAAGAAGATGGGGAAGGGGCTGAAAAGGCTGAAAAATGTATGTGTGTAAGGTGTGTGCAAAACATAAATGAATGCTTTAGAGACCTGAAATGACTAAGGCTTGGATGAGAACTAAGCTATATACCAGCTGACGTTCTTCCTGAATAGCATGACATAATTCTCACATTTAGAAATGTATAATTGGATGGCAAATACAACAAAACAGATTTATTTAAATGTGAACATTGGTGCAGACATTTCTTTTAAAAAAATATCACAGATCAATGAGGAATTGGGATAGAGCAAATGTCTCAAGGTGCAGCCACATTTCAGAATTAAAACAGTTTGACACCACTTTAACTACCATGGCTCCATCTTGTGAAATCCTGAGATTTGTAGTTTGGTAGGGCACCAGAGCTCACTGGCAGAAAAGGCTGAAAACATCCCCCAATTACAAATCATTGGTCTTCCTGGCCTTACTTCCCTCTTCTCTCTATCCTTGTCATGTTTAATCTGACTAGTCTGAACTGTTTTGTCATACCCCATTGGCAGGTACTGAATTGGGGGTGCCATGTTGTTGTGTGTGGTGCTAGAATCCTACACCACACAAGTGGAGCATAATGCTCCTCCTGCCCAGTCCCATGTTCCTCCTACACCCAGATGGCAGCTTCCAAGTGTTGGAGGCATAACCATGTAGTGACCAAGGAGATACCTTCATCTGGTTACTACTTGGATGGGAGACCACCAATGGATACCAGGTGCTGTAGACTATATTTCAGAGAAAGGAACTGGCAAAACTCTGAGTATTCCTTGCCTAAGAAAATCCTATATGGGATCCCCATAAGACAACAAGCAACTTGAAAGCACACGCACATGGACCACACCAATTGTTTTCTCCCAGCTGCTGAACTACATCCAGGTTCTGACTGACTACCTCTCCATCACCACCAATAAATGATTGCAACATTGTGCTCCACCACTTAGGGTTGGGCAATTGCATAGGGCAAGAGACCCATTTCACCCCACCCCACACCCCACACTTGCATACAGAAAGCCTAAATAGCTCTGTTTTCTTCTGCAGTCCCTCTCAAAATGGCACCAGGAAGTGGTGTTGTGTTTGTGTTTGTCTCCATTCTGAGGATAGAAGAAGGAAATCAAAGTCTTTGGGAGCTAGAACAGGGTTCTGGGGAGGTTGTGGGTGTGAAGTGGAGGTATTTTCACACTTTGTCACATTTTGGGGGTGAGGGGGACTTTCTGTGTGGCTCTGGGGCAAAAACTGGCCCAACAATTGCACCAAAAAGTTTTACAAAACTTTGGGATGTTGAGGACTTTGGGAGATTAGAGCTACAGAGGCCACAACAGTGGGGACCAGGGGCATATATGGTTGGCCATACACTATGCCACTCCATACTTAGAAGGAGCCTCCTTTGCAACAGCTCAGAAAAGACTATGCATTCATAATCCCAGGTTCCGCATATTTATGTCACCAATGGGATTCCAGCCAGAAAACATTGTGTAAAGTGTTTCCAAATATGTGTTTGTGTATGCCAGCTTTGGATAACACTTGGTGCATCTTATGTAAAAAGGTTCTTCTGGCCCATGAAAGCTTTCACTACAATAAATCTGGAAGTATTTATGGGTGCCAGAAGACTCTTTGTCATTCTTATTTATTCAGAAGAGCACAATGTAGGCTCACAATGATTAGCTGCCATTGTGTATGGAGAAGAAAGACTTGTTTATTTTTCCCTCTGCCTAAACTGTGACAAACTCAAGTGCTGTGGGGTAGAAAACCTTGAATGTCAATGTGTGGGTGGATGGGGGAACAAGAAGACCTTGAACCTGAAAGGGAATCTTTAAGAAGGGCTCGTATCTTGGGGGGAAATTAAGTATGCTCTTTGGAAGGAGATTGACTCAACATCATGAGTCAAGAACAGAGATGTGAAAATCTATCTGTCTCATCCTTGTGTTTCATAGTATCTCTTTGGGATTTTTATTCCATCCTGGTTCCAATCTATATTGGGCTGCAAGGCTCCCAGATCACCATTCCTGCATGCATGTTTGCAGAAACACACACACACACACACATCCATTTTTATCCCTGGTGCACCCTTTTTTGTATGCATGTTTCTATGGAGTCTAGCATATCTGCAGATTTTCAAATCTCTGTGGTATGGGTTTGCTCAGGGCCACTACCCACAGAAACAGATTCAAGGGTACTCATGGTGAGACAAAGCAGTGCATGTAAAAGATATTTTACAGGTGCTTCATGGATGCACCCAATAGGTTACATCAGAAAAGGCCCAACTCAGCACATTACCATAATAGGACATACTATGATTCTCTGACTCTATACTTCATGGAGGAAGCACCTCTTGGAAGATCTCATGGACCCTGAGCATGTATGTACACAATCACCATTTCAAAGCTTGGCTAGAAACATGGTCAAAAGCATGGGATTAGACAGAACACCTTAGAAAGTTTTGCAAAGAAATTTTCCACTGTTCAGAAAGAAACATGTTGTTGTTGTTGTTGTTGTTGTTGTTGTTGTTGTTGTTGTTGTGTGACTTCACATCATTTCCAACTTATAGTCCTCTACCCTCAGGATTACGATCTATGTAAGACACAACATGCAAAGAAAAGGGAATAGCAGTGGGGGACGGGATTTGATCCAGCAGATTCTGGCTGCTCTTCTCCCCCTCAGAGGTCAGACCAATGGTAGTTGGAACGTAGAGGGAGGGCCTTTCACCATCTGATGAGCCAATGCACAATGGAAGTGACTGGCTGTTCTTCTCTCCCTCAAAGGCCAGAGCTATGGCAATTGGGACATGGTAGGAGGGTCTCTCACCAGACGCTGACCCAAGGCATGATCGAACTGTGCCTGGCTGTTCATCTCTCCCTCAGAGGCTAGAGGAAGACCAGTTACTGGAAGTTCCCCATTATGGCATGATTTGACTACTTCCAGTCAAACCAAACAGAATTGACAGCCCTTGATTTTCTTTTCCCAAAGAACTGGGGGTGGTGGGGGTGGAGAGTATCCAGAGAACCAGCTCCTGTTAGGTTCACACACCACAATAAACTACCTATGGTCCCTCCCCTGTGTCTTCCCCATTGCATAAAAGGACAAGAAGCAGAAACATTGATTGAGGCACTATCAATTATACAATATGGTTTTATTTATCAGAAGGGAAGTGCAGCACAGCCACTATGTGTGTTCAACTACACTGACCTAAGTATCTTGATGGCACCAGATCCCATCTGATCTTGGAAGCTAAGCAGGGTCAGCCTTGGTTAGTACTTGGCTGGAAGACCACCAAGGAATACTAGGTGATGTAGGCTATAATTCAGAGGAAAGCAATGGCAGACCATTCAGAGTTTTCTTTCCTAAAAAACCCCTATGAAATGGGGTTGCCATAAGTTGGGGGGGGGGGAGAAGGATTTACACTATGGAGGCACAATGTAGGATCTCATTCTTTAACAATTAAATCCACAAATGTTTCCTACGTTGGCCATGGGCTCAGCAGCAAATGTCAAGCATTGCAACGTTTACCTCTTTGCCCTCTGGCTTCTCATCCCACCTCTTTGCCAAGGATTAGTGAACCCTCTGGCACTACAAAGGGCTGCCTTTGTCAGAGTGCGTGTAACATGCCAGCCCTCCAACTGCTGCTGAGCTGTTGGGTAACATGGAAGTGGCAGGTTCATTCTGACTTGGAAGACAGAAACCAGCAGGATATACTAAGTAGATGGGGATAGAAGTCAACAGACAATATTGTGCCCATGGCTCTTTCAAGAGAGAAAAAGAAGCAGGAGAGGGAAGGGGGGGTGTAAAGGCAGTGCATTTTTCTTAAAGAAAGGATGCCCTGCAGGATCAAGAGGGAGAATGCATCTCTTGAGCATCCACAGAAGGCATTGGTATAAACAGCTGACCCTTGGAGCCAACCATTCCTGAAAGGATGGCATAATTGGCAGATTAATCAGGGGAAAGGAAGCAGGGAGATTTAATGGCTCCACCAAATGGACATTGCATGCCCTCTGGTATTTCACAGATGAATACTGAGACATTCAAACATAATAGCAACAGCCCTGCTTTCACCCGGCAAGTCATTCACTGCTGGAGCAGTGCACAGTCACACAATCACAGCCCCATCAACCATTGCTGGAGGTTCTACTCAACCTCTTGCATGACATCTTCCCTTCCCTTCCCTTTCTTTCTTTCTTTTTCAAAAGGCATGTACATTAATACAAGCTGACGTGTGTATAACCAAAATTTGCTTGGAATCAGGGACTGTAGAGCTTTCCTTCATGCATAGATAAAGCAGTATGATCCTCTGATCCTTGAATTTGTGAGCAGTTTTATTTTATTTTCCTTCCAAATAGAGAATACAATGTTTTAGGTAGAGCAGTAGTTCCCAGTCTTTCAGGTGTTTTGGATTTCAGATCCCAGAAGTCCTAGCCACCTTGGCCAACAGCTGGAGTGCCAAACATCTGGAGGACCAAAGTCTGGGAACGAACAAGGCTGCATCTACACTGAAGACCGAATGCAGTTTGACACTGTAATGGATGAATGCTATGGAGTTCTGGGATTTGTAGTTTTGTGAGATATTTGGCCTTCTGTCTCTGAGAGCTCTGGTGCACAACAAACTACAAATCTCAGAATTCCATAGCATTGAACCATGACAGTTAAAGCAGTGTCAAAGTGCATTAATTCTACAGTGTGGCAGTGTTGTTATGTACCTTCAAGTTGTTTCTGACTTGTGGCAATCCTAAGGCAATGCTATCATGGGGTTTTCTTGGCAAGATTTGTTCAGAGGGGCCTTGTCCTTGCCTCCCTCTGAGGCTGAGAGAGTATGGTTTGCCTAAGGCACACACACACACTGGGTTTGCATGGCTAAGCAGGGATTCAAATCCTAATCTCCCAGAGTCATAGACCAATGCTCAAACCACCACACCAGACTGGCTCTCTATAAGTCAGTCAACACAAAGGTCAACACATAAGTCAGTCAACACCTTTTCTTCTCCAGGGTAAACATATCCAGTTCCCTAGGCCACTTCTCATAGTTGTTGGTGGTTTCCAGACCTTTCACCATTTTGGTCTCCCTCCTCTGGACATGATCCAACTTGTCCACATCCTTCTTGCTTCCGTGATCCATCTCTCACGATATTTCGGGTGGGAAGCCTAATCTCTGGAGCAGCCCAAAACAAACTTGCTCCATCCTCATTATGACACCCCTTCAAATATCTAAACAGGACTATCATGTCTCCTCTTAACCTCTTTCCTAGGCTAAACATACCCAGCTTCCTAACTCGCTCCTCATAGGGCTTGGTGGTTCCCAGACCTTTCACCATTTTGGTCACCTTTCTCTTGTCCACATCCTCTGAACACACTCCATCTTGTCCATATCCTTTTTCACTTGTGGTGCCCAGAACTGGATGCAGTATTCCAGCTGAAATCTGATGAAAGCAGAAATAGAGCAGGACTGTTACTTCCCTTAACCTAGACACTATACTCCTATTCGAAAATTGGGGCGAGTAGTACACCAGTATATGTGGGTCTCAGAGGCACCATGTGGCCTAGATGTGTTGTAGGACAGCAGTTTCATCTGCAGAAGCTGAGAAGTTATGGTTCCTTTCCCCACTGCATCTGATGAAGAAGACGTGACAAGCCGGGACTTCATGGTCTCTTAAGAAACTCATAAATTAAACATTTTCTGCACCTCCAAAAGACAATGCCTTCCTCACCTAATGATAACATTAAAAGAGGGAATGGAGGGGGGAAGCGTCATGAATTGGATCAAAAATTTGCATGAAGCTTATTAGAACACCCTACAAATATGGGCAAACCTAATCCAAACACATTTGGGTGATAAAATGATATTGACTCCGAGTAATTAAAAATCATTTCCATATTCAAATGGGACTGATGGAGGAGCAATGGCTTTCCTTAATTGCTTGTAGGAGAATTATCGGCTCGCTGCGTTTTTAGCGGCAGAGTAAACACATTTTAATTCCGTGGCATGTCTATGCGGTGGTCAGGTGAAAAGGCAGATGGTTCTCATTTATTTATCAGAAGGGGGGGAAAGGGACTTGGAAGCTTGGAGAGATGGGGAAGCTTAAAGTTAAGAATATTCCCTTTTCTTGGACAAATTTGTTCAGAGGGGGTTTGCTGTTGTCTTCTTCTGAGGCTGAGAGAGTATGACTTGCCCAAGGTCACCCAGTGGGTTTCCCTGGCTGAGAGAGGATTTGAACGCTGGTCTTCTAGCATCCTAGTCCAACATTCAAACCATTACATTACGCTGGCTCTATGAGTACATTCCAGTAATCCAAATGACGTGCAGCTATTGTGGAAGGAAGGGCTATAGGCTAGAATTCTAGTATTCATATGAGTGCTAGATTTCCAGCCTATAGCTCTTCCATCTATAAATCAACAACTGTAGTTACTTTTGAGAAACAAGAAAGTAAGCAGGCAAAGATCTTCATGCTTTGACAGCCCTGTGTTTGTTGACTGGACATTACAGAAGGGCATTTCAGTAGAGTGCCCTGTACTGTATATTCATTATTATGTTTTAAATGATTTTAGGATGTTTTATTGTTTTTAATTTGATTGCATATTTAGTTTTATTTAGAAACCCTTTTGTCCTTTCCATTCTTTGGCTTTGTTTGTTTTCTCCAATACCGTGAGCCACCTTGAGTCTCTCATTGGGAGGAAGGTGAGATAGGAATTAAATGAGTAAATAAGCAGTCCCAGGGTAAAGCCTGAGATTTTATATCTAAGCAGGATCCTGTAAACATCCAGCAGCAAAGTTATGTTACTCAAGCTCTGTGCTGAATGTTAATGTAAATGTAACATACGTGGATCAGTGGTCAATGCACTTGGCTGACAACCCATTGTGCAACTGCAATGAGTAATGTGCAAAGGCAATGCATAGAAGTAATGCACATTTGACCACTCCTTTGTGTAGTTTAATGTGTTACTGAATACAGAATGGTCCAACATGGTTGCACTGTAGGGTGCATCCACACTGTAGAAATAATGCAGTTTGATGCCACTTTAAGTGCTATAGCTCCAATTGACGGAATCCTGGAATTCATAGTTTTACAAGGTCTATCACCTTCTCTGACAAAGAGTGATGGTGCCTCAGAAAACTACAAATCCCAGGGTTTTGTAGGATGGAGCAATGGCAGTTAAAGTGACATCAAACTGCATTATTTCTACAGTGTAGATGTACCCATAATCTGCTGGATAAACCCCCTGTGCATTGTTCAAAAACATCACTCAGCATGAGTAGCATGGTTACCTCCTGTGCAGGAAACTAACAGGATATTAAACAAAGACTGTAACTATAGTGGCAACTATAGGGAAGGGACTTGGAACACAACTACAACTTTCCAGGCTCAGTGGGTTTTGATTTATAGAGTCCCTGACATTGACAACATTTAAATGAGTGAGTGACCAAAAGCCAGAGAGAATCGGAGCCATTCAGTATTACTGAGGCAACATATGGACCATTAAACAAGGAGCATTTAAAATAGAACAGGTGAGAAATACGCTGGGGTTTATTTTAAGGCAGAAGTCATTTGGGTTTACAACCACACAAGATTCTGCGGGGCATGTGTTCTGCAAGCTTAACAAATGGTCAAAACTGTTATCCCACTGATATCCCTGAAATAACTCTTGCATAAGGAGCTGTGAAGCTTTGTGAACACTCAGAGCCACATTGCATGATCAGGATTGGAGGATAATCTTTGAAAATATATATATCTTGCATCCTTGCTTCAGTTCAGCTTCTATCCACTGAAGAGCTGAAAGTGTGTATTTTGAAAGCAGTCTTCCCAGATTGCTTTGAGCAAGCTGATTCTTGGCTGCCCCAAAACAGATGGGATGCACTGAACACTGAGGCTGAGATCCTACAAGATCTTTGTTTTGTGCCAGTCTGAGCCAGTGTGGTGTAATGGTTTGAGAGCTGGGCTAGGGGCACATCTACATGGGCCATTTAAACCAGGTTCCCCCACCCTTGCATTGCCCTGTCTTCATGCAATGTGGGAAGGGCAATTCTGCAAAATATATATACTGTGTGATCCTTGGTTGAGAAAAGGTGATTTCCATGTTAATCTATGTGGTGTTCTGTTGTTGAATGGCAAGGCCTCAGGGTGGGAGTATATGCAAGGAGGCATTGTGTCTATTTAATGAGTGATCCATTATCTGCTGGGAAAATCCCTAACCCTGGATGGTTATTATTATTATTATTATTATTATTATTATTATTTCCTGCCCTTATCTCACAACTGGGACTTAGAGCAGCTAAATCTTTGACTATGTTGTCCTGCCATGAAAGGGCAAATGATTTCTGTAGTTTTCTCCCAAATGAGGGGAGGGGAGAAAATGGTGATGGGCTTGTTGTCTCATTTGCAGAATTGATCCATCAGATGCTTTGGTGTTTTTTTAAATTTTCGCTTGAAACTCTTTGTTGTTGTTGTTGTTTTTAATTTTAGCTTGAATTTCAAGTAGACAAGTGTGAAGAGGTGACAACAAGCCTCTTTCTGGAACTGTAGCTCATGCAAAGTCCCCCATATACTCCCAGTTCATTCTGCATCCTTCCTCTCTGGGAAAGTATTTGCAAGTAAAATGTGAATGACCAAGTCCTCTGCAACCCCACAGAGAAAAAAGCTTTTGTCACTAAGCCCAGGATGTCTGTTTGACAGGACTAACAGCAATAGATTGCGGTGAAATTAATGTTCCTCTTCTTTAAAAAATAAAATTAGCATGGGAGATATAACCAAGTCAACAGGTTCCCAATGAGAGCGCACACCCCTCTTTTCCCCCATCTCTTGGCTGTCATTGTATTTTTATCTTGCAAAAAATATGAAATGTTTAGTGCTTGCTGCAGGGTCTAACAAATGAAAAGCTGGTGGCTAGTACCAGGGCACAAAAGGGGAAGTAGGGATAAAAGATGTAATTCTTCACCAATTTCATTCTAGAAGAAAGCAACAAGTAATTTTAGCAATTTTCTGTCTGCTTCAGGGAAGTCTTTGAAAACAGTGCAGTTTTTGAAGGCTAATTGTAGTAGTAGTTATTGTTGTTGTTGTCGGTGGTGATGATGATGATGATGATGATGATGATGATGATGATGATGATTTCTATGCCATCTTTTCCCCAGACTGGGACTCAAAGCAGTTTACAACAGTTAAAAAGAAATGTTTTTAAAAATCCAAATACAAAAGTTTAACACACAATTAAACAGCCAAAAAATTAAAACCAGGTTAAAACATATATCATTAAACACAGAGAGAGAGAGAGAGAGTTTGGAACATATTCTGTGCAAAATTCACACTTTGTTCTTTTGGGCAGAGAAGAGCACAGAAAATAATGGCTGGCATTTTGTTAGTTGGTTACAATGCCTCCATAAGTCAAAAATGACTTGAAGATATTCAACAACAACAACAACAACAAATGAAAAATAGATTTCCTAAGTCTCTGGTGGGAAGATCCTCATGAATGCTGGAGGGGATGAGTATCTTTCCAGTTTGTGACTTCATGAAAAGTGCATGTGTGATTTTGGAGCAGAAAACATGATTTTCTACATAGAAAAGGATACTATGAGCATATTCTGTGCACAATATATCCCATCTTGTGAATTGTCTGTCTAGATCTCCTCATCAGGGTGTCCCCCAAGAAACCCATTTTTTGAACCATTTTCCAAATATTTTTGAATGCTCTTTCCTTCCCTATTTTCTGCACAGGCCCAAGCCCTCTCTGCATTTCTCCAGGCCCCTTGGATGCTACAAGGAGCCCTGTCAGCGGCTGTGCAAACCCCAAACCCCACCAGAGACCTCTGGTTCCTCCCTCCCCTCCATTTGTCATTCCGGATTACACTGTCGCAGATGTTCCTTTTGTTTTTCCACTTTCATTTGTCTGTGTTCCCCATGGATCAGTTCTTGGAGCTAGAAACCTCTAGGGGAGAGATGCTGGAGGAGGCTCAAAGAAGCCACATCAACAAAGCAATGCTTTCTGTCTCTTCCAGACTGCTTTTCCCTAGACTCTGGGGTCTACCTGCATGGCTAGATCTTCCTTCCCTGAGGCCCTTAGGTGCCCATCTGGACTGATACCTGGGCATCAAAAAGAACTGACAGCTCAAAAGCTAGCAATCTTTTATCTCCATCTTGGGATGTCAGCACATCTTCCTGGCATAAGGTAGCAAATTTGGCTTTAATGAGGTATCCTGGATTTCTTTTTGGTTACATTCTGGATCTCTGGGGATCTTTACTGTTGATGAACTTGATCCTGGCAGATGGGGGCTCTCTTGTCCATCCAGCAGTGCAGCTATTTGTGCCTGAATTTCTTAAAGCTAGCGATGCAAGATGCTTAACCCTACTTTTCAAAATAGGTTCAGCACTTTGGACATCTCCTTTATAAGTCAAGAAGAGTGGTTCTCCTCAAACCTTTGGTCCTCCAAATAGTTTGGATTTCACTTCCCAGGATCCTTGGCCATTGGTCATGCTAGCAGAACCTTCTGAGAGGTTAAAACAGATTGCTCTCAGATTCCTTTTTGGATGAGCCCCCCCCCCCTCATTTTTTGCTCTTTTTCCAGTTTTTGGAATCATTATTTCTTCACTGTAGAAATGATGCAGTTTGACACCACCTTAACTGCCATGGCCATTATGTGTGCTGGTGCTACAGAATCCTGGGATTCATAGTTTTTTTCTGAGGCACCAGCACACTTTAGCAGAGAAGACCTCATAATACTGCAAATCCCAGGATTCCATAGGATGGAGCTACAGCACTTAAAATGGTGTCAAACTGCATTCTTTCTACCATGTAGATCCACCTGGAGAGGAGTAGAAGGGTTGTGGGGGCAAAACTGTCATGCTTTGTTGACTTTGAGCTTTCTGGTGCCAGATGGAAGTGGGAAAATGTCCTTGAAATATTATGAGGCTGAAGGCTTCAGCAGTCTTTTGGGGGCCTTGCAAATGAGTCCCCAAGACACATGAAGCTCATGAGCCTGTTTTCCCCGCTCCTGTTTTAAATCGAGATTGGGATACAAAAGAGCAGAAGTTATGGAAGCTCAGATCCTTGTTTTCCTTCCTCCCCAGTCCTAGTGTAGGCACGACAGAGACACTATTCAATGTTAGCAATGGATAAAATAGAAGAAATCTTTTTCTACCAGGGCAAAGAAAAAAGAAGAAGGGAAGGGAAGGGAAGGAATCTGTTTCTAATGGATAATAAACCAGAAGGGGGGAAATAAAGCTAATGTGAATTGGGCAGCTGCTAAAACATCTAAGGGAGATCTATAGCATGCCATTTAAGAGGGACCTTTTTTCCTACCCCCAAAATGATGAAAAGGGAGAAAGCATCTGCTATCTGTACAAACAAAATTAGGGCAAAGGAGGAAAGTAATTTTGTAAAGAAAAAAAGTTGCGATAGAGGAGGAGATGAATAGCCCGCACATGAATAAACGCAATCTACATAGAAACAGATTTTTAAAAATTCAATTTCTCAGTGCACACATTTCCTGTCTGGCTCACTCCTTCTCTCTGTCTCTGGGCCGACGGTGCATTTACACTCTACCTTGCTATGTCACTTTCAAAGCTTCCATCTGGAACGTGGGAGGCTGGAACAGAGATTCAATTCAGACCCGAACACACAGCAAAATTAGCTTGGATAATTTTTTTCTTTCTCCTTCCACTCTCCTCCCAATTCCTTGGAATTAGATTTGCTGCAAAATGTATGACAATGGAATACACTCAGTGACACATTCACTTTTTGTCCAAATTGCAGCTGTGTGAGACTTCTGAATTATTGAGGGGAAGGAGGAATCACACCATTTCTGGCTTGCATCATCTCATGTCAGAAATACACTCCAACTGAGAAGGCTTAATATCTCACAAAGCTACAGATCCCAGGATTTCATAGCATGGAGTCATGGCAGATAAAGTGGTTTTTAATCTGCATTAATTCTGCAGTATAGATGCAGCCCCAGTTGCATACATGTCTTTTTTATTGGAGGCATCCTTGATTTATGTTCAATTTTGATCTCTTTCTCACACATTCACAGAAGCAAATGGTAAAGGCTTTGGCAACATGGATGGTGGTCTACAAGGTTGATCAGAAATTCCACTTTCAAGAAAGGGGTATATGATCCCAAAGTAATGTTGTGGTTTCAGTGGAGGATGCAAACAGGCATGGAAGCAGTGACTTGATCTTCTGCCTACACAAGAGGCTGCACTGAACTATATACTCCAGCATGGCATTTCTGTAAATATGAGAACATGAGATCATGCTATTCCTGTGAGAACTTAATCATCAGCACATTTGCTCCCATCTCTCAGCTGAGCTGAGAGATGGACAGGGAGACATTTTGCTAAGATTACTTGGCATTTGATGTGTCTAAGAGGAATGAGGGACACAATGTCTTGCATAGAATAATACAGTGGGCCCTTGGAATCTCCCGGGATTTGGTTCCAAGACCCAACATGGATACCAAAATTCATAGATGCTCAGTGACAGTAAAATGGTATCCCTTACATAAAATTGTAAAATCAAGGTTTGCTTTTTGGAATTTGTATGCATGTATGTGTGTGTAAATAAGCAATGTCAAACTGCATTAATTCTGCAATGTGGCAAAACCCTTAATCACTAAGTAATTTCTCTTATTCCTGGTGCTTTGACTCTATGAGTCTCGGTTCCACTACACCACTACCAATTTGCAACCACAGTGGCAATATGCCAGGATACAGGGAAGAATCTTGCAATTTGCAAAACCCACCCTCTTGCCATTAAAATGCTGAGAAAGAACAAACAGTCACTCACTCAGAAATGCACATGAACCTTCCTCCTCTTTTTTTAAAAAATCCCATCCCTCGCCAGCTGCACGAGAGACCGATGGATGAGATTTAGGTATGCAGTGAAGGTAGGTTGGACATGTACTCCACTTCTTCTGTTTGCTGTTCTGTTACACCATGCAAATCTAATAAATTATAGAGAAATTGAAGTCTAACAAGTGGCAGAAAAAGAAAAGCCCATTTTCCAGAAACAAACGAGAGAGAAATGATGCTGTCGGATGAGGGACAGTACACAGAAATTTAGCAATAGTGGCTGGGGGGTGGGGAGAGAGAGAACAAAATTAGGTGGTTGGAATATATAGAAAATTCTGGAGTATAGCTCATAAGCAAAGATCTTGTAGAGGAACCGGGGTAAACAAGATACCTTCTGCTCACAGTTGAGAGTAGAAATATGCATCTTCAAACAGAAAGTTTTCATTTAGGCTGGGATGGAAAGAATATTGAATCATATGTCAAAAATGGTTGCAAAATTTTCATAGATCCAGAGAATCATAGAGTTGGAAGAGATCAGAAGGGCCATCCAGTCCAACCCCCTGCCATGCAGGGAGACACTATTGGTTTCTGAAGTATCAGAAAACTCTGAAGTGACAACTCATGAATTGACAAGAATCTTTGCAGTCTGGAATTTATTCTGCACAAAATTCACATCTGGTGTGTGTGTGTAGAAAACAGTATGGAAAATGGGCTTTTTGGGCTAAAAAAAAAAATTTAGGCCCCTGTAAAATGGTTACATTTGTGGAATTCCACTCACACAACTCTGAATTGGATATGTCCATTGCATACATTCAAAAGAGGACAACCCTACATGTCTGGAAATTTATGCAAGTATAGGACACCAAGAGGATTCTTGCCAAGTCACTCTGATCTACCCTGAAACAATCTCACACCAACTTTTTGCAGAGTGTGAGTGTCCTCATACTTGTGGGCACAAAAATGTCTTTGTGCAAGAAGGCAGGAAATTAGAGAACAGAGAAAGTGGTTTTGCTTCCCTATGTTCTAGTAAGATAGATGCTGTCCATGGTATTCTCCCTGCCAGAGATGCCTCCTTTCATTGTCCTCTATCCTGACTTCCTTCCATATTCAAGAGATCCCACCTCCTCAAAGTACACCTGGAACTCCTCCTCACCTGCCTGCTCCATCCACTGGGCCTCCCTTACCTCTCGCCCTCCCTCCTCTTTGCCAACTGTGGCCCTGAGTGGTCTCCTTCCTACCCTCTCCAACAGCTGCCTTGTGTTGTTCCTTGACAAGGCACAGCTATAAAGAGTGCATTAGCAACACATGTATTGTATTTGCCATAGTGCTGGAGGAAACAGTGCAAACCCAGTGTGGCTCATTCTCCCTTCCAGGGCCTGCTATTTAAATGCTTATAATTAATCATGACCTCCCTCTCACTGCACCCAAGTACCACACACAAACACACCTGCTTACACACAGAGACTTTTGTGAGAAGCCTTTTTTCCTCTTAAAAAAAAACCCAATCACCTCGTTTGTCAGTCCCTTCCCTTCTGCTCATGATTCACTCCTATTTACAGTATTCTGTCTTTTATTGGCATTTTGTGTGTTGTTTCTAGGACACAAGCAAAACAGCTTTGTTATCTCACAAGTATTCCATCATGTTCTCCCATTTGCCTTGTCTCTTCTCGTTTTGCCTTTCCCACACAGTAAAGGGGGTGGGTGGGAATGTGTTGCAATGTATCATCTTCTCAAAGGCTGCCTTGACCCATTTTTCTTCTACTGAGAAATCTACCGTGAGGCTGGCAGTTAAGTCCAGAGGATGGGCTACAATTGGGGGTCCAGGGGGCCCCCAAACAGATTGCAAGTGCACTCAGGGTCATGATGGTAGGGAGACCCAAAGGGATTTCATTGGTCCAGGGCTTCAAAAGTTGCTTTAACAAAGTAATTAATGATAGTTCTGAGGTCTCATGCTTCCTCTGAAGAAGCCTTCTTCAGACAAGGGAGCTGAGTCCTCTTGGTAGTCCCAACTAAAGTAGACTCATTGAATTAATGGGATTTCCATAAATGTTGACTCACCAGTCTACAGTTGATTCAATAGGCCTACTTGAGTTGGGCCTACCCACAGGATTCAGGCCAAAACCTGCCACAGGTTAGAGTCCAGTTTGAGGTGGAGAATGGGGGAAGAATTCTTCTCCAACTTTTCATCAGATTTTAAAAGAACTATGCAAGATGCTGAAACCATCTCAAGGTCCAAGAGGACTCAGCTCCCTTTTGAGTTCATTCTGAGAACTTCAAGTGGATTCTCTCCTCCTGCAGATATGAAATCCACTATTTCCAGGATCTAGGTAGTCAAAAGAAGAGGCTGAGAGGGCAAACCTCCTTCAGATGTGGGCAACCCTGCAGAAATGGAAGAGGCAGAACTGATTCCATGCCCGAGAGCTTGGGGGCCAGAACCTTTGGGTCTAATGGACAGGTGGCAACCCAAAGAAGGTCAGGACATCATGTCCTACCTGGAGGAAGCCTCCTCAGATTAGGAAGATAACAGAGCCAGAGGAAGCCTACAACATTTGGTATTGATTGATAGTTTCCCATCCCAATACTAGCCAGGCTGACACTGCTTAGCTTCAAATATCAGATGGGATCACATGCTTTTAGGATATTTAACCAGCATGTATTTTGCTTCCCTAAAAATGTAATAAATGCTCTGTCCAAGTTCCACATTCTCAACTCTAGTTGAGAGAAACCTCAAAATCCACTGGTTTCCTGAAATTTACAGAGTCACAGACTTCATTCATGGCATTCAAGAACCTAGCAGGTCCTCTCTCACTCCATTCAACAGGGGATGGATTTATTATTAGATTACATAATGATAGAATCATAGAATTGCAAGAATCCTCGAGGACCATCTAGTTCAACCTTCTGGCATGCAAAAATCCCTTGCTAAATGACCCTTGAGATGTGGCCAGGTAATTTCTGTTTAAAAACCTCCAATGAAGGAAAGTCCATCACCTTATGAGGTAGGCTATTCATTCCACTATCAAACTGCTTTTCCCACATTTAGGGGAAAAACTGTTGATGTGAACCTGCTTTCAGCATCTCATAATCCTAGGGTACCCATGACTACCACCACACATTTCTCAATTGGAAGCACTTGTGAATGATATTATGGAGCCCATGGACATCTGCAAGATGAATGCGCTCCACTGAAATATTATTAGTAACAAAACATTTGTGGAAGTACAAACATGTTGGATTAATTGGGCTTGTTTGGTTATTTCCCTTCAGGGAAAAGAGGACTGATTCATGCGTCATGTTCCTTCCAGGTCCTGGCTGAGAAACTATTTCTGCTCTTAATAAGTTGCCTCCCTGCCTTACCCAGCCTCCTTACACACACTTTGCTGGAACAAGGAAGTGCTTTGCCAAGTCAACAAGACAAATGGCCAAAAGTGATCCAGCCTGATTGGGTCAACAGCTCTGCTTTCACAAACATCGGTCACGCTACTGAAATGCCAGGGCCTGGAGCAGATCTTGCTCTCTGCAACAATACTCTTCCCCCTCCTGCAGAGTTCCCACCTTGATTTGGGAATCCCATACCTACCATCTTGGATTTTCCACTCCACCTTTCTCTCCTCCCTTTTCCCCTCCTCCTCTCCCTCCTTTCTTCAGACAGAAATGTCCCATCTAGAAATATTTCTTTTAAAAATATTCAAAATTTTATGCTAAGTAAGAATACACCATACGGTTCTCTTGACCAATCAGTAGTCTGCTGTTTCTAACATCTATAACAAGTACGGCTATAGATCTCTGACTTGATTCTATGCAAAGGGTTGTCTTTGCAGCATCTTTGAAACCAACTTTGTGAAAAAAGTGGTAGCATGAGGTTTTGTAGACAGTCTATTTCCTCAGATGCATAAGAAAGTAGACCAAGTCTATGAAAGTTCATGCTGCCAATTTATTTATTTCGGTTAGTCTCAAAGGTGCTACAAGATTCCTTTGCATACTGATATTCCAGACTAATGTCTCTGAATTCTACAGCTTATGCAGCAAAACATCAATATCTGTATTGGCCAACTAAAATACAGAAAATACATCCTGCAAGCTTTTGAAGCTTCACTTGAAGAAAAGTGACAATATCGGAGTTGCAGACCTACATTTTATCTTAGATATGACTTCTGTGGTCAGTTAAGATGGTCTGGAGGGATCTCTGTGCAAGAAGACCCATTGCCTTTCTTGGCCATGGAGGGGCCAGGGGGAAAAGGCAATAAAAGACAGCTAATAAAATTTCAACTCCCTTGGGAAAAGTCACTCTTTTCTGCATTTTGGTTGGCCAATAAAATATCACTCTTTTGGATTTTGGATTTTGTGATATTTTGTTGCATGGCTAATACAGCTACCCTGAAATATCTTATGGAACAGCAGTTGTTGTTCCAAGCAGATTGGTTAACACCGTGTCTTTTTTAATAAAAGCTTATCTAAATCAGCTAATTGTTGGGGTTGGAATATGGCTAATGCTTCTCTGACCCATATGTTTTGGAAATGACCAATAGTTGGCCTATTTTGGATGGAGGCAGTTACATAAATAAACTCAGTACTAGAAATGATATTTAGGGATATGCATATGCTTTTACCTATGTCCTGGAACTTGACACATGGTCAGCAGAAATGAATCTTTCATGTCCTCTAGACTGCTAAAATACTGAAACTCTAATACAAGAAACATACCATGTCCCCACCTGCACAAAATAATTGAAAACTGTTCAAAATCTATTTGCACTTCAGGACTTAACTCTAAGGAGGAAAATGCATGTGCTTTGTGTGCATTTTCTGTGCAGGAAAAGAAATGACATCTTTTGTGCAGAAAATGCCTTTTTCTTTGTAAGAAATGTCTTTTCTTTGCTAAAATGTAGTTTGCCGTGCAGGAAATTGGGTTTTTGTGCTGCAAACTAATTTTCTGTAGAAAAGGAATTTTGTTTTCTCTGGGGTGGAAAACACATGCATGCATTTTTCAAGTGGAATAACTCTCAGACTGTGAATATTCTCATCATCTAGTTTTCTCCTCTTCAAGGTTTCCTGACATCAATTTTTTTCAACCATTTTTGAATATCTTTCTATACCCTAATCGAATGTTACCTGCAGCCCATTTTGCTCCTTGCATAACAACACACGCAAACACAGAAGGGTTATCCAAAGTGATAAAATGCTCCGGAGCTCCTGATTTCTGACTCCTTTTCAGCAAGATGTTAAGAGCCTGGCCCTGTTTTTCCCTGGGCATGAATTTAGTTCTTGGGGAAGGGCTTGTGTCAATACTCTGAAATTACATGTTCCACCACATTGCCCAGTAATTGCATCTCCAAAAAGAGAGAGGGAGAAAGAGGGAAAGTAATTATGGTAACCATGTAACTTACCCACAGCAGCTTTGAAAGACAATGCATTATTTATTTATCCATCTTCTAATGATGTTGCTGATATGGAAGTTTCTCCTCCTGACAAAGAGTTCATAGCAATTAGACTGTGATTAAATGGGCAGCCATTAAAACTACTGGCAGAAACCTTCCAAGAGACACTTCTCCTCACCTCCTAAAGATATACACCTACCCTTCCTTCCTTCCTCCCTTAACAGAGAGTTTTGGGTTCCACTGGTGTGTGATTTCCATGATTGGCCAGCAGTCAGGAATTCTGGGAGCTGAAGTCCAAAACATCTGGAGGACCAGTTTGGGAATCACTGCTCTACAGCCTTTAAATGAATGTAGACTTTTGCACTGGGCTAAAATATCCAGCTTCTTCTAGGAGGGAATCTAGACATGAATCGGTCCCTAAGAGGATGACAACCGTAGATGGATTCCCCCAAACTGGAGCATGTATGCTGCAAGTCTGGTACATAGCAGTCAAAGTGGATGGGCACCCTTTGCTGGGATAAGGGCAAAGAGAATCTCTCAGCAAGGAAAGGTTAATTGGCAACGCTGCATCTTGCTCACTTAGCGTCAGTAAACGCCTCTTTAGCAGGCGCTGTATAGATCGGTGGCTGAGATTTTGCCTCCTGCAGCAGAAAATGCCAGCCGGCTGTGTAAATTTCACACATTAATACCGCTGATGAAAACAACCATCCACCATTCCCAGCCCCATGGGGAGAAATCTCTGCCTTTCAAAGCTTCTCCATGTTCCAGCTGGATTTCAGTGTAGGGCGAAGTAAGTTGGGGCCCTTTCACACTACACAGCCTTAGCCCTATGATGCTACTTGAACTGCCTTGGCAGCATCACATGGAATTCTGGGATTTGAAGTTTGGTAAGGCAGGTGTTCCAGTTTAGGCATCAGCAATCTGTGGTCAAAAAGGACCATGAAGAGCAGACTAGGCACAATGAGCCTTTTCTCAGAGATGGGGTGATGGAAGGCATGTGAGAATAAGCCTGTCCTGGAATTTATTCATACTACACAAATATAGCACCATGATTCCACTTGAACTGCCATGGCTGCATCCTGCGGGATTCTGGGATTTGTAGTTTGGTAAGACAGGTGCTGTAGTTAGGCATCAGCAATCTGTGGTCAACATAAGAGCTGAAGGGCGGACTAGACACAATGGTCCTTTGCTCTTAGATGAGCTGATGGAAGCCGTGTGAGAATAAACCTGTCTTGGAACCCATTCACATCACAGACATATAGCACTGTGATTCCACTTGAATTGCCATGACTGCATCCTATGGAATCCTGGGATATGTAGTTCGGTGAGGCACTAGAGCACTCTGACTAACAATTCTAAACACTCCTTCCTCATCTACAGATCCCTGGATTCCATAGGAAGGAACCATGGCAGTTAAAGTGGCACCATAGGGCTCTAATTGTGTAGTGTGAACAGCGCCCTTGTCTCTGTCCACTTTGGAAGCATTGCACCATTTTCTCACCTAAAGGACCTCTCCTTCTTGGTCCTGAAATAAGGCTCAGGAGTGCATCTCTGGTTGTAAACCCAAGACATGAAGCAAAAGACACTGGATGCCAAAAATGGAGAGGGGGAGACCTAGTGAGGTTACCCAAATATTGAATATGAACCTAGTCAAAATGGCGAATTAATTGTTGGCCACCACTCTCCTTTTTCTGGCCACATTCCCCACTCTCATCCCTTCATGACTGTCTCCATGGCTACGATGTTGCATTGATTAATCCATTATATTAATCAATTGAAACGCTTTTAACTAACTAAAAAGCCAATTAATATGACTGTCTGGAGTAAAGAGGCACAGCTTGAGCAGAGAAAGTGATTCTGAAGCAACAGCAATTCTTTGGCATCATGGAATCGGTTCAGCCTGGGAGATGGGCAGAGGGATGCGCAGACCCCAGTTCTTTCCACACTTGGGTGAAGGTGGTATCTTCCATATTAATGGAAGTCCTAGATCCACTCTGAATTGTTTTTAAAGAGCTGTCCAAAGTGCTGGATCTATTTTAGAGATCTGGTTGAGATTCAGCTGAGAGTCTGTGATGCAGCCAAGGTCACCCAGTGGGTTTCCATGGCCATGTAAGGATTTGAACCCTGGTCTCCAGAGTCATAATTCAATGCTCAAACCACTACGCTAAGCTAGGGCTAATAAAGCTTATACTATAGCAGTAATGTGTATCAGTATCTGGCACCAAAAGAACTCTTGGGGAGACAGTTCTGGAATGAGACATGTACCAACAATTCTGGCCTTTGTTGTTATTGTTATTATTAAATGTGGATTGTTTTAATATGTATACATCTTCTTTGTCTTTTTAAATTGATGTGTGTTTTAACTGACGTCTTTTAACTGCTGTTATTTATTTGTTAATTGTTGTTCCCTGGGGAAACCCATGGGGAGAGGCAAATAAGAAATAATAATAATAATAATAATAATAATAATAATAATAATAGGAACTGATCAGCATGTATCCCAACAAAAGCAAAATATGAGAATTATGTCCATGGTGTAGTCGTTTGAGTGTTGGACTGTAACTCTGAGTTATAGTCCAACATTCAAACTACTATTCCACAGATATATAATTCTTCTATTTTGCTTTTGTTGGGTTACATGCTTATCAGTTCCCTCCTATTAAAAAAGCCTATTATTATTATTATTATTATTATTATTATTATTATTGACCAGCGTTCGATTCCCAGCTCAGCCATGGAATCCACTGGGTGACCTTGAGCAAGTCACACACTCTCAGCCTCAGGGCAAGACCATGGCAAACCTCCTCTGAACAATTCTCGCCAAGAAAACCCCATGATAGCTTCACCTTAGGGTTGCCGTAAGTCAGAAATAACTTGAAAGCATGCAACAACAATACAGAGAATTTAACTGATTTTGTGTTGCCCAGTTTAATATATCTAATGGAATGTTATTTGTATGTGACAGAGTAGCCCCAGAAGAAGGCAAACTGTGATAAAGGCCGAAACATGTAGGGCTTTTTTAAAGTAATAAGGAAATAAAGAAGTGACCATCTATCAGCATGTGGCGCCTAGCTCCCATTTTGCATTTATTGCTTTTTTCATCCCACACTGAAATCGACCCAAATTTCCATCCAGTTTCACTAATGTGTCCAATTCCTCTAAAATACTCACTTGTTCCCCATTGACTCCAACATGTTTTTGTCCTTTCCCAGTGCTTTTCAAAGTCTATGCATTCTCTGGGTGCGCGTCCTTTCTTGTAAGTGACCCGCAATCCTCACAAATGTGCACATCATTGTGGCGGAGGAGCACAATTTCTCACAACAAATCTCTCCTTCTCGTTGTTACTTAGAGGCAAGAGGACGGCTGAAAAAATTGGGGCCACGTGGCATCCATTTAAATGAAAATCTGGAAACTAAAGGATCTCCAAGTCATGCAACACATCTCCGGAGAGGTGTTACGCTTGAATTCGCTGGATGTTCTTGTAAAAGTAAAATGAAAATGAGATGGGGGGGATCAAGAATAAGAAAAGTAATGAACATAATAAACCTCCCCGAATTGCAAACTGACAACAGGAAATAAGCTGTTTGGAAAGTATATAAGCTGCTTGGAAAGATATCCTCCGTCTACCCCAAAAAAGATAGATGTCTCGCCTCCAACTACTTCTAATTTTAGGTAATTTGTTCTTTCTTCTGCTTTTAATTAGTATTTTATATTGCTATTCATTTTATATTGTTATTGTTTTTAGTTTGCTTCTTTTTCTTTTTTGTACGATTGGGAGGGGATTATTTAGAATTCTGGTTTTAATTGTATATTGTATTATATTGTTATTTCTATTTGTTGTAACCCGCCTTGATCTGCAGGGAGAGGTGGGCTATAAATTATTATTATTATTATTATTATTATTATTATTATTATTAAGTATTACTCCAAAAGATGTTAAGAGGGGGTTTGTGTGTGTGTGTGTTATAAGCATGTGCATGTGTACATATGCATTGAGATTTGGAAAGAAGAGTTATAACCTCTTCATCAAAGAGAATAATTGCAAGATAAAGTTACAAAAAATAATGATAATAAAAATGTGGGTGGGTGTTTGGGTGAGTGAGTAGGTGGGGGGGGTATGTAGCAAATTTTTGCTTTTGTCAAGACGGTTGAATCTAATGACATTTCCTTTCCTCTCTCAGCTGCGTATGGAAACAACTGGCAGGGAGCATTTTCAAATACAACAGTGGGTTGTAAATGCAAATAAAAATGTATTCTGGCCCCTTAATCCTGGATTCTTACCAAAGTCTAAAAGAGCCTCCTCCTTCCCTCAACTTCTTTAAAATAATAGCTGCCTTTTTTTTTCTTCCTCCCAAATAAATGTTTCCATGGGAAGCTTAGCATGAAAGACAAGGAAGCCAGTTGCTAAAGATTGTGAGTCCAAAACATCTACACAATTCTATTAACATCATCTAGCCAAGTGTGTTACACCTGAGTAGCCCTATCATTTTCCAATAATACAGACAGAGACAAGCCAATAAATCATCCGGATTCTCCAATCCAGAGAGGATGTGCCCTTAACAAAAGAGGAGCAAGAAAGCAGCTGCCAGTTTTAAAAAGGTTGATGTATTCATGCAGAATGGCAAGAGCACATCTCTGAGAAGGAGATGCCGGGACAATGGCTGCATCCACACTGCAGAAATAATCCAGTTTGACATCACTTTAACTGCCATGGCTCAATGCTATGGAATTCTGGGAACTATAGTTTGTCATGGCACCAGAGTCGTGGGCCTCCAGGTGACAAGAGTGGAAAAGTTGGCTTTACAAGTTGCTTCTTTAATGGTAAGCATGACAGCTCCTCGATTCAAAGTGGGTGAAGTTGGTCAGAGTCAGGTTTAGAAGTTTGTCAAAGAAGTTTAGCTTTATTTATTATACATGTTTGGCTGCAGCTATACTGCAGAATGAATGCAGTTTGGCACCACTATAACTGTCATGGCTCCATCCTATGATGGATGAAATTTCATCCTGATGAAATTCTGGGATTTGTCGCAATCTGGCAGAGAAGGCTAAATATCTCACAAAATGACAAATCCCAGAACTTCATAGCATTGAGCCATGGATATTAAAGGCTGCATCTACACTGCAGAAATAATCCACTTTCACACCACTTTGACTGCCATGTTCTCCATCCTATGGAATCCTGGGAATTATAGTTTTGTTGCAGCACTCTGACAGAGCTCTCTGACAGAGAAGACTAAACATCTCACCAAACAACAGTTTCCAGAATTCCATCACATGGAGCCATGGTAGTTAAAATGGTGTCAAACTGGATTATTTCTGCAGTGCGGATGCAGCCAAAGTGATGCAAGTTGCATTCATTCTGTAGTATAGATGCAGACTTTGACAGAGTTTAGTGTTTAGTTGCAAAACAGCTAATAGACTTCAAGTGACGTATTATCAGACCTCTTTCTTTCATTCACACAACAACATCCAATTTCCAACTTTGCTTTGATGGGGAGAAGTTCTCATTACAGCCCAGATCATTGGGATAAAGGAGGCGCACTTCTCTTTATCAATCAGAGCGGAGAGTGCAAAGACATGTTTGCACATCAACAGCATGGTTTCATTATCCTTGCTGGAGGTCATGGGAAGAGAAGGAGGTGGTGAGAGGTAATAAACTTCAAGAACAAGGCTTTCTTTTGCAGGATCACAAATTTAAGACAGAGCTGGGCATCTGTGCCAAGTCTGTATGCATTTGTCTGCCCTGAGACCTTCCAGAGGCCACAAAGACACCCACTGGGTGACCTTGGGTGAGTCACACACTCTCGGCACCAGTAAACCATGTGATAGATTTGCCTTAGGGTCTCCATAAGTCTGAAACAACTTGAAGACAAACAATAACAACAATAGACACATGGATGCCAACAAATCCATCCATCCAATGGCAGATCGGCAAGCACAATCTCAGAAGATGCTTTCTCCCAGACCAAGATCACGATGCCTCTTCTAGTGACGTATGATATCCTCATCATCAAAAAACCTAAATAAAGTCTGCCTCTTGCTTTGGTCCCTAGGCAAAAACATGCAGATTTAATGAACTGCACCATCGGCTGAAGTTTGCTGGATTCAGGATTCCCTTTCAATGGCAGGAATGCCTCTTTAGCAGGGAAGCAGCTAAAGAAATTTCAAAGATGGGATAGAAGAGATGACTGAATCGCAGAATTTTCCTGCAGATTTGGAAACCCATCTTCCATCTCCCTGACCTCTCTCTCTCCTTTGAGGATTAAGGGACTTGGCTGGGGCTTTGCCGTTTGCCTCCCTCCCACCTTTGATCAGCTTTTAGTTGCTGCCAATTCAGCTGCCACATTTGCTTTAGCCTTCAGAATAAATGTCCAATTTGGGGCTTCCACAGGGGTCATAAATCTTTGGCCATGCATCAATTTTCAGCCGACTGTCTCAGCCATTCAGGGACTTGGGCAACACAGCTGCCAAAAGCTCCCACTCCCTGTGACTTTTTTCCCCATTTTCAGCTCATTTTCAGGCCATTTGTAAGAGATCTGCTCCACATTCACCCTGTAGTCGTGTGACAGATAGTGGTGATAGTGACACAAGTTCCCCAGAGGCACTGAGATGTCTCAACAGTCCCTCAGTTTGCAGGCATTTGCTCCTTCTAAGGTGAACCCAGAAAGGGGAGAGATATGGAGACAATTCAGAGGAGAGTTTCTAAGATCCTATGTTGGATCAGAGCGAAGGCCCTACATCTGCAAACCTGAGCAGGGAGATTGAGGACAGGGTGACTTGGAGAGCTCTCATTTATGGAGTTGCCATAAATTGAAGTCAACATGACAGCACTTAACAACAACAGCAAAACTTATCTCTTCCAAGCGCTGTCTTCTAATCAAGAATCCTGTTTAACTATAGTTACACGGAATGATCAGAGTAGAGACCACAAAGGGAGAATTCTCAGCATCCTTGCAAAACTGAAGTTTTCCCGAAGACACTGAAAATTAAACCAGCATAAAACTGAAAATCAATTTGTCACACTACTAGACCCCATGAGAGTGTTCCATAAATTCTTTAACAGTCCTTGGTTCTGAATTGTCCACACAGATGATCTGCAACTAGGAAAAGATCTTTAGACCTACACTGCCTTCAGTTGTTTCTCACCACACAGAGTTATTCCTTAGTTAGCAGTAAAATGTAGTGATTCTTTACAAGAAGAGATGCTCCAGACTTGCCAAAAGCTACTTTAATTTAACGCATTGTAAGGACAATGCACTCTGACAAGGATGGTTAATGTGGTACAAATAATAGCCCATTTTCTTACCAGCTCATGATGTATTCCTTAATTTAGAGCTCTTCTGGTGGTCATCCAGGCCCTCAGACAATGCTTATGTTGCTTTTAATTTTTGAGTCATGTATAGAAGTGTTTTGCAAGAGATTCTGAGCAAGGCTGATGGAGAGTTCTTGGGACTAAAAAAAAAAAAAACATTTCTAAGGCCCCCTTTTCTTCTTCCACTCCAAAAATCACAGACAAGAATCCTTATGGTGACATATGTATATGTAACGTTCAAACTGTATCAATTGTACAAGCCATTGTATTCCCCATTGCCATGTATGGATGTGAAAACTGGACTGTGAAGAAAGTGAATAAGAAGAAAATCAATCCTTTTGAGATGTGGTGCTGCAGATGAGTGCTGAGGATACTATGGATAGCCAGAAAGATAAACAAATGGATTCTTGAACAGATCAAGCCAGAAATTTGCCTGGAAGCCAAGAGGATTAAGTGGATGCTGTTGTACTTTGGCCACATCATGAGAAGACACAACTCATTGGAAAAGACAATAGTGCTAGGAAAGGTGGATGGATTTTATTAAGAAGGTCACAGATATGAATTTACTGGACCTGAGCAGAGTAAATGGCAGCATGCACACCTGGGTTTGACAACTACCAAGGGGAAGAGAGGTATGGAGATGCATGTGCAGAGTAGTATACTTGCTACATTCCACACAGAGGTTTCTCAGAGGATGAATGGGGGGGGGGCTTTCCTGATTTTGGAATCAGGCCCAAGCTTCAACTACTTCAATCTACCCTTGCCACAAAGGAAGAAACAGGGGGAGATGGGTGTGCATGTGTGCCACTTACTGGCCCACCATAAAGGGGAACAGAAAAGGAGCAATTATCAGTTGGGGAGCTGCCAGCTGCCAGGGGGACAGGAATAATTGAAAGCTTAGCAACTTTAAAGATGCATAAAGTTTGCTTTCAAAGATAAGTGACAAATCCAACCTGCATGTGATATGCTTTAGCTCAGAACTGTGTGATATTTCAAAGGTAGAAACACAGGACAAAAAGCTACAGATTGTGGCACTGTTTATAAGACTCCTGCTTCTAAGAAGAGGGCTCTCTGCCCATTTTATATAGGCAGGAGGGAAAGAGAATGGCTGCCTCTATGCTTGAGAGCAGATGCAAGCAATCTCTGAGGATGGAGCACATGGTAACCACCCCCAAACTTATTGGTGGTCTGCACACTAGCTTGGCACTGCCGTATTGCTGACTTTTCTGGTGCAGGAGTAGCATATGTACATCCACCCCTTCCCTTTAAAATGAGGCATGTGGGGGTGTGCCCATTGTTTTGGGCCCAGATAGTACTATTGAGAGGCTTCAAGGGTGACATTTGGCTTGAAAACAAGGTGTGTTCTGCCATCATGCCTTGCTTTAAAGCGGGGTGGGGTGACTGCAGTGTCATCCAATATTCACTTGCCAGATGGATGGACTTCATTACGAAGGTCACAGGTAGACACATCACCACCTTTTCAGCTGGAAATCACCACTGCCAGTCTATTCTGGCTCAGTGTTAGGGAATCATGGGAAGTGTAGTTTATTGTGGCACCAGAGCTCTTTGACAGAGAAGGCTCAATGTCTCAGAAAAAAATACAATTCCCATGATTCCCTAGCATTGAGCCAGGGCAGTTAAAGTGATCTCAAGCTGCATTATTTCTGGCAGTCTGTAAAGGCCCTAAGTCTCTGTGTGAAGGAGGTCCTTTCAGACTCACCAGCTCTGGAGTCACTAAACCTTTGGATCAGTAAAGCTTCCAAAAGCTCAGGGTGGACAACTGGGTGCCTAAGCCATTGGGTGAATAAGCCATAGCTCAGATGACCATTCCTTCTCACCTTTACATAGCCTCAGAGCGCTGCCTGACAATGCTTACTGTGTAATATTCTTCTGTTGAACGCATGCTGAACCTGCCAGCCTGACCTATTTATATAGGAGAAAGCCTCAAGCCAAATGAAACTGATTTTCAAACCAAGAAAAGTGACAGGAAAGAGTACAGACAAGCAAGCATTCCAGTGTTCACATCAATTCAGCTCAGAAAGAAGCTGAGTTCTGGCTTCACTTGTTCCTAGGATCATCTGATCATTTCAGTGACACCCACTGACACCCCCTTTGTTTCACCTCTCCTCTTCAGATCTCTGCAAATGACAGAGCTGTTATGCCGAAATGAGTACTTTTGTGGTTTTGCAAAGCTGTCATTTGTCACCAAAGGTCATGGAAGGTTGCAACTCCACAGAATCTTAGCTTCAAACAGAAGGACTTTCCTTGGCCATAACCTTAGCTGACATTTGGAGCTTGGGGAAATTGGTTGGGAGTGAGGAAGGACAAATACAGACCAGGACTTCTTCTCCAGCATTCGGATCCAATTTCAGGCCAATAATGGTTGTCTCCTCTGAATCTCAAAGGCTGCATCTAGTCTTAGCTATAGGATATTTTCATAGCATCATTCAGAGAGATAGCTAGTGGTTCCTAGGTCTGAGCTGTTCAAGGCTCTGAATCTAATTTGGGGACTGGATCCATTGCCCCACTGACATGGGAGGCACGTGCCACTTTTGCAGCAAAACAGACATGATTATAGTTGTGTTCATGAAACAAACCAAGAACCAATGATGGAATCCAACCATTTTAGGGTGACCAAATAACTGTCTGCATTATGGCTGGAATCCTGTTGGTTAGACTTAACTAACCCAATCAATTCCAGGGCAAAAACAAGAACAAGTGGGCTTTTTATTCCCCATCAAGGTATCCACAATTTGTCCAAACCATCTCTGCACAAAAGTAGTATTCTCCCACATAGGGACATGTGCGTGCACATACACACACACACCTGTGTAAAACAAATCAACAGACTCATAGTAAGCACCGAGTGACAGATTGATAAAAAAAGACACTCACAATCATTCTGATGCTTATAGTTTTTTTAAGGCCCATTGCAACAAGGCATCAGCTGTCATCATTTAGCTATCTAATTTGTGCAGAAGAAAAAATCATCACCACAAGCGAGAAAATTGTCTCCAAAGTAACAGAAAATATTTCACTGTCTCACAAGCAAGGGGGGGAAATGAGAGGAGGGGTTGCATTCTTGCATGTGAGAACAAAACAACTGAGGATTTGTATTCTCAATGATGCAGGTTACATACTTCCTAGAAAGACAAAGATATTACCAGAGTGATCCACATTTTCTATCCATCCAGGCTCGACTACTGTAATGTGATGCATGTGGTGTTTCCCTTGAAGATGACTTGGAATTATAAAGATGTCTTTTTCTCTCTCACAAGATGTTACAATTGTTTTGCAAGATGTGGCAGCCTGTCTCCCATTTAATACTGAATGTCAGTAGGTGGGAGTAAATACAACCTTTAGGATTCTCAAGTGAGCAAAGGAAGAGGGAGAGGGAGGAAATGAAGAAGAAATGTGGGTGGTGATGATCTCAAATGAAAAAGTGATGGTTAATACTCTGCTCCATTGCCCTCACTCACAATCTGGCTCCTAAAAGACCATGCAGAGAAAACAAAGGTTTTAGCAGAGGAAAGCTTTCCAATTCCTGCTTTAAAGCCTTAGCTGTGTGGATCCCAACATGCTTTCAGACTGCAAAGTAGTCATCTAAAGCCTTCCATGGTCTTAGATATCATATCCAGAAAGCTCTTGGGGATGTTCCTGTTCCCTCCAAATGATCCTGAGAAGGAGGTGGACAGAAGAGCCTCTCCAGAAGATTTTAGACCCCTGATGGGCTCATAGACTTTTAAAGTTCAAACTACATCCCAGAGCAGGGTCACCACCCCAGAAACACAGAAGTCATCAACTACTCTCTGTGGAGAACATCCCAGTGTGAATCTAGGGGTTGGGGGGTTGAGTGTCCAGATGTTTAAGTGGTTTAGGGTTGGGGTCCGTTCCTTCTTGGTTCCATAGCATTGATCCAGGCTCCCTGCTATTTTCAAACCTGTTCCATTCCCTGCTCCTCTACGAAATGTTTCATGTCTGCTACTCTTCCCCCTGAATGTGACTGCTGTTCTCATTTGGTAGAGATAAAAACACCCAGAGACAACAACAGCCAGCCCTTTGTGAGCCAAGGAAGTCTGAAATATAGAAACCCTTCAATTTCCTCGCCTCTCTTAGCTCCCCCTGGGCTGAAGCAACACCTTCGACAATAAGAAAGAGCACTTGTGCTCTTCCACAAAAAATATTTGAGTAAAGGATTGAGAGGGTGGAGGGGGTAGAGGTAGAGAAGAGCCACTGAGGAGACACGCCTTGACAAAAAGGATGTATTGACCTGGAAAGAGGCAAGTGAAGCTTAGCTTCCCCCTACCTATGGTCTCATCTCCCTTCCCAGACTCTGCCGAGAGATGTCTGATGAATCAGACATTTGAGCATCAAATAAATAGATTTTGCCTCTTTGGCTGATCATGAGAACTCAGTGAAACGATTTCTTCATTTTTTAAATAAAAAAAATGGTGCACTTTGTTAACTGCCCTCCTTGGATAAGAATAATCAAAGGAGGACAATCATTTTCTCTCACTCCCCATGGTGAAGAGCGATCTTCCCCCTGTGTTGGTTTTGAGATCAAGGGGATTTAAAGCAAAATATGGAATACATGACCTCCTCACCCCACCCCTCCATCCACTTCTCGCCTTTTGAATTTCCCTGGGTCGTATCCTCAGCTGGCGCCAGACAGCATGGCTCTGTGAATTCTGATGGAAGAGTAGCTCGGAGTAAAGGAACCGCTTGTCGAATCAATATGCACTTGGAGGCTTATCTCCTCCCTACATCCCTATCGGTCATTTTCAGAAGGTGTGGGGAGCGTTCAGGCATTGCAGGGCCCAGGAAATATTGCACTCGGATTTCTGAAAGCCCTTTTCCGCCTGCTGCTCAAATCCCCAGGAGCCTTTGTTCCCCTCCACCTCTTCCCTTTTAATTGCCTTTGTATTGGTTTTACCATAAAAATAATATAACCTTATTACTGAGAGAGACACGCCACCAAAAGCCTTCCCGTCTCAGGAGCCTCTGTTGCTTCTTATTTACTGCCAAGAGTCACCTCAGAAGGAAGTGGTTTGATCAGAAAGGAAGGGCGTCATCACTCAGTAGTCCAGAAATGTCAGGCATATGAAGACTGGGCTGGTTAAGAGCTTGGGAAAGTTTGGGTTGCTGTTATTTTAACTACAGTTTACAGAATCTGTCCAGTTTACAGCCAGTGAATACCCAGATGATAATGCCTACAGGCCAGAAGAACTGGCAGGAGAAATCTGGATCAGTCCCACAGCTTACACAAGGTTATAAACAGAAATGTGGTCCACATAATCCAAGGTAGAAAGAGGGAAAGCAGTGATGAGCAGAGTCCAAAGACAAGAAGGAAATTGCCAGAAAGATTAGTCCAAAAGTACATACCAAAGGTCAGAGAACTAGAGATGTCAGACAGGGATGCATGGAGGTTTGAGAGCTGTTGTTTTGCAGCAATGGCATGGCCTCGGCTGAGCTCATTTATATCTGACAGCTAATCAGCCCAGCTTGCTCCATTAGCTCAATAGTTTGTGTTATGAACTGCATCTACACTGCAGAATTAATGCACTTTGACACCACTTTAAGTATCATGGCTTAAATCTATGGAATCCTGGGATTAGTAGTTTGTTGTGGCACCAGAGCTCTCTGACAGAGAAAGCTAAAGATCTCACAAAACTAAGATAATTGGACAAGGAGCTATTCACTAGTGCCTTGTGTGCCACCTGAAAACTCCCCCCAAGAGCTGTAAAGTCTGATGGGATACAGATGCAGGCATTAAATGCCAGAGGGCTAGGCAGGCATGAATGAAAGGCAAGGGCTGCCTTCTGTCCCCATTGCTCTTCTCTATACAGAGGCTGTTTTGAGCTGGAAGTGGATGCAATTCCATGTCTCCTCAAGATTTCACCTGGACCAAAAAAACTGTCACAAATCACTAGGACAAACTTTATTGGTGGTGAATGGTACAACAGGTGAGCTGCAACAGTGAAAACATTCCAGTCCTTGCGCTGGTGGGCAGTGGCGTTACGAGGGTTGGTGTCAGCCCAGGGCAGTAACTCACACTGTCATCCCCAGAGCCTCCAAGCCAGCCCAATGGTTGTTCAGGTGTAGATCAGGCTGCTGTGGAAAGGAAAGGCTGTGGTCTACTTACCACTGACAACTAGTGACCAGGGCATCAGAAGGAACCGTCTGTGTCCCAGGCCGGGTCCGGTCTACCTGGCTTGTTCACAACTCCCAAGGGGGTCTGGGCACCATTCAGTGAAAGAAGTGAGTTTCTGGGTTTCACTGTGGCATGCTGACAGCATTTTGGCCCACTTCCTTGCCATCTCCTGGTAGGTTGACTGGCTCCTTCTCAGGACCTTCAGCCTCTGGGAGACCTGCACTACCTGTGGAGAGGTACAGAAGTACACACTGAAAAGCCATCTCTTCCTGCAAATGCACCAGGACACACTTCCCTCCAAGGTGTCACCCAGCGGGGTCTGCATCCCCCAAACCCTAGAAATGCCCCTACTGATGGAGCCACAATAGATGGCACAATTTGGCCTCTGAGGAGCTAATTCTATCCAGATTATCCCATGATTGATTATTGGTACCCTGAGCTGTGGGGAGACCCATGGGAGATGAATTCCCAAGGATTATATAACATGGAGGCAATCATCACCATCACCATCACCATCATCATCATCATCATCACCACCTCTTTATTTATATCCCATCTTTCTCCCAAACTGGGGCTTAGACTGGCTTACAAAAGGCAGAAAATGACAACAAAAGCTTAAAAGAATGGGAAGCATTTATCTCTTTTCTAAAGATGAAAGGCTGGATGACTACACTTCATAAGATTTAAATATTCAGTTTCGTTTGGTTTATTTCATTTTATTTTACAGGGAGAAGTGTAAACATTTCTTAAGTAGTATTGAAGAAGCATATGACAACTTTATTTTTTTCCTCTTTGGTTTGGAGGGTGGGAAGTCGATTTTAGATTGTTTGTATTTGTAACTGGGGGTGGTGGGCTAGATTAGTGTTTGTGTATGTTTTATGTGGGGAATAATATAACAAAAATATTTTTTTTAAAGTACAATAAAAGCACTTCAAGGCTGCCTCTGCACTGCAGAAATAAAGCTGTTTGATCTTGCTTTAACTACCATGGCTCGATGCTATGGGATTCTGGGATTTATAGTTTTGTGAGACATTTTGTGAGACATTTAGCACAGTGGTTAAATGCAGATACTGCAGTCACAAGGTTGTGAGTTCGAACCCAGGCAGGGCTCCAGGTTGATTCAGCCCTCCAGCCTTTCATAGTCGGTAAAATGAGAACCCAGCTTTTTGGGGACAATTGGCTTAGAGATTGTAAACTGCTTAGGGAGTGTTTAGTTCACTATGAAGCAGATACTATAGAAATTTAAGGTACTATTTCAGAGAGCTTCCTCTCTGCATGGAGCCATGGCAGTCAAAGCATTGTCAAACGGCATTATTTCTGCAGTGCAGATGCAGCCTATGGAACAAAATGTCCTGAAATATGAAAAATCTCATGGAGGTTGATTATGAGCTCAGTGGAGAATCTTGTTGTGCAGAGACACTGTTTCTCTTCCAGGACTAGCACATCTCTGTAAGTGCTCTTTCCATCTCCGATAAGGAAGAAGCCTGCTCTTGCTGGTTAGTGAGCAACTGTCCTGCCAACTCTTTCTTTAGCTGGTTCCACTCTGATCTGCCCAAGTTCAGAAGTGGATGGATACCCATCTTCCTGCCCCATTCCCAGCAAATTGGAAGAGAGGGAGCGAAGACAATTAGAAAATTAATCATCCAGTGGTGAGATTTTATAGCTCCAAGCTGTCACAGGGAGACAGGGATAGGCAGAATGATCACCCTGGCATTGAGGAGCTTGTAAGCCAAGGAGGCTTGAAGATAGACAGAGCAAGAAGGGGGGCAGATATCAGGGAACAAGATAAGTTTTTTTATTATTATTATTATTTCTAAATGGGAGCTGGCACAAAGAGAGGATTTAAACCATCAGTCGACAATGAATGGTACAGTAGAGCAGCTTGGAAGGCTCTTTTAATTAGCTGCCAGTACAAAGAAAACCACTTTCCTCCTCTAAAGAAATATACTTTCAGGTTGTATGGAGAGCTCACATCTGCTCCATCAGTGATAGCAGCAGGGTTTTATGTCATTATTCTGTGCCCGGGAAAATTTCAATGTTTCCAGCAAGGGATGGAATACGGCACTGCCGACTCCAAATCTGCCCCCATACTGTCCCATAAAATTCATGAGCCATCCCGAAGAACCCATGTGTGCAAAGCCTAAGGGCTGCTTCCCAGCATGCTCTGCACTAAGTGCAAGGGATCATGGGTAGATCCTTCTGGAATCCAACACCAGTCAATTGAGGCAGCAACTTGTTTTGTTAGCAGCAAGATTGCCAGAAATGGTCTTGGTCTCTCTTGACATTGCTCAGCTTCTGCCTCTCCTAGAGATGCCAACTGCAGGGTACGTAATCTCCAGAATTAACCCTTTCTGCTTGTCAGATTTCAGGAAAATGCAGTTAATCAGTGTGGAAATTAATCCCCTCTCAACTCATTTCCCCCATGCTACCAAGAAGGTCATTTGTGAGTGTCACAGTGCTAATCTCACCTTGCAAATTGGCTCCTCACTCCTGCTCCCAGATATCTTTGGACCTTGTCAATATTCTCTAACCATGAAGGGTCCAGCCTCCTGGTAGGACCATTGATTGCAAGAAAACAAGAGCAAGCTACAAACAGGTGGTGATCAGAGACACAGGGTTCAAATTTGTCCTGACTGCCTCCAATCATTGTCAGGTTAGGATCCTGTGCCACGAGATTTCAGAGCCAAACCATGAGACCATTATATGGATCCTTGTAACATCACTGGAGTGAACCATTATATTGTCATGGGTTGATCTATTTGTTTTGAGTATTTTTTCTCCTCTTGGTGGAAAATATTAGGCCAAACTATATATATATATATGGCATGCTAATGCATTATATACTCTTATGTGTGCAAAAACTGAAAGCCAATGTGGGATAGTGGTTTCAGTGTTGGACTATGACACTCTGGAGACCTCTGGCTTTGATTCCTCACTCATCTATGAAACCAAATGTGTGACCTTGAGCAAGTCTCATGCTCTCAGCCTCAGGAGACAGCAATGGCAAACCGCCTCTGAACACATCTTGCCAAAAAAAACCTCATGATAGGGTCACCTTAGGGTCGTCATAAGTTGGAAATGACTTGAAGGCACAAAATCAGCCAACTCACAGAACAGCAGGCAAGGATCAAAGAACTTGGCAGCTGGTGCATGCTGAGAATATGTCTTCCTTCATGGCAGGGGGTTGGACTGGGTTGTCTTTGTGGTCTCTTCCAACTCTATGAGTCTATGATTCTAGCAGCTACAGGAATTAAAAACCAAGAAAAACCCATGGTGCTCTGTACAGTGGCTTCATCTGGCATCATCAGAGATGTTTTGTAGAGTATCTACCTAGGCAGGAAAAAAAATCTCCTAGATCTGGACAGGTGCCATTGAGTGAGATTACTCTTTTTTTACTGTAGCTTCCAAAATCCCCAACCAGCATGACTAGTGGATTCTGGGAGTTAGAAAAAGGTAACACTTCCAAGCCAGAATTTGAAATGCCCTTCTGACAGAAACAACTGGTGCCAACTCAAGTTTCTTTGGGCACCAAATCAAAAGGATATCTTTTGCCTAGACATTTTAAGTTTACATATCCATTCCTGTCTATTTTCCTTTCCTTTAAAAAAAAATATTGTTTTGTGTCTATTTGCTAGTTGAAAGCTTGTACAGATTGTGGTGGGGAAGGGAGAGGTCCTCTTAATTTGTCAGTGTATGGTTTAAGGCTGGAAAAATACTTATTTCAAAATGTTGAAATAGTCCTTGTAGGTGAAAGGCAGTTGGCAAATGTTTAAAATAAAATAAATAAATAAGGAATAATGCTGTGGCATTTGCTAATGCTGATGAATATCACTAAATGGGAGGCACATGCAAATTACTGGCAGTAATAGTAATAATAATGGTTACAATAAAAGTCTTGGCACTTCTGCCAATGCCTTTTGGGAGAGGATCTTGGAGTCTTATAAATATTAATTAATTAGGCAACAAATGAAAATGAATGAGGGATCACTATGAAATCAGGTTTTGACCGCTGAACTTTGTTTCAGCAGACACTGGCGGGAAGCAATGCAAATTTTGGATAGGGCTACTCCTGGCTTACAGCAGATTCACCCAATTTAACAGAGTTGCAGAGTGACAACTGGAGAGGGCTTCTGTGCCTTTAATTGTTGCCTGTTTCCTGGCAGTATGATAAATAACACTTGCTGGAATTCCCCCTTTTACAGAACACATTCTGATTTCCAGCCTCAGGAGTGAAGCCTAGAGCTTAAAAAAATGACCTTTCTGGAGTACAACTCTAAAGTCATGCTGGATGCTGAGAGTGGCAGTCCAAAAAAATAATTTCTCCAAACCCTGTTGAAACTTAGACTACTGCCACACTGCAGAATTAATGCCATTTGACACCACTTTAACTGGCATGGCTCCATCCTATGCCACCTTGAATCAGCTGGCACCAGATCTCAAAGAAGCACAATTGCTTGGAAGCACATAACCTGGGACACCTCATGAAGCACTTGGCCAGCTGCCACACTGCAGAAGTAATGCAGTTTGACACTACTTTAACTGTCCTGACTCTATCATATGGAATCCTGGGACTTGTAGCTTGTTCTGGCACTGGAGCTCTCTATCAGAGAAGGCTACATATCTCATAAAGCTACAAAATCCCAGAACATTGAGCTATGGCAGTTAAAGTGGGGTCAAACTGCATGAATTCTGCAGTGTAGAGGCAGTCTGACAGATTTGCCGTTCCTAGCTCCAATCTAAAGTTGAGGGCTTGAGAAAGTTATTGTTAGGACTACAGAATCCCTAGAACAGCATAGCTACTGGTCATACTGGTGAAGGGATTTCTGGAGCTGTAACTTTTCCTGTTTCTGCTGAAGACTGGGTCTGTGTCTGCATGACATCGTTAAATCAAGTTCATGCCACTAACTGTCATGGTACTGCCCTGTGGATTCTTGAGATTTGTAGTTTGGTGATGTCCTTAGACTTCTCAGGCACTAGAAGTATCTAGGAGATAGGTTTTGTAGTCCACCTGGAACTGGAAGTTTCTGGGCTGGGCTAGACTGTGATAGATATTAGAGATGAGTCAATTATTCTCCATTTGCAGCTTTCGAGATGAACGTTGCTATTTTGGTGTAGCGGAAACGTCTTCTGAGAAATAATTAGACACTACAAATATCAATCCTGCTTGATACCGGCACTTCTTTATTTAGACTTTCTTAGCTTTCTATAGTCATCTCCCCCACTTTTCCTTTCACTGGGGTTTCTCAGAGCACATCGCAGCATTCACAAATACCAACCAAATTGCAAGGTAGAGGCTTGCAATTAAAGCAACAACACACACAGCCCTTTGAACATGGATCCATGAAGGAAGATCGGAGGAGACGCATGCCAAGAGGACAGTTTGGAATACAATTTTGAAATGCTAAACTCAGAAAAAAACTCAGAGGCATGATGGGGATAAGGGTTCTTGTTGTTGTTGTGTGCCTTCAAGCTTACCCAAGAGCAACATCTGGAGGAATTAACTTCTTCAGACTAGAACTGCCCATTTGGGGAGTGGTAATTCCAAAATGTAACTTTTTTCCAGCTCTGTTTTGACAACGCGATGGCATGTTAGCACTGCCTTCAAGCTCCCTTTCACAGGGTGACACTAAACACATAAAAGAAGTCGCAGGGGTATTTCTGTGCAGAGAGGTCTGTATCAGAACTGACAAGGAAGCCAGAGCAAAGAGCACAGATAAGCTCATGTCAAAGTGATCCCATTATCTGAGACTGGGACTGGTAGCGGGGAGAGGACATGGCGTAAATTGTGAGCCTTTACCAGCCGTGTTAATTGTCCTGGAGTGGAGCTTGGCAGGCCTTCAACCATTCATCAATATTCCCTTCCCACCATCCCCTAAACCTCAGAGGCAGTTGATAAAGTCTTTCCAATTCACTGCCAGAAAGCTCAGAGAATCCCCAAAGAAACAGTAAATCCCCCTCTTTAGCTTGGAACTGATTACACACCTCACTTTTGTAAGAGAAAGAAAAAGGCTTTGATGGAAAACCAGTTGGCAGTATATCTCTGCCACCTCGCCCCCCAGCTCTTGCCAACATATCTCCAGACTTTAGTTTGCAACAAACTCCCTTTCCCCTTGAAAGGAGTTGCTGGATAATGGCAACTGGTGGTGACTTCCATGTCAAGGATGCGGTCAAGCCACTCTAGTGGCATCCTAAACAGCAAAGGAGCTGTCCAGGGTATTGAAAGCAATCCCCAGACAGGTTCAGCACCTTGGACAGTGTGGCTTCACTGAGCTTGTCTTAACTCATCCTGTGTAATCCAAAGAATCTGAGGCTGCATCTGCACTGCAGAAATAATCCAGTTTGGCATCATTTTAACTGCCATGGCTTATTGCTATGGAATTGTGAGAACTATAGATTGTTGTGGCACTAAAGCACTCTGACAGAGAAGGCTAAATATCTCACAAAATCTACAGTTCACAGAATTCCATTGCATTGAGTCATGGCAGTTAAAGTGGTATCAACCTGGATTATTTTTGCAGTGAAGATGCAGCCTGACACAGAAGACTCGAAACCTGAAAAGCTTCTAGCTTGAGATGATGGCTTCATCTTTGAATCTGAAGTCTTGTAAAGCACGTAATAGATATGGTACTATGCATAGTAAGGAACACATCTAACACAAATATGGAGGAAGCATGGTACATATTTCATCTGTTGCCCCTGGCATATCTCATACATGCATTTACATACATTTCTGCATTTGGTAACATTTCAGCATTTCTAGTACATTGCACTGCACATAAGGAACTGAGCTTCTTATGAAATGTAGTTCAGATACCTTTCAACTTAATTCACCATGGTAGTACATTTATATATATTGCATTTATTCAGCATATAGCAATCATATTGTTTCAGACTGGCATTTCATTCGGAGTATAATAAACAAAATAGACTCGTCCATCTTAAAGGCTGAAATCAGCTATAGGTTGAGTCTCCCTTATCTGGAATTCTGAAATCTAAAGTACTACAAAAACCATTTTTTTTCATGGGTGGCTGAAATAGTGACACCTTTGCCTTTCTGATGGGCCAATTTGCACAAACTTCATTTCATGCACAAAACTATTTAAAATATTGTATGCAATTATCTTCAGGCTATGTGTATAAGGTGTAGATGAAACATAAATGCATTTTGCCTTTAGATTTTGGTTCCATCTCCAATATATCTCATTATGTACATATATGCAGGTATTCCAAAACCCCAAATATTTCTGGTCCCAAGCAATTCAGATAAGGGAGACTCAACTTGTATCTGCATTTCAGTCTTCATCTTGGTCTAGACAGAGCAGTCATGCCCTGTTTCCTTCTTTCTGCTTTTAAAGTTGTGAGAGACAGTTGCTTACCTTTTCTTCATCCAACAAGGGAACAGATTCACAGCCTTTGGAAAGTGGAGATTTTGGGGAATCACTCGCTGTTTCCTGGTATCCTAACATGGCTTTCTTTTCCCCATATTATGTTAGGAAGCCACTCATTTCCAAGTCCTTTGAAACTCCATCTCAGGTTTCACTTCTGTCCAAGATCCAAAAATATTTACTGCTATTGGCCATGGGCCATTGCTAACAAACAAACAAGGAAACAAACAAAAATGCAACTGGAAGGATGCAATGCAGTATAAGTCCATTGACACAGGCACAGGTACAACATGAAGTTGTTAAAGCATTGCACACAATTCTAAAAACACCACAATTTAATATGTCATCCAAGGCCGTGTCTACATTGCAGAATTAAAAGCAATTTGACGCTAATCTAAATGTCATGGCGCCATACTGTGGAGTTATGAAATTTGTAGTTTGGTGAGCTGTTTAGCCTTCTTTGCCAGGGAGCTCTAGTGCCACAACAAACCACAAATTGCAGGATTTCATTGGATGAAACCAGGATAGTTAAAAGTGGTGTCAAACTGTGTTAATTCTGCAGTGTGGCAGCTACCCAAATACTCCTTGAAGTCTCCCAGGTTAAGTCTTTCCAAGCAATTGCGCTTCTTTGAAATCTGGTGCCAGCTGATTCAAGGTGTCAGTTCTGTCAAGAATCAGCATCACGTTCCTTCTCTATTTTTTCGAAAAGAACAGCTGAGCCTTTTATCTATATTTTGATTTAGTTGGCTTAAAGCCCAGGCACACACTTCAGGCCTGTTCTTTCTGCATTAATATTTCCCTGACTGTTACACAGACAGCACCTTTCAGACTTAAGGGTTTTTTAAAAAAACACATTTCAACTGTTTCGCATGCAGGGCCCAAGGTAGCAAAATTGTTATTGCTGTTGTTGACAGAATTAAAGGAAAGGGCAGCCAAATAGCATCCAGCTGCAGTTCTTCATCCAAGAGAAGAGAGCTGACATCAGCCTCCAGAACCTTGACTTGCTTCATTTGTACATGCAAGAATTAATTATTTCAAAAATTATTTCTCCACTGGGTAAGGGTATGGGAAATTTACACATTTTTCAATGTTTTTTCAGTTACCTTGTTGTTGTTAACTGCCTTCGCGTCGGTCTCAACCCATGGCGACCCTATGGATGAGACATCTCCAGGCCCCCCCATCCTCTCCTGCTCTGCTCAGCTCTTCCAAACTCATAATCATGGTCTCTTTAATAAAGTCCATCCATCTAGCATGTGGCCTTCCTCTCTACTTCCCTCCACCTTTTCTAACATTATTGTCTTTTCCAACAATTCATGCCTTCTCATGATGTGTCCAAAGTAAGACAGTCTCAGTCTTGTCATCTTGGCTTCTAGGGATCTCTCTGGCTTGATCTGTTCTAGGACCCATTTGTTGGTCCTTTTGGCTCTCCATGGGATGATCCTCTGCACTCTTCTCCAGCCCCACATTCTCTCAAAGCCATTGATTTTCTTCCTATCCTCTTTCTTGACTGTCCAGCTCTCACATCCATCCATGGGAATAGGGAATACAATGGCTTGTATGATTCTAACTTTTCTCCTGAGTTGTCTGTCTTTGCATTTTAGGATCTTTTCTAGTTCTTTCATAGCCACCCTCCCCATTCTTAATCTTCTCCTGATTTCCTAGCTGCAGTCATCATTCTGATCAATGTTTGATCCCAGATATGCCCCCCCTTTTTTTTCCTTTGCAGAAAAAAACTTGCTTTTGTGCAAAAAAATATATAGTGGTTTAAATCCTATTGTTACTCCTGAGTATAGCTGAGCCATTGAAATATTTGGATTTTTCTTCTGTCTCAAGTTACCATTCAACAACATATTGAATGAACTTATTCTAGTAGGATTCTAGCTAATGTAATTTCTACAAATGGCCACCCCAACCCACCCCAGAAAAAAAAAGTCCTGAAAAGGAGAAATTCTTACTGAACTTGACCATTTTCTTCAATGTCTTTCTGTACCAAGAATTCAGAGACCTAGGTGTGTTAGTATGGAATATCAGTTTGCAAAGGGATCTTGTAGCACCTTGGAGACTAAACTGTGCAATAGAAATTGTAGCATGAGTTTTTGTAGACTTGATTTACTTCCTCAGATGCATGGAGGAAGTAGACTTAGGCTGCATCTGCACTGAAGAAACAATGCAGTTTGATACTGCTTTAACTGCCATGGCTCCAGCCTATGGAATCCTGGGATTTGTAGTTTGTCATTGCACCAGAGCTCTCTGACAGAGTAAGCTATATATCTCACAAAACTGCAAACTCCAGAATTCCATAGCATAAAGCCACGGCAGTTAAAGCAGTGTCAGAGTGCATTATTTCTGCAGTGCAGATGCAGCCCAAGACTACAAAAGCTGATGCTATGACGTCTTTTGCACAGCTAGTCTCAAATGTCCTACAAGATCCCTTTACTTTCTGTATTAAGAAACCCTTTTTTCAACAAGCACAGGAACACTGTGATTATCCTTTCCATCGTGTGTGGGGAAGAGTAGGTGGTTCCAGCTTCATAAGTGATGTGGAAGAACTGAAAATGCCTTTTGCGGGTGTGTGTTTGCTATCTTATATCCCCTGTTCAGAGAGAGAAAGACTTACACAAACGTCTTCCTTTCAGGTTGTGTTAGCAATTAGGACGTCTCCTTTAATGATAATTGTGCTAAATGTAACCTCTCTAGGATGTCTTGAAGTGGATAAATGTTTCCTACAGTCTCTCTCTCTCTCTCTCTCTCTCTCTCTCTCTCTATTTTTGTTTTCCACTCTCTCATTACTGGGGTTTTCATAGACAGGTGGGTCTGCAGCAAAAATCCCCCTCTTTTGAGATAGTGATGGTTAAAGGCCCAGTTTTGGGGTTCTTTGGCCAAGATCCTGTCTTGCACTTGCATAGGGTAAATCTACACCCATAGTTAAATAGTAGTTGTGCTACACTGCCTTGTGCCAAATACCAACTGCATCTGGTGGTATATTTGCCAATAGGTCTGCTTATTGTGCCATGATGCATTGAGGAAGGTACAGGGATTGTTTCTACAATCCCAACGAAGAAAGCGGTACATTGAAGGCACTGGCAAATATCGATGCACCATCTAACAATGCTTGACTGGTATTGTATTGCTTAGGATGCACCTGCACTGCAGAAATAATGAAGTTTGATACCACTTTAACTGCCAGGACTCCATGCTATGGAATCCTGGGCTTTGTCGTTTTGTAAGATATTTAGCCTTCTCTTCCAGAGCAATCTGGTGCCACCACAAACTACGAATCCCGGGAATCCATAGAAATGAACCATGACAGTTAAAGCAGCATCAAACTGCATTATTTCTGGAGACTTAGGGCCTAAGCAGACTGTCAGAAATAGTGCACATTAAATTGAGGCACTGCCCTGGCTCAGTGCTAGGGAATCATGGGAACTGTATTTTATTGTGGCACCAGAGCTCTCTCACAGAGAAGGCTCAATGTCCCAGAAAAAAATACAGTTCCCATGATTCCCTAGCACTGAGCCAGGGCAGTGCCTCAATTTAATGTGCACTATTTCTGGCAGTCTGCTTAGGCCTCTTGTCCCAAAAGAGACCCATTCCTCTATTTAATAAGAGGCTGGATGGCTACCAGTCAGGAGTGCTTGGATGGTGTCTTCCCGCATGGCAGAATGGGGTTGGAATGGATGGTCCTTGGGGGTCCCTTCTATGATTATATATTGCTCCTGTTCTCTTCCAGGAGAAAAGAGGACATTTATTCTAAAAAAAGAAAATTCTGCCATACTCCCCACCCAATCCAGAGATGGAAAGAAAAAGACAGAAAGAAAATGGAGCACTTTGGAAAACTGGCAAATGTTCCCGAGGGACCTCTTTCTGAGATCTGTCTCTTTCACGCCTCCTTCCCATCAAAAGTAAAAAATGGGGATCGTTGTCATTCATACACAGACAAGACTTGTAATTTTAAAACGGGTATTCATCTGTTCCCCTCTTTGTCTTCCTCCCACCACTTGTCACAGAAACTAGTTTTTGGCTTTCTGGGACTGGCATCCCTGGCAAAAGAGCAATTGCACAAGAGGAACCCTGACAAGGATGCCCTGATCTTTGCCAACTTTGAGGCGGCAGAGCAAGAATCACCGCTTGTGATCTCCTTGGTAGCCTTGCAACCTGGGGCGTTTTGATCTGATTCTCTCTTTCTCTTAATGACAGGAAGAAGCTGAGGAAGTGCTAAAAATAATCCCAGGGCCATGTTGTGTCGGCAGGTTGCATTGTCTAGTGGCACACACCAATGGAGGCATGCGCTGTTACTCATGCATGCACTCACGGAGCCTTGCAAGTGCACTCAGCAGACAATGGCATTAGCTCCAACATGGGACCCTGTTGCTTAGCTACTTAATACACCTTCCACAACCAAATTCAATTACAGCTTGCTTTCCTTGCCAGAGTCAGTTTCAGGATTTTAAGGGGATCGGCTAATAGATCACTTGCGTGTCTGTCTGTCTGTCTTTCCCTTCCTTCCCATGGTGAGCAGAGGTCACAAGCCAGGCAAATTGTAGACACAATCCCAAGCCAAAACTTTTTTGATTAAAGAAAGATACTCTTGTCCTGGGAGGGTGTTGTTGTTGCTGTTATTGTTGTGTGCCTTTGAGGCTGCATCTACACTGCAAAAATAATCCACTTTCACACCACTTTAACTCTCGCGGCTCAGTGCTACATGCAATTCTGGGATTTGTAGTTTGGAGTAGCGCTAGAGCACTCTGACAGAGGAGGCTAAATCTCTCACAAAATGACTATTCCCAGAATTCCATAGCATGGAGCCACGGCAGTTAAAGCGGTGTCAAACTGGATTATTTCTGCAGTGTCGATGCAGCCCAAGGTATTGGCCTCTCCATTGGCTCGGTCTTTTTAAAAGAAAGTCATGCTGTTGACATTTTGCAGGAAAATAGCACAAAGTGGTGTCTTGGTTTGACCGTTGGACTACGACTCTGGAGATCAGGCTTTGATTCCTATGGGAGCACTAGATCCCCATAGGGAAGTTTTTCACAAGTCGTGTCAGAACTAGACTTCCCTTGAATTACCTTAAGGGTTTTGCTATAGGAGAAGGAAGCCCTGAATCAACTCTGTGTGTTGCTCAAGGTTGCAACTTCTTTCCAAACCCTCTCCCAGCCCTAGCCTCCCTTTTGTTGCTCCATGTGGACTGAATTACCCCCTTTTCTTCCTCCACCCACCATCCTGTTTTCTCAGCTTCCTTCCCCTTCCTTTGCTTCACCCTGGCAAGCTGCCACCCTTGTGAGCAAAATAAATCTGCCTTTAAGCGTTGTGGATATTTAAAGCAAATGTCAGGCGAGAATTCCATCTCTAAGTGGGAGGGTGAGATGTTGGTTTATATATTAGCAGCTAGAATGGTTATCAGCTGGCTGTGCCAAAATTGCAGAGGAGATGAAGAGTCTCAGCTGGGGGGCAAAGGGGAGAAAGGTGGCATTAATAAGAAATAGCAACGCTCCCCATTTCACGTCTAGGAATGGGCTCCAGATGCATCTGTTGGAAACAGTTTGGTCTGTGCATCTCTCCGTACCCCCAAAACATTATCTCCCCCCCCCAGCTCCCAAAAGCCCTGTGCCTCCTATCACAAAAAGGCGTATCTCTCCAACTGAGACATTGACGCTATAAATCCCTTTCCTCCCTTCTGTATATAATGATTATTATTATGGGAGTAAAATGAGCAAGCTGCAACTTTGCCATGATTAGACACAGAATATATTGCAACAAAGAGGGGAGCAATATGACTCAAAATTCTGTAGAAAGAAAGAAAGAAAGAAAGAAAGAAAGAAAGAAAGAAAGAGTTTTTGGAAGAAGCATGGAAACCCACTGAGTGACTCTGGGCAAGTCATACTCTCTCAGCCTCACAGCAAGGCAATGGCAAACCTCCCCTGAATAAATCTTGCCAAGACAACCCTGTGACAGAGTTTCCTTAGGGTTGCCATTGGTTGGGAACAACTTGAAGATACACAACAGCAAAATCAAAATCTCGCACTACACCATTGTGTTTGGGGAGCTTTCGCCTTGTCCTGGGCAGCCCCTGATAGCCAGCTTTGTGATAGTGAATAACACGACTTGATCCCATCCTGGTTGTGGTTTTGTCTTCCCCTCCTCCAGCTGCGAGTCTCCTGGAAGGCACATTGTTATCTTCAGTTTCCTCCAGAAAGTGAAAGAATTCATTGGTTGTGGGGCAAGAGAGATGTCCTACACACTATGAATATATATTTGAAGAGTGAGAGTATATTGAGTTCACCACTCTATTTTATCTTTTAAGTAATCTGATTCAGAATAAGGAATCGAGACACTCTATAAAAAGAGACAAGTAATCAGATCAAGGGTCAGAGTATTGTTATGGAAGTCAGCATCTGAACCCAAGGTAGAAAATCTTGAAATCTGGATGCTAGGTTGAGTTGTATTTATAGTTTTGCTAATCATATTTGTGTGTGTGTACCTTCAAGTTGCCTGCAGACTTACGGTAACCCCATGGATTTCATAGGGTTGTCTTAGGTAAAGCATACTCAGAGGTGGCTTTGCCAGTTCCATCCTCTGGAATATAGCTTCCAGTACCCGGTATTCATTGGCGATCTCTCATTCAAGTACTAACCAGGGCTTACCCTGCTTAGCTTCCCTGCTTAGCTTAGCTTCCAAGATCAGGTGGAGTCTAGTACCTGTAGGGTATTTAGACCCATGGTTGTATGGACATGAACCTACAAATTGCTTGACAACTTAGGGTGACCCTATGAATTCCATAGGGTTTTCTTAGGCAATGAATTACTCAGAGGTAGTTTTGCCAATTTCATCCTCTGAAACATAGCCTCCAGCTCCTGGTATTAATTGGTGGTCTCCCATCCAAGAACTAACCAGGGCTGACCAAAAGAAGGAAGAAGCAGAACTGAGAGGCCAAGAAAAGACAGAATAGGAAAGGGGGTGAATGCAAACACAAGAAAGTACCATAAAATGTTCAGAACCAATTGTTGATGCCCAAACGTACCCTGGAATACAAATGACCAGCCTCACAGGAAGAGGCATGCATTTTGCAAGGAAGATGAGAAGCCACAATCCTACCAACAGGCTGCTTAAAGCCAGGAGGACATAGGAGCCTCCTGGGTTATTGACTTCATGCCCTGTATGCACTCCAAAGAAAGATGTCCGGCATCCTTAATGAGCTATGGATATCTGTTCCGCCTCTTTTCCCGCCATTCCCAAACACAAGCATTTCTGCAGCACAACAGGGGTGCTTTTTTCAGTTCTGAAAGCAATTGAAGGTGCAATCTGAGTTGGCTGGTGTGCAGACTACCGATTTCTCTGCCTCAGCGATGCCTATCTGTGTCAGAGGCCTAAGACTCAACTCTTTCCTGCTGGTTATCCTGATGCTTAAATTACACTTTCTGTGTTACGGTGAAAAGAAATCCCATTCCATGAGTTGGAGATGAAGGATGAAATCCTGTTGGTGCATTGCAATGGCAAAGGACATGAGCACAGAAGCCATGAAGGAAGGAAGGAAGACATTTAAGAATTATTATTTTGCTTGCTATTATTACAATAGTTATATCCTGTCCAACAACATAGGACTTTTTTTTAATTGAAATATTTTGAAAAGATCGGCCGAGAACCATAATCGAAGGCTAGGATGTGTAATTTTACAATTTTGTAGCCACATCACTAACATGATACGCAACCATGTTAGTGAATTGTGATGGTGCACAATGGGGCAGAGAGCCAGCATGGTATAATGGTTTGAGTGCTGGACTAGGACACTGGGAGACCTGGGTTCAAATCTCTACTTGGGCATGGAAACCTAATGGGCGACCTTGTGCAAATCATATTCTCTTGGTCTCAGAAGAAAGCAATGGCAAATCTCCCCTAAAGATTGTGATAGGTTTACCTCCTGAGGATGTGAGCACTGAGCACCATCACAATTCACCATTTACATGATTGTAAGTCAGTTTGCAATGACATAAACAGCGAACAGGGTGTCATCCATTCACTGGAATCCTGTTGGTGTCCTACACTTGTGTAAGTTCCTGTATACATGCTTTTCTACTTTTTTGACCATTTTGAATCCAGGGATTTGTAGTCTGGTGAGGCCCCAGAGCTCTCTGACAGACCAGGCTAAACACCTCACCGAACTACAGGATTCTGTAGAATAAACCATGGCGGTTAAAGTGGTGTCAAACTGCTTTAATTCTGCATTGTGGCTACACCCTACCACCACTTAATCCCAGTTGCAGGGCATCTCAATGGTGCAGAAGTAAAAAAGCAGCACTGGCAGAAGGATTGTGCCTTTTGGATAGGTGATTTGAAGCCTCACTAAGCTATTGTTGGTTGAACCATTGCTAATGAGATTAAACTGGGTGTGAAAGGAATCTAGCACAATAGATCTGAGTGCTTTTCAACAGGAGAACAAAGTTCTCTTCTCCCGCCTACCGAAACATCTGTTCTTCTTTCCGTTGCAGCTGTTTTATTTTGATGTCACCCTCAACTAAGAAGAGAAAGAATACTCAAAATTAGTTGTCCTCAGTTCAAAAAATAGGTTTGCTGACAGTCAGAAAACACACAGGGAAGAATAATAGGCCAGCAAGAACTCTGTGCAATTTTCTCTAGATATTCGAAAATCCTGAATATTGAAGAATAATTATTCTGCAAAGGAAGACATGTGGGTTTTTTTGTGCAAAAAGAGCTGTCTTCTGTGCAAAAGATGGGGTTCCTGCACAGTAAACACTATTTTGTGGCCAGGAAGCCAGTTTTTCTGTTCAGAAACCAGATTTCCAGATGGTTTCCTCTGCAGAAAACAGGTTTTTGTGCAAAAACTGCCATAACCCACATACTTTTTCTTAGTGGAATAATTCCTTTGCCACACTTCAAATGGAGAGAGAATACTGTGGAGGAATATATAGCGAGAATAAAACTACCATAATTATTAGTCCTCACATGTGAGCATAAAATAATTGAGGATTTATCTTTCTCATGTCACCAACTCTACATGAATACTAACAATCTCTGGCTCAAGAGTACTTCTGTGTCATGGGGGCAGGAGGAATGTCATGGGAAGAGGATGAGGATGAGGATGAGGATGAGGATGAGGATCATCATCGTCGTCGTCGTCGTCATCATCTTTTGTAACAACAAGCAGGACTAGTTCTACCTAGGCCCAAGCAATTGAAGGATGTGACATCTAAAAGGGCAGAGGGAGATCAATTGATTCTGGACACACTCCAAATGGGTAGAAAAAGTCTGCAGCAGCTATTATTAATTAATACCTCCATTTAGTATTATTATTAATAATTGCTTTTGGTTACACTACAAAGGCTGCCCTCTGCAGAACTGCAGGAAGGGAGGGTTTGGCTGTGGTCCAGCATGAAGGAAGCACCAGCATTTGGAAAGGCCTCCAATCAACCTGGGAAAAGAGTTCACGTTTCCTCTGTCCCTGTGAGAAAGTTGGTGACCTCTTCTTCAGGGATTCCCCTCTCTCTTCTCCTTGGAAAGGTTTGTTGACATGCATTCATTAGAGTGATTAATCAATAACATTATTTCATTGTGTTAGCAAAACCTTTCAGCTTCTGCCTTCTTAAGTGGTTCAACATAAAAGTGAGCTGAATCCAAGGTGGCAGATAAGAATGTTGAGCATGAAGCCCATATAAAGAGCTATTCAATATTATCCTCAAGGTTGGGTCCATGGACTCCTGTCCAGCTGTGCAATTATAGTGGGCAATTGGCTAACACACTGCAAAACACTTAGAGAGTGCTTAGATCACTGTGAAGCAGTATAGAAATGTAAAGTGCTATTGCTATTGCTCTCCCAAAGAGTGCCCTCCAAGGCTTTTGAAGTGTGGCAAAGGCTTTGGTAACAGCTATGGGAAGGGAGAGGGAAGAGGAACAACAACCTTGTTCTCTCCCCATCTCTAGAGAATTACAGTGGTGATGAGAGGCAGCCCCCATTTCTTGGTCACTTTCTGCATTTCCCTCCCCATTCCTGGCTGTTTTTATCACCATAGCAGTACCCCCACAAGACTGGGTAGCTGCCAAAGAGAAGACAGATATGGGGTTGTGGACAGAGAGCATCAAGTCCTTGCATGTAATGCAGGATCCTAACCAATCGCAACACCATGACACAGCATCCAGAAAAAATAAAATTTCCAAATCCTGTTGGACACTGTTCCCATCCAGGATGGAGGTGAAATCAGAGCCCAAGCCTCGAAACGGCTTACTATCAGCCACCCCAGGGCACAGTTGCATATAGCCAAAGTCGGACATCCTTGGCGGACCAACCCAGGACAGATTGCCTCATTACAGTTCATGGGAGCCTTGGGACAGTAATAAAGGAAGCATGAAAAAAATCTCTGAGAAGAGTCTAATCCACAAACCCAATCCCAGACCTTCTGTCTCAGTACAAACCACGCGCTTCCCACCACCCCCCAACCACCTCCCTCCTCCCTTTCATGATGCAGGCCTTTAATATTCCTGTAATAGAAATAATCATTATTCATTACCTGGCTCTCTTAAAGCATGAGAACTGCCTACTGCTAATAGCCAAGCAGGTGGCCTGTTAGTGACTAATTAATTTCTCTAGTACACTTTGCTGCACACATCAAAAACAGCTTTTGCAAGCATCAAGTGGCATGCTGCAGCCTTGGTGGTTCAGGGAAGAGGATGCTGAAGGGCCGACCTGGAAGAACAGTCAGAAAGAGGAGGGAGAAGCAGGACTCTGTGGATCCTGGAAGGGATGGGTCAGGTACAGAGGCAGCCAATAACAAGCAATGGGGGTTGGTAAGCATGTGCCCAGTGGGCATCCCTAGAAGGAGGCTGAAAGGGGACTAGAGATATGGAAAGAGTGAGGACAAGAACCTACCTTTTTCTTGCACTGTGTAAATCTCCTATTTACACAAGGGTTGTGCTATGCCACTCTTCTGTTGAATGCCAACATGATAGCATAACCACCTGTGCACCCACTTCTTGTCCCAGGGTGCAATGGAAAAGGCATTGTGGCTGTTTCTGCATCTAGTGATACTGACAAATAGTTATGCAACAACCAAGAGTGTGCAACTGCATGGCTAGAATGCTGTTGCTTAGTCTCAAATAGTAGAGACTCATTCAACTCATTTGTGTTGTTGCTATTTGCCCTCAAGTCAGCTTCAATGAATGGCAACCCTATGAATAAGAATAAGAACAGAAAATGTTGTACCGTAGTTGGGAATCTATCTCTATGAAATTTGCACGGAGTTGATTTGCATAGGAAACAACATTGTCTGCATAAGAAACAGCCTTTTCTGCACAGAAAATAATATTTTTGTAGGGAAATAATATTTTGTGTGCAGAAAATCTGTTTCCTGTGCAAAAAAAAAAAAAAAAGGCTGTTTCATGGGCAAAAACAACCGTGTGAATTTCCCACAGCAGTGGGAAGATATTGGTAATATGACTAATTTCTTCCTTTGAGGGGGGAAAAAAACTTAGTGAGGAATTGCATCCCTCAGTTGGAGATATTCTTGGCAACTATATCAGTTGCTATTGGCCATGATGAGAAGAATAGCAAATCTCCGGGGTAGGTGCAGTGGTAGTGAATCTTCCCTACCTTTTAGTATGAATTCTAATGGAGCTGTCCAGCATGTTGAACCTGATCTCTGAAAAGAGCTTCAACACCTTTAGCATTCAGACTAAACCCTGGACCAGATTCAGCATCTCACTGTCATGGCAGTTGCTGGTCAGCACCAGTTTGGGGACTTAGCCTGGTTTGCCCAGCTTTAGCCAGAAGCTAGTTGGCCTGGGTTCAGAACCTGCTTGCAATGCCCCCCTCTCCCAGGACACAATGCTATGCCTTCCCTCCAGAACTACAGAGCAAATTCTCCTTTGTGCTGACTGTTTCCATTAAGTATACTTCTGCCACCGTAACACAGTTCCATTTTCTCTCTTAGGTGCCATGGAAACCATGGGCAGCTGGTTTTATTACAAAGATTGAGGGGGTTATCCACTGTAAGCAGTTTCCTCGCCTCCCAGGAGTTTTCTGGATGGAAGGATGTGCAAGAGAAGGAAGGCCTCCTGAGCTCTGCAGTGATAAATGAAATCCGCGGGGAGCCGGGAACTTCCCGTCCCTAGCAATAGGACTATGCCATGGCCTTGTGCTCATGAGAGTAAAAACGAGGAGCAGAAAAGGAGTCCCAATTCCAGTTTGGAAATAATTACCTTTCGGACTTCAACTCCCAGAATCCCCCAGCCAGCGGGCCAGTGGCCATGTTGTCTGGGGAATTGTGAGAACTGTGGTCTGAATAAGTTATTTTCTCCAGAACTGTGGTCTGAATAAGTTATTTTCTCCAAGCTCTGGGTCGGGCAAGGGCCTGTTTGTTGGTAGCAATCCTACTCCAGAATTGTGTCCTGAAAGAGGCAGGCTTGATAGCCACCGTCCTTTTCTTTTCTCAGGTTTTCTAATCCTCTGGCCATGGTTTCTCCACTCACCCAAAAAGAAAGAGATGAGAGACAGGCAATGAGTTAAATTCAGGCCACTTTATCAATAAATTAAACTATTTAAACCCTTTAATTGCAGTGAGACTGGCCAAGTAACAAAGTACATCCACTTTGGAGAAGATAATGTACTCAGACTGTAGTTTTACTCCTCAGCCACCTCCTGAGCTGCTAAGGGTGAGCACCCAAGACCCCAGTGCTTAACCTGTTTGGGGGCTTAGGTTCAACACCTTGGACCTTTAAAGCAGAAACTAAATCCTGGAGCAGATTCATTTCCCCACTGACATGGAAAGCATCACCTGCCATTGTTCCTCCTGCACTCCTGCCTTGTGGTGATTTTTTAATGTTTATCTTCTCATGTCGTCTTTAGTTTATCTCATTGCAATTTTAATTTTTCAGAGGTCTATGAAAGAGAAGAAAAAGGAGAGAAATTATTTCCAGCACTTTCCAAATGTTGATGCAGAATGTAATATATTTGCCCGGTACTGGAATACTGGAGACTATTTAAAACCAAGGAGAATTTGAATGAGCAAATCAATTTCAGCTCTTGTCCAAAAGGGAATGGATGTACTTTGTTACAGATTTCGGGTCTATATTACGCTTATCACCGGCTTGGAAATTATCCAGCCTTTTACAAAAAAATATAACCAACAGGTTTCACCTGAGTACTCCCTTGAGAGCAATGAATATTACGATTTAATGGGGATCCCATAGAATTTTGTACAACTGAAGCCTGTTGCCAAAATCAATGGTTCCTTCCAGATTTACAATGTGGGCAGAACTGTTCAGAGCAATTTTAATGTGTTTTTAACATTGCCAACTGTTAATCCCATTAATTTCCATATTTCTCTTTGATTATGGGACTTGTAAAAAAAAAAAAATCAGAAGCAATTCTTCCAAATATCTCATGCCTCAGATATACTCTGTAGCCCCATTGTTATGTTGTGCTGATGTGTAGAAACCCCACACATGCAGTGCAACAGTGGAGTCCTCCATCTTCTGAATCTCCAGTTTCTGCTTTATAGGTTGGATGCACATATGCTGCCGAATGGCAAATGCACATTAAATTGCAGAGCATCTGCCAAAGTTCATATTCTCCAATGTAGGTGTGTGCATTTCTGCCCACACTGCAATGTGGATATGCATACCTAACTGATTTCATGAGTCAAAATCCTATTGCTAGTCCAAACTAGAGTAGAACTATTGAATCAATTGGTCTTATCTGCTCTCTACTCAGTAACTGATTGAATGGTTCTCTCTGTTCCCACCATCTTTTAACAAACATCCGGCAGATGGGTTGTTTTTCTCCAAGGATTGGACCCCTTAAGCAATGTCAGCCAATGTCTTCCATGTCAGTGGGATGGTAAATCCATGCCAGGATTAAGCCCACACTGTAAAATATAGATCCAAGATGCTGAACCAATTTGAGAGATAGGTTTCTGCACCTTAGGCAGATCCTTTAAACTTCATACTAAAACCCAGAATGGATTTATCGCCCTATAGACACAGAAGCAACCAGCCACCATGGCCATTAAGTTTATGCCAAGAAGAAGTAGGAGGCTAGAGCTGGGGGGAAAGTATTAAAAGCAACAACGCAGAAGGCTTTATGAAACTATGCGGGTCTAGTGAAGAAAATTAAAATATCTACATATAAATTATCTCAAGCTGAAATTATCCCAGTAGTACTTTCCGTAAATGGATTAGTGTCAAGGAATTGTTTTAAAGAAGAAGAAGAAAGGCTTGGAAAAAATGGGTACACAAATCACAAATCACAGTGCCCTATCAAATACCAAAAGCTATTATCTTTGAAACAATGGAAATTGTCTGACTCGCACTCTGTCTTTGATGTTCATAGTCTTGGCAATTTTCTCCCTTTTTTTATTTTGGCTCCCTTTGATGATTCAGATGGGAAACTGAGGTGGCAGCCATTATTAATTGTTATTACTCATTCTGATTTCCATTAGTATTACTAAGTGAGGGAGAGGATCACAATGGGTAATTAAGCACTTAAGGCTCCCAAAGTGCACATATTCGTGGGGTGGTGGATCTGCTCTGGGTTTTAGTCCAAACTGTAAAGGGACGCTTTAAGGTATTGAACCTATTTGTGGGTATTGGGTTTAGCAACTGGGGGAGATGGTTCAAAAGCTAGCCAAAATCTGGAATGGAGTCACCAAAACATTGGCATAGGAACCACCAAGCTTTGTTGACTGACGCTGCTGCTAAAGGCTGCACCTCATTTCCTTGGAGTAAAACTTTTGTAGTCAGTGGGACTTGCTTCTAAATAGACTTGCACAGGATTCTGCAGTTAAAGCCCCAACAATTTCAATGGACGATTAAAGCACATACATTTCACTGCAGCATGCAGTTTCATGGGCAAACATTCAAACCCCTTACTCTTTCCGCTTTGGGAAACAGTGCTTGCCAAAATATTAATATTAATATTAATATTAATGGCTTACTGTATATATTCATGTATAAGTCTAGAAATTTCAGTAAAAAAATTGACACACACACATACTCCAAAAAAACCTGGGTCAACATATCCATAGGTCAATGTAAGTTACTGTACCTTAACTCTTAAAAAAAGGAGCCATCCTCTTCTCTGAGTAGAGTAATAAAAGGCAAGAGCTTAGTCTATCCCAGAAGAAACTAAAAGAAGCACCACCCCATCAATTTCAATCCACTGTGGTGTCACTTCTGGCCTTTTTTAATGTCTGAGTAGAAAAACAGCAGTGCGCTTTGGCACCATTTTCCTTTCCTTCATCCTTTGCATTCTTTGTTACATGCCCCTAAGTTTTACCCTTGACTTATACATGGGTTATATAAAAATCCATAACTTTGACTCCAAATCCTGCCCTCAATTTATACATGAGGTCAACTTATAGTTGAGTATATACAGTATTTGGTTCACCAGCCTTTCAATTACCATCATTTGTCCTTAGACTCAACCTCATAGCATTGCAATACCTTCCGATAGACTACAGTGGGCCCTTGATATCTGCTGGGGTTTGGTTCCAAGACCCCACTGTGGATGCCAAAATCCATGGATGCTCAAGTCCCATTAAATACAATGGCATATTAAAAATGGTGTCCCTTATAAGAAATGTCAAGCTCACAGTTTGCTTTTGGGAATTTACATATATTTTAAAATATTTTCAAACTGACACTGGTTGAATCAATTGATAATGAATCTATGAATAAGGAGAGCCAATTGTACATAATCCCTGTAGAGGAGACCTGCAGTTTCATGTCTATGGGACAGTGAATCTACTGGGCTTTACCCTAAATTTTAAAGGAGCTAGCCAAGGTGACAAGCCTTGCCCACAAAGTAGCTTCAGCACCTTGGAGAGCTCCTTGAAATTTAGATTCCTTATACCACCGCCTCAAAACCATCACAATACTGGATCCCTAATTAGTTAAGATTACCAGTATGACTGGTCTAGAAAGAAGGGAGTAGCCCAGTCTTGTATCTGCAGTGTCAGGTCCAGCAGGATACCAAAGTTCAGAAACTCAGGCTCAGTGATAAAAACTCAGAAACATTTATTAAGAAAACTATAGATCCAGTCCAGTGACTTTCGTTGTTAGAACTGACCAGCAAACATTAAAACTGCAGAGTTAAACTGCACATAAGTCAAACTTTCAGGAGGCCTTAATTCTTATTTGTTAAAATTAATACACACATTTCTCCTGTTTTTCTCACGTCCCCCCTTTTCTTTGTTGTTACAGTGAAATGCTCTCCTTCGAATGACCTTGTATATGCTTGCTTCCTTTCCTGACTTAACTCCCCATCTGGACTGGACTCAACATGCCAAAGCAGGTCTCTGGCTAAGAATTTAAAATGTCCTTCCTTGAACTGCAAACCCCAGAATTGCATATGACGAACCATGGCAGTCAAAGTGGCATCATAGCCCTATAATTCTGTAGTGTGAATGGGCCTCTGGACATGGCATTTCACTTCTGGCCATCAAAACAGCACTTTCCTCATTGCTTATTTTCATTTTGCAGAATAGAGAACCCTGAAACAGTTGGGGGGTGTTGTGTTCCCCAAGAGTCCATTACTGGTCAAAAAAGGTACTTTTCTACTATTATTTCTTAATATGTGAGGGAATGTGGAGTGTTCACGGAAACAGAGACCACCATCTAAAGCAAGAAGAGGGAAAATAGGTTCTACATTGAACATTTGCTGCTCCTGAAGAATGTCTGCTTACACTCAAAGCCTCCCCAATCCTCATTATTGTTATTTTCCTCACACATTTGGGGTGATTTTTCATCCCAAAGCCAGTAATATGACCCAAAGCTAGTCTCAAAGTGTCGTTTTCTAACTCCTCCCATTCTAGACTCCCCCAGACTCCTAAATAGTGAGAAAATGGCTGGAAATTGGGCCAAAATGGCACCCAGAAGAGATAAAACATCACCTCCGGTGAGTTCCATCCAAAATGGTGGAGTCCCCATAGGGATGATAGGGACAACAATAGGGTCCTGTCCCTATGTATTTGCCAATCCAGAGGGCACCCCTTTCCCAGCCCAGTTTTAAGGGCTGAGTGGCTTGGCATGTGCAAACCAGCAAATTCTTAGGAACATTTACGTAAGCTATTGTTCTTAGCAGATGCTGGGAATGTAGTTACCAGTACCCAACTGCAACATTTGAAACAACCCACACACCTCTAAAAAAAAAAAAGAGAGAGAGAGCAAAACAAAACCAAGCACATATTTGCTACTATTGAACCATTTCCTTTGCAAAAACTAAAAAGATTAGGACTTCTCCCCCCACTTCTTCCTGAGGTTTTCAGAGTGATGGCTTAGGGGGCGGAGGTGGGAAATGAGAGGCTTATAAAATCACAAATTGTTTTGGGGAAAATGTTAAGAGGCAACAGCTGTTTAATCTATTTCATAATATAAGAGCGACAGTTTCCCTGAGGAAATAAACACATATAACAGGGTTTGGGGGTTGAGCAGAAGTCTGAATGTGCTCCAGAAGAACAAGCATTGCACATCCAGCCTCCCACCCATCCTCCAATAGAGCAGCTGTCTCCTTGTTGGTTGGGCAAAATTCTCCCAGCTGCTACAGAGCAGTCTGATGCTGCACTACACATTTGCACCCATGGATGACCTTGTATCCACCATAAGTGGACTGCAGAGCCCCCATTTTCAACCAATGCAACCTGTCACTTCAATAAGAGAGTCACTAAGCCTAGAATCCTTTGGGTGTCATACATGAGTTTCCTTACATATGTGGTGGTCCTTTCTTTAGCAGTTCTGTAACAGTTCCGGTGCATGCTTGCATTCACATGGGCCTAAATATCAAAATCATTGTTAGTCTCAGCTGCAGCACAGATATTGAATCAATTGGGTTTACCTATGTGTTGATGCACCAGTCCAACACTGATTTAATGGTTCTGCTTCAGATGGGACTAATCAATGGGATTCCAGCCTTCCGGTAGTGAATTCTTGGATGACAAGGGCATTTGTTCTTGGACTTTTAAAAGACTTTTGAGAAAATCTGTTACCAAAATCTCCAGAGAATACAGTAGCTCTAAACCTGTAGTTTCTTTGGTTGGGAGCCATGAAGGTTAAATAGGCTTTACACCAGATTAGTGAAGTATGTGCATATTTTAGTGCAATCATATCCCCACATTTAACCAGCAACGGTCATTGCTCAGATTATAACCATCATAAGATATCTGGTAATGGGTCAGAAATGGGCACAACTGGGAAAAGTCTAGTTTTATTTTGATGCATTGCCAAAGAGCAGCAAACCTGGCTTGAAAAGGAAGGGAGACCAGGACTGGTCCATTTTTCGATCATTGTCACTTTAGCAAACAATACATTAATGCTTTCTCTTGGTTGCAAGAGATGGATGCTTAGCTTTCGGAAAACAGCTTCTTAAAGGATTGGTTAAAAATTAAAGCAGAAGGTTAAAGCCTCTGGGAATACAATTAACTTTTCAAATTAAACCTGATTTGGGAGCTGGTAGCTTCAGGCAAGGTGGTTTACAAATAGCGAGAAGGCATGGACAACCCCCTGATGGATTCTGAATGCTGTGAAGACCTCAGGAAATGAGCAGATGAGCTAAACCACTAATGATTTCATGCAATTAACTTCCCAGAGATGTTGACCCCCCTCTTCCCAATTCCTTCACACACATATAAAGCCTGCCATGCTTGTACAGAGGTAAAAGTCACATAGCTGGCCCATGTACTCTTGGTGGATGATTTAATATCCGTATCGATCCAGCTAAGCAATCCAAAGCAATGTTGTGTATCTTGCTAAGCTCAACAGGTAATTAAGTGTTTACCATTTCAGTTTGTCTGGCTTTTGCTCCTAACCCAAGCAGCAGGTGTGTGTGGGGGGGATGTTTTCACATTCAGCCCTATGCAAGGTTCACTTTCCAATTGATTATTCTCTAACATCTCCAAGGCAATTCCAGATGTTCAATCATTCTGCTTCTTGCTTCAAATCCCAAAGCTCCATCTCCCTACATGGGGTCAATATGCCTCCTGAATCCTTGGTCAGGTATTACTTCCATAGCCCCAGCTTGAAGATGAATACATGAAGATTAAAATTCATGTAATTCCATTTACTTAAATTCATCATTTTTCCCCTTGCTCATTTCCCTCTGTTTTCTTTTTGTTGTTGTTGTTGTTGTTGTTGTTGTTTTTTGCTTTTGTCAAAATCTGAATCATAAATTGCTTGGGGGAAGGACATGCTCCTGTTGTTTCTAAACCACTGAAAGATACCACATATATTCATAGGTTGGAATCCTGTTGGTGTTTTATGGATAGGTTCCCCCAGTAAAAACAGTAGAGTGCGGACTAGTCTGAGCAGTCTGATGTGTAATGACAGAGGTGCACATCTGGTCTCAATTCGCATCCATATACATTGCACATGGATGCATATTGTGCATTGCGAGTGCAGGCACACATTTTGGTTGTGCATCTGGTTACACATTCAGTGTCAGAGATTTAAGTGATTTCATCCCAGTGTAAGATCTCAACCTAAATGTTATAGTCTAGTAACTCCTATAGACATCTAGTTGAGCACTTTGGACAGAATGTTAAACTAGACAGGCCTTTCATCCCATCCAGCTTGGCTTTAAAAATATTCTCATGTTCTCACCATTTTGTGTCCTCCAGATGTTTTTATCACCACCATTGGGGATTCCTGACTAGTGAGCATCAGCAGTATTCTACATCTCCATTGGCTGCTTAGTTACATTTGCATAGCTAAGTAACATCTCCTGACCATCCAAACCCCTCTTCCAGCCTACCTAAAGGGCCAGCAGCTAGATTGGGTGAAGAAGGTCCTTTCAGTTTCCAATCTGGGCCCAAGAAGGATAACATTTCCACTTCCTTTCCACCAATGAGTAAGGATATAACAAGACCTTACAGTAGGGATGCTCCTTCTGATTGTCACAACCTCTTTCACTGGTGGGAGAGAGGTAGAAATGTCATCCTCCTTGCACCCCATTTGGAAGCTGAATGGACCTCCTTCATTCAAAGGCTCTTCCCTCTTCTCTCCTTTGCCTGGATATTAAGGTGGACTGGGGTGGCATTTGCATAGTTTTCAAGTATGTAGCAGCAGCTGATGGGGGGTTGCAATGAAGGGGTAGCAATGAAGGAGAAAATGGAGGGCAGATTCTCCCTCTGCCTCAACTATCAGGATTGCTTGGGCCATGGTTGTGAAGAAAATATCTGGTATCTGCTGGGATTTGGTTCCAGGACCTGCTGTGGATACCAAAATCCATGAATGCTCAATTCCTATTATATGTAACAGTGTAGCAAAGGGCATCCCTTATATCAAATAGCAAAATCAAGATTTGCTATTTGGAATGTATATCTTTTTGGAATCTGTATATGGAAGGCTGTCTGGAACACACTTGGATCTGGATGCTAGAATCCTATGTTAGATATACTTTGTGTTGCATAATCGACCAGCCAGCCAATCTAAAATCAGAAATGTCAGTGAGAAAATATTATTATTATTTAAAAAGCAGAGCTCTGGCTCCCCTCTGCAGAGAGTGAGTAATCTCAAAGAGCTTCGCTTTGTGGCCTGGAGTCCTTCAGGCACCGGCAGTAACCTCTTTATTGACAAATACTCGGTAGAGATCCTCCCCTGAGAGCTCTTTCATGAGATGATGCTTTCTTTCTTAAAAGTCTTCCCTCTTCCCATTTCCATGTGTGTGCACTCTCTCGCTTGCTCTCCCTTGACTTTGCACTCCATTAGCCCCGCCGGTTATTTCTTTGCACTTCATTAATCTGTAATTCGTTAGTGCGCTTGCTCTCTGTCCATTACAAGCCACTTAGGTGTTACTAACAGGGGTTAAACAAAGTTCAGGGGGGAAAAAACATAGAGTCGCCTATGAGGCAAAACCTGGGAGCAGCAGAAGGAAGGAAAGCCCTCTGTTTGACTTTGGTCTGCTCTGCACTGCAGAAATAATGCAGTTTGACCCCGCTTTAACTGCCATGGCTCCATGCTGTGGAGTTTTGGGATTTGCAGTTTGTTGTGGCAACAGAGCTCTCTAAGGAAGGCTAAATAGCTCACAAAACTACCGATCCCAGAATTCCATAGCATTGCTCCATGGCAGTTAAAGTGGCATCAAACTGTATTGATTCTTCCCAGTCAGCTCAGACAAAAGCAATCTGCTGCAGCCTCTCCTAGCTTGTGTGTTTTTCCTCATTTATAACTTTTGCTGTCCTGACCACATTCTGCTATTGTTTGGCTGCCCATGCTCCAGTTTTCATCTGCGAAATGCTGGAGGGATTGCCGAGGGAAACCCAGGTACCAATGGTTTCTTTGAAGTGAGGAATACCATCATCAGTGTCCAGATTAGGAATGGAAAGAATGTTGAAAAATATACCTGAAATATTGTTTTTTAATTGGTTACTTGAGAATTCAGAAGCCCTGGGAAGGTAATTCTTGGACCAATGAGAATGTTTGTAGTTTGGGACTCACTCTATCCACCTCCCCCCCAAAAAAGGCATGTGGTTTTTCTGTGCATAAAATAATATTTCTGCACCAAACAAGCTGTTCTGTATACAGAAAAGTTTTCTAAGGGGGCAAAAATCTACATGTGAATTTTGTGCAAAATAAGTCCTGACTAGCGAATAATCTTTGAAAACTGTGTACTTTTCAGAAACCGCATAGGTTCCAAAGACCTTCTGGCAATGGGAGGAAAATTACTAAAATTACTTGTTCCTTCCCTGGAGAGGAAAATTAGCAACTAACTACTTCCTTACCCTAGGGTCTTTCTCTCTCCCTCCACAAGTGCATTTTTGCAATGGAGGATGTGTCTCGTGCAAGTGAAAATTGTAACAGCAGCCACCGGATCTCATTTTATCTCTTATGCCCCATAGCTACTGCTGATTCATAGCACTGTGTTTGGAGTTGGAGGACATTATACCAGTAACAACTGCTGGCACACAAATCAGCGGGATCTTGGATCCACTCTGGGTTTGAGTCCAAAGTTTAAAGTCAACCAGAGCCCTAATACTAATGGTTTCCCTGTCAGCAGGGTGTTGAATCTGCTCTGGGCTTTCATCCAGACTTTAAAGACTGTGATCTCTCCCAACTCCTTAAAACTAGCTCTTCCCCCCCCCCAAAAAAAACACCCTAATTTGCTTCCTTTCCTCCTTCACGTAAGGCTCTGGGCATGACTTCCAGGTAACCTCCAGCAGAAAGCAAAAGCAAAGAAAGTAGCTGAAGGGCTCTCAGCTCAGGGAAATTGTCCACTTAATCAAGGCAAACTACTTCCCTTCCTTGGAAGCCCACTTTCTTGTTCTGCCTCACAGTGTGGGGGAAAAACACGTCTCATCCATGACGGGAAATAAATGCTCTCATTTTCATCTGATGAAGTCCTGCTGTTTAAGTGCAAGCAAAGGGCTTGACAAGGTGTCCTGTGCAGCTCAGGGGCAGTGGAGAGCCTCCATGTCAGTGGGCTGGGGAATCCACTCCATCTTTTGGGCCAGATCTTCTTTAAAATATATATACTTTTTATTACTATAACAATTTTACAGATGAAAAAAGGGGAAAAAACTCCCATTAAGAAAATGTATAAAACAATTACCCTTAATTATGGCATTTATCATGCAAATGAGTTTGTTTATAGATCTTACACATCAATTTTCACTAATTTACAACTGAATTAGGAGCTTTACAGATGCTTTCCAAGGGGATGGACCCTAACCTAAAATAGATTCAGCCCTTTGGATGGCTCTTTTAATATGTCGAAAAACACCAAGAATGGATTGATAGATTTGAATCGTGGGATCTTAGATCTAGACAGGCCTACAAGGGCCGTCGAGTTCAACCCCATGCTATGAAGGAATACACAACTACAGCATTCCTGAAAGATGGCCATCCAACTTATATTTATAGATCTCCAAAGATGGATACCCAGCATCCTCTAAGGCAACCTATGCCACTGCTGAACAGTTTTTACAGTAAAAAAAAAAAGTTCTTCCTAATATTTTGGTGGAATCTTTTGTCTTGTGATATGAATGGAGTAGCTAAAAACAAGCTGGCTCCATCTCCTACATGACATCCTTTTAGATATGCAAAGATAGGTTGATAGACCTTTCAGTCTTCTCTTCTCCATGTTAGACATATCCAAATTTGTAACTTGTCTTTCATGAAGATTGGTTTATGCAGTCAGAAACCTCTCCATAAACACATGCACCATCACCCCAGCACCCCAGCACAGAGTTTGCCAGAATTCATTACTAGAAAGCCAGAGAGATGCTGCACTTTGCGACAAATAAGTGGGTTTTGGGTTGCACTTTGGGCACTCAGTCTCTAACAGGTTCACCATCACTGCCATAGTACCTCTAAATATGTCCATTTTCTTCTGCATTTGCTCCCAAACTGGCAACAGAGAAATAAGCACTTTTCTGTTGCCATTTTGAGAAGATCTGCAGAGGAAATACCTCCATATTCTTCTGCAGTCATGCTCAAAACAGCAAAAGGAAGAAACGTATGACCACATCCATGTTGAGAAGGTCTGCAGTTGCGCATTCCTGGATAGGGTGTTAGGGCCTTCAGGATACGACTAGATTCATTGCGATTGCAGAAACCACCTTGTCCCAGTGCACCATGGGACAAGAAGTGGGCACATGGACAAATACATCACTGGTTGCACAAGGTCAGTATTGAGTAGAAGGATGGTGTCATTCAAATGCTGTGTAGCTACATAAGTTCAGATTTATATTACACAAGCATGATGAAGGATCTCAGCCAGTTTCTCAAGAGATGTGTGTTTGTGTCCCAGATGAGTTGATCCTAGGTCCTTTGGTATCCCCTTTTCAGGCTATTGAATGTTTTGATAGCTTCAGAGGGCACCAAATTTCATCCCCATCAAAACTAAAATTAAATTTGGAGGTCATCACTGAAGCAAAACATCTGAAGGCACATGGAGGGAAAGAAAAAGGAAGAGTGAATACCCCAAGGCAAACAGAAGGATTGAAGGAGTGTTACCCATCTCAAGATACTTCCTTTTCCCCACAGAGCAAACAAACCATAACTTAACAGCCCCTGATATAATTTTGGAGAGCCAGCATTGCATAGAGGTTTGAGTGTTGGATGATGATTCGGGAGACTAGGGTTTGAATTCCAGCTCAGCCATGAAAGCCAATGGTGTAGTGGCTTAAGTGATGTTGGACAAGTCACATGCTCTCAACCTCAGGGGAAGGCAATGGCAAACCTCCTCTGAACAAACCATGTCAAGAAAACCCCATGATGGGTTCACTCTAGGGTTGCATACAACACACACACACGACATAGTTACGTAGCTCAGTGCCAATAAAAACAGATTTATGTTTAAAAACTACTTTGCTCTGGAGGATATTGTCTGCAGCTTTTTCCTCCAGCATGGATCATGCCCCCAGGAAAGGAGATGGGAAAAGTCTGGTCAAGGGTTGAACACAGAGCCTTCCTTTTCCCCTGACACCCGTTTCTCCTTCTGTTGATTCAGAAAACAGCTTGCCTTTGAAATTCAAATGTGGCCTGTCCTTTCCTTCAACCCCCATCTCTCTCCAGAAATATCTCCTTTTTTATGCAACAGTAATTAACAAATGAACCTAATGTCTGTGAACACAAATTAAAATTCACAGGCGGGGATGACCTTTGAAGCTTTTGCCTGCATGCCCACCGGGCGTATTTATGGCTATGATTCCTTCTTCCAGACTTGCTTCTGGAGACAGCCTTTGAGGCCACCTTCTCCAAATGTGATTTCATGGGCATGGTCTGTTGTCACCCTGGAGAGACAAAAAAGTAATGTATTTTGTGCATTGTGGCTGGCTTAAGAAAAGTATCACCATGACGTGTTTTTGGATTTTGTTATATTTTGCTGCATGGTCAACACAGCTACCCATGAATACATATGTCAACCACACATACACACACACGGATAATGAACTTAGCTGTATCAGAGGAATCTTGAACTACAAATTACAGAATTCGATAACATTGAGCCATGTCACTCCCATGCTGCTTCTCCTTTTTACAGCTCTCTCTGATAGGGTTACCAGATTTTCTGGAAATCACTATGGGATGTTAGGCCATCCCAGTTCTCAAGAGACGAGAAACTCTAGTGGGATCCCAGGGCTCTCATGATATTTCAGTGCTTGGGGAAATTCAAAAACCCAAGCAAATCTCACAATGGCAGACCAACCACCATGATATGCTGACGCTCAGTGTCAGCCGATCTAGAAAGAGAAGAGGAAGAGCAACACAACTGCAACAAATGGACCTCCTCCCCCAGTCTCTGATTTGTAAGTCCAATTTGCTGCATGCATGCTAAATGCCTGGGGGCCAATCTGTTGGGAGTCCAGCTAGAAAAGAAGTTTACACTAGTATAACAGGACTTACACAGTTCTTCACTGGATGCCAACCTTGCATAACCCCATTGCATGGGATTCACGCTTATGTCAAGCCACAGCAGAAATTCTGCCTGAATCTTTTCATCTCAACAACAAACCTATAGAGTAGACCAGTAGTACCACCTCCCTATTGTAGATGGAAGGGCTAAGAGTGAGGAAGTGGAGAATATTTGCAAATTTTGCAAATCATCCTTGACAAGAAAGGGCTTGTCAGCCAGTCGACTAAATAACAAATAAAGTGAAATAATAAAGCAATGATAGATAGATAGATAGATAGATAGATAGAGGTACCCAAGTGAAGAAACTATCAACTACTGGGGGATTTTTGGCCTCTTTGTGGGAGTGAAAAGGCCCATGTTGTTTTTCAGCAGCAGCTGCAAAAGCAAATAAGGGGGGGGGGGAGGTTCCCATAAAACAAATTGGTTTTTTTCCCCTTGCAAAATACATAGGAGCTTGTGCATAAACATTGTATTTTATGCAAATAGGCCTAATCCACAAAAGTAAAGCTCTTTATATTCTGATGAGAGATCTATTCATGCCCTAAAATTATGCAGGCTTGATGTGATAGAACAGACTGTATCGCTTCCATCTGTAGCTGTAGGATCAGCGTTTAATGTTCCCCAATGCAAACAAGAAGCAGAACAAGCAATTGCTGCAAGCAGAAAGTTAGCACGGCAAGTAGCAGACGGAGTGACTACCTTTCTCACTTATGTGCTAGGCTTTTTGTGGTTGTGTGTGTGAGTTGCAGACGGTTGTTTTATTTTCAAAATATCACACGCACACACACACATATCCACAAACACAACCCTGCAATCTATTCTTCCACCTTACAGTTTTACCCTTTCATTCCATGATGAGGTCAACAGATTGTTTCCAAAAGAACGAGGCATGCTTTCAGTGAGCCAATGATTCCCACTGTGGTGTTAAAATTTGTTTCTCACCGGTGGGTTTTCTCCCCCCCCCCCCATTTCCAATTACATTCTTGATGTGTCTGAACACCCAGTTTGTTTTTCCAATGGAGTTGCACACAGTGCAAAGGTCTGAAAGAAGAACTCCACAACCCGCCAATCCTTTTACCAATGTTTCTTGTTGTTAACTGCCCTCAAGTAGACCTCAACTCATGGTGACCCTGTGGATGAGACCTCTCCGAGACCTCCTGCACAAAACCGTTCTGCATAGATCATGCAGGCCTACCCAAGTCCTCTCTGATTGAGCCTAACCATCTTCCTCTCTTTCTGCTGTCTTCCACCTTTCCTAGCATTATTGTCTTTTCCAATGATTCATGCCTTCTCATAATGTGGCCAAAATACAATAGCCTCAGTTTCCCGATCTTGGCTTCCAGGAAGAGTTCAAGCTTGATTTGCTCTTCTTCTTCTTGTGTGCCATCTTATAAGGATGAGAGTCTGTGACTTGCCCAGGGTTGAGCAGTGGGCTTACATGACCAAGCCGGGATTCAAGCCCTGATTTCTAGGTCCCATTTATTGGTCTGCTCAGCAGTCCATTGTATTCACAGAACTCTTCTCTAGGACCTCAAGTGAGTCTATTTTCTTCCTATTAGCTTTTTCCTCTATCTCCAAAATAAGTTCAGGGCCTTGGAGAACTCATTTAATCTTGAAATTAAAAGCTGAATGGAATTCATTGCTCAAGTGGGATTTGAGTAACCAGCCACTACTGTGGTCTGCATCACAGATGGAAGGTAGATGGGATCTAATGGTAATTTAGATCCCCCTTCATGCTTTATAGTATTGCAGATGAGGAGTGTCCATTGAAGAGAGACCACATTCATGGCATCATGGCACAGTGCACCATGATGAAAAATATGGGAGAGGAGCCAGTCTTTAAAGGCTCTTGCCAGTCCCCTCCTCTTCCTTTTTGGATTTTCCAGCCACTCACCCTCCAGCCTCTGAGACAGTATAGGCTTGCTGGTCACTTCTGGTCATTTGGCTACCTTACTTTAAGTTCAGCTCAAAACCCAGAGTAGCATTGGCATTGAACCCACTGCCCTGCTCCAGGAAATGAGATCTAATCCCCTACATACTTTGATTCAAAGCAAAACTCTGGCTTCTCCTCTGTCACTGCCACATTACTAAATTTTGCTAGTCACCCCTTGTGGGTTCAGGGGTCTTCAGTGCACCACAAAGATAGAGCTAGGTTGCAAAGACTCCTCACTCTGCCTTTTCTGACAATATAGCCATGCCTCACTTCCTTGGCCATTTTAAAATGCCATCCTTCTGCCAGGAAGAGTAGCCTGGGGGACAGTTTCAAGGCACTCATAATGTCAACATTATAATAACAATAAAGAGTAAAAAGGAGGGTGTTTGCAACAGCTTCCTTTCCCTCCAAACCACATTTTCAGTCGAGATCAGGGACTATCTTTGGAGACTATGAAGTCAGACCAAAGCCTCTTAAAGTGACACGTTGGCGGTTGTCTTTATTTTTATTTTATTTTATTTTTAAAAACCCACAGCCAAACAAACAAACAGCAGAGCTATAAAACTCCAGAAAATAAGCCCCCTGGAAGTGCTGTGATACATATGCCATCTCACCAATTGCAGTTGAATGGCTCTACTATAATGCAGCCTATAAATATTTATACCATCACAGGCTTACTGAAAGAAACAGTTATATTTTTCCCCCTACCACTGGAATACATCTTACCCTGTTCATAATTTTTTTCCTCCTGAATTCTCCTGACATGAGAAGAAGGAGGGGAAGAAAAATTCAGCTAGACCTGGGATGGGGTGGGAGAGGAGGATGGAGAGCCTGTTAGTTGCGTTGGCTCCAAGGACCTCTTGGCAAGTGATCTCCAGCCAATAAAGAAATGGATTCCTAACAACCAGCTGAGCCATGGCATGAATGACAGATCAGGCGAGTTACCACTTGAACTAGAGTTGCTGAATTACAACTAAATGAATACCGAACAAATACAGGAAAGGTCTGTCTATTTATCCTTTAATCAGCTCCCCTGGCTGGCTGGCTCTCCTCTATTATCACTGGAACAAACCCTGCATTCAGAATCCACAGAATATTATGGATAAGAATGCTTAGAACTCAATGAAGTAAAGGCAGTTTCATAATGCTCCTCTGGCCTCAACTGAGGTGGGTAGAAGAGAAAGACACCAACAGGTACTAATGCAGATTTGTTGGTGAAGCAACAACCATGTGCTTTGGGCAGAGAGAGCAATATAAAATATGTTGGCCTGAAACCTAGGTCTCAACCCCTGTGTTGGACTCAACCAAAATGGAGCCATTGACTCAATGGGGTTGACTTGTGTATTGACTCACCATTCAACAATTGATTCAATGAGCTTCCTTTTGTTGAGGCTAACCAACAAGATTCCAGTCCTATTCTTAGTTGCAACTCAAGCAGACCCATGGTATCATTGGAATTTTCCTATGTTTTGAATCACCATCCAACAGTTCGTCCAATGGGTCTATGCTAGTTAGGATGAACTGATGGGATTCAGTCCATTACACTGTTGCAAGATTGATCAGAAATCAAGAAGAGGTCTGGGAGTAGAAATGGTTTGAGATGGGTTTTGCTTTTGATGATACACACATTTTCTTTTTCTCACCCCAAAAAGGTTCTGGGGTTTTTTGGAACAATGACAAGAACCCTAGCAAACCTGTTTGAGCAGAGATGAGAGTGGGAAGAAGGTTTGCACCAGAAGCAAGAACCTTTCAAAGAGTCTCTAAAGCCTAAGGAGATTTGGGTTGCCTGGCTGCCATTTTGAAAACTGTGGAACAACGGTCCTGGTTTTACCTCCAACCTCCTGCCATCTCCGTTTTCAAAATGTCTGCCACAACGTCAGTATCTTAGCCAAACTGAGACACACAAAGTTATTATAATAACACTTTGATTCCATTTTAACTGCCATGGTTATATCCTATGGAATCCTGGAATTTGTAGCTTAGGGAGAGGGATATAGAATTCTCAGCCAGAGAGCCCTCCTGCCTCACCAAACTACAGATCCCATGATTCCATAGGACATGGACATGGAAGTTAATGTGGAGTCATAGTGTTATAATTGTGTCATGTGTAAGAACCCCATAATTTGGAATGACATGTTAGCTTTTTAAAGCAAGCCTCTTCCCCCCACCTCACCAAAATATACATAGCTGATTCATTTTCCCCTCAACAACTATGTCTCAAATGTTGTCTTCCCCTAACTTGGAGGAAGGATGTTCCCTCCTAATGTGCTTGATGGGGGAAAGAAGCCAGCATGTTAAGTAGAAACCTCAGTTGCAACCTAGACATTATACAGTGTGGCTCAATTTCTCCAACACTTTGGGGAATAGACTTCCGAAGTGATATTTACATAAGGCTTGATTGGAACAAAGTGGCATGAGGAATTCCAGAGAGCTGAAAATTGGAGAATCACACCCTCGTTCTCTGTGTGCATTGCATTTTGCAAACTTCTTACAGCTTAGGCATACTTATCTGAATTACTACTGAGGAAATTCACTCTTACAACTTATGCAAATATAAAGGCTGGAATCCTATTGGAGTCATACAGCTGTGCACTTGTTCCTTTACCGACACAGTTGTACTTCTTTTGGCCATTGTGTAATTCAATGCATGGATAAGAAAGCAAAGTTCCACAATTGCAGCCATTTCATATGGACAGAAGTCCTATTTTTAGTCCTAATTGGAGCAGAGCCATAGAATCAGTTCAGATTTAGCTACTTGTTGACTCACCACACATAAAGTGATTGAATGGGTTTATTCTAATTGGGATTAACCAACAGGATCCTAGCCATATAGATGTGCTTTTTTGGGTGATATGTAAAGCATTTGTCAATGCCTTTATCATAACACAGTATGATTCCCATATCTGCAGGGCCAGTACCCATGGCTTCACTTATCCATGTCCAAACAAAATGTTCTCTCTAGGCATATTCTGGGTCTTCCGGCATGATTCTATGATATACGTCCAGTAGAAGTTGACCATAGAGTCATGTGGAGGACCTAGAAGTACCTATAAATGTATTCTTTCTAGGAATCTCTGGATCCTTCAGTGTGACTCTATGGTCAACTTCCTCTGGAAGTCATTCATTTCAATAGAGTTCACTATTATCTACAGTTTTAGACTTGCATAGTAAGGTTGCATGGTTTCACATCTGAAAAAATATTTTCTCTCTAGGCATTTTCTAGGTCCTCTTGCACAATTCTATGGTATGCTTCTGGTGGAAGTTGACCATAGAATCATGCTGGAGGACCTAGAAAAGTCCAAAGAGGTGTTGTCTCTAGGACCATCTAGGTCCTCCAACATGATTCTATGGTCAACTTCCTCCAGAAGGCATTCATTTCAATAGAGCTTGCTATTATCCATAGTTTTGCATTTTTATGATGAGTCAGAGAACGTATCCCCCACAGAAATGGGGGTCACACTCGTACTTGATTCCTTGGGATTGCAGAAACAGCCCCTATGCCCTATTTCCTATTGTACCATGGGGCAAGAAGCAGACGCATTAGGAGACGCACCAATGGTTAGAAAACACTGATATTCAACAGAAGCCTGATGTAGCATAACCATTGTGTAACTACATGGCTATAGGTTTTCAGCTAAGAAGAGCCTATCCTAGATCAGGAGAAAGGTCTCTGTAGTTCAACAACCTTTTCCCACAGTCAGATAGTAAGAATGTTCTAAACTGAAGCCCACAAGCAGGGCAGAAGCACAAAGCACACATGCACCCACAAACAGAGCTTAAAATAAAGACTTTGACTTTTGAAGTGGAAAAGAACAAGACAAAGGCACATCTCCTGCCATACTTATCCAACTGGATCCTAGCTGTAGCATTCTTCCCATGTGCCTCTGTCAAGAAAAACCCATGATAGGTTCACCATAAGTCAGAAATGACTTGAAGGCACACAAGAACAACAACTAGGTGGTTACAGGAGAACAGGGGCAGGGGAGCATGGAGGTTCCCATGCCTTTCGGTATTAAATCTGCTCTGGGGTTGAGTCCAAATTTTGACTAAACCCCTTATTTCACAAATAAGTTCCTTTGGATGGCTCCTTTGACACTATCATCAGAATGGATTTGAAATGACACTCACAAGCCACAACTACCAGAGAGGCGATCCTTTTAGTCATAGCTCCCTGTCTGCAGCAAGCCCTCCCCAAAAATGTTTACCTGCTGCCTTCTCAGCACCAGGTGAAGACAAGTTAAATTCAGCCAGGTTTTTATTTTAAAAGACTTGTTTTAGCTCTTTTAATTCTCAGCATTGTTCTGTTCTGTTTCTTTTTCCTAGCTGCTTTACTGTGGTTTTATTATGTGCTGTACTGTTTTTGCCCCCTGCTGTTGCTTTTGCTTTGCACTACTTTATCTTGTGCTACTCCTACTTGTTTTATTGTGCTGTTTAATGTACTTCAATTCAGATCGACTTATTTCCCCATCCATCATCTTATCATGAACCAATCCAGTTAAGAGAATGTGAGTGGAAAGTTATCCCCAAGAATGTTCTTCTCAGATTTTGAGGGTAGTTTTCACAAAAGGGATTAAAGAAACTATTATCTTGATATTGCTGTTGCCTTTTGTGTAGTGGCAACTGCCCTGTGCCTATAGGCAGCAAACATCCAAAGAGATAGATGCTCCTACGGGAAGCAGTCACCAGGAAGACAATCCAGTCCAGGAGTGCATCTAAACTGCAGAAATAATGCAGTTTGACATCACTTACTGTCATCATTTCATCCTACAGAATCCTGGGAATTTTAGTTTGGTGAAGCACCAGCACCTTTGGAAGAGAAAGCTAAAGATCTTGTAAAAGTGAAAATCCTATGATTCCATAGGATGGAGTGATGGCACTGAAAGTGGTGTCAAACTGTATTATTTCTACAGCGTTGATGGGCTCTAGGTCATAGACAGATAATCCCAGAAAATGAAGGGAGGCACAAGAACAAGCTGTCAGAGTCCAGAAGTTGATACTCAAAGCCAATAGTCCAGATATCCAATGCCAAAAAGAAATGGACAAGGAATCATTCATTTATAGCTAGTCCGGGGGTTAAGAATTCCAGGAAACTCAGGAATATCAACCAGTCAAAGGAGTTGAATGGTTGCAAACAACGAGGACTGTTGGTTTTAAGTGACAGAAGGGAAGATTTAGAAGGAACTTTTTGACAGTGAGAACAGTTGGTCAAAGGAACCAGTTGCCCAGAAAGGTGGTAGGTCTCCTACTCTGGGCATTTTCAAAAAGGAACTGGAGAGCTACCAGCTAGGGATGCTTTAACCAGAAATCCTGCCTTGACCAGGGGTTTGGGCTTGTTGGCCGATGAGGCCCCTTCCAACTCTAGGACTCGATAATTCCCCAAATCTGCTAGATGGCTGGACACTAGGCACTTGATGTGTCAGTGTCTTCTATTTAACAGATGGCTCCTATGAAGTTTTTTCTTCTCTTTCACTGACCTTCAAAGGATAAAGATGTCTCTTCAGTGTCTATCAAGTCCTGCTGAAGAGAGAGCCCATCTGTTGCTTCAGTCACCAGATTCTCAGGGACTCATCTGGAGCTAGAAATGCCTTGCAATCCAGCTCTTCTGTGCCAGATTCCTTGGGTCCCTTGAGTCATGACAACAGCAATGGTAGCACTACAGTTGGCCCACATATCAATGCATTCAACCATCCATGGCTTGAATGTATATATATATATACACAAAAAGAAACTTTGATTTTGCCATTTTATATAAGGGATACCATTTCACTACACTATCGTACTTAATGGGGTTTGAGCATCCCTGGATTTTGGTATCCATGGGGGATCTTGGAACCAAACCCCAGAGGATGCCAAAGGCCCACTTTACTTTTTTATTGGCCCCCAGTGATGACAAGTGGTACGCACATCAGCAAGGGCAGTCAACTCATTCCAGATTTTGAGCCACCAGTTGCTCCTGTTTGGGAAATTGCTACTTCATCATGTAGCTTCACACACACACACATGCATACACACAAAGGGAACCAGAAGATCTTGGCTACGAACCACCAAAGATCATGGCTACCACTCACCAAAGAAAAGGAACCATCATGAGTAAGGCTCCATGTAACCTCCAAACTAGGTGGCAAACACTGAAGTTTATTGCTTATCATCCTCCACTTTTGGTTAAAAAGACAGCATCTCAATACAACCTCCACAGCATCACATGTTTAGAAATTTTGCCAGCTCCCACACTGATGTATTTATCCTTAAAAAGAAAAATCTTCCTTAGAATCAGATGGCTTCAAGGCTGCTTACAATAAATGAATTAAAACAATTAAAGGCACAAGCACCTAGTTTAATATGTACACAGAAAGTCACGCACACAGAGACACACATCAAATCTCAGAAGGTGTGAAATCCAGCTTTCATGGAGGACTCTAGCTTTTCTCTCTTAAGCATGGCTTCCAGAAATAAAAGGATTAGATATGGATGTGCTTAATGAGAAAACTGTCCATTGTTAGCACCAGGAAGAATAAAAATGTACACAGCACATAAAACCTTCCATTCTTAGCATTGTAAGCCCAGCCGCTCGAAGAGAGAGAGGGGGGGAAATCAGCACAAGCAAGTCAACACACAGTCGCTTGCTGCAGAGATTAGAAGTGTCTTCCGCTCATGCTGCCATGAGGGATTATCCAGAAAAGCTTTATAGCTACTGACCCTGTTGTATGAGATGTGAATTAGGGCCCTGGAGCCCAACAGAAGGGAGGTCTTAGGTGCCTCAGCTGGTTAGATAGGGTTAAGGCCCATAGGTATTCCCATCAGTTAGGTTCAAGGTGTGGATCCTAACTACAGATGAATTTCTTTTTGAGTGAAATCATAATATTTCATTGCCCCATTAATAACTATTGATGACTGATGGCTGTGTCAGAGGGGCAGTGGATCTACTCTGTATTTTGGTTTGGGCTCCAAAGGAGGGGTTCAAGGTGCTGGATCTACAATTGGGATTCTGGAAAATATAGTACAATAAAAAAATGCCAAACTCTGACTTCTCTGCATGTTCGGGATTGTCTATTGGTGCTGAGATGTATGGAAGCTTCCATTTCTGGTGCTTGCCAACTCCATTCATTCAACCAAGAAGTATTGGACAGCATAGGATGGATCCTTTCCAATTAAATCAGCCAATTGAATCAATGGAATTTACCTGTGTCAAATCATGGTTCAGCAATTGTTTCAAAGGGTATAATCTTTTTGGGACTATCCAGTAGGATGCAGGCTTCCCACTACAACCACATCCAGCAGCAATGGATATTCTTGAGAAGAAATGAAAGAGGAGTCCTATGGTTATTGACCAGCCTATTTGCCACTGGTTCCCTCCTTTATGTTGGTTCTGTTGGGAAAAGAAAAACCAACCTGGAGGGTTGAAAAACAGTAAACTGTTTATTAGGTGGGTGTAAACTATGGTGGATCTCTGTGTTTAGATCCTAATAAGGGCTGGCATATTGTTCATAAGATATGCATGTGTAAGTCTGATTTATGTACACATATGTCTCTTTCGTGTTGAAATAAATTGGTAGTGGAGTCATACTAGTGGTCTCAGGTAGAGTAGACCAATTAGATCAGTGGTATAATGCAAGTGTTATCAATTTCCCATTGAATCACTAAACCTACTCCAATTAGGTCTAACCAACAGGATTCAGGCAAGTGTCAGTGGGGTTGGTAAATTCACTGCAGATTTTAATCTGAATTTAAAAGGAGGTGCTAAAACTGTCCCCTAAATGTTTTCAGCACCTTGAGTGACTTCCTTAAAATTTCAGACCACCATGCGGAGTAGATCCACCACTGGGCTGGCATGGTAGCCCCAAATTGCTCCTGGCTTTTGACAACATGAATTGCTCCCAAATTTCAGAAGTGGGCAGAAGGGTTGAGGTGTGAGGTCTCCGATTGGTCCTAGGGAACAAAGCCACCAAAGCCCCACCTCAAGTGATAATAACACAGATGTATCATTAACTTCTCTAAATAACATGTGCCATGTTGTTCCAGTGACCCTCCACAAGCTTAATTTATGTCGGGCATGTCGTGTGTCTGGACTGGATCATCTGCTGTGCCATGTTTACATTTCCATCTTTTTGTTTTGCTGCATTTAGGATATTAAAAAATGTAGAAATTGATTGCTATGACCTTCTAGCTGAGCAAAAGATGAAAGCAAACTTGATTACAATAATACACACATCACAAAATTGATTAAACAATTATGCGTAGGCCGATGGTTTTTAATTTCCAAAGTGAGAGGCGCCAAGGCTCCATTATCCTTGGAACCGGGGGGTGGGGGAGTCTGTCATTGTCATTTGGTGATGAAGAGAATTCCTTCTGCAAATGCTCAGGAGGGCTTCTGTTTACTTCTACTCCCGGCAAAGAGCTAAGCTCCAGCCTTGGAAAAGAAGCTCCACATGAGCTGTGGAGAACCCAGGCTTGAGGTTGCTACCATTGGTTTCATAGGCAGCAAGGGACAGTGTAATGGAAGCCAGAAGAGCCTTGTATGAGGAGGATCAAGATGACCTAAGCTAATTGTCCCGTTACGCTATCCTCCTTATACTAACTTTCTTAGCTTATTTCTCCCAGAAGCCCCTGTAGCTTTAGCTGATGCTGGTATTGGTAAACAAGATACTTTAGCAATAATTGCAAAAAAGTAATTTGGAAAAAATTCTGTGGGGAGAAAGAAGCCACAGCAATGTGTGAAAGAATAAAAAAAAAAGTGTGTTTGTGTATGTGTGTGTTTGGAAATGTTGAATTTAGAAAGTGGGGTGGGGGTGAAAAATAATTTGAACAAGGAAGTACCAAGTACCATAATATTGAAATACTCAATATGTTGAAGCATAAACCATAACTAAATGGGAATGGATCTATTCTGATGTGAATGGAATCTAAATTATCAAACCTGAATGTTGTTATTAGTCCCAATTAGAGAAGGTCCATTGAGTCAGTGGGATTTTCATAACTGTTGACTCACCATAGAACAATTGAATAGGTCCATTCTAGCTGGCAGCAACCAGTAAGATTCAGGCCTGTGGCCACAATCCTGCTGGATGCCTATGCTGGTGTAACAAGGCTGGTGGTGGTAGTACCAGTGCAGCATGTAGATAAAGGCCACCTAGACATTGGCATGCATTGTGAATTGTTACTGGCCTGCATGGGGTTGTATAGTGCTCACATAGAAAATCTCCATGTGTGGACCACACATACCACACTAAGGAGATGCTGGATTGGAGCCTAAGCAATGTTAGTTGGTTTGTTTACACATTGTTTACACATTTACACATTGGCAGTGGGCACAGGTGCCATTAGTCAGAAGCTCATGTATAGCAAATGACAGGCATTATCAAGAGCACAGGCAGTCCAGAGGCATTTCTCTCTGCAAACACACTCAGAGAATTGCCCTGAGAGAGCTCAGTGCACACCACAACAGCCAGCCCAGGACATATCTGCTGATGCTTCTCTGGACTCCCTACAACTGACTGGAGATGTGAGTTGCTCTGGGGTACCTTCTTTATGCAGAGACTTTACTTGAACCTCTGTAAGTTTTGCCTGCCATCTAATAAATCTGCCATTCCTTCCACCCACTGGTGTATTGTATTGTGTCTACATCCTAAAAGAGTCAGTTTCAGTTGGCATTACAGATCTAGCTGCCATTAAAGTGGGAAGGCAATGCTCACTAAGCCTCCAACCAATGGGGTCTCCTGCTGCTGCCTGACCCATGCCCAGTCCCCAACCTGATAGACAAGGTGGAGTTGCTGTACTCATAGGGACAAATTCTACTTCTCACTCATGGATCTCAGATAGGCCCTAATGGGCCATGAAGGCAGACAAACCCAAAGATCTACAGAACTTGGGACTGGTGTCAACAAGGACCCTGAGATGCATCTAATCCAAGGTCCAAGCCATCCTTTATAACAGGGGTGGCAAAGTACAACCTGTGAGCCATATGTGGCCCTGAGGGACCAACATACATACTTGCCACTTGCTAAGAAAGGGGCCCAAATAGCAAATTATGAGCTTAGAAAAGAGACCTAATAATCTAATAATCACTAATGAACAGATCTTATTAAAAGTCTACACTCTTTTTTATGGTTTACTGAAAGGGTGTTACAAGGAAGGTATAAGAGATTTTTAGAAACAAGACATACAGTCCAAAAAAAACCCAAAATATAATATGAGAACTAAAGTAGAATTTGTAACTAGAATAGTAATAAGATAGAACACTTAAAATTTCTTAAAATGAGAGCTGTACAGAAGGAAGTTGAATTTATATGTTATATTTTTTCTATAAACAAAAATGATAAATGTGTTGTGTTGTTAGTGTATGTAAAGTATGTCTGCATAATATTTGTATTGGTATGTGGTAATAAAAATTATACCAAAAAAGAAAGAAAAGAGAAAGGGTGGGCAAGGTCAAGTCTTGAGGCTGCATGTGGCTCCCAATGCTGATTTTGAGGTCTTAGAATCCACTAGACTCCCCAAATACTCCATTTCTGCCTCCGAGGGGGGGATTCATCTTTTAAATTGGCCATAGAGGACTTCCTACAATGTTTAGTATGAACATTTCACATAGTTCAGTTGACGTCTGGCATTTTCAGTTTTTATTGGGGGACATTTTTCTGCCTTCTGTGTGAGGTGGGTGGTGCTGTCCATGGTGCTGAACATTGTCCCCAAATAGCTTCAGCACCAGGGACAGTTCCATTGGGGCATAATGAGAACCAGTGAACAAAGGTGGCCAAAGGCACAGGATGCTTCTCCCCTGGACATCTGTCTTTATTTGACTGGAAGCTGTCCACCTTTGCCCATCATTCCTCTGACAGTTCAACCTTTTCCCTATCTTTATGCTGCAAAACTTTCTGACCCCTGAGCCAGCCGCAAGCGACTCCTTTGATTTCTTCAAAGAGGAGAAAGGCGGGGGAAGGAAGAAGGTGTCTGCTAGGAGAGGATTTGGCTGCAAAGGAGAGGATATGGAGTCTTTAGAGAGCACTAATTAGAATGAGTTGGAGCCCTCCTGACCTGCCTCGTACTGAACCAGGGCTTCCCCTGAAAACATTCCCTTGGTAAAGGTTTGGGGGTAGTTAATCAGAAGGAGATAATGGCCTCTCATTCAAGTGGCTCCTCAAATTGCTCCTTCTGAGGAAATCCTTCAGAAATAAAAGCGCCTTTCTACTGCCGAGACAGGCAAAAAGGCTTTGTCAAATGGCTTCAATCCAACCGTGAAAAGCATTTACAAGGTCAAAAAACATGCCTTGTTGAGAAAGTACAAGAGTTCTTGATTGGAAGAAATGGGACTGGTTTGCATGGATTTGTTTCATTTTTTACGTGCCCCTCCTGAATTGCCTGGCATAGCAGCAGCCTTCTTGAATGTAACTCACCATCTCTCCACCGCTCTACTAGCACAAGGTCTCTTCCAACTCTATGATTCTATGATTCTAAGGGGGTGCATTTCTGATGAAAGCGGCTGTTCTGGCAGCCACATTCAGGAAGGTGGCAACTGGTAAGGGCACCAAGCTGGCAAACCTGGCTTGTTTCAGATGGCAGCAGCTGAGTCACCTTTCAATACACTGAGGCAAAATGGAAATTAAATGGAAACTGAGAGGAAAGAGAAAAGAGGCTATCAGGACTGTAGAAATAGTGATCATTTCAGAGTTTGGAAAATTTACTCTTGGGATTGTAACTCTCAGAATTCCCCATCCAGAATGCTGGGTGTTGTAGTAAAAAAAAACCTCCACAGTAGATTATATAGACTCTGGTGTCATCATCATCATTGTCATTGTCATTGTCATCACCATCACTTCATGCCCTATATAATGAGCTATGAGGACACCATGCAAGTTTGATCAATGTAAGTCGACTAAACCCATTTCATATAAAAATATCATTTAAACTGTCGTTGTTGTGTGCCTCCAAGTCATTTTTGACTTATGGCAACCTTAAGGCAAGCCTATCATAGGTTTTTCTTGGCCAGTTTCTTTAGAGAGGGTTTTTCCATTGCTGTCCTCTCAGGTTCAGAGTGCGACTTATCCCAGGTCTCCCAGATGGTTTTTATGCTCGATCAGGGAATCAAACCTTGATCTCTAGAGTCATAATCCAATGCTCAAACCACAACACCACAATGGACAAAAATATATTAACCAAGTTGGATTTTAAAACCATATGTGTAAGCATTATGGAGTGAAATCATTTTGGCCCCCAAGATGCTATTGAATAGCCATGTTTTTAATTGGCACCTAAAGGAAACCAGCATTAGTGCTCATTAGGCCTTCAAGAGGAAGAAATTCAGTATTTGAGATGCCACAGCTAAGAAGGCACCATCCCACACCTTCATGCAGTGAATCACCTCTTGGTCTGAAGGCTGTTCCTTCCAGGTTCTACAAGAGATGTTCTGGTGCTGAACCTCTGTTGAGAACAGGGCCCAGGAACTTGGTGCTGCTGCATAATCTGGAGCAATGGTGGAGGAAATGGTTATAAAACTGAAAGTGGATACACCACCCAAAATGCAAGGTATCCATGGGCTGTCCCTGGATGACAAGGAGATCCACCCCATGCACATCTGTCTGCCTGAAGATTGCTCAGAATTATGCTGCCAATTCTCTGTATTCCGTCTCTGGAAAGCGGGAAAATAAAAGAGTAGAGTTTGCAAAGAGGAAGTACATTTATATGCAAATGGTGTTATTCCTTCCTTGAAAAGTGTCATTAATACATTTTTCAGCAATCTGAGGAAATCAGTGGCAATTATATACATTTTTTTTTCATTGAGACCCATTAGCCGTTTTTTGTTTGATGGGAGAGGAATGGCAGAAGAGAAGAAATACCAGGAGAATTGTTGTTTGAGTTACGAACCTTTTCAAATGCAAAGGCTTGTCAGAGACCCATCATAGAAAAAGGGCACAATTATTATGAAAAAGAGGCAGCAAGGAGATGCTTGGCTAGGATGGAAACCAAAGCGGTGATGAGAAACCTTCTCAGCTAAATGAAGAGTTGATTTAGAAACATACAGATGAGAATCAGAAAGCATTCGTTGTTTTTTTCCATATCTTAAAACCAATGGAAGTCATTGTCAAAAGATCAGAGATTGGGAATGTCATTTTTGGACTGCAAGTCCCAGAATTTCCCAGCCAGCATGGTCAACACTACTGCTGTTAGTATACAATAACTTGACAGTGATGACATTTTCAAATGCTGCCCATTTTACAGAAAGGTGCAAAGACTATCACAAAAATATGCAAATTTTCTCCAAGACCAATGAAAAACAAAAAGGCTGCCATTGAGTGGCAACTGTTCTTGAGGAGAAGATTCTACCATTTTTCTCATTACCCATGCAATGACAAAAAGACATCTGAAGTCACATCCCTGTTGCCTGTATCCTATTTCAAAACAAGATTAGAATATTTGCAAAGGATACATTAAACCATCATTATTATGAACCTTGACAGCTAAACTGAACTTCCATGTTTGGTTGCAGTGCACCAGTGAATATCAGATCCTGAGAAAAGGCAACGATGCTACTTTTAGGCTTTCTGGAAACATTTGGTTGGAAAGAAAGACATGGGGTGATGTACTTTCAATCTGGCCCAGTAGAATTCTCCTTATATTAAGTAGATCCAACAGGCATTGAGTTACGAGAGCAGATTTTCAAAGCCATAATAATTTAAATTGCCAGATGTATGGCACGCCAAGTAGGAAAACACCTCAAGAACTTCCTGTGGGAGGTCTAGGAATTCTCTGGAATTCCTCAGAAAATTTACTCAACAAGAAACTAGATTTCATGTTCGGTCAAATCAAGAACAAGATAGGTTATTGAGACCATAGGAAAAGTTGCTACAATATGCAATTACCACGGCTAGATTATTATATCCAGAGAAATGGAAAAGAGAATACCAACCCCTACAACAACCAAAAAGAGAGAGACATACACAGGTATAAGGTGGATGTACACCTATGTATGTGTCACCAATGGATGCCATCCATGATATGTCTCTGTCTCTTTGTGCGTAGGAGTGTGAATTTGATCTGGGGACATTTTTCTTTGCATTATTCCATTGTATGGCTGAACAATAGTTTCCAGGTAACAGTTTGAATCAGCTCCCTTTCCAATATATTGGTGGGGGAGGGTTTCCTTGGATAAACATGGGCAAGCAGGCTTTAATTTCTCATCCATTTCCCTCCCCATTTTGTGTCTCCTGAGACTCTTGGTGACTCAATGCCTCCTTCTTCTCCTCCTTCTCTGCCTGCTTCAGGACTGGGCTGAGTCATGCCTTTGGAACAGAGAGTACTGCAATGGGGGGCAACACATTTACACAGAGAATGTGAAGGTGCGGTAATCCTTTGCAAACTCACACATTTGAGGAAGCATTAAAGCATTATAGGCCTCTACCCAGAGGCTCACCACTGTGTCTTTGCTTGACTCCCCATTCTATTTCTCCCTCTTAAGAAGCTTTGGCTCTGATGACAAGGATAGGCAATGTGGCCACAATTCTGATTCGGGTAGGACTAATACGTTGAATCATTCCTGATTGGATTTTATTATATGGATTGTGGGTTTTTTATTATTGTTATGATTTTATATATTGTATTATATATATTGTATTTTTCTATATTTCTCTGTAATCCCGCCTCAATCCGTAGGGAGAGGCGGGGAAATACAAAGAAAAACTATTATTAGTAGTAGTAGTAGTATAGGATTAGGAGTCTACCTGATGCACCACTGGGTGAGTGTCTCCATGATCTAGACCTCTCTTCTGTTGAGAAGCTCACTGTGGTTTGTGTCCTTCAAACAAAATGATGAAAGTTGCTCCTTTGGAAGGAAATTATTTCTGGGTGTTTTTTTCCCACACTGGAAATCAGAGGACAGAAGGATGTGGAAAATCTTTAATTTGCATTTTCATTGAGACTTGCCAAATCCTAACTGGATTTTCTTCTTGCCCTTGTTTCTTAGAGGGTTTCAAGATAATGGAATGATCCTATTTTTAGACCTAACTGAAATCAACACCTTGAATCAATGGGAATTACCCATGTGTTTACTCAGCATTCAATATGTCATATATGACTGGGTCTACCCTAGCTGGGACCAACCCACCAGATTAAGGCCTTTTTCTTTCCTATACTGAAATTTGGACAAATTTCTTCAGAAAGGTTTTCCCAATTTATGCAACATTTTCCACTGACTTAATGTTTCTGTACTTTTCCCCATTACATGCATTTTAGCTGCTCACAATTCCATTATTCACATTCTCTTATAGGCCCTTTTTTGCTCAGAAATGTCCTGCAAGCATTGCACATGTTGCAAATGCCAAAGCAAGATGTATGTGTTTTCTTGAAATATATCTCTGGAGATACAACATTGCTGGCAGCAACTCCACTATGACAGAAGCAGAGCCTGGTTCACTCCCGAGAGCCCCTGAAGGTTTGGAGAATTTCTACACCCTGTCATATATCGACAGCTCAAACACCAAGAACAGAAATGTCAGAAATCTCTCACTTAAGTAAACTGGATAGAGTTAATGAGGCTAGCTGAGCTAGTTTACTGGAGGCTATAAACTGGCTCATCTATTCTATGGCCATCCTGGTGCTGTGTACAATAGATCCCATGCTTCCTGCTGAGCTTGTGCAATTCTCTTAGCATCCTGTATCTCCAACTCTTGGCTTCAATTGGACTACTAATCTCTTACTCAAATCCTTACTCATATTGTTTATATCTTTGTATGTGGCATCAAATCTCCTGCCAATTTATGGCAACCTCGTGGATTTCACAGGGTTTTCTTAGCTAGAGAATACCCGGGGGTGGTTTTGCCAGTTCTTTCCTCTGAAATAGACCCTACAGCACCTGGTATTCATGGGCGGTCTCCCATACAAAGTTGGCTCTGCTTAGCTTCCAAGATCAGATGGAATCTGGTGCTTTTAGGGTATTTAGGCCTCTGTGTATCTGTGTGTGTGTGCTTTCAAGTCACCTGTTGACTTATGCTGCCCACATGAATTTCCTAGGGGCTTTTTAGCCAAGGAATACTGAGAGGGGTTTTTGCCAGTTCCTTCCTCTGAAATCTAGCCACCAGCATCTGGAATTCAATAGCAATCTCCCATCCATGTACTAACCAGGGTTGGCCCTGATTTAGCATCTAAGATCACTCATTTTGACTTCCATGAGAATCCTGTTCTCCAAATAGATTCAGGACCTTAGCTAACTCTTTAAATCCTACTATGACTCAAACTTAGAAAGTTCACCACCCCAATGACCTAGAAGCTACCAGTTATTACTAGCCTAGATATGTATGGATATAACTCTGTTATCATCAAAATGCCTAAAGTCATCTTTGGAGGAAACTAAATCCTGGGTAATTGCTTGGAGATCCAGAAACATCTCACTGCTTGGAAATGGGGTGAACAGAGTTGGCTCGTCCTTGAGCCACTCTTGAGGAGTGTTTTGTTTTTCAAAAACCTAGAAAAGCTTGATAAAATATGAGTGATATTATTTAACAATCTATTTTCCAAAAGAGGTTTCTTTTTTTTTCTATTCAATAGCAGCCATTTCCTCAAATACAATCTCATTTGAAAATATTCAAGCCATAAAAGAACTGACACTACATTTATCTTTTATCTCCGCATGTGATCAGATTCTGTTTCAACTAAAATGTCTTTAAAAATGAAAGTAGTTTTCCTTCCTTCCTTCCTTCTCTTGAACTAGAGACAGATTCAATGCAGTAACAGCTCATGATTTCCATGACTCTGGGTAGTTGAATCTGTTCCGCGTTTAAATAAACTGTCCATGATAGCTTCTTTAAATCTAAATCTCTGCCTGCATTCTTTGCCCCAATGATGTAAGGCAGACACCACTGGTTTGTTTCCAAAATTCAACTATCAGTCCCAAACTGAGCTGATGCATTTAAATCAATGGGACTTACCTTAGTGGTGACTTATCATACTCTTGTTGATTCACTCAACTTAGTTGGGACTAACAGTTGGATTTATGGCATAGTGGTTTGAGTGTTGAACTTTGACTATGAAGATCAGGGTTCAAAACCCTGCTCAGGCATGAAATCTTCCTTCTCTCCCTCTCTCAGGAGAAATGTAGCAAAGAAGGGAGACAATCCCCATGGCTCCATCACTATCCTTTCTCTGTGGATGTATAACGGTTTTAGAAGCACACTTCCCCAAGTTTTGGCAGCTGCCATTGGAGGGTAGAGTTATGTGCACACTGTTACAATCATGCAGTTGAAGTCATTAGACAGTGTGCAAGGACATACACACATACACCCTAATGGGGCAAAAGGAAATTGAGATCTGAAGATTGGACCATCCTCAGTACATAGTCCCAGGGATTATCCAGATAGTGAAAATAATTCAGGTAGAATCCTAGTTGAATCTTTGTTGTTCACATGCATTTCGAATGTATCTGATTAAGTATGGGGGGGGGGGGGGGGCTGCCAAAAAAAAACCAGGATAATCAATCTCAGGTATTTTTTAGTTTTTAAAAAAGATACACATTGTTGGTTGTGTGAATGACCAATACCAATAGACCCAGGATAAATTGGGAGAAAACTCTACATGCCTTGAATACATCCGAATCATTGACTCCATCTTTATTGGAGTGTCGGCACTTGTGAGCAACTGAACTTGCAAAGATGTACAGAGATGCAGTTCCATAATGTTAACAACAAACCTGGAATGCATAAGTAAGATTATTTATATTGTTGCACTAAAAAAGGGGGACATCTGGGGGGGGGGGGGAAACCCAGACTGCTGGATTTCTGCTGCTAACGAAACATTGGGATAAAGGGAAATATTAAAAGGGATTGAGTATTCTGGAGAAAAGCATGGTTGGTTGGCTGGTTGGCTGGAACTCAGCAGGAGCAATCAAGTTAAGGAGATGATGATACTTTCCAACCCAGAAAGACAGAGAGAAAGCTAGAATTTCAATTGCATTTTTGGATCCAGCCGTTTGCTATGATTTGTCTTGTGGCTGCCACTGCTGTGTTAGTGCTAAGTGAAAAGAGACTGAAACACAGATCATCTGAACTGAAGGGTGTTTGTTTTGTGTGCCTGTCTATGTGTATGCTTCTAATAAAAGCTCATGATCTTATCTGTTTCATCTGCATGAGAGGAAAGAGTAAACATGACTCTGTGAGCACTCATTAAGTGATAATAAATGACAAGCACCCTCCTATAGAACAAAATGGCATTCCTGAGAATATTAAAGGCCTTCATTATCCAGATCAAGATGTCCTACAAAGAGCCTTAAAGCACAACTTAAAGACAAAGCTGCTTCCTAGAGAGTCCTCCACCATGGAGATGAGAAGGCAGCAAAGAGAACATCAAGAAGAAAAAAGAGGGTGTATTTCATAGATTCACAGTACTGTAGATTTGGAAGGGATTCAGAGGGTCATCTGACCAGTGAAGGAACTCATAGCTAACACAATATTAATAGATGTCCACCCATCCTCTAACAAAGAGAATCCACCACTTTCCAGGGTTGTATATTCCACTCTTGAACATATTTTGCCTTTATTTAGTTGGAATCTCCTTTTCTTTGTAATTTGAACCTACTGGTTTGGATCCTGTCTTCTGGAGCAGCATAAAACAATCTTGCTCCATTTTCCACATGATATCCCTTCAGAGATTTCATGGTGGCTACCATAAGGCTTCTCAGTTTTCTCCAGGCAAAACATACCTACTTCCTCCACCATTCTTCATAGGGGAAAGTTTCCATAACATTCCCCCATTTTTGGTTGCTGTCTTCAAGACATTGGACTCCAAAATTCCTGGTTTAAACCTCCAAAGAAAGCCAAATTTATGCCTCAGTCAATGCTTGGAAAATTCATGACTGAATATGAGATGGCCTGGTGCTCACTTTAAATCCATCCATTATTCACTTTTCCTGACAATATTTGGAATTCAGAGAGCTCTTGGGCTTTCCATCATGGATTTTTTTTCTACTGTGGATGACTGATATTGTAATTGGATCATTATATTTATCTTTGGCTCCATACATGGGTCTTCCATCCATTATAGCCTGATGACATGTGTAGTGAGATTGTTATTGCCCATAGAATTGGCTCTTGTATGATGTACCTCCACACAAATTGACAATTGATTTTCAGATTCTTATATACATGATGGCCTTCACATTGTCTGTTGCAATCTTTATGACAATACAATAAATGCTTGGTCTGATTCATATTCCAGCATTGGAGTATTGTCTATTGCACAACAGATGGTTTTTAATTCAAGTAGGCACTGGCTTTCTGTCTCCTTGGCTGTGAAGGTAAATTCCCCCCAAATTGTACTAAGATGTATCCTACCAGCATTCAAAGCTACTTGGGATAAATCTACACTGTAGAAAAATGCAGTTCAACACCACTTTAACTACCATGACCCCATGCTGTGGAATTCTGGCATTTGTAGTTTTGTGAGTGTTTATCCTTCTCTGTCAGAGAGCTCTGATGCTATAATAATTTACAAATCCCAGGATTCTGTAGCATGGAGTCAAGGCAGTTAACGTGTTGCCAAACTGCATTATTTCTGCAGTGCAGATGCAGCCTTGGTTTCCATACTGTTTACAGTCTTTGTCATCCTCCACTAGAGTTCACACTGGAACAAGCTTTGGGATTCTTAAACACCAAAGAAAGCCAAAAAGCTTCAAAGCCTAAAACTGGACATTACCTTTCTTATACCAATGAAAAACGTACATCTAATCAGTACTTTTATCATGATCTGCCAAAATATTTTTCATGCAGACAATGAAGGGAGACATTGCTTAGATGTCCCAATTGTCAGTGAAAATGAAGCACAGCCGGGAATTGTCAGAGGCTGGCATGTTCTGCAAGCTTCTTCAGGCATAGCAGATGGTCTATGGTTGGCACACAATCTGAAGAGAAAGCTTCCTTCCATAGTTCCTGACCATGGTGGCTGGTGGGTTCCACACCAGTACGACTGGTGACTCCACTCCAGGTCTTACTCTAAGCTTTAAAAGATCTGTCTCTTTTCTTTTTATTCCATTTCTCCCTTCTTCCCATTCTCTCTTCCATCAACTTTTCTTTCGTCTTTCCACCACCACCATCTCCCTGGATATTTCTCTCATTCCCTAAAGTGCAGAGTGAGTGAGGAGGCGTTATTACATTTTTTACTAAGTCGTGCTTTTATCTGCCATTCGTGTGTCATCTTTGATTCTCCTGCTCAACTTGAAAACATTATTCTTTGTTATGTGCACATGTGTGTATGCTATCTTTGAAGAAGAAGAAGAACAATCAATTTTTAAGGAGGCAGCCATGGAAAGGAGCTTCTTCTGTGCATTATAACTGATCAGAAACCCCAGTAATATCTGGGGATCAAGTGGCTGTTGAAGCTGAGTCCTGGAGAAAATGTCCTTCGCTTGCTATTCTAATTTGACATTCCTTCTAATTCTCAACTTTCTTTCAACAGAAGTGTAGAACTATTCACGGAGCTGATTTTATTTCTGCAGCTGGGCAGCTGAGATCTCTGGCACTGGCTCCAACCATCAGGCATAGGATGATGTTGCCTCAGGCAACAGATGTGAGGTGGTGTCACAAAAATGGTAGTGAGTTTTTTGTTATCTCCTGGCATTCTGCTCAGGACCTATATCTTTATAGATGGCCTCACAGATGAGCAAAATTGAACTGAATGTCCATATTCACCTAGGAACTGCCACAATGTTACAACATACTGGTATCCATTATGCAATGGTAGTCAGTGGAATGACTGATGCACCATGTCCTGATGAACAATGGACACTGATGCACATAGGGGCAATTCCCACTTCACAAGCAGACTATGGCTAGAAAGTGCCAGTGAACAGCAGAAATGCCTAATATGCATCAGAAGTGCCCAATGTGCATCAGAAGTGTCCAGTGTACCTCAGAAGTGCCCAATATACATCCGTTTGCACAGTGTACATCAGAAGTCTCCAATGTGTATCAGATGTGCCCAGTGTGCATTAGACATGCCCACTGTACATCAGAAATATCCAATAAGAAGTACATAAGAAGTGCCTGATGCACATCAGAGCACTGATTCCTTGTCCCACTGACATGGAAGCTGCCACCAACACCATTGCCTTAGTCCCTGTGTTGCTCTTCCTTTCTTTGTAAAAACCCAGAGGAATTGGTTCTAGTTGGGAGACCTGAGAAAATAATCAGCATCTCTCCTGCAAGGAGGGACTCCCATACAAAACGTTGTTGGCTAATCTCACAAAGAGGCACATCTGCCAGAGACCCCAATGCATGTCTCTGACCAACTATCTGGATTCCAACTAAAAGTGATATTTAAGGCAAAGGCTGGAGTTCTTCCTCAGGTGAAGCTTCAATCCATGCATTTTCAAGAGAAAGGCTTTGATATGCTAAATTCTTCAGATAGAGAGAGGGAAATATCCACCTCTGTTTAAGTGGTCACAGAGTTTCCTCTGAAGCAGCGCGTCAAGGTTTAATACTCAAATACTTTGAAGATCTGTGGTTTTATCTATGGAGGTAGTTACTCCACCCACACTGAGCAAAACTTTTTCACACCATCCTTGTGTTTGTAGCAGCTTTGGCCAAACGGTCAGTCGGCAGCCTGTATATGAGTGGACCAGCTCCAATTTTAAACATCCATCCAAGGAATTGAACCTATTTGGGAGGAAAAGTTCAGGACCTTGTGTAGGACCTTTAAATTTCATTGGAAAAGTAGGTTTTGGCCATTTATACCTTATTTCTGTTGGACAGTGAATGAACTGTGTTTCACTGTGAAAAAGACAAGAGAGAAGGGGAGAAAGATTCAGTAGACATATTCTCAGCAAGTTCAAGCAAGCAAGTGCAATTGCTTTCCAGACCAAGTTACCAGCAAACCTAATTTAAAGTCTGTTGCAAGTGACAAAAAGAAAAAGAAAAACCAGCACATACACTCTAACAGAGAGATGAGTTTGCAGTAAAGTGTTGGGTCTGCTTTTGTGGAAAGACTTCCAATTGGAATGAGGCTAAAGCATAGAAATGTACACAGTTGGGGTGGGAAGAGTTTTTAATATTCACATCCTAACAACAGCCCAAGAATGGGCTTCAGACACCCAGTCAAGGGAGAACAGCTCTGAGATTCTTTACACTAGTCTAGGACTTTGTTGGGGCAAATGTCTTTGATCATAGACAGTCTGCCTCCAGAGCCATTCTCAGAGTTGACAGACCCTGCCATAGTTTCTGCTCCATTGGCATAGCCTTTGAGTGTCCAGATCACCTCTATGCCCACAGTCAAGTGGGACAATAAGACTCCATGGAGGATGAAATTAATAAGGCAGTTAAATAGGATTATAAAATATTGATTCGGTTTAGGCTGCAATCCAAGGCACATTTACTCAAGACTAAGCCCAATTAAGCATAGCTGGATTTACTTCCAAGTAAATACACACACACACACACACACATATATATATATATATTGTAAATGTTAATCTACCTGCCCTTTAGTCAATGTGAAAGAAAATATGCATGTTGGAAAACCACAAAGAAAGATATCTTTTTTGAAACAACAAAGGAAGTGAAGGACAAGTGTTGTGAGCTGGAATAAGTGTTGCTAGTCCTGGTCTCTCCAGTAATTTATTTGGAGTGACACAGATCACTGCTATAAGATCAGCTTTATTGATGGTAAATCTGTGCAGCAGGTGGTCTACAGCAAAGGAAACATCACAGTCCTTTAGCTGATGGGTTCCAGCATCCCTTAAAGCAAATGGTTAAATTAAGCCTAAAGAATAGAGTCCCAGGGTCAACATTTCCAATCCTCTTGGCTGGGTAATGGATCTCTGTTGTGTCTCCATCAATCATTAGTGAGAGAGTGTTTTGGGGAGAGTCTCAGATTAAAATTTGCCCTCGCCACTTAATCACTGTGGTAACTTATCTAATCAAACCAATTAAAGCTTGCAGGCCTGGACATTAACTACTGCATCAATACCAGCCAGTCTTTAGTCTTTCAGTGTGTCTCTATCTTCTTCATGCTGGCGGCTTCCAGTAAATTAACCATTAAAGAAAACAGTTTAGCTCAGCATGGAAATCAGTGATACTTCAGTTAGTAACAACATACATGTTCCATTTGGCTTGATGGGTCTACTCTAAAAAATAACTTAGCCTGGGTGTAATATGGCAGGGGGATTCTGGGCATTGTAGTCCAAAAATAATTTTACCAAACTTTCTACAAGGAGCGGAGAGGTGCAAAGGACTCTCATTACCCCCCCCCCAAAAAAAAGTAACTAGTTGCAGTTAACTACTTTTCTTGAAATTTGTAACTATCAAGGTCTGCACTAAACAAAGAACTTTATAGTGCTTAGGGGATATGGCAGGCTGTCAATGGGATCAATGTGGTGGTCAATCTTCTCCAGGTTTTTGTCTAAATTTTTAATTTTGGATCTTTCTGAGGTGCTGAACCTATTTTGGAGATTAGGCTAAAGACTAAACTGCAGGTAAAATCCTGGAATGGATTAATTTTCCCACTGACACGGAAGCCCACATATGCCACCGGTTTGCCATTGAAGCCAGCTCCCCTTCCTTCTCATTTCCATTTAGTTTTGCTTATACTGGAAGCTAACACCAGAGGCACAATTCTGAATTCCCAATGGGAATAGAGCAAGGAGGAATACGTGTGATCTCCACTAGCCTTTGCTTCAGCAGCAAATTCAAACCGACTACATAGAAACCAAGTCTCTGGAGACACTGCAGTAGAACATCTGGGGCCTTCAAAGGCTTTCCAAGAAGAGATGCTGTTTGATCCTGAAGCAAAGAGCAGAGGGAGAATGGCACGATCGCTCTCGTTCTCACTCCCTTTTTAAAAAACAAGGCATGTATAATCATTGTCCTTTGCCACAAGCTCACCTTTCCTGAGATGTGCTACAAATGACTGTAAACAGAGAGCAGGATGAATAACTGGGGTGTAACTATAGTGGCCCCTGGAATCTTTTTTCTATTTTGACTAATGAAATCTCCTCTCTTCTCCTATCATCTGTTCATCCTCACAGATCTAAGCAGAGCTGGTTCTGGTTCCCTGCCACTAGGACCAACACTGATTGCAATGTTGATCATTACTGTGTTGGACTTGGGCAGAGGAACCCGAGTTCAAGTTCTCCATCAGCAGTAAGCTCATGCCTTAATTACATCCCATTTGGATGTTGCAATGCATCCTGCCTGGAGCTGTTTTTGAAAAAGCATTTGGAAACTTCAGCAAGCCCAGATTTTCCTGACAGACGTTGACTGGAACTGCTTGCAGAGAACATGCAACAAATTCACTGGCCACTGGCTTACTTCTAGGAACAATTCCAAGTTCTATGGGCTACAAGAAGGCATAGGAAGAAATCTCATTGTTGGTGAGGTTCTAGCTGGGTCCAGCCATCTTGGCACAACAACTGCACCTAGTGGCATCTTATAAATTTCTCTTATTATTCTTGACTTCAAAAGAACTATTCAAGGTGCTAAATCTATTTGAGACTAGAGGAAACACAGCAAGTCATTTGAGCATGCTCTATCAACCATGAGACTGAGCTCTTGGTTTTCTGTGTATATATGGATCTTCACGTTGCCTGTCAATGTATGGAAACACCATGAATTTCCTAAGGTTTCCTTAGGCAAGAAAACTCAGAGGTGATTTGCCTTCCTCTGAAATATAGCCTACAGTACCTGGTATTCATTGGTGGTCTCTCATCCAAGTACTCACCAGGGCTGACGCTGCTTAGCTTCCATGATCAGACAGGATTTGGTGCCTTTAGGGTATTTAGCCCTGTGTGTGTGTGTGTGTGTGTGTGTGTGTGTGTGTTTGACAGTCATCTGTCAACTTGGGGAGACTCCATGAATTTTATAAATTTTCCTATCCAAAGAATACTCAAAGGTGGTTTTGCCAGTTCCTCCCTCTGAAATATAGCCTAAAGCATCTAGTATGCATTGGCAGTCTCTCATCCAAGTACTAGGCAGGTCTGACCCTGTTTAGCTTCCAAAATCAGAGAGGATCCAGTCTGCTGCAAAGTATTTAGGCCAATGTGTTAGACAACATTGCAAAATCACGGTTTTGTTTTTTTAATGGTGGCTTTCATAAAACCTAATTTGTGTAAAACCTCTACATCTGTGCAAAGTTCCCGTTATTTTCCTTTGTAAAACTAAGTAAGCACACACTAAGGGGGAAAAACCAGGCTGATGGATCACAATGGCACAAGCAACTCATAGAAACATAGAATCACCAAGCTGGAAGTACTATAAGGGTCATTTAGTCTAGTCCCGAATCCAATGCAGAATTCTACTGGCAAGTGGCTCTCCAGCCTTTGTATAAATCTGCCACTACTACTATTTTTTACTTGTTTGTGCAACAAGCCAAGCCAACTATTATTGCATTTCCCAATAGGGCACATTTTACAGAAATGCAGAAAAACCACTCACGTCAATGGATGAATTTTCCTTGAGAGTGACTGAAATGGGAAGAACCTGCCATCTGAGATTGACTGGAATGGAAGAGAAAATTGCAGAAGGTTTCCTCTTGGCCATGCAAGGATGAATCAAGTCAGGAAGGATTTACATCCCTACCTGTGAAGCTTGGCACCAGGCAGCTTGAAGGACTGCATTCTCCCTTCTGAGCATGCCTGGTTCTGAAAAACCTCAGAGGAGACCCTTGCCTCCAACCTGGGACTCCTCTCCAAGGAAGGCTAGGAAGGCTCTCAGCAAAGACTGAGCCCTATGATATCATAAGGCATCACCTCTGTAATGTCACAAGGACCCACCCCTATGACATCAGACCAAGGATCCCACACCAGTGACAGCAAAAGGATCCACCCTGTGACATCACAAGGTCATACAAATAATGTAAAGATACAACCCTGTACAACAAAAGGTGGTGTCATAAGGACCCACCTCTGTGACACCACAAAATCCCACACATATAATGTCACAAGATCCAGCCCTGTGACATCAGTGAGATGCAACCGGCGTCATCACAAGACACCACCCCTACGATAACACAATGACCTACCTGTGTGACATCATGCAGTCCCACACTTGTAAGGTCACAAGATGCTACCCTGTGACATCACAAGATACTACTCCTGTGATATCATAAGGCCCCAACTCTGTGACACCACAAGGTCCCACACTGGTAATGTCATGATATCCAACCTAGTGACATCAGCAAAATCCAGTCTGTTACATTATAAGGTCATACCCCTGTGACATCACAAGATACTACTCCTGTGATGTCACAAGGATCCACGGCTGTGATGTCACAAGGCCACACCCCTTGGTATAACAAAAACAGGCCCAACCATCCACCCTGTCCAGGTATCAGTCCTCAAATTTCAGAGATGCTACTGCTGTTGCCTTTGGACATTAGCAGCACCATTTTCTTAAGCTAAGCTGTTGCTGGAGAGAGTTGTGGCAGTGTTTGTTTTTCTTTGAAAAAGTGTTTTTAAAAAAAGAGTGCTTTGGTTTCTTTTCAGTGTGTTCTTAGGTTTTATTTGTGCCCTGGATCCTACATCAATCTACATCTGGATTCTCCACTCCAAAACATGCATCTGAGGAAGTAGGATCAAGTCTACAAAAGCTCATGCTACCAATCTCTTTTTTGCAGTTGGTCTCAAAGGTGCTACAAAACCTTTTTGCATACTGATTTTCCAAACTAACATGGCTAAGTGTTTGAATTCTACCGAGGAGATGGAAGTATAACTTTACATGCATGGAGCATACAACAAGTGCGCATTGGTGAATTGTCCCCCACTGTGTGATTTAAAATGCAAACCAATATGAGGCATGTAACAGGATCCCAACCTCTTATCTATATTCCAGTTTTATTAGCTCTTCCAGTGGTATTTTGTAATAGAAAAGTGGGAGGCAAACAAAGGAAGCAGCAGAGAAATTACTGCTTTGTCTTTTTCCAAAACCATGAGGACTGGTTGCCTGATTTTTAAACCCAAATTTGAAATCCTAGCCTGATCCACAGTCCAATTGTTGTTTCTCAGCTTTCAGGGTTTATATGCACAGCAGGCTTCCTATATAATTTATTTGTATTTTTTAAAAATTATTACGAAACACAAACCAAAGGTGGGCTATAAACTAAGAACATAATTAGGTCCCGTGGGAAGTGGAAGGCACATTGCAGCCTGTTTTCCAAGCATGTTAACTTCCAAAGGCATCCCACCGCAGAATCCATTGTTTATTTAAAAGTAAGTATTTGCAAGATAATTTCTGCATACTCTGCTCTACCTACCAAGTGATTCTTTGGGGATCGCAGCTCCAGCTTCAGGTACCCCAGATATAACAAGGAGCTTGGATGACATACTTCCTGGGCTTTTGTTTGTTTTAATAGTAAAACTGGTGTATAAGGCTCTCCGTTGCTCTAAAAAGAGTTATTGCTTGGAGTCTGTGCATTTCTTTTCTTTTCAACTATTACATTCCCAATCTCACTTTGGTGTTTATATATATATATAAACATAAAATAATATACAAACATTACAGACATAACCAACATTATAGATATTACAAATAAAAGAAATATTGTAATATTTGCAATAATATTTTTCTACATTTTTCAATTAAGATTTTGACTGAGATCCTGAATCAAAGGGATAGACTGTAATAGCACTCATCCTACATACTCCAGAAGCTCTCAAGACCCAAGAGCCACAGCTATGGTTATATATTGGCCCAACTGGGGAAGGAAGGAGAGATGACTTAGAGTCTGTCTACGCTGCAGAAATAAAGCAGTTTGACACCCCTTTAACTGCCATGACTCAATCCTATGGAATTCTGGGATCTGTAATTCTATGACATATTTCGCCTTCACTGTCAGAGAACTCCGGTGCCCACCAAACTACAAATTCCAGAATTCAATAGCATCGTGTAATGACAATTAAAATGGTGTTAAAGTAATTTAATTCTGCAGTGTGGCAGCAGCATCTGGGAGCCCTGGTGGCTCAGTGGCTTAATGCTGGTGCTAAACCACAAGGTTATGAGTTCGATCCCAAGGCTCTAAAGTGGACTCAGCCTTCCACCCTTTTGTAGGTCAGTAAAATGAATCCCCAGCTTGTTGGAGGCAATTGGCTTACCGATTGTAAATGGCTTAAGGAGTGCTAAGTCCACTATAAAGCAGTATAGAAATATACCATAAGTGGTATCGCTATCACTATCTGGTCTTGGCTGCAAGGGAAAGGTAAAATGGCCCAGAAGTGGCAAAAGCTCATTTCTCTTCCCTCCACACCTGAGGCCATATGCTTTTCCACCTCTGTGTTACTTCCTTACTAAATAAGCAAAAGTACAAATGGTTCCCTGGTGCTTAGCAAATGATGGAGGTGGCATTAGATGGAGCACCGTGAGCTATCAAAAAATAAACATACATGCATGTAACCCTGAATTACACATGCATGTGTCACTAACCACCTTGAGAGAAAAAAATGGCATACAGGTTTGTATTTAGCTTGATTGATTGATTGAAATACTACTTAATAAATCAAAGCCTTGCCCTGTCCCATCCCTCCACTTCTTTTGTGACCCCTTCCTTGTTTGCTCACACTACATCCCATCTTGCAGAAGACTACAGATACTGACATATCAATGGGTTACCCATGTTAGTCCACTCCAGCAACACAACCTCTTGTATTCAATCGGATCTTACTCCCAGGTAAATGGACTAGGATTGCAGCCTTAGATTAGAAAAAATATCATACAAGAAACAGGTAACTTTCCTCCCTAGCCCTCGGCTGTGCTGTGCTTCTGATCTCCCATCGGCCCATCCACCCGGACCAATTGCTTTTAACTCTTCTTTTTTTAATGGAAGGTCTCTGAGATCACATCCAATTTAGACCTAAGGAAGCAGATATAATACTATCCGTTGGCCAAGGCACTGCAAGGAGTGAGGAGACTGACACCTCACTAATTAGGAAGAAAGAAACTGTGTGGTTTTCCTTCTGTCTCAAGCTTTTTTTAAAAAATGAAATATGATAATTTAAAAAGATCTGTGGCTGGGCAGCCTCCTGCATGCCTCCTGATAAGGTGAATTTCTCTCCATACGCAGACCTTGTTTCTTCCAGATTCCTTTCTTGAAGCTGGCAATCCTAGCTTTTGCTGCCAAGCTAAACCCAGAGCTCATTTGTGCCATGAAGTAGCAGGTGACTACAAAGGCCTTTGATCCAGTGAGCTGTTACTGGGGAGGGTTGAGAGGAACGGATGATCTAGAAATGATCGACAAGAGGGATTGATGAGCCTGGGCATCCTTGATACACTTCTGCCAACCATCCAGGGCAACGGTGCAGCAGCGGATGGTATCTCCCATGTCAATGGGGTAGAGACTCCACTCCAGGCTTTAATCCACTCCTGATCCTAGTCTCGATGAAATCAAGTGAGTCAATGGACCTGAATCAGCTTTCCTCTTGGACTCTAAAATGACCTTTGGGTGGTGGCTGCTAAGGGAATTAAAATTGTTGTTATTAATGTTTTAAACTGATTTTATGGTAAACTAACATGGACTAACATTGGTAACCCACTTTATGGTAAACCGTCTGAGGTCTTCGGAAATGGGATGGGACAGTCTGCATAGTGTAGTTGTTTGCACATGAGAGAACAGGGTTCAAATCCCCTTTCAGCTGTGGAAACCCACTGGGTGACCTTGGGTGAGTCACACACTCTCAGCCTCAGAGGAAGCCAATGGCAAACTCTCTTTCCACAAACCTTTACAAGAAAACTCCATAATAGGGTTGCCATAAGTTGAAAACAACAGCTTGAAGGCACATAACAGCAAATACAGGTTTTAATAAAGTAAAATAATAAGAAAATAGGGGACAGCATGGCATAGCAGTTTGGCATGGAGAGTTGGATTATGACTCTGTAGACCAGGGTTTGATTCTCAGCCACGAAACCCACTGGGTGAACTTGGGGAAGTCACATGCTCTCAGCCTCAGGGGAAGCCACTGGCAAACCTCCTCAGAACAAATCTTGCCAAGAAAATCCCATGGTAGGTTCAACTTAGGGTCGCCATAATTTGACTTAAAGGCACATAAAACCATCAATTAAATAGAATATGTCTCCTAAGCCTTAAGTATTCCCTCCACATCTCTCATTTCAGCTGTATAACATTATAGCAGCTTCCAGTACATGGAGGGGTTCAGTTCACACTAACCCCATAAAGCCCAAGAGAACCATGTTATCAAGAAAGGAAATTAAAGATGCAATTCCCAGCCCACTAGAAGGACATGCTGTTATGCCGGCTCACTTTTTGCCTCCTCAATGGCTCAGCTGATGATGATGAAGAGATAACTGAAGGCATGTCTAGGGAACCCATGAACAATGAGAGTGGGCAGAGCCATTTGTCTTCCTTCTCATAACTGGGGACACCTGATCAAATTGACCAAGAGACTCCCAACTGACAACGAGAAATCCTTCTTCATCGCCAACATATAATTACAATGTGATCTATGGCATGCACTGTCCCAAGACAGCAGAGATGGTCTCTTCATCAGGGGACTTTAGGAGGACGAGAGACCAGACAGAAAAATCCCTAGCAAAAACGTCAGGAAATCTCAATCCCTGCATTATTAAACAACTAAATACTCAATTATTTCATCCTTTTATACAAGGAGGAATCATTGCGGTCATTTTCTACCCACCCTGGTTATCCTCCATGTATTTAAATGTCCCAATTACAAGAATTGAATTCTGGATGATTTTTGTGCAGAGAAGATACATAGCTTTTTTGCAGGAGGTTCCTGCAATGGAAACACATTTCCTCTACCAATGAAGGAACAATTTTCCCAATGGTGATTGTATCACCTCTGTTGCCACATCACTAGAAATGCTGTCTCCTTCCTTCCTTCCTTCCTTCCTTCCTTCCTTCTTTCTTCCCTCCAGTCAACTTAAAATGGCTACAGCATAATAAACAATAGTAGAACCAGATAGGAACTGTCACCAAACACCTTTTAAAACCAGACTTCTGAGTGTTGGTACTTGTCACTGTTTCAGAGACAAAAGTGGCTGAGGTGGAATCAAGTGAGAGAAAGAAAGAAACTCTACTGTATTTATGTTCCTGTTCCCCTTGGAGTCAATACAAGCTCAGTTTCCATTTACTCTGGCTGAGGAAACATGAAGAAGCCAGAAAAGAAATATAAATAGTGTGAGCTAAGATATCAGTGGTTGAAAAGAATCAAAAGATTTCTGGAAAAAGGAAATATTGGAGGAGATATTCCCTCTAACCTTGAGCTTGGATGGTAACAGAAGCCAAAGGGGAGCCTGGAGAAACAAAATGGAAGCATTGGGACAGTGGAAAAAGAAAAGAGAAGGAGAGGGAAGTCTTCACTTAACCTTAGAGTGGACTCACCACGCTACTGATATGGGTGACACTACTGTCCATTGAACTTTGTAGGTATGCAGGAATCCTGACCTGGAGATCCCCAGTGTCAGTCCAGCCCACTGATTCTCTGTTAGGAATGTGATTAATGAAAATGGCCAGGAAAACCCATTCCATTTCTTGTAGCAAGAAGTGCATGTGTAGAACATCTAAAACCAACAGAACCCAATTGCTCCTATGTCAGTGAGTGTTGAATCCTCTCTGGGTTTTAGTTTAAGCATTAAAAGAAGGCATCAAAGATGCTGGATTGATCTTGAGGAGCCGGGGCTCTGCACCTTATACGTTGCTGTTGTTCACTGTCTTTGAGTCCACCTCAACTCATGGCAACCCTGTGAATGAGACATCTCCAAGACCTCATGTCGTCCACTGCTCTGCTTAGGTCCTGCAGACCAAGCCCATGGCCTCCCTGATTGAGTCTAACCATCTGGCATGTGGTCTTCCTCTGTTCTTACTGCCTTCAACATTTCCTAGTATTATTGTCTTTTCCAATGATCCATGCCTTTTCATGATCTGGCTGAAGTACCACATCCTCAATTTGGTCATCCTGGCTTCCAGGGAGAGTCTGGGCTTGATCTATTCTAGGACCCATTTGTTTGTCTTTTTGGCCATCCATGGTATCCTCAGCACTCTTCTCCAGCACCTCATCTCAAACAAGTTGATTTTCTTCTTACTCACTTTCTTTACTGTCCAGCTCATACATCCATACATGGTGATGAGGAAGACAATGGCTTGGACAGTCTTCACTGTAGTGTTCAGAGTTATATCTTTGAATTTTAGGATTTTGTCCAGTTCTTTCATCAGTGCCCTTCCCAATCCTAATCTTCTTCTGATTTCTTGATTGCAGTCTCTGTTCTGATCAATATTTGATCCAAGGTATGGGAACTCTTTGACTGTTTCAGTTTTCTCATCATCAAGGATGAAGTCTTGTAGATCTTCCGTGGTCATTATTTTTATTTTCTTAATATTCAACACCAAGCCTACCTTGGTGCTTTCCTACTTGACCTTCTTCAGTAATTGTTCCAGGTCTTTGTTGTTTTCTGCTAGTAGTATTGTGTCGCCTATATATCTTAGGTTGTTAATGTTCCTTCCTTCAATCTTATGTAGCTCATACATAATCTAGACTGGATGCCATCCACCACTCCACTGACATGGAAGCCACCAGGCAACCTGATGATGCTGAAAAGGGGTCCAAAACCACTGATACTCAAGGACTCTGATGATGTGTTCTGGAGAGCACAGCTTTGCTCTGTAGGTCTGAAAGGGCCTATGTAGACATTAATGTTTATGATCTGCTTGCCCCCTTCAGATGCCTCCTTATTGGCTTCATTATTTCTTTATGTATCTCCTTTTGTTCTGTGTGCTCCTTTTGTTCTCTTCCCTGTCCTATCTCCTCTTGCTCTGATGTGCTGCGATGCTGCGCAGCACAATTAAGGCAGCTAAATCAGCATCGACGGGCTGCGTAGGACCCCTTGGCTCCTTAATTCTCTTTTAAGATTTCAATTTCATATGCAGCACCGTCCTTTTGTTCTCTAAGGTCTTGGAATTACTCAGGAACTGCGAAGGCTGCATTTGCTGTTCTCCTGGGTTCCTTGCAGATGTCACTTTAAAAATTAAGAGGTAAATCTCAGCAGTCCTTGCCTCCCGTTCCAAAGAGAGAAGTTTAAAAGCAGTCCATTTAAAAAAAACAACCAAAAAAAAGTTAGCATGTGCTACAAGAAGTTTCCTTCCAACTAGAAGAGGACTCAAGAGCCGACATTCAAGCAAGACTTGTTGCATTTTGTGTGTGTAATTGTGCTTTACACCGCATCTACATTGCAGAATTAATGCAGTTTGTAGTTTTTGTAGTTTTGTGAGATATTCAACCTTATCTGTCAGAGTGCTCTAGTGCTACAACAAATTACAAATCCCAGGATTCCATTGCATTGAGCCATGGCAGTTAAAGCAGTATGAAACTGCATTATTTCTACAATACAGGAGCATGGTGTGGTGGTTTGAGCATTGGACTGATGAAGTAGACCAAGTCGACTACTACTATCAAGTCTACAAGTTTATGCTACAGCTTCATTTGCTCAGTCTCAAAGGTGCTACAAGTTTCCTTTGTGTACTGGGTTCCTTTGTGTTCTTGTACCTTTGGGTCATGACTTAAGCTTGGTTTTTTGTCTCCTGGTTCTTTTGTTCCTGGCTACTAGATTAGTGCAAGCCCCTGGGTCACTTCACTCCTCTGCCTATGACTTGACTGGAAAAATGATCTTTTTTGGTCAAGAGCTCAGAGAATCCCCAAACCAACATGACCAGACATCATGGGCAATTCTGGTAGCATTCCCCTAAGATGTGAAATTCATGAGTTGATCTTTTCTGTGGTCACTAAAACATCATAAACAAGTTTTAGTTATGAGTTTTAAAATAAAATCCAAAAAAATCTATCTATCATAGTGCCCATTATCTCTGTAGAAAGTGGTCTGTTATTTGCAAGGAGTGCCTTAGCTCATTGGCGGCTGGTGGCTCCCAGGTCAGTAAATGGAGTGAATCTGCTCTGGGTTTCAGCCTGAATTTTAAAGGGGCTATAAAAATCAACAAAACAGCACTCCATTAAAAGCTGATTTTTAAATGACTGGTTGAATCTGCACTGCAGCAATAATGCAATTTGACACTGCTTTAACTGCCATGGCTCCATGCTATGAAATTCTGGGATTTATAGTTTTGTGAGCCATTTAGCCTTCTCTTTTAGAGACCTCTGGTGCCATGACAGACTACAAATCCCAGGATTCCATGAGATGGAAAGCTGTATCAACGTAGATTATTTCTGCAGTGAAGACACAGCTTGTAATGCTGAACCTTAACTCCCAAAATGTCCTCAGCACCATGGATAGTGTTTGAAAGATCACATCAGAGCCAAGAGTGGATTGATCACATCCACTGATGTGGGAGTCATTAGCAGCAACCAGACTAAAGAAAGCACACCCCACAGTTAGCAGGGCATTTCCTAAACCTTGTGTTTGGCCTCTTTCATGAGCTTTTTACTCTCTGCTCCAAATTCTCAAGCACATCCTTCTGCAAAGATCAGACTGTGCCCAGGGAATCCATATCAATCCATTTGCAAAAGCAGAGAGCCAGAGTTCAGCCAGCGGAGAGTTAAATCTATTGCCAAATTGTTCAAACTCTGCTTTTACACCACCTCATTTGAATGACTGCACTCAGATCAGTCATGAAGATGGCATTTTTAAAACCCTGAAGCACCAAGACAACAAGACACTACCTTTCCCGATTTTTTTAACAAAAAATCTTTTTTTATCACCTGTGCATTTTCTGAATGCTGTTTCCAGTGAACATTTATTATGAATCTCTGATCTGGGGCTACTTTGCAAGCTGCTATCTTTAAGCCTGTAAATACAAGCTGTCGTAAATCCTGCCTACTCACCTTGATGTAGAGTTCGATTGCAGCATTCCCAAAATCCCCAGGGAACAAAAGGGACTGCCGCGACACGCATCATAAGGAGAAAACATAATTTGTATTTCCCCATCCCATTATAAATAGCACTTTTCCTCTCAGATCTTGTAATATTCAAAACTCTTGGCCATCTTCCGAGATTGCTACCATGTTTGCATGATTGGAAATGTCAAGGGGAACATTTACAAATGAACACACAGTCTCTGGAAATAGATTGGCTCCTTTCCTATCAAAACGGAAAATCTATCCAGAAACATTGGTCTGCCTGAAGGTAGCATCTATCCTCACCGCCACCCCTCCTCCACCCCATCAATAAACTTTTACAGCAAATATCCCATATTTTATTTTTATGGCTGCATCGGTTGGAGAGAGATATCGGATTAATATGAGAATAAAACAGGGAGGGAAGCGGGCCCTAAAAACAGAAGGGAGATCTGTCACAGCATCATACAAAATTTTCCGCTTGATTCGACATTTACCAGGTCACCATACTGTAATTTATAGATAGCTTAATAGCTCCCCTGGGCTTTTGTGCTCTGGCTGAGAACAGCAACTTGGTTTTTCTTGTTAGCACACGTTGTGTGTACAGTTGCCACTGAAAATTGCCTAAAGCAGAGACAGTCAATGGTGTCCTATGGCTACAGGCAGCAAGTATCCAAAGGGAGAGTTTCACTTGATGCAATGGTTCCCAAACTTTAGTCCTCCAGATTTTTAGGACTTCAACTCCCAGAAGCCCCCAGTCAGCTTGGCCAATAGTCAAAAATTCTGGGAGCTGAAGTCCAAAATACCAAGGACCAAAGTTTAGGAACCATTGACTTAAAGGAAACAGTTACAGGGAAGCCAATCTAGTCCAGGTTATACTAAGGTAAGCCTAGAAAATGAAGGGAGACACACAGGCAAGATCTCAGCCAGCACACAGGTTGTTACACAAGCCTGTAGTCCAGATATCCAAAGCCAAAAAGTGATGAGACAAGGAGTTGTTGAATGTCGACAGTCCAGGAGATAGAGAAAACCAGGAAACCCAAGGAGGTTTGCAAAGAGTCAGGATTCCCCAAAGCTGCTGGGAGATCTATAGGTGGCTGCCTCTTGACACCAGGGGTTTGATGAACCCATGTCTTCTATTTAACCCACAATTCCTATGCAATTTTCCCTTCTTTCTTCACCAGACTTCAAAGAGCAAGAGTGTCTCTTCAATATCTGTCAAGTCCTACTGAGGAGGGTGTCCCTCAGTTGCTTCATCCACCAGCTTTTCAGATTTGAGGAGGGAGTCACCTGAAACCAGAACCTTTTCCCAATCCAGGTATTTCTGGAGATTTTTAGTTCTTCCCAATGTTTTGTTGGAATCTCTTTTCCTGTAACTTGATTCCATTGTTCTGTGTCCTAGTCCCTGGAGCAGCAGAAAACAAACTTGCTCTATCTTTCAGTATGATATCCCTTCAAATACTTATATATGGCTATCATCTCTTGAACGTCTCTTCTCCAGGTTGAACGTACCCAACTCCCTAAGTTATTTGTCATAGGGCTTGGTGGTTTCCAGACCTTTCACCATTTTGGTTGCCCTCCCCTGGACATGCTCCAACCTGTCATCCTCCCTCTTGAATTGTGCTGCCCAGAACTGGACCAAATATTCCAGGTGAGGTCCAAAACAGAACAGAGTAGTGCTATGACATCCCTCAATTTAGACTCTATACTCCCATTGCAAGCGCTACCTTCCTTTTCCATTTGCCTAGCTTTGATAGGGCTGAAGGCATCTGTTCAACATTTCCTGATTAGAAACATTCATGTCTAAAATAGTCCTTCTTCTGTTTTTTGGGTGTGGTGACAGGAGGAGATGACATGCCAAGCGATCTAATCCAGAATTTGCAGACAGCTGAGCCATCAGCAGTAGCGTGCAATGTTGCAAGTGGGTGAGCTTGTCATAGCCGTTTGATTCCTATCTCCAATAATTCTGACAAACCCAACATTGCCTGCTGTGTGTAAACACAAAGGAAGAGCTGGTTCCATACTCCTCCCCACTTTTCTTTCTCTTTATTGCAGAGAGAGGTGAGGAGAGGGCAAACCAGTTTCCAGGAAACAGGAAGCAGAAGATGAGATGGTCTTGTAAGGACCATCTACACAGAGTGATAACACAAGTACATTTGTCACCCGTTTTGCAAGGTTAAAAGAGAAATCAATCTCTCTCTCTCTCTCCCCTCCCTCTTTTTGCAGTCTTTCCTTTTCTTGTATCTCCATATCTCTCTACTTCAAAAAGAAGGCCTCCACAAACATTTTCTTCCTGAACTCTTGAGGAGCAGGGCATTTGGAATTGTCTGGAGGATAGCAGCCCACATAAAAATTGAAGTCTTCTCTCTTTGAGGGGTGTGAGAAAACACCCCCAGGAAATTTCAGAAGGCTTAGAACAATGGGAAAGGGGATCCATAACATTGTTCCAGCTGCACAATTTTTACGCTAAAGCCAGTGATGTAGGATGTCAACCGCTCTCTGCTCAAAACAATATGGCATCCGCCAAAGCCTCTCCCACTGAGTGCTCCCACCCTTATTCTGAGAAGGTGTGTATTTAATTGAATAACAACCCAAGGCAGCCCCCATCACAATTAAAAGACAATTACACGGGCAAATTGGCACTTAATTTAGGTGCAACAAACAAGCATCTTTTATCATACTGAAAGAGAAAAATGGCATTTCCTAGTATATCATTTCCAGCCTGTCTGAAAAACACTTCATCTTTTTTGGGTTATAGTTAACAGGGAACCCCAGGGTAGCTTTGAATATGAAATGTTGTGCTGCATTTTCAATCAGTGCTTTTAAAAAAAAAAACATAAAAACTGAACAGCTCAGGCTGGTATTGGTAAACAAGACTCTTCAGCAATAATTGCAAACAAGTAATTTGGAGAAAGATTCTGTGGGGAGAAAGAAGCCACAGCAATGTGTGAAAGATAAAAACACAAAGTGTGTTTGTGTATGTGCGTCTTTGGAAATGTTGAATTTAGAAAGTGAGGGGAGAGTAAAAACAATTTGAACAAGGAAGTACCAAATACCATAATACTGAAATACTCAGTATGTGAATGCATGAACCATTTCTAGATGAGGCTGAATCTATTCTAATGTGAATTAGAGAAGACCCATTGAGTCAATGGGATTTTCATAACTGTTGACTCACCATGGAACAATTGATGCTCTACCTGGAAGCAACCAATAGGATTCAGGATTGTGGACAAGATCCTGCTGGATACCTATGTTGGTGTAAGAAGGTTAGTAATGCTAGTACCGGAGCAGTATGTAGAAAAAGGCCATGGACACAGTGGCCACAAAAGAATTAAGGCAAATTTGAGAAGGCTGCTGACTTCAAGTGGGCAGTGGCTTCAATGACTGCCTTCAAAAAGGTCATCAGGAGCACCTGAAATATTGCACCTTACCTGGAATTATGTATCCAATTCTGGGCACCACAATGCAAGAAGGATGCTGACAAACTGGACCATGTCCAGAGGTGGGCAACCACAATGGTGAAAGCCTGAAAACCACCAACCTCTGTGAGAAGCGGCTTAGGGAGCTGGGTATGTTTAGCCTGGGGAAGAGAAGGTTAAGAGGAGATATGGTAGCCTTGTTTAAATATTTGAAAGAATGTCATATTGAAGAAGGAGCAAGCTTGTTTTCTGCTGCTCCAAAGGCCTGGATGGGTTCAAGCAACAGGAAAAGAGGTTCCATCAAAACATTGGGAAGAACTTCCTGAGATAAGAGCTGTCTGACAATGGAAGATGCTGCTGCTTCAGAGGGTGACGGAGGCTCCTTCTTTGAAACAGAAACTGGATGGCCATCTATTAGGAGTGCATTGATCGTGTATTCCTACTTTGCAGCATGAGGTTGGGCTGGATTACTCTTTTGCAGTTCTATAATTCTAGGATTCTAAGATGCTTGGGAAAACTGTCTTGGAAGATCACCTCTCCTACAGCCAGATTTTCCAAGTGAGAGAACTTCCAGAATCCAGACAATTAACCAAAAACAATTAAGAGTGGTGCAAGAAATAACAGTCCTAGCTGGTGGCTTCCATGTCATCATGGTAGTGACTCCATTCTGAACGTTATTAGGGGCAACAAAGAAGACACAATCCGCATCTGGATGTGCAACAAATGCTGGCACGGCATATGCAATATTCACCATGCTGCTTCCACAACCTTCAAGGGAACAAGGATTTCTATACTCAACATAAATGTCCAACCCCTTCTGTAGTGGAATTTACTCAAGCATAAGCCATAACATGATGTCAGACAACGTTTTCCAATGTCCTTTTTTTAAAGTGAGTTTGAACCATCTTTGTGCCAACTGGGAGAGAAAAATCATCCACAAAGAGGTATTTAAAATTGGAGGACATGGGGCCTTTGGGGGGATTTTAGGTGGGCTTCAGGGCCTCCAAACTGCAGCCCCATAAACCATAAGAGACTTGCCAACTGCATCTCTCCGCCACTGCTGAATATACCACACTTGTAGACTCTTGAACGAGGTCCAACCTTTTTTTAAATAGAATTCATGTCAGCATAAAGCCATGACGGCATCCCAGAGTTTATATTTAATCACCATTTTCATACAGGTGAATTTTTTTCAACCCACAGATTAATGAAGAAACAGCATGACAGTGACTTGTGATTGAATGCATGCAAAAGGGATACAGACTGGAAATGTTGTTTTCCATCCATCTCTGTCCATCAAGTGTTGCATTTGATCAGTCACTGCTGATCCATCTTCATTTTAATGCTCTGCTGCCGGGTTTCTACTGGTCATATGCATTGGGCTGCCCTTTACATGGAAGTGACTTTGAAAATGACCCAGAAATTTCAGCCAGTGTGGAATGCCATTGCCCATTTGTTGACAGATATGAGTTGGTGAGAACATATTGAACTAGTCCTAAAACATATGCATTGGCTGCCAGTTTGTTTCCAAGTCTGACTCAAATCATAGAATCATAGAGTTGGAAGGAACCCCAAGGGCCATCCAGTCCAACCCCCTGCCATGCAGGAACTCAAAATCAAACCATCCCCAACAGATGGCCATCCAGCCTCTGCTTAAAGACCTCCAAAGTAGGAGAGTCCACCAAAGGGCTGCCTTGAAGACCCCTAAGACCTGAGTTCTCTCTATCCCATTTCCTGAACTTCAGCAGAAGTGACTGGTGGCTTCCAAGTTGATATGACAGTGAATCTACTTCTGGTTTTATTTTGAACTTTAAATATGCTACCCAAGGTACTTGCTTCAGGTCATGAACTATTTCCCTTCGATCCCCTTTCCTAGGAGTGTCCTCTGTGCAGGTTTCAAGGCATAACAAACAACAGAAAAGAAACTCAGGCAATGTCTGCATGCACCATTTAGAACTCTTCCCCCCAAATGATAGATTCTGTATAACTGCAAACAAATGAAGGAAATTAAGCCCTGCAAGGATTGCAGAATATGGAACTGGACATTCAAGTGCTTGAAGATGTCAATTAACCAGAAATTATACTCATGAATTTGCAACAACTCATTCTTTCCAGCTCAGCTGAAGGCCTGATCTTCAAAGATACCCTCGCTTCAAAGTCAACACGTCCATGAAAGACATATCCGCAATGAATCATCCTTAGCTTTTAAAACATCTCTCTCACACACATACACTTCTGCCTTGGTCTTGGTCCTGTGCAGCTGTAGTATTTGTCAGACCAAATGGTTTGGGTGCAATCTTGGGATGCAAATATCAGTTGATGCTGCCGAGGCCTTCTTTGCATCCCTGCATCTGCTGTCCATGGTGCTGAATTTGCTTCCTTGGCTTTGGCATCCAGGTGGCAATTTTATCTAGACACAAAATGCCAATCTTCAGCCAAGGCTCTGCCAATCATTCAAACCAGCACAATCTTGGCTACTTAGCTGATTGGTTGGCCAAGTTAGGGACGGAGCAGCCCTAAGCAGACCATCAGCTAACAAAAGCTGGCATTGCTTGGCTGCTTCCTATGCAAGCAATATCTGCTCCCTGCTCTTGGCACTTCATTCCATTTGTGTAGGCTTTCATCATTCAGATGGCATTTTGTTTTCTGAATGAAAAAAAAGGCTCAGGGTGGACATGAGGAAGAAGCAGTTTTCATGATTGATTGTTTATTGTTGGAAGCAAAATGGGGGGGAAATTGTTCCTATTCAAGTTGATAAAGTATCAAGAATTCAATTGTCACTTTTGAAGGAAGGAGAGCTTTGAATCATAAAAAGAATGAGTTACACTTTCATTCTGCAGGCCTGAAGGAGAAAGGAAGAGCCAAGGTCCAGAGATCAAGGTATATCAGCAAAAACCAAGGGCGCATCCACACTAGAAATCATGCAGTTTAACAAGTGCTGGAGCTCCATCCTAAGGAATCCTGAGATTTGGAGTTCTACAAAGTTTTGCACCTTCTCTGCCTCTGTTTTGTGGTGCCTCACAAAACAGAGTTGGTCCTGAACTGAAAATCAGAATCAGTGTATCCAGAATTGGAGTATTTTTAAAGACTTTTGAAGGCAGTGCTACTACTGCCTGCATTTCCCTTGTCTTGAACGATGCCTCGCTTGAGTGTACAATGAAAGTGCTTTGTTTGCACAGCAAAGATCCTTAAAAGACATGTTCTTAGCAGTTACTCCACGGTTTTAGAAGTCCCTTCTGCATGAGATTTATGAGTAAGCAAGCTCAAGTGCTTTCTTGAAGGCCAGTAAGGGCCATCCTGGGCAGAACAGTTTTATTTACCTATTTATTTAAGTATTTCTGTATAACCTTCCAGCCCACAAGGGTTTCCAAGGCAATAAAGGGAATAATTTCTGGCACTGAGGACCAACATGATGTAACGGTTTCAGAGTTGGGCTAAGAGACCAACTCAAACCAGTTCAAATCCCAGCTCAGCCATAGAAATTCACTGGGAGGCCTTGGGCAAGTCACACTCTCTCAGCAGTAGAGGGTGGCAATGGCAAAAGGACTCTGAAGAAACCTGCCAAGAAAACCCTATGGCCTTAGGGTCACCATAAGTCGGAAATGAATGAAGGCACATAGCAAAAATAATTTCTGGCAGTTCTTATGGCCCACAAAGAGTCCTAGAAATAGTTAAATGTCAATATTATTAAATCTTGAGAGCTTATACTGATCCCTCAATACGAGCTAAGCATCAGACCAAGTAAATAAGGGAGCATAAGAGAGATGAATGATTAAGGAACTTGCTCCTTGCGAATTCTGAGACAAAGGGCCTTTGCAGACTGCCAGAAATAGTGCAAATTGAGTCCACTTTAAGGGTTAGGGTTAGTGCTAGGGAATCATGGGAATTGTGTTGTTGTTTTTTCTGAGATATTGAGCCTTCTCTGTCAGAGAGCTCTGGTGCCACAATAAAATACAGTTCTCATGGTTCCCTAACTCTAACCCTAACCCTTAAAGTGCACTATTTCTAGCAGTCTGCAAAAGCCCAAAGTGATCTTAGCCATTTTCTTCTTTAGAGACAGAATAGGAACAATTTCAGGGACCCAAAATGTCCTCTTAGGATGGGGAACCACAGTTCTGGATGTTTCTGGGGGTCTCTTGTTATGTGCCTTCAAGTCAACTCCAACATATGGTAACCCTTTCACATGGTCCACTTGACAAGATTTATTCAGCAGACATTTGCCCTTGCCTTCCTCTGAGGCTGAGAGAGTATGACTTGTCCAAGCTTCTCTACTAGGGGTGCACCTACACTGTAGAAATAATGCAGTTTGGCACCACTTTCACTGCCATGGCTCCATCCAACAGAATCCTGCAATTTATAGTTTCATGTGGCACCAGCACTCCTTGGCACAGGACGCCAAAGACTGTGTAAAACTATAAATCCCAGAATTCCATAGGATGGAGCTGCAGCACTTAAAGTGGTCTCAAACTGCATTATTTCTACTGTGTAGATGCATTCTAGGTTTCCATAGCTGAGTGAACATTCAGATCCTGGTATCCCAGAGTCCTAAGTCTAATCCGCACTACAGAAATAATGCTGTTTGACACCACTTTAACTATGATGGCTCAATGTGATGGAATTCTGGGATTTGTAGTTTTGTGAGCTATTTAGCCTTCTCTGTCAGAGCCTTCTCTGGTGCCACAACAAAGTACAAAACCCACGATTCCCTAGGATAGAGCCATGGCAGTTAAAGCAGTGCCAAACTACATTAATTCTGTATGTACCTTAGACCCTAGTCCAGTGGTTCCCAAACTCTGATCCTCCAGGTGTTTTGGAAACTTCAACTCCCAGAAGCCCCAGCCAGCTTGCCTATCAGTAAGGAATTCTGGGAGCTAAAGTCCAAAACACCTGAAGCACCAAAGTTTGGGAATTACAGATTTATTCAGAGGAACACTGCCATTGCCTATCTGTTAGGCTGAGAGAGTGTGACTTGTCCAAGGGTTCCCAGGGCTGATCAGAGATTCAAACCCTGACTTTTCAGAGTCCTAGTCCAATAGTCAAGCCACCATTTTTCTCCTCCATCATTTATTGCCACTTTCAAAACTGCAAAAACAACTGCAAAATGTTGCATTTACACCAAAACAGTGAGGCTATCCTTCATTCATTTAATATGACTTGATAATGAGGAGAGCAGTTAATTATAAATAACTAATCATTTTAACTAGTTATTTCAAGGTCCATTTTCAACCTACCTAATCCACTTTGTTTTCTTCCAATAAAAAAAAATGGTTTTATTTTTTTGGGGGGGGGGGAATCTCAATTTCTCACTCATAATCCAATTTTCCTTAATTCATTTCATCTGTTCTCAGCTTGAGTTTATGAAATTTGCTATCTATTGAGTAATTTGCCTTCATTTGTGTGACTTGATTAATTCATTTAACGTGTCTTTGAGGAAATGAAAGTTGAAAGCGCGGCAGTCTGATTCACAGCTTGCTCCTCTGTTGCAACATTGCGATTTTCTCTGGAGGGCAAGGGGGGGAAATTGTTTTAAATAGATTTTATATGTATACTTTCATCAAAGTTTTGGCATATAGTAGGTCCTTGGTATCCGCTGAGGTTTGGTTTCAGGAACCTCCATCGATACCAAGTTTCATGGATGCTTCTCCATAGATACCAACTTTCATGGATGCTTAAGTCCCATTATATACAATGCTGTAGTAAAATGGTGTTCCCTTATATAAAATGGCAAAATCAAGGTTAGATCTGTAGGTTTTTTAAAATATATTTTCAAGCAGTGGATGATAGAATCTGAAGATGAAGAATCTGTGGATATGGATGACCAAGTACATGGCTGACTACATGAGTATAGATTTACACTGAAAAAGCATAATTTTGGAGATATATATATATATATATATAATTTTCAAACCATGGATGGTGGAATCCATGGATGCAGAATCTGTAGTTAAAGAGGGCTGCCTGTAGTTCTTAATCTGTATTGTTTTTAAACATGCTGGAAGCCACTTTGTGTCTCATTACTGGGAGAAAGGCAGGAGGATGATGATGATGATGATAGGGGCTACCATGGCAGTGGGACACTAAATCAACTCTAGATTTTAATAAAGCATATCCAGGGATAGCCATGTTGGCCATATAGCAAAATACAATAACATCAAAACCCACAAAATAATCTTAATTGTGCCAGCCAAAATGCACAAAATAGATGTTACAAGCTTTCGAAGCTCCACTGGCTTCTTCATCAGGCAAAAATGTCAAAAATCATACAGGAGAAAGAAAAATATGACGATGTTCGTCACAGGCCTTTCCCTGATGAAGAAGCCAGTGGGATTCTGGGATTTGTAGTTTGGTGAGCTATTTAGCCTTCCCTTTCATAAAGAACTCTGCTGGCACAACAAACTGCAAATCCCAGAATTCCATAGGATGGAGCCATGGCAGCTAAAATTATGTCAAACTGCATTAATTCTGCAGTGTGGCAGCAATAGGAGAGGAAATAATTTACTACTATGCTATGTAAGTTGCTAATAAAGTTATAAAGAGCAAGATGAGCAAGAGCAAAGTTTGTGGTGGCATGCTAAAGGATAGCACTGGATTCTTATGCAGTCTTCCTGCAATCCTATGTCTCAGATCCATTGGAGATTTCGCTTTCTCTCTCTCTCTCTCTCCTCCATCCCGTTCTCTCTCTTTCTGCTTCCTTGCTCACTACTCATACAAAAGCCAGTTTATTTTTCCCCCTTTTAATTTCTCAATTCCTCATGACTGTGCTATTATGCTACTGATCACCAGCTCAACTAAGCATGTCTTTGGACTGGATCCTTTCCCAAAAAACATCATGTTGCCTCTGGCAGGGATGAAGTGAGACAGAGGAGAGACATCTTGCAATCTCACCCCAGAACTTCTTAGCCTTGTAATGAAAGGGGCACTGAGCAAAACAATGGGAGAGATGAGTGGGGAAAAGATTCCTGGATGGGAGCCATGCAGGGGAAGGTCATAAAGGAGTTGACTTTTTAGTAGCACATAAGTAGCTCATATCCTTCAGATGCCATGGCATCACTAGCTTTGGTGTCACCTGGTGCGGAGGGCTGCAGAGGGGCATGCCACCCTTCCAATGTGCATAATCCATGCAAAGGATCCAAATAACAGTTCTAGGTAGCACAACTAACTACGTATTACAGTAATCAATAGAATGGAGCCCTGGCACTTATAGTGCTACCAAAGTGTAATATATTGTGCAGTGTAGACACATCCCAGGAGTTTAAGGCATAATGCCATAACAGGGCCCCAGTCTTGATCCATCAGAGTCTTATGAACTACTAGTGCATAGCTCAAACACAGCTCCAGGTACCTTATAGTGGTACCAAGATTGTGCAGTATGGATACATCCCAGGAGTTATGTGGGCATAATACCATAAGTTGTTCCAGTCTTGATCCATCAGGGTCTCATGAATTAGTGCATAGTTCAAGCAGAGGATTCAAACAGATAGTTCTAGGTATCACAACAAACTACATATTCCAACTATCAATAGGATAGAGCAAAGGCCCCTATCATGGTACAAAAGTGCTACATATTGTCTAATGTGGATACATCCCAGGAGTTATGTAGGCATAATGCCACAGAAGGGTTCCAGACCTGATCCACCAGCGTTTCATGAACAAGCAATTAAGCATAGCCCTTGTACTACTACACAACTTTAGACCAGGCTGGCTGCTGGGTTATGAAGGTCAATATAACCAAGTCATATCCAGCTTCTGTTCCTCTCATGCTCCATAGCAGCTAATGGGCATCTGCTTTATGCTTTGGCAGAGAAGCAGGGAGCAATTATCCTCCTTATAAATCCACTGACTCCTCAGATGTGTCATTCTTCCTTAACAACGTGTTGTCATCATTACAGAGTGAAATATTTTGCTCTCGTGCTGGGAGATGTGGTGCTGTATTTCAATCACCTGCTCATAAATATGAAGTGTTTCAGGTTCACCGAGTTGTCAGCTCTTGTCAATGGGATCACGATTCTGCAGGATTGTTCATGCTTAAATTTGGGAGGTGTGCATGATGGCCTGGTGAGATGCAACCCCACCTCCCTCACTGACGCATACATATTCACACACAACAGCTGCTGTAGTGCCTGTTTGCTCCTCAAGACAAAACATTTCCAATCAAAGGAAGGATGACTGGAAGCAAATCAGACAGAACCTGTCCAAGAAACCTTTGATGGATGTATTCCTTTTGACAACACCAGTCCAACTGGAGTAATGAAGAACCAAAGCATATGATTGGCAGCAGATTCTGATTGTGTTGCTGCTGTTGTTGTTGTTAATTGTTGTCAAGTTGACCTCAACTTATGAAGTAAACAGGACTTGACCAGGGCTGCTAACAGGGTATCCCAAACAGGGTATCCCAGAGGTCTCCCATTCATAGGGTCTCCATAAGTTGACTTCAACCTATGGAGACCCTGTGAATGAGAGACCTCTAGGATATCCTGTTAACAGTCCTGCTTACTCAGGACCTTCCTTGATGGGAGTCAATCCACCTAAAATGCAGCCTTCCTCTTTTCCTATTGCCTTCCACCTTACCAAGCCGTATCATGTTTTCCAACGAGTCACATCATTTCATGGTATGTCCAAAGTATGACCACCTCTGTTTAGATTTCTTGACTTCTAGTAAGAGTTCAGGTTTGATTTGCTCTTGGACCAATTTATTTGTCCTTTTGGCATCTATGGTATCTACAGAACTCTCCTCCAGCTCTGAACTTCTTCCCCACCATCTCCTTCACATCTCAAATGAGTGGATTTTCTTCTTCTCAGCTTTATTATACAACACAGGTGGGAAAATGACCATGGGCCATGGGGGGGGGGGACCACCAATACATTTGTTTCCCTCTCTCATCCTTCTTAAATTGATAAGAAGTGATGTTGTGTCACTTCCTGTTGCCATTTTGAGATGGACTGCAGAGGAAGATTGAGATATTGGGAGGGGGGATAATATGGGGGCTTTTAACATATAGGTAGGGAACTTTTAATTGGGGATGTTTTATCCTGGAAGCTGCCTTGGGCCCCACTCTGGGAGAAAGGTGGCATATAGATGATAACAAATAATTATATAATGGGGGTCTGCGTTCTTGAGGGAATGGGGATTCTTTTCACAAGTTTCCATACATTTGTGGGTCTTTGGTTTGGGAGTAAAAATTGCACAGAATTGCACAAGGTTATTGGGGGCTTTGAGGGATTGGTGGGGGGCTAGAGAAGTGGGTCTCAGGGAGCATATGTGGCCCCATCCCTGGTCTACAGCCTTCTAGCATATCAATGTCAATTACCCCTCACCATCCAGATTTCACGTTGTGCATTGTGTTTCACCAGGGGTAGGCAACCTTTCCCCTTTAAGGACCGAGGGACTTCAGCTCCCAGAAGCCTCAGCCATGTTGGCCAATAGTCCCATGTTGGCCAATAGCTCTTGGGATTCTGGGAGCTGAAGTCCCTCGGCCCTTAAAGGGGAAAGGTTGCCTACCCCTGTGTTTCACTATAACACATCACACACACTGCCCAACTGTCTGCCATATTGAATACCTGTTTTTGTATCATCTGTGTTGCACCAGCCTTCCTTGACTTTGAATACCATTATTCAGTATCTCATTGCATTGTGCTGCTGCCCTCTCAGACCGGACTCTGTGTTGCACTGTAGCCCACTCAGTCTTGAAGCCCACTCTGCAATGCATGCCATGCCACCCTCTTCTTTGTCTTTCTCATCCTTGAACACTAGGCCACATCCTCTTCTGTTTCATCCTTGAGTGGAGTGTCTTTCTTCCCATTTAGTTCCCCTCTCCATTGCACTGCCTGGCCGTGTGTCAATCTCCTGCCATCGCCAGGCTCTCGTCAAAGTTGGAGACGTGAACTGCAAATGAGCAGAGGTTATGGAGCAGCGAAGGGTGAGCTTCCTCTCCTCTTGTCTTCCAGGGCACTCAAGAGGCAGAGAAGGACCAGCCGGATGGCAGGCTCTCCCTTGATGTTTTTATTAACCCAGCTGCCACCAGCTGCTGGAAGCATCTCACAGTCATTAGCCTCCCCAGTTTGGCAGGAGTCCCTTGGTCTTTTGTGCAGAAATAATTCCAGCTTGTTAAATTCACAAGGAAGGTCAGTGCAATATTATTTATTATTATCTGAAGCCCCCCGAGGGATCTGGGCTTATCAACAATTTCCCATTTTCCCCCAGCCTTGACTTCTTCTTGTTCTTTTTGTCTCGTGCAAAGACAGACTTCTGCGTCCAATTAGCCAGTAACATCTGGCTTCCCATAGTCTTCTCCAGAACCTTCAATAGCTTTGCAACTGTGTTCATGGGGGCAGAGTTGATGAGGATCTCTTCTCCCCCCCCTCCCCCCAAGACTCAATCTCTTACCAAACACTTTCTGCTAATGTGTGCTGGATTCCTGTTTTCATCTTTGTGGTGGTTGTTAGAAACTTTCAAGTTGATTCTGGCTTATTGCGACCCTAATCAAGAGTTTTCTTGGCCAAATTTGTTCAGAGGAGTTTTGCCATTGCCTTCCTCTTAGACTGAGAGAATGGGGCTTGCCTAAGGTCACTCACTGGGTTTCTATGGCTGAGCAGAAATTCAAATCCTGATCTCCAAGAGTCCTAGTCTAACACTCAGGTCACTGTACCATGCAAGCTGTTTTTTATTTTATTTTGGTGCCTTCAAGTTGACTCTGACTTATGGTTGCTCTGTCCTAGGGCTTTATTAGCAATATTTCTTCAGAAAAGGTTTTTCATTGCCTTCCTCTGAGGCTGAGATAATGTAACTTGTTCAAGGTCACCCCATCTGTTTCTATGGCTGAGTGGGAATTAGAGTTCTAATTCAACACTCAAACCACTATACTATGGTGGTTCTCATTGGCAAAATTAATTTAGTGCCTTCCCTTAAGCTAAGACAGTGACACTTTCCCATGGTCATTCAGTGGGTTTCTTTGGTTGCATGGGTATTTGAACCTGGGTCTTCTAGACCCCTAATCCAACACTCAAATGAATATCCAAATCTGGTTCTCACTGGTGTCTTATAGGTACACAAATTCCCCTACAGAAATGATTGGGCATTTTTGCCAGATGAAAAAACAAAAAACAACAGCATTCAGTTCAAAACTGCTGAAGCAGAGTTTCTCATGTGGTGCTTTTGTGGACCACAAAAATTAGATGCACAATTCCCATATTGCATGCAGATGCCAATGCTTGGTTGCAAAATATTGTCTAACATGGCTATGTTGTTTGCCACATTGCCACATAAATGCATGAGTATAAAGTCCTCAGTGTAGGATTCCAGCTGTGGTCTAATTCTGACTTTTGTCTGACCCAGCAAGAGACTTTGGGACATGGAGAGTGCACAGAATGATGGTGGGGTGTTGAAAGATACGAGGAGGGAAGCTACAAACTCCAAAGAGGACTGAAACTGACAACAGTTTCCCTGGAGGCCTTAAGCTTGCCTCCACCAACTCACTTTTTAGGCTAAGGAGAGAAAGAAAGCTGGCATTAAAGGCTCATAATTAAGATCCTCCTGTCAGGGTATTAATACCTAAACACAACTGGCGCATACATTAGCCGAGATCCCACAGGGATTGTTGTGCTTCTTTTATTTGATAGGTCTAATTAATTTATTTATCACTGCACAACTGCCACAGCTTTCCAGCAACACATGTCAGCATCTCAGCGGCTCTCCATCGGCTCTGCCTTCTTAACAAAGCAGACCAAGAGGGTAGGCTTGGCTTTTGTTCATTTGCTTGCAGGGCTCGAGTCAAAGCTTTGGACCATGTTTGTCAACAGAGAAGGGTGACCAAGGATCTAGAGACCATGCCTTATGAAGAACAGTTGCCCAAGTCCAGTATGTTTAGCCTGGAGAAGATATGATGAAGGGATGCTATGGTAGCCAGCTTGAAAGGAACTGTCCAAGGTGCTGAAGCAGTCATGGAGAACAGTGGTTCCCAACCTTTGGACCTCCATTTGTTTTGGACTTCAGCTTCCAGAAGGCCCAGCCAACTTGGCCAGCAATGAGGAATTATGGGAGCTGAAGTCTAAACACCTGGAAGACCAAAAGTTGAGATCCTTGGATATAGAAGATGAAGCAAGTTTGTTTTCTGCTGTCCAGAGAATAAGGCCTAAACCAAAGGATTCAGAATACAAGTGAACATTATGAACGGGGAAATAGGTTACCTTGAAAGATGTTGAATGTTTCATCATATTAGCTGAAGATTTTTGCACAGACAAAAGGTTGGACTAAATGACCTTAGGGTCCCTTCCAACTCTTCAGCTTTATGATCCTATGATTCAGTGGTACACTGGCAAGGGAAAGAGTAAGCTGGCACAATAGAAAGCATCTTAAAAGGAGCTGGAGAAGGTCCAGGTTCAAATGACCCTAAGCTCATCAGGTGTTGAATGACTGACAAAGGTCATCCATTGAGAAGATGATGACTCCTATTATGATGTGTGAAAAGAAGGTCAAGGAACTGGTGGTGAGGAGGGAGCTTGTTCAGGGGTGATCATCATACGGGGATCCAAAAAGATCTTGAAGTTCTGTGCAGCACAGGAATAATTTAAAAAAAAGCATGCAGTAACATCTTTTAGAGATCTCCAGAGGCAGCAGTGGCTGAGTTTGGAGCTGGGAGAAGCAACTTAAGGATGTCCTCCTGGATCTCCAGCAATGCACTGGAGATCAGGGAGAGAAAAATTATTTATCTTTTTCTGGTTGCAAAACTATAGCCCTATGAAGATATTGGCTGAGTATCTCCTCCCATCACCGAAGCAGCCATGGCAGAAGCTCTCAAAAATACCAGTGAAGGGGACACTGAGCAAGAAGGTAGGGAATGCCTCCTTGGGAACCAACAAGGGAAAAAATAGACATTCAAGCATGAATGGGGTACATCACACCTGGGGTGATGTACCTGTATGTCATCAACAGGATTCCAGCTATTGCAGTTCATTAAGGTGGCTTCCTTTGACATCCAGGTTCTCCATCCTCATCTTTTCACCTCCAGCCTGGTACCTAAAGATTCCTTCCCTTGATTTACCCTCTTTTCTTCTGCTTCTTTCCTGTGTGGTAAGCTTTTTGCTCAGCTTTCATCTACCGTATAAATCGCTCCTGGGCCATGCCTTGGCTTCAGCTTTATCCTAGACAATAAGTCGAGACACCATCAATCCTCTCTTATGAACCTCACGCAACTCCCTTTTATTTCCCTCAAGATAAAAACAAGGAGATTGCCTTGCCCTGAACCACTAGATATTAAAGAGCCTCCCAGCCTGGGCTCTCCAAGAGTTCATTTTGATTGCATTCTCCTTTGCGTGGGGCAGCTAAACAAACCCGCCTCTCTCAGCAACACAACAGGAAGCAAAATTATAGGAATTCAAGGAGAAAGAGAAATGGAGGCCAGGCGACTGATTTGCTAGATGCACAAAGAATCACATTCTCTCCGATTAAGGCAAGACCAAAGGGAGAGAGACTGGGAGGCGCTTTACTGCCCAGGAAGAATCCAGAACTTGAAAACAATCTTGAAAACAGTCCTGCCATTAGACTCCAGAAAGAGTAGCATTGCTATCTTAATGGATGTAGAGTGTGATGGACAACTGTGGAAAGCTAGGGGGGCATATTACCCCCCCCCCCAGGAGACCTTGCAGGAGACATTCTTTGCTCCTGCAAAAAGGAAAAGAAAAAAAAGAAAAGAAAATTGCACCTCAAACCATTGGGGGCATGGGGTGCATTTCCACCATGCTTTGGGTTTCAAAGATGGCCTCTCCTGGGTCTAGATTGGCTCAAGGGGCACAACATGTGGTGGAAATGCATCCATCACCCCTAGTGGATGTTTGGGAGCATTTCAGAACCAACCTTTATTTTGCAAAATTTTGCAAAAAAATATTTTTGACCCTGGGAGCTTCCAAATGTGATGGATATGCCTTCCGCACCTCCTAGAGTCTCAAAATTATTTTCGAGCTCTGGAAGCTCTTAGGGATACAAAAACCACCCTGGGGGCTGCACTTTGCACACCCCCAATGTAGGCAAACAGGAAAAACCCTAAGTGATAGGGCACCTTTTTTCCAAACTCCCATCCCTGAACCTTGAAATAGCCGAGTGTGGGTTGTTGGGACAGTCCTCCGACCCACCCAGCCTGACTGCATTGCAAAGCCTTTTGCTCATTGCAGGAAAGCAAACAGAGAGAAAATGTTCAGCCACTTCTCAGGAGTATGAAAGTAAATCTTTCCTTATTACAGTCTTACACGCAAGAATGCAAATTACATAAAAATGAAACTGCACCTAAGCATTAGAAAGAAACTCTTGATGGTTAAGAGCAGTTTGACAGTGAAATAGACTAGCTTGGAGGGTGTATACTCTCCATCTTTAGGTTTTTTTAAACAGAGATTTAAACAGCCCCTTTAAAAAACTTACAGAGAAGGAGACTCCATCACCCACCAACGCAGCATCTTCCACTGTTGAACAGCTCTTAGTCTTCCTGATGTTTAGCTGGAATCTCTTTTCCTATAGTTTGCATTCTTTGGCCCAGGTCCTAGTCTCTGGAGCAGCAGCAAACAAACCTGCTCCATCCTCAACATGCCATCCCTTCCTTAAATATTGAAACAGGGCTATCATGTCACCTCTTAACCTTCTCTTCTCCAGGCTGAAGATTCCCAGTATCTCCCTAAGCTGCTCCTCATAGGGCTTGGTGGTTTCCAGACCTTCCACCTTCCTCTGGGCACGCTCCAGTCATACAATGTCCACCTCATTTGCAAATTGCAATGGCAGGCAATCAAAAGTGTACATGCAATGTACAAGCACATCGGGACCCAGTCATACACAATGCACAGCCCTGCCCAACACCACAACATGTGCAACTCCTCTTCCCCAGCCTTGAACTGAATGGAGGCCTTTGGCATCAGACACCAATGTCCAGCCATTTCTTTATGAGAACTTGGGCTTGCATAGGACACCAGTGGGATTCTGGCCTTTGATCATGGACAGTGTTGCACTTGTGGGTCACACTAAGTGATGTTTGTCTCTCCATCTTCCTTCCAGCCCCATTGGTCCCGCACACTCTCCTCCAGTGCTTGAGAAATTAAGGATATGCCTGGGCACATTAGCATGAGCCTCTTCTCTCGCTTGGGTTAACGCTTGCCTTTTGTTTTAGCATCAGCTTTCTGGCTATAAATATGCATTAATCTCAAGCCAGGAAGAACCTTCTTTTCCTTCAACCTCCTCCTCCTCCTCCGGGTAGCAAACTGCCACGGCTTTGATAGAGAGCGGCAGGCCCAAGATGCTCGCTTGGAATGGGGAGATGAGATGAGCCTCCGTTTGATCTCAGTGTCCTTGGCAAAGGCAAAGCAGAGATGGACTCCAAATCAACACACGTGCACCAAAGAGGACAAAGAGAGGCAGGTAGGGAGAGAGAGAGAGAGATGGAGGCCAGAGGGAGGCTTTGATCTAAAAAATCTCAAGGCTTGTGGCTCCCTTCCTTTCACTGTATCCCATCTCACCATTCCTTTTGCAAAGCCACCCTGTACTGCAATGGTGCCCTCCGCTGATCATCAGAAAAATAAATGCTCCATGCACTTTAGTGCACTTTGAGGCTGTACAGGTTCCTCTAAGACTGTCAACTGCCAGCACTAAGCACTCTGTTGTAGAATAATGTAAATAAATAATGTATCTGGGAGTCTTACTGAACTCTTTAGGACTTAGATGTTGGATCCTGCATGCTTTTCCTGTTGCAATTAGTAATAATAATAATAACAACAACAACAACAACAACAACCACTACTACAACTACTGCTACTACTAATACTGCAGGGTTGGGTAAATAAACATTCACAGTCCGTTGCTCAATTATCAGTTGGCTATGTGTGAACATAGATTCCAAGTGCAAGAAAATATATTTTTGGAAATATAATCAACGTTTAACAGTGTACATGTCTAGCCTATCTTAATAGACTACTTCTACTTCCTTTGTTTTTCTGTCTTCCCTTTCTGTTTATTTTCTTTGTAATCATACTCTAAAATTCAATATACTGACTTCTGAGTAGACAGGTTTAAGGCCAAAAGGAGAATTTTCCATCTGCTGTTATGTGCCTTCAAGTCATTTCAAACTTATGGTGACCCTAAGACAGTGAACCTATCATGGGGTTTTCTCGACCAGATTCCTTCAGTGGGGGGTTGCCATGGCCATCCTCTGAGGCTGAGAGAGTGTGACTTACCCAAGGTCACCCAGTGGGTTTCCATGGCTGAGCCAGGATTCAAATCCTGCTCCCCAGAGTCCTAGTCCAACACTCAAACCACTACATCATTCTAGTTCACATATTTTTCCCCCCATCACTGCCTTTGAAATGTATTTAGATTTTACCAGGTGTGTAAAGCTCTTAATCTGAATCAGGGGAATCACAAAGCCTGAGCTTACAATGGACTTTGGACCTCTAGTTCTAAAAAATATAAAAAGGGATGATTAAGAAAGCCATGCCTCTGAGCATGCGCAGAGTCCTTTGAGCACTCAAATACCCGAGGCAAGGATTTTAAACCGGCAGATGAGGCTTGAACTTCTTCTCCTCTCCTTCCATATGTGCAGAGAGGTGGTTATTGCAGATAAATTAATCCAGTGCCAAAAAAACCCTCTCTGATCTTTGCGAAGGAATGCAGAGTTCCAGATTTTCAGCTGAGACTTCAGTCACAGTTTAGCACATCTAATGAATGTTATGATTTTTCTTCCCCGACATTGACGTTGCCATAATGTCAACCTCCAGCTTCTATTGCTCTTGTTACCTCGAAATGGAGGGACAGGTGGATATAAAAAGCATACTTATGGGGGGAGAAGGTGTTTCACACATATGATTTGTTGTTGAGGGGAGCAAGGAGAAAAATCCAGATGGAGGGAGGCAGAGGGAAGGAGATCAGGCAAACAAAGAGAGATCGAAAGGGAGAGAATGAGACACATGCAGATTTATTTTTATGCTGCACCAGCGGAGAAATAAAAGGCACCAATAAATTATTTCTCCAGCCACTCCAGAAACATGAGCAAGATGTCTGGGGCTGACAGCAGGAGGCTTAAAAAAATAAAGAAACAGCAAATTGAATGACAAACTTCATTTCCACGTGCATTTTGCAACCCTCCATAAGGAAACAGAGGAATGTGGAAGAGAAGGGCTTCCTTGGATGTCACCAAGCCTTCCTTTCCTCCTCCTAGTCAGCTACACATGCTATTTTTCCTTCCACTTTGCCATAGAGGATTGCATACTGATTCATTGACATTGCAAAGGGTTTGATCTGAGCTAACTATATCCCACCTTTCCCTCATTGCTGGGTTGCAAGGTGTCTTCCAAAGCATCTGGAATACTGTTGGTGGCACTCATTATTATTATTATTATTACAGATTACAGGTGCAGTTGTTGTTGTCTGCCTCCAAGACATTTTTGACTTACGGCAACTTTAAGCCGAACCTATTTATGGTGCAGTGGTTTGACTGTTGGACTATGACTCTGGAGACCAAGGTTTGAATCCCCACTTGGCCATGAAACCCATTGGGTCACCTTAGGTGAGTCACAGTCTCTCAGCCTCTGGGGAAGTCAATGGCAAATCTCCTCAGCTTACTAAGAAAATTCCATGATAGGTTTGCTTTGGGGTCACCATAAGTTGGGGCGAAACAACTTGAAGGCACACCACCACCACAACAGCAACAACAAACCATAGGGTTTTCTTGGTGAGTTTCTTCAGAAGGGGTTTCCTATTGCCATCCTGAGGCTGAGAGAGTGTGACTTCCCCAAGGTCACACAGTGGGTTTTCATGCTCAAGCAGCAATTTGAACCTAGTGTCCAGAGTCATAGTCCAACACCCAAACCACTACACCAAACCAAACAATGCAAGATTCCAGATACACTGCAAGCCATCATACCACCTGGGTATGAGAGAGAAAAGTGGAATATAGTCAAATCAAACCATTTTATTTGCTTGCTTGCTTGTTTGTTTTAATTATTATTTATTCACACCGTCAAAGTGCATTGCAGTGCATGGAGCATTCATTTATCAAATGATCACCAGAGGGCACCATTGCAATACCTCAATGTATTCTCCCAGATATATATAGATATATAAATAGATAGATAGATAGATATAATTAAAAATCCACACATTAAAAATATAAAATCATTTTAAAAACATGCAAAAGGCTTCTTTGAAAAATAAAAATAAAACACACATCCTGTTCAGAAGCTCCCCTACTTATTAAACATGAAAAGCCTGCTGAAAGAAAAAGATCAATCAGTGAATCAGTTGGTAACCCTCTATGACACAGAGGAAGAAAAACTTTGTTAGCTGGCTGGGAGCTAAACATGAGTAAATGATGATGCAGCATTCAAAAAAAGCCAATGCAATTGGCTGGGCATTGTTTTTAGTTATTGTACAATGGATACAGAATAATAGACTCTTGGAGTTGGAAGGGACCCCAGGTCCATATAGTCTAACCCCATTCTGCCATGCAGGAATACACAGCTGAAGCACTCCTGAAAGATGCCCATGCAGCCTCTGTTTAAAGACTTCTAAAGAATAAGGCTGTCTCATCATAGGGTTTTCTTGGTGAGAGGTTCTTGTCAAGAGGTTCACCTTTGCCTCCCTTCACAAATCTAATTCAACAATCTAAGCTATGCAGATGACACCACAACACTAGCTGAGAATATCATGGACTTGAAACATTTAATAAAGAAAGTCAAAGCAGAAGGTGCAAAGGCAAGCTTACTACTAAACAGAAAGAAAACAAAAATAATGACCATGGAGGGCTACATAACTTCAACACAGATGATGAGGAAATCGGAATAGTGAAAGAGCTCCCATATCTTGGATCGAATACTGACCAGAATAGAGACTGCAGTCAAGAAATCAGAAGAAGACTAGGAATGGAAAGCACAGTGATGAAAGAAATCGGCAAGATCCTAAAGATACAACTGAGCACTCAAGTCAGAATTATCCAAGCCATTGTATTCCCCATCACCATGTACGGATGTGAGAGCTGGACGGTAAAGAAAGAGGATAAAAAGAAAACCAAGTCCTTTGAGATGTGTTGATGGAGGAGCCAAGAAGACAAACAAATGGGTCCTAGAACAGATCAAGCCTGAACTCTCCCTGGAAGCCAAGATGATCAAGTTGAGGCTGTCGTACTTTGGCCACATCATGAGAAGGCACATTAGAACACATTAGAAAAAAGAATAATGCTAGGAAAAGTAGAAGGTAATAGAAAGAGAGGAAGACTGCAGGCTAAATGGATAGACTCAAGAAGGTCACAAGTATCAATTTGCAGGACCTAAAGAAAGCAGTGGAAGACAGGGAGTCTTGGAGATGTCTCATCCACAGGGTCACCATGAGCCAAGGCCGACTTGAGGGCAGTTAACAACAACGTAAAAGGGATAAGGAAGACTCAACCTGTACTAATGTCATATGATTCTTTCTTGGCTGATATCAATCACAGAAGAGTGAAAGAGTAAAAATTTGACACCAAACCACAGCAGTGGGAGGGAGGAATGCTAGGAAAAGTAGAAGGTATCTTGCATCCACACACACCCTAAAGAGATAGGACTGGAGATTTGGAAGAGAACATCCCTCTTCAGAGTAAATCCTCAGGCTATGAGAATTAAATCAGGAGAACATTTGAAACAGCGTGACCCCAGAGGGCAGGAGAAAGCACAGAAGGAAGGCAGTGCGCATCGCAGATGTTCTCCAACTTAATTACTCATGACCAGGTGAATGCTCCCAAACGTTACAGGCCAACGGAGATGAATCGAGCGAGCTTTGTTCCTCACGCATGAACAGACCCAGCGGTGGGAATTGTGGTGCAAGTGGAAGGCAAAAAAGAATGCAACATCCCACCTTGGGCCTTGGCAAGCTATGGCACGATTAGAAGAGAGTTAGCAACTCTGTTTCACTGAGCAAGTAAAGAGAAAGTCTTCACTGGCTCCAGGTTTCTGAAGTGGGTGGATAATTAGATATTGTAACCCTTGACCTCGAGTTTCTTTTGACTCAAAATGGAAGCCAAAGGGAAAGGCAAGCTTAGGTGGAGCTGACAGCTATTACTGTAAAAGAAAATCTTCCAGTAGAGTTCCAGCTCTCTTTCTTTCTTTCTTTCTTTCTCTTCCTCCTCCTCCTCCTCCCCTCTCTCTCTCTCTCTCTCTCTCTATATATATATATATATATGAGGCACCGGGGGATTTGCTAGCAGAAGATGGCTTGCTTGAAAAAAACATGTCCAATCAGATGGGAACATGGAAATGTGCTTAATATTTTCATGCCACAGGAGTGTGGTTTCCTCCTTACACAGAACTCAAGTTGCAATTTCATACCGACAGCGAGATCGTTTGGTTGTAAAATCAGCCCCGATTAACAAAGGCAATCCAAACACAAGTAGACATTTCTCATAAACCAGAAGAGACCTCAGCATCCCAGGGATTTTGAAACCTCAGACTTCTTTACCATTTCTTATGGATTAAAACACACACAGAGAGAAATGCATATCCAATATCCATTATGTAAAATGAATTCAGTTCCATTTTAATGTGCGGTACTGCTTTCTTCTTTGTCTGTAATCGTGTTTCAGATGGTTTTTAACTTGGATGCTAGATTATAATGCTGGGCCTAAATACTCAAAGCACCTGATCCTGTCTGATCTTAGAAGCTGAGCAGAGTCAACCCTGGTTAGTACTTGAATGGGAGACCACCAATGAAGACCAGTCGCTGAAGGCTATATTTCAGAAGGAGGAACTGGCAAAAGCATCTCTTGAGGATTTCTTGCCTTTAAAAACCCTCTGAAATTCATGGTGTTGCCATAAATTGACATGCCACTTGAAGGCACAGACACACACACAATACTCTTCTAATTGCATTTTTTAAATGTTTTTTAACCATATGTGCTCTTATTTATAATTCCCAACTTTATAAGCCACCTTGGGTCCCAGTTTGAGGTAAAGGTAGATGATTTTCATGTGAAATAGATAAAATGAGCTTGGGAATGTCCCCCACTGGTTATTGTTCTCATGGGAGTAAGTCCTAAATTTGAGGACCTACCAGGATGGCCAAACCACCTTGTGTGTGTATGTTAGGGAAATCTTTCAGTGAGGGGTAGGGATGTAATGATTTGCTAATCTCATAGTCAAAGGAAGCCATGATGAGTAATTCTGGCAACTGTGGAACAGCATAGACTATTTGCAGTTCAGGACTTATTCTACACAGAGCAAAAAACATTTTCTATGCAAAGAAAAGGGTGAATTTTGCATATAATAAATCCCAAAGTGTGGTGATTCTTGTCAGTCCACAATTCTCCCATTCAGGGTTTTATGACATTCCAAAAGACACATGCTTCAAACAAGTCTCTCCATTCCCTCGAGAGGGCTAGGGTTACCTGGTCTCATGGCCTGGCCTCTCTTTTCAAGTCATCCTCCTTCTGTCTCCATGGTCAGTTTAACCCTGGTCCATCTGGCCTTTTCCAGTGGCAATGCAAACATGCTTCCTAAAGAGAGGAAAGGGAGCCTAGAAGCTGCTTCTTCCCTTTGGTCTCCTTCATGTTCAATTGTCATTTTCATATGGCAGTGATTTATAGGGCTATTAAACCTGCCTGGACAGTGTGTGCCCTTAGGAAGCAACTCACGGTGTATAAAAAATGGCAGCCATAAATATAATCCGTGGTGGAGCCTGGGCCATGCTAGAAAGTGATGACTTTGGGACCTTTATCTTTATTCTCCGCATCACTCACTTGACCCTCGGAGGCTGCCTTGCCTCTTCTTCACACCAAGGCATCATTGGACTCCAGATGATTCTCGTCTTGTTAATATTTCTGGCTCCACAAGCAGCTGATCCACTGCCTTGCAAAGTAGCATACAGCCATTTTCAGAAAGGTGGAACAGAGACACAGAGAAAAGGGATGCTTTGCGTGATTGTCACAAAGGGCACAGGTCGGAGGAGATGGATGAATACAGCAAAACACAAGCAAAGCTCCTTTGCAGGAATACACCTTACACTTGCATATGGGTTGTGGTTTTTAAATCATTGTGGAGGTTGCTATGCTCTTCCTCCCTTGGCAACATCCAAAGCTATTCCCCCAGGAGTCACAGTTCTACTGCAATAGCCCCATAGTATCCATTTCTTTTCTGGTGAGAGCAAAAAGGGCCAGAGAAGCTGCAGACATCATCCACTGAGATCTCTGGGGGACCCCAGTAGAGCTTGGTTGATAGTGTCAACCTAAGAGGACAGAGCTGAGTATTTGTCCAGTCCTTTCCATTATCCATCAGCCACAGCATGGGATATATCACATTGCAACAGTGGACCTGGGGGGGGGAGGTGTGTGATATGGGATCCTTAGTGGAGCTACACAAGTAGAACTCATGCTGTATTCAATGATCTCACCTCACAATCCATGCTGGCTGGAGGATACTGAGAATTGTAGTCCAAAAAAAGTAAATTTTCCAGGCTCTGCTCAAGATAAATCCAACACAGAGATAAAAGTTGCATAGCACCACCAGTGCCTATCCCTGCTTTGGGGATTGTCACTAGAGGAGCCCAATGCAGGACCTTGGCCAGGCAGACAGGCTATCCTAGGTCTCCAAACTAATCCATCACTTCTGCTTATAACATCTTCTCCACAATATCTCTCTCACACACACATACGCACACATGTCCAGTCCTCTTTCCAAGCTTACACATGCGAGGTGATTGGTGCTACCATTCATTATCTGTTTGGGGCTGTTCACACATGCCAGCTGCTACTAGACCAGCTCATCCATCTGACTCTGTACCTATTTGCATGTGTAAGTCCTCATCTACCAATGTTCTCAGGCTCTGTATTCAGAAGCTGTTCCCGCACGTAAACGGCCTTAGCTAAATTGGGGTGAAATTCTGCAACAGAACCCAATTTCAATGCCATTTTACTTCTAGCTTAAGAAAATTCTGCATTATCCTTTTCTCTCTTTTTTCCTTCCATTACCAAAGGATAAAAAGTGGGCTATTTTATCCAGGGAAGAAGATGTCCCTGGTAAGAGAAAGGTCCCATAATGTTCCAATGGATTTGTCAGGTAAGCTTCTGCTAGTTCCTAGCAGAGAGTCACTTGAGCTGATGACCTAGAAGTGTCACATCCTGTATTCAGTCCTGAGATTCCTGCCATTTTCCCATTCAGCCACTTTCTCTGCTCTCATGAATCTCCGCAAAGCCAAGACTGCATGGGGCCCATTGAAAACACTAGAACCTTCAGAACAAGTCCTTCTTTTCAATAGCTAGATCATATCTGCACTGGTAAAGAATGTTGTTAGGAAGGAGGATATAATTTGAAGAAAAAAATATATGGACTGAAATCTTTTTGGCATTCTACACCTGTGTAATGAAGTTCCCTTACATATATGGTTGCACTTTTTTGACCATTGTGCAATCTGTCCTGGTTGTGTAACCCAAGTTCCACCACTGTAGCTATTTCATGTGGGTGTAAAAGTCCTAACTAGATCAATTGGATTCCCCTATGTGTTGACTTGCCATTCAACACATAGATGATTCAATGGATCTATTCTAGGCGAAATAAACAACAGGATTGTAGACATGCAGCTCTTGGATGCTGTATCAGAGTAGAGCTATTGAGTCTACTGGATTTACCTGCCCATTGACTTTCCTCACATATATATGTCTGTGCCTGGTCTCCACTCCACCAAATGCATCTGAGAAAGTAGAATTAAATCTATGATAGCTCATGCTGCCAATTTCTTTCTTTCAGTTAGTCTCAAAGGTGCTACAAGATCTCTCTACATACATACTTGGATGGTTCATAACTATTCACCAGAGTCTTCAGTTTAACACTAGATTCACTGGGATTGCAGAAACAGTCCCATACCTTTCCCACTGCACCATGGGAGGAGAAACAGGAACATTGGCAGATACACCATCAGTTGCACAATGTTGATATACAACACAACAACCATGCAATTACACACATGTAGATTTACACTACACAAACACAAAGGAGGATCTTAGCTATGAAATTCATCATTATCTTTTCCGGCTTCTTTCCTTCCTCTTGTGTCCTACCTGAAGGAGTATCCTTCAGATGAGGAGAGGAGAAGAAAGCCAAGATGAGACACTCCAAGCAATGCCAGAGAAGGCTGGCAGGCATGCTCTGGAAACAGAGTCCAGACCATCCCATATAGACCTTGAAGAGTTGGAGGCTGGGGCATTTCATTCTTTGGAGTATCCTAGGCTGAAATAAGGGCTACAAAAACAGGAAAAGGCATGACCTGCTTTAAAAGGGAAACCCTAGGATAATTAAGCCAGCTGGGCTGCATTCATGGCAAATCTTCTCTGAACATATCTTGCCAAAAAAAAAAAAAAAAGCCATTTCACCCCAAACCCAGGTTCACCCCAAACCTAAGTCAGAAATGACTTGAAGGCACACAACAACAACAACAACAACAACAACAAAAGACACCACAGGGGGGGAAAAGATGTCTCCAAGTAGTCGGTGGTTGGCTGTTGGAAAAAGCCCTACACATTTTTGCCTATATATATATTTCAATGGCCTTCTTCAAGGACTACATAAAATATATTTTTTTAAAAAAAAAGTATAAATATAAATTTAAATTCTCTTCTGTGCTACAAAACAGTTCCACTGTCTCCATTTGGCATTGCGACATTTCCTACTCTCTAGTTTCCTGAACTTGGGCTTCCTCTGGATTCTTCTCTTTGGCATCTCCCTGACTGGCATTTGACCCTGCTTTGGCCACTTGGACCCTGGACTGCTTCAACCACACTTCTGCTTTTACTGTCCTTCTCTATGTGACCCTGCACTGGTTTGGTTTCTCTGTTGTTTGTTTCCTTGAGCTAGAGGTGCAATCTCTTGGGATTTCAAGGTTTTAGATTTTCATCCTTCTTTGGAAGCAAAAAAAAAAAAAAAACTTCAGAGGACTGAGTTTCCCATCATGTTCCTTTTCACCTCTCTTTCCATTTAACCTTTTAAAAATAGTCTTTAAATAGTTTTTAATGTGTTTTTGTTGTCATACTGTGTTATAAAGCACACTGCCAACTGAGACAGGAGTTCTGTAATATAATTACTGTAATAGAAATACAATTATTAACCCTCTTCCAGGCTGATGGGACATTCAAAGCCCCCAGAGTCATATTCTGTTGAAAAATTCAAGAGAGAAATAGAGCTACAATGTAGACATATTACAGCATCATCACCCAAAGAATTTAAACAATGCCCTTGAGTTTCAACCATTTACAACAGGGTGGTGGTAATTGTTTTGTTTTTGTTTTTTGCCATCCAAACAACAACAAAAGTAGTGGGTAGGACAAAAAATGTCTCAAAACTTCAATTTTGATCCTTAGCTTGATGGGATTTTCCAAAAACATTCACTTTGTTGAATGCCCCGCAAGCACTTACATCATACTTGGCAACTTTACGAAACAATATTGTGGTGTAAGTGCTTATGGCTTAGGACTTCAATTCTGTTCAGATTCTTGCCTGACAGGATAGGAGACAAAAATGCATTTCATTCCCTAGATAAAGTTGGATACTTGATTCACCAAGACTAGTCTTCTTATTTCTAGGTTTGCTTTAGGACAGGGGTAGGCAACCTTTCCCCTTTAAGGGCTGAGGGACTTCAGCTCCCAGAATCCCAGGAGCTATTGGCCAACATGGCTGAGGCTTCTGGGAGCTGAAGTCCCTCGGCCCTTAAAGGGGACAGGTTGCCTACCCCTGCTTTAGGATCACCATAAGTTGGAAATGACTTGAATGCACACAACAAAAGTAATAGGGAAATGACTCCATGCTTTTGCATTCCTCCCTCCAACTCTACATTAGCTACTAATGGCCTTGGGGGGCTTATTCAGTAACAACATGAGTCCTGAAATTGGGGAAACTGGAGACATACCATAGTCCTGCCCATTCAAAACTTTATAATAGAATCATAGAAAGTTGTTACAGGCCATAAGGGCCATATGGACCAACCGCCTGCCATCCAAGAATACACAATTAAAGCACTCCTGAAACATGCCCATCTGACTTCCATTTAAAGACCTCTGAAGGTGGACAGCCCACCACCCTTTAAGGTTATTCCATTGTGAAACCACTCTTACAGTGAAAAAGGTCTTCCTGATGTTTAAGTGAAATCACTTCTTCTAATTGGAATTCATTGGTCCCTATTCTAGTCTCTGGAGCAGCAGAAAACAAGCTGGCTCCATCCCCATCTTGACATCCCTTCAGATGTTTAAAGACAGCCATCATGTCAACTCTCCATCTTTCTTTTCTTCAAGTTAAACATGCCCAGCTTTCTCATAAGTTGTAGCTTTCCATAAGGCTTGGTTTCCAGACCTTTGATGCACCTCCCAATGCAGGATCTTGGCCATCACTATGTAAACTTTCCTAAATATTCCTTGGATGGAATTTGGCAGAGAGCTGACCTTTTGTAATTCCAGGTCCAGTCCTTAGCTGCCCATAGCTCTCCAGCAAACCCCAGAGACCATGGTGGAAACCCAAATTTCCCACTTCACCTTGAAGCAAGCTAGGTTTCTCTGATCATGAGGAAGACGTCATCTGAGGTGATTCCTCCCCCACCTTCTTTTAATTGTGACAGTTCTGGAGTCAAGTAGCTCAATTGAATGGTAATTGCTTCTGTACCACCGCCCACACGGAGCCATGGTAAATAATTAAACGTGGAAATAATATAGCAGATGGGAAACAGTGTGGAGAGAAGCAAGAGAAATCAGAATTAATCCTGCTCAGGCAGTTCCAAGCAGCTGCATTCGGCCCCAGGACTCTGGCAGGGAGAACCGGTGTATACCCAGAGGAAATGTCTCACAACTGAGCTCCACTCGCCTGGATTGAGAAAGCTCTCGCAGAGCCGTTCCCATCTGGCAAAAAGGCTGGCTAAGGTGGGACGGAGGACAAAGTATCTGCCGGAAGCTGGAGCAATATGGTTGACAGGCATTTGGATGCTATAGTGACCTTGCAGAAGACTGGAGGCAGAGAGATAAAAGGAACAGAAATGGATTGAGGCTGACATAAAGAAGCAGGGAGGCCCTATTCCAGGGCTCTCCTACTGCCAACTGAACTGGAACAAAGAGAAGGGAGGTACTGATATAAGGAAGAATGCAAAAATAAGATAACACTCAACTTGTGAACAGAAGGGCTGGAATCCTGTTAGTGCCATACACGGGTGTAGGATTCTTCACACATGCATTTGTATTCTTTTGACCATTGTGCCACACACACATTCAGTTCGTGGTTGGGTCAGTGAAGTTCCACAAATGTAGAACTAAATCCTATTGTTAGTCCAAACTGCTGTAGAGCCATTATATTAGTTGGATTTAGCTACATATTGCCTCATGCTTCAATAATCAGTTCAATGAGTCTACTCTAGTTGGGACTAACCAACAGGATTCCAGTATGGAAAAGGATCCTGTAGACCTTTGGGACTAACTGTGCAAAAGACGTTGTAGCATTAGCTTTTATAGACTTGGTCTACTTCCTCAGATGCATGGAGTGAACTGTTGCCCAGTTCATTCTTCCTAATGTTTAGTGTAATCTCCAGTTGAATCCATTAGTTCGTGTTTCAGAGTCTGGAGAAGCAAAAAGACACTAACTCCAGCTTCAGATATTTAAAGATGGCTATCGTATCACCTCTCAGTCTTCTCCTGGCTAATCATACCCAACTTCTTCTGAATAAACCTCAGCAAGACAAACCTAGGAGGGGGTCATCATAAATCAGAGTTGACATGAATGTATCAGAGGGGAAAAATGAGTAGCCATCCATACCTTTATAGGAAAATTCCACTGAAATGTAATTTGGTGTACAGGTGGATGGAAAAGAAATATGTGTGTTAAGAAAATACTGAGCAGAAAAGCCTCTAGGCTGGAGTGTCTATTTTAAAACTCTTTTGCAGAACAAAATATTTTCTTTTTCTTTTTTTGCAACATGGAGGTGCACCATCATTATTTGTGGGCCCCACCATAGAAGAAGAAAACCCACGGGAATGGAGAGACAGCTACCCAAAGGCTGTTGTTTGACTTTTGGAATGAGCTACATTCAGACATTCCCATTTAAAAAGGAAAAGAAGGGGGCTGAGGACATTTTAGGCAAGCTATTGATTTTAAAAGCAAAGCACATCTCACAGGAATCCAACTCAGCCTGATCGTCTACATTAATCTACTTCAAGCCACGGCAGGAACATCATTCCAAGGCCTAATTGTAATCCAGAGATAGAGAAACATTAATACTGAAATCCAAAAATGCTTGGTTTTCAAGGGAGTTGTGAGCTGAAGCTTTGGAAGGATTGTCCCAAGGTGTTGAGCAAAGGTGGCTGGTGGATTCCATGTTAGCAGGGAGGTAGACCACTTTGGGGTTTGCGAAGACTGAGGCCCTCTGCAGACCAGGGCGTCGGGGACGCCCTGGTCCGGAGCGGCGGCGGAGCTCAGCCTCCGCACCGCGCCGCTCCTCCGGCGACTCTAAAAGGAGCTCCAAATTGGCGCTCCTTTTATATGTCAGGGAAAATGCACCCTAAAAGCGGCAGGTGCACTTTCCCTGACTCAAACGCCGCGGCGCGTCCAGTCGCCGCGGCGTGAGGTCATCCCCGGAGCGCCAGCCATGCGGAGGGCCGGCGACTCCGAGGGTGACCTCAGGAAGAGGAAGGGGCGCCGCTCGTGCGGCTGCCCCTCCTCTTCCGGGCCCGGAAGATGGCTCAATTAGCCATCTGCCGAGGCCCTTCATCAAGGATCTGTTCAAGGTGCTGAACCTTGTCTCCAAAAGAAGTCTAGCATCTTTAAAATGCAAACAAATTTAAACTGCATTATTTCTACAGAGGAAATGCATCCTGAATTATTTTTTGACTACCGCTTCCAGAAACCTTTAGTCTGCATGTCCATTGGTGTGCCATTTGCCATGCTGGCTCCAGGAATCTGGAAGTTGTAGTCCAATATAATAACACCTTTTGGATTACATTGGTCAGATAGATAGGAAGTTAGCTATGCATGTGTCCATATCCTGCCTTCTCCAATTACATTTCTAACATTCCCCTCCAACACACAAGTGGACAATTATCACAAAACTACCTTCATCCCTTACAAAATGTTCGTTCATTCTGCTAGCTTGAAATCATCCATCTTGACCATGTCTCTCTGACAAATGAGCTATTAATAATTTCATTTTTTTAAATGCAGAGAGAAAAAGAGAGAGAACTATTCAGGCTAATAAACCAGTGAATATGTCAAGGGAAATTCTTAACTCTTCTCTAAAAAAATTTAATGATTTCTCAGGAATGACAAATGGTCACAGCACTGAGGCAACTCCATGTCACATTGCCAGGTCATGACAACTTTTCCAGCAAAAACCAGAGAAAGAAAGAAGGAAGTTGGGAAAGGATGGATAGATCCATAGATGGACAGACAAAATGAATCACCTTTACTAGAAGTTTCAGGGATAAATCACAATACTCCTTTTTTAAAAATCAGAACAAAAAGCAGTCCTTTGATTCTGGAGGAACTGAGGACCACCGAAACAGCCTTGAGGGACCACATGCCACAGTCCAGGGCCAGACTTTGCCTGTCCCTGATGCAATTATAGAGACTGGGATCTTTCATGGAGAAACAGTGTACATTTCTACCCAGGCAGAACTCTGCTCTTTTGGACAGGACGCAGACCAAGGTCTACTCACATCGAGGCAGAGGTCCAGGAGTTCAACAGGACAGAGACAAGAAATAGAGCCAGGAAGCAGACTGAGATCTACACACAGCAAGTAGTGTTCCAGGAGTCCAATGGACCAGAGGCAGAAAGCAGACCAAAAGGTTGCATATGGCAAGACAAGGTAAAACCAACAGGCAGCATAGAAGACCATGTTGCTGTGACAAGAATTGAGAGGCCAATGCAGCCCTTAAATAGCTGTTCCTCCAACTGTTCCAGATGTGCTGCATGAGCAAAGCCAGATGTGCCTGATGACTAAGCCCTGATCCTTCCAAGACTCTGACACCTTGGGACTCCAGCAGACAGTGGTTCCCATCCTGTGAGGACCTAACCAGGTGGATCCTTACAATTGTGCGTCCAAGTACAAGGACATATCTAGACATGTCTCTGCTACTTCCCATTCTCTACCAGCTGCTAATGGTTCCAGGAGAATCACCACAGACAACAGGGGGCCATTGGGTGAGGGAAGGAGTGAATTCAGCTTGGGACCTGAAGGAGCATCTCTTCTTCGGGTATTATATATGTCTGCCAAGGACTGAGATCTGCTGGAGGGGCATTCATTGAAATGTCCTTCAAGTGGAGTGTTTATATTTCATTGGAGTGTCATATCATTGGGGGAAATTCAATGGGGAAGGACCCAGGACAAGGACTTTGTGGCTGTGGCACCCCGCTTGTGGAACGCTCCCCTGTTGGAGGCCCAACTAGCCTCAACACTGGTTTCTTTTCAATGTCAGGTCAAGACACGGCTTTTTATTAAGCTCTTTTAAGCATTTACTTGGATTGTTTAGGAGGTTTCAAAACCTGTTTTAACCTACTCAATCTATTTTAACTTGTTTGAGCTGCTTAATTTGTTTTTAACTTCACTTAAATTATTTATTGATTTTGAATTATCATTGTTTAATGGTCTGGATTTTTATGGTCTGGCTTTTAGCTGCTTTTAATTCTATCAGTAGTTTAATTATAGTTTTAATTTTTGCATGGTATGATTTTTAAAGCCATGCCTGATTTAAGCTATGTGAGCTGCCTTGAGTCCCAAATTGATGGTGATGGTGATGGTGATGATGGCGGCAGCTTTTTGGGACACATCTTTCTAAATGGTGTTACATGTGCGCAAAACTAAAATCAGTAGTTTTGCAATGTCTATATCCACTTGCAGCCCACCATGATGCTGCAATGTACAGGTATCTATTACACAATGTTAGCTGGTTGGGTGACTGATGTGCCATGTCCCAATGCACAATGGGCAAAAATACACATTGGGTCTCTCCCCAGTGCAGATCCAGACACTGACTAGAAAATGCTGGAGCACAACAGGAATGCCTGATGTATATGAGAAGTTCTCAATGCACATCAGAAGTGTCCAATGCATATAGAAAGTGCCTGATGTATAAGTACAAATGTCAGATGCACATTGGAGCTAGTGCTTGGGTAACATCTTCACAATTCACTAACAGGATTTTATTGCAAAGGGATCCTTAGCCACCTTCAGTCCCTCCAAGGATAAAGGTGACATACAAATGAAATAAATGAATAAATAAAATCTTGTCACACTTTTGAAATTATATCAAAGACGTTGTAGCATAAGCTTTCATAGACTTGTTCTACTTCCTCAGATGTATGGAGTGAACTGGTGCCCAGGAAGGACCTTTATAATCAAACTTTATGAAAGTCATGGAAATCCAGAACTTGTGGGTATGGTGATGAAATGACAAGTTCTGTTTTAACTATGGTTATTGAATAACAAAGACAGGAGGAAAGATGTTGCCTAAGACCAGGGTGGCTGGAGGACCATATAAATAGTGAAGGGAGTTTGGGAATGTGGTTTGTGCAGGTGGGAACCACAAAAATGTGGTAAACTGGCTAAGAGTATTCTCATGGGATTGGGATGTTAACCAGTGTTATAATATGTATAGTGTGCCAAGAAGCCATTGTCTCTGTTCAACCCACTGTTAATGGATTTGAGTTTGTGGATATATTTTAATCCTCAGCATTTTGCTGTGCTTCTGCAACATAGCTATGGATTCATCGTTATGAAATGTAGATTTTGATGTAGAGTCTCAGCTTGTTGTTGTTGTTGCTGTTGTTTTGTCTGTTTGCTGAACTAAGACTTCATGAGAAAACTACAAGATAAACATGTTTCAATTAAAAAAAAACAAATTTCTCCTGCTGCAATGACCAAAAAAAGGCATGAAGCCGTGTTATGCTGACATATGCCACTAACAGGATGCCAGTCATAATGCAGGGCTTACAGGGAATAATGCAAGGAGTAAGGTAGCAGAGGAACAGTCTTGGCAGCCCAGCCCCACCAATTCCTCCCATGGCCCAGGCCTTGACATCTCCCTTTTGTAGTCTTTTTGTAGGATTTCCAGAACCTGTTGGGTAAGCAATAAAGAGATCCACTTGCTCTTCTGCCTGAGGAGTGAAACAACAAATAAACAAGGGGTGGGTGGGGATGAAAAGCCAAGAGCCCCATGGTTAGGCTGTCAGAAAGCTAACGGACCTTGAAAGCTGTTTGTGCTATCTCTGCAGATTGGGAAGGGGGAGATTTCTATCATTTGCCAGATCTGGGTCAGTGGGCAGAGATTGTTATTTTATTATGATCTCACTTGGCAGTGGAGAGGGAGAGAGGGAGCTGTAAGTCACCATTTCCATATTCGCATTTCTGTCATGCCCTCTGAACTTGGCTGCTTTCCCCAGCTTCTTTCTCCAAAAATGAGATCTATGTGAGGCATTGGCCTCTGAGAACTCCCTCGGCTATTCTTTGTAAAAATCTCCCACCACTGTCCCTTTGTGTCTGATCTCCTTGAAGAAAATGTCCAGAGAGAACTTATCAATGGTGGCTTCCACAGGAGTGGGATCTTCTCAGAAGAGACAGAATGAGGGCATTGCTCCCCAAATAGGAAGTCTGGCCTCCCCAAGAAATTTTCTTTCACATCTCAAAGAGTGGGATGTTGAAAATCTTCTGAACCAGGAACTTCTTACATCCTTGGGTTTCCAAGTCAGTGGAGCACAGAATCAAGTGAGGTGACTTTAATTCCAAACTGAGGCTGAAAGAAACTCCTTATCTTTGTTTTGATGTACTTAATGCATTGTGGGGAGCAGGAGGCTATGAGCCCAATGATTCCTCATTGGAACCATGGCAGCTCCTTATATCTAGGGCTGCACCTCCAGCAACCTGGACTTCTGGTTGCCTCTCTACCATTCTGGTGGCCTCTGGAGAGAGTGACTCCAGAGAGATTTATGCTTTTGCTAACTGAGGTGACACTGTTTCCTCCCACAAGTTAGCTGCACAAGGCAAGAAAGAGGACACATTTCTCAGGCATGCAAGAATGCACTTGAATCCTTGGCAACCTGGTTGTACACAATCACAGAATTGGACATGAATCTAGTTCAGCGATTCTCAAACTTTGGTCCTCCAGGTGTTTTGGACTTCAACTCCCAGAGTCCCCAGCCACCAAGGCCAACAGGAAATCTGGGAGCTGAAGTCCAAAACATCTAGAAGATCAAAGTTTGGCAATCACTGATCTAGTCCAATCCCTGCTATGCAGGAATACATAAATACATAACTAAAGCACTCACTTCTGAAAGATATTCATCTAACCTGTGCTTTAAGACATCAAAAATCCACCACCGTTCAAGGCAGTCTACTCCACTTTCAAACAGCTCTCATTGTCAAGAGTGTATTATGCACTGCATAAGTCTTTTGGCCTTGTTGCTCTACACACACACACACACACACACACATGCACACAGCCCCATCCCTAGAATAAGTCTCCAAGCATGTTTCTGATGGACTCTTACAGGCCCTTTCCATTCTAAATTTAAAATTACTATCCAGGCAAAGGACATTTCAGAAGCAAGTCCCACACACACACACACACACACAAAACCCACACATCTGAATCATCCCATGTACTTCCTCTGCCATCACCAGGCAAAATCCAAAGTGCCTTTAGAACCAGGAAATTAATTGAATGCCCAGCTGGACAAATGTTTCAAAGGAGAACCAATCTAAAGGCAGTGAAGCAAAGAGGAAGCAAATCCCTCCCTAAACAAGTTTCAATTTGACACCTGCAGGCTGGATCGAAATCCAAACCTGTACTCCTTATCATGTGCACAAGTAAATGTTGGCTGTTCCTTAAGAGAGGCAGTCATACTTTGCAACAGGTGCTTTCGGTTCATGGCCATGAAAGCAGAGTTCAGCAAGTGTGAGCATTTCACATGACCCTGAAGACTATTTTTTGTCCAGATCAGCGTAGAAGCACTGAATCAATTGGATTTACCTATGCATTGGTTCTCTATTGAGCAACTGATTCGGCCATGGGTCTGCTCTAGTTGAGACTAACCTGCAGGACTCTAGCCATGAAGTTTCACATTCTTGGACTGTATGTAATGATTCACCAGTGTCTTCAGTCTACTATTTCTTTCCCTGGAATTGCATAGACAACCACTATATATTCCCCATTGAACTATTGGATAACAAGCAGATACATTGACAGACACAAAGCTGGTTGCATAATGATCTTGGGCCATATCTGTTTTTAAACTGTTATATTATTATTATTATTATTATTATTATTATTATTGGTATTCATTACTCTGGGTGACCTGGTGAGCTGAACAGGAGAAAATAGATAGTTTAAACAAACCAAAAAGTCATAGCTTCAGTGCTGTGTTTGGCAAAGCTGGTCTCTGAATCATTGAATCCAAAGCAGGGATATAATGCTTAGCTAATTTTCTTCTCAAAGGAAGTAATGAGTAATTTTAGCAATGTTCTTCTCACTACAAGAAAGTCCTCTATTCTGCACAATAATTCTCACATGGTAGTTTTGTGCAGAAAACTGCATTTTCTGTGCACAAAATGCTGTCTTTTGCACTAAATCACCACGTGCAAATTTCACAGAGAATAAGCCCCTAACTGCAGCAATTTCTGCACACAAAGCAGCTTTTTCTAAGGAGAAAAGGATATTTCTGCACAGGAATGTTATCTTCTGCAAGAAAAATGCTGCTTCTTGTGCAAAAAAAAAAAAGTTGTTTTCCATCCAAAACAGCCACATGTGAATTTTGTACAGAATAAGTTCCCGATTGAGAATGGTCTTTGAAAATTGTGGCAGCTTGGAAGACTTTCTCGGAACAGGAAGGAAATAGCTAAAAATTACTCATGGCTTCTTTGCAGAAGAAAATTAGTCAAGAATCACATCCGTAAGTACAATGCATGCATAATGCTTCAGATGGAGATTTCTGCTACTCAGTTCCATTGTAGGATTTTGGCCAAAATCGCCAGCCCATGGCCTTTATTCATTCCACGACGTAACACCCTGGGCAGGTAGAAGGGAAGAAAGCATTGCATACTGAACCACCCTTTAAGCACAAGATGGGTGCAACTGTAGCACTCCAACTCTGTGAATATCTCTGCCAGTTTGCATGAACCCTGGAGGCTCTGCAACCTTTGTTCCATCCAGGGCTCACATCCCCGAGAAGCACCTGGTTCTCCTGGCTAGAGAATTGCGGCCTCCAACTTCCAATGCTTTTGATCAATGCCTTTGATGCTGTTCTTTTCTTCCTCTGCTTTGCACTGGGTCTGTTTCACCAGATAGCTGGCTCATGCTCTGGGAGAAAAGCTAGTGGAGCCAGAAGGAGCCTAGCAATTGCCACTGGCTTCCAGAATGCCAAACTAAGCTTTGCAAATAATAATAATAATAATAATAATAATAATAATAATAATAATAATAATCCGGGGGGTGCAAGCATATGGGGTGCGGAGGAACTGAAGGAAGTGGTTTCCTAGGCAACAAGAACCTCACAAAAAATGTCTTGGAGCCTTGCCCCTTTGCTTTTCATCCTTTCTTCCTCTGTCTGTCTTGTTGGAGGGTTCCAAGGAACAAAACTTTGGAAGGAGAAGACATCCTTCGGCCACTATCTAGGTGTAGTTTAGGGTCAGAGAGGACTCACTTCTTTGCTACGGTCCAGCCGATTAAAGAACAATTAGCTCATTGAACCTCCCCTTCCCCTCCAATTAATAATGCAATACATTTTAATAAATTTCCAAAACACGAACTTAGAAGGTGGGAGATGAAGAAGTGAAATGTGATGCTGGACAGTTTTGAAAGAGAAGACATTGTTAGCTGCAAGAACCAGTGTGGTGCAATGGTTTTGGTGTTGGACTAGGACACTAGTTCAAATCCCTGCTCAGCCATGGAAACCCACTAAGTGACCTTGGACAAGTCACAATCTCTCAGCCTCAGAGGAAGGCTAAGGCAAAACCTCTCTGGACAAATTCAGCCAAGAAAACCCCACAATAGATTCACCTTAGAGCAGGGGTAGGCAACCTTTCCCCTTTTAGGGCCGAGGGACTTCAGCTCCCAGAATCCCAGGAGCTATTGGCCAACATGGGACTATTGGCCAACATGGCTGAGGCTTCTGGGAGCTGAAGTCCCTCGGCCCTTAAAGGGGAAAGGTTGCCTACCCCTGCCTTAGAGTCTCCATAAGTCAGAAATGACTTGAAGGCACACAACAACAGCAACAACAACATTGCTAGCTGCAAAACAACAATGATCAAGAAATCAAGTGTAGAAAACCTGAGTGCCATCTTGACCACACTCTGGTGGAGCCTGGCCATGTTTTCATCTGTGAAAAATCAAGGAGTACAGAATTGGATGGGTAGAGGTGCATATGGTGGGATCCTGGTCTCAGTGTGTTACCAGTTGTGCGCTTTGATCTAGCATTATAACTCAACAGTGGGAATTGAGCCTGGTTTTCAACATTCCCCTTTCCTTCCCTCCTCTGTCTCTTCCTCCTCCTCTACCTGGCGCTTTCCTCCCTGAGAGCCTGATTGAATTTGTAGCCTGGAAATCGTTAGCTTTCTCCGAGGTCCTTTTTCATTGCACACCTACAGAGCTGCACAGCCGCGAATAACCACAGAAAAGAAGTCACTTGGAACAGCAGCATCTCCTTCCGCTTCTCTCACTATTGCAGCATTGGTACATGGCACGCAGTCCCATCGCAAGCACAGGCGGCCCTGGCCTAGGTTCAGCAAGGTCCAGTCTCAGTTGCATTGTGGGGGAGAGATGCAAACACAGCAGAGCCCCACAAGTGATGCAGGCTTCAGTGTAGGTCCCATCCCTGGGGCAACTAAGGAGCAGAGATTGGTAGTAGTTCCAGTTCCTATAGGAACCAGTGCGATGTTCTGGCTTGGACTAGGGGTACATCTACACTGACAGGAAAATCCAGTTTACCTTCAAGTTACCCCAATCTTCAGTGACTACGAGTTTGTCTACACAATCGCCACACACACTGAGGCAACTTTGGGAGAAATTTCTACAGTTCTTCCTTTTAAATCAATGAATCACACTCTGGGATTTTTCATGCATGCATATATACGTATTTCTGAACTTCTCCCCCAGCGTCACAATGATTTCGCTATGGAGTGCAGTCCCTGGCACACACAAATATCCAGATTTTGCACTCAAAACCAGGAAAAAAATCACTTTTAAAATCTGGATTAAATGTGATGAAAATATTTGGATTTGGCCCCAGTCATTCTAGACATTATTTGGACAGCTCTCTGTGAGAACTGTTGTTGTTTTGTGCCTTCAAGTCATTTCCGAGTTATGGTGACCCTAAGGTAAACCTATCACAGGGTTTTCTTGGCAAGATTTGTTCAGAAGAAGTTTGCCATTGCCTTCCCCTGAGGCTGAGAGCATGTGACCTTCCTAAGGTCACCCAGTGGGTTTTGTGGCTAAGCTGGGAATCGAACCCTGGTCTCCAGAGATGTAGCCCAACACTCAGACCACTACACCACAGCAGCTCCCTGTGAGAACTAGGTGAAACCATTTCATCCGGTCCATGTAGACATACCCTATGACTCTGGAGACCAAGGTTGGGATCCACATTTGGCCATGCCAGGGAGCACAGCCCTTGGAGGGGAACTGGTCCCCAGCCCCTGTGCAATTGCCCACCCCTCTTTTAAATCTATTGAGGGATTCAAAGGCCCACTGCCTTGAACCCTGATGGCTCCTCATCACCAGTAGCAGCCAAATAGCTCTACTCCTTTTCCTCCCTGAATTTTTCTCAGCCTCTTTTAGACTTCTAAGCCAGTTGCTGTCTGCACATGCTGTGGCACTGAATTCAAAATATTAAATCTGAGGCTAGAAAGAGTCCTCTTGGTTGAAAAACCAGAGACTGCAGAAGAGAAGAGGTGCCCGTTCCCCCCTACGGCAGCTTTGCACATGTCCATCATGTGTGCGATTCTCTTAAATCATTTCCCCACACTTCCAATGCTGCCTCCTTTCATCTTTTATTTTCCTCAAGGGAGGGGGGGGGAAGGAGGATGTGGGAGCATGTCTCTTGAAGGACATTTTCTCAGGCAACAGCTGCAGATCTGCCTTCTGATATGATTGTTTCCCTCTAGACCCAAACATATACACACACACAAACACACCTGCATTGTTCTAGAGAGAAAAAGGAAATGGCAGAAAAAGAAAAAAGTACCGGGAGAGGAAATTGCTTTTGCAAAGCTAACTAGCTTCTTCTCAGGATCCCTGCTGTGTTCATCTGCCAGCCCTAAGCCAACCAGGAACAAAATTGGGCTTTTATGAAATGTCTCTTCTGATCAGGTGGTGGTAGGAACATTGCTTGTGTTGGAAGTGACAAGATGCAACTCTGCTTCCTCTGAGAGAGAGAGGCGAGAAAGAGGAAACAGTCCCCAGCTTTCCTAGACTGTCCATTACCTGCCCAGACCAATGCTGACCTTCCATCCAATCCTAGACTGATAGTTTTATACTTGCTATCATTTCTTCTTTCATCTTGAGACCTGCAGCTCTCTCCTACGATGACATCTTAGCCACCTTCCATAGATGCCAGGGGTATAACATGGCTCCCTGAATCTCCACCTGACTTAGTCATAAGCAAAATTTCTGTCTCCTTTCCTACTACAGGTCCTGACCCTCTGTCTAACAAAGGAGCCTGTGGCTTCACAAAGGATGGAGACATACTGGATTGCAAAGGAAGTTTCTTTTTGTGTTGCAAAGAGATGCTAAATTTCCTAGACTCTGAGAATCTCCCAGCAACCACATGGCCAGAAGGAGAAGGTGCCAGCCTGCAAGAGATACCCCTCCATACCATCTGAATTAAGAACAAAAACAGCAAAATGCAGGCCTAGGACTAACATCTTCATTTTTTTTTTCTCTCCTGTATGGTTTTTAACACCTTGCCTGATGAAGAAGCCAGTGGACCTTCGAAAGCTTGCAACATGGATATTGTGCATTTGGGTTGTCCTAATAAAGATATCATTGTTTGGTGGGTTTTTGTTGTTATTAGAGGTCCTGATCAGGCACATTTTTGGAAGACTTTATTGCAACAGGAAGAGAGTTGCTAAAATTACTTCCTTCAGCAATGAAATTAGCAAAGAATTACATCCCTGCTTAACTACATGAGAAGGAAAGCTCTCATTTCTGCCATTGTGTGTCCCAGTAGAAGGCAGCTTATTACTCTGCATTAAATCCAGTGTAAACCCCTGTGCAGTCTTAGATGTTAAAGGCAGAGGATGAAACTCAGCATAATGTGAGAGCTGTGGGCTGGTGTGGCATCCTAATGAAAGCTTTTCTCCTTCCTCACCAAAATAATTCTCCTCCTCCTCCTCCACCACCACCACCACCCGCTCATTCCCAGTATAAGAAAAGCCAGCCTCTGAAGGCTGCAATGGGCATTTCAAAATGGCGGCAGGAACTCCCCAGGGCCTCACTGCTTTCCATACAAAGAGGAAGCCGTGCACCTTCCAGCATAGAAATTCAAAATGCCCTGTGCATTTAAAGACAGAAAAGAGGCAGACCATTCCCTGAGCAGCTCATGCAGCCCTCTATGGCAAGGAGTGAATGAGATGAGTTATACTGTTTAAATCAATCTTGAAGGGTTCCAAAGGGAGAAATCCTTGTGAAGATACAAGCCAAGCTGCAGCTTTGATAGAGCTGGTTGGCATGAGCTATATGTCCCTGTGTCGCTCCTCATAATGTTGGGTTCTAATATACAGTGACCATCTAGGTCAGGGTGGGCAATTTGCAATCCTCCATTGTTTGTCCTCTTGGATTATAAGGGCACTCATCTGGACAATGGCCACCTTGAAGTAGGACAATTTCCATTCTTACTTTGGACCTATGGATGGTTCAACAACCATCCTTGACCGTTGGAGAAGTTGGCTGGAGCTTATGGAGGAAACAGGCCAATCTGGGGAGACAAAGATTCCCCCCCCCCCAACCCTGGCTCAAAGAAAAAGGTCCTAGCTGATCCAAGGCAGTGACTGGTGTGTTGTGTGTTGTTTTTTTCTCAGTTGTCCAAAGACATCTTTTGGATGTGAGCAATGGATGTGACTTGGCCGCTACTACCATTGGACATTTTGTAATATAAGTAGAAGTACTAGTGGTGATGATGATGTAGTGGTGGTGCAATTAGGAGACATTGTATCAGTAGTACTAATGATAATGGCCAGAGTCCTACAAGTAACATACACATGGACATTTTTGAACAAGACACAAAAGGTCATTATTCACCCTCCTGCATACCATCCAAAATCATGTCACTTTTCTGATGGGGAAGGAGGAAGAGAAATGACTAAACAACAAGATGACCTTTTGTTGACTAATTCCTTCTCCTCCTCCTCCTCCTCCTCCTCTCTTTTTCTCCTCCTCTTCCTTCCTTGCAGCCCTATTTTAAAGCAGACAAGTACTCAGGAGCATATACTTCCAGCCCAAAGATCCTGACCAGGGAAAAGGCCAAGCCAGTCCCAAGGTGATACGAATTATTTGTTGAAGCAGAAGCATAATCCAAGCAATCCAAAGTCAAATGAAGCAAACAATCCTGCGCTAAGTCTGAAACAGTGAAGGGAATTGCCAGAGAGATTAGTCCAGAGTCAAGCCAAAAGGTCAGAGATACACAAAGCCAAGGATATCAAAGTTAGTAGAAAGCACTAGATCTGTTGCCTGCAGCACCAGTATAAGCTTGGTTGAGTTAAATTATTTGTTGCTGTGTGCCTTTAAGTTATTTTCAAGTTATGGTGATATTAAGGCAAGCCTATCATGGGGTTTTCTGGGGCTGAGAGTGTGTAACCACCCAAGATCACCCAATGGGTTTCTATGGGCGAGTAGGGAATTGAACCTTGGTCTCCAAAGTCATAGTCCAATACTCAAACTACTACACCACATTGGCTCAAACTAAATTATAGCTGGCAGTAAATTAGCCCAGCTGGCCTTATTATCTCTGGCTTTTCTGTTCCCTGTGTTTTAACTGTTGGCGCACAACAAGATACAAAACCTTCATCTCCTCCTCCAAATCTCCAGGCCCTGTCTCTGCTTCTGTCACCACATTTTTGGCTCCAGCTGGGGTCATCATCCTGTCATTCCTCCTCCTTCATCAGAGGAGGCTTCCTCCAGATAAGGCTTCATGCCTGCCCTCCACAGCCATGGAAAGACCATAGCAACATTCTCAACTGTCTTGGCAGCTGTGTGAAATGGAAGGCATGGAGCTACAAACATGGAGCAGCTGCACTCTGAGCACCCTCTCTTGGATCTCAGCCTTTGGTAGTAGAAAAGGCGGCAGGAGAAGTAAGATATGACAAAGAGTGGCATTAATGGTAATATTTTCATGCTGCGTACTAAACCTCCGATATCTATGGTAGAAATATATTCCCCTACTAATACAGTCAGCCCTCCACATTTGCAGCTTTGATTTTTGCAGATCTGATTATTCATTATTTGAGTAATATGTTATCTCTAGGAATCTCTAGGTCCTCCAGCAAAACTCTGCTTCAAGTTGACCATAGTTGTGACCGAGGGCCTAGAGATTCCTAGAGAAAACATTTCTCTAGGGGTTTGTAGGTCTGACAGTGTGATTCTATGGTCCACCTCCAATTAAGGTTGACCATAGAGCTGCAGTGGAGGACCTAGAGATTCCTACAGAGGTGTCCTCTCAGGTTAAAAAATAGTGTTTTTTATTTTGTTTTTCCCACTTCTACAGGGATCCTGCACTTCCAACCCCAGTGAATGTGGAGGGTCCACTGTATTTGGTGTCATTTCAAGCTGAAGGAAAGCAGGCCAGGGTTTGTTTCCTTTTCACTGTTCCAAAACTAGAGTGGACGACAGCTTTCTTCACTTCCCCACCTGCCAAGTAAGACCTGTCTAAATTCTGTTCCCATCTCATACACATACAAACACACACCACTGCAAAAGACACAAGAAGCCTGCTGGATTCCTTTGCACATGGTTACCCTACACATGCTGCAGTGACAGACACAGTCAGAGGACCCTTCTTCATAATAATAATGAAATTCTTGAATTTTCCTCTTCTTTTTTTAAAGATTCTAATTTTAGTTTAATAGCAGGCTGTGGCTGAAAGGGCATCTCTGTCCTTGCTCTGCCATATGTGTCAGCAGCGCAGCTGTGATGAGAAGAAACTCCTGAGTTTTCGCCACTGACAACCAATATGAAGTCTAAGTGCGCAGCTGTGTTTTCTCCTCCTCTTCATCTCCTGGTGCCCATCCATCTCTCTACCCTCCGCCTACATGTATTTTCTAAATTTAGATGGGATTTTTTTGCAGGGGTAGTGACCTGGGATGGTTTGCAATAAAGGAGAGGAGTGTCACATTTTGGTCCTGAAAGTTGTATTTAGCATTGGGTTAGGAGGAAATTGTGTCCTGCCACGATTGTGGATGTGTTCTCATACTCAGACATGGAAGAACAAAGGCAAATAAAATTTTAGCCTACATTAATAGAAGTAAAGTTTCCAAGTCAAGGGAAATAATAGTCTCACTATATTCTGCACTGGAGTCACCTGAAGTCCTACATTCATTTCTGGGCACCTCATTTTGAGAAGATATAAACATGTTGGAGCAGGTTCAGAGAAAGGCAACAAAGAAAATAAGAAGTATGGAAAATAAAACATATGAGGAATGGTTGAAGGCACTAGGCATCTTCAGCTTGGTGAAGAGAAGACTGAAGGGTGACATGACTGCACTCTTGAAAGATCTCAAGTGCTATCACAAAATGGAAAGGGCAAGCTTGTTCTCTGCTGTCCCACACTATAGGACCAGGTCTAATGGTTTTAAGTTGTGGAAAAGTGGGTTTTGCCTGAACATTAAAAGGACATTCTTGACAGAAAGAGTGGTTGGGCAATGGCCTAGAGAGGGGGCATGGTCTCTTTTTCTGGATGTCTTCAAAAAGATGCTGGGCAGTTCCCTACTGGGGATGCTTTAGCCAGAGATATTGTATTGAGTGAGAAGTTGGACTCATTGAACTGTTTGGTCCCTTCCAACTCTATGATCCTATGATTCTACATACAGGCATGCATCCATGAGCACACAGAAAATATCGAACAGAGGTGAGGAAATATTCCTATCTTCATTGGAGTCCTTCCCAACTTTGTGATCGGATATAACATTGCAAAACTTGCTCTTACCAGTTTGGGAAGGACTGTGATTCAAATAGATGGTTTGGGGAGTACTTGGGGACTTCCTATATTGGGCTCAGGGTGTTCATTACATTTGGAAGACTTTCTGCATGGTTCTTGGGTGAAAAACACCGCAAAATTGCACTATTTTTTTAAAAAAAAGAGGGATGGGGAACTGATTCAAATGTGGTTTTCAGTGGGTGCATGGGTCACACTTTGCTCTATAGTCTGATGGACAACCACTAAAGCTTTCTCCAGCATCTCCCAGGGGTCCTCCAGAGATACTGGAGGGTGATGCAATTGTTGTGCATCCAGTTAAGGGAACATAACCAGCCACTCCTCAGCCTTCATCACCCTCTATATGGCTGTGCCAAGAGTGCCCCCTGATGGAGGAAGGTGAGTTCTGCGGGAAGAGAGACAGAGCAGAGTTCCACTATACAATACTTGATGTTCTGGGTGCATCTGCACTGTAGAAGTAATGTAGTTTGAAATCACTTTAAGAGCTGTAGCTCCATTCTATGGCATCCTGGTATTTGTAATTTTACAAGGTCTCTAGCTTTTTCTGCCAAAGAGTGCTGGTTCCTCACAAACTACAAATCCCAGGATTCGGGAGGATGAAGCCATGGCAGTTAAAGTGGTGTCAAACTGCATTACTTCTACAGTGTAGATAAACCTGCTGTCTCCTCATGCAGGAGCCAGTCATTGTGTACATGAGGGTAGATTCACACTCCGTCAAGCACAATGTAGGAGATCAGCCATTAATAATTGCATATCTTTTTTCCTGTTGATATTGACTTAATTATTGTTACATACGATGAGTTTATGGAAGCATAGTAATTTGCTTTAATGCCCTTATTAACACTTGTCTTTCTTTTATGCTTATTGCTCTTTCGAACTGTATAAATGCAATATGATCTGGATGAATGTGAGTTTTGTGCTTTCAATCAAGAAAGTGGGGAGAATTCAAGGCCTGGCTATCTAACATTATTCTTTGGTTGTTAAGGTGAACTTGGGTGGGTCAGGTCAGGATACATTATATAATTACACATTTGTAACTAAGAAGCTGATGTAGGATATCCGTGAAAAATATTAACATGCCACTGAATTACAAAATAATTTAAAAACACATCATTAAAGGATTACAGCACCCAACTGGGACATTGAGTCGGTTGTTCTCACGGCCTTTCATCCTTGAAACTTTTCTGGTTGTTTTTATGTTTATATATATTGTGCATACCTGCTCAGTGGCAAGGTGATATATAAATGCCTTAAATAAATAAAATGGACAAACCAAATGTTCCAGACCATTCAGTGGATCCTCCAGTATAATTACTACGTCATCAGAGTATGCTTTTAATTTGATTTCTTCCTTTCTGATCTTTGCTCCTCTTATCTGGACATGGGAATGCAGCCGGCTAATATGGCAGCAAAGCCAGCTGTGTTGTGCCACCAGTTCCAGAAACTCTGGTAGCCAAAAACAGCTGAAGATCCCATCCTGTGGAGCAGACCAGTATGGGGTAAGGAAGCCAGCAGCTGAATCAGCATTGAAACTAATAGCTCTCAGGGAGTTGTGTTTTGCTCAGCGGGGCCTCCTCTTTCTGGAGTAATTCATTTCGATTGTACAAAATGACCGGACCTCACACTGCTTATTTGCCGGTATTTTTATAGTGAGGTTTCCTAACCACATGAGAAATCAATCATAAATCTCTTCAGAGAAACATGCATAGGAGGGAGGACTGTCGCTCATGGAAAATAAATATAAGCAACGATGAGGACTGGGGAAAGAAAAGAAAACTAACACAGACACCATTCCAAGGCTGCCAAAGCAAGAGAGATGGGAATACTGAAGAATATTCAGAAAAATGTTTGAAAGATGTGTTTCTCAGGTATCAAGAAACCTTGCATGATGTATTTTGTGCATTTTGGTTGGCCCAATAAAAGTATCACCATTTTGTGGATTGTGGGTGTGATTGTACTACTCTAAGGGGTGTTGGACTGAGGCCTGAGAAAGCACCAAGAAAGTTTGATTGGAAGTCCAGCACGCTTCGTAATCACCTGCATGCGTATTTCCTCTGCTGTATAGGAAGAGGAGGAGGCAAGACAATTGCCAGTTCTTTATATTTCAGCCTGAGCAGAAAACCCAGCTAAATGGCCTCCTCTTTCACCCTGCCCAAGTTGCTTTTGTTTAAATATCTAATTGATTTTCTCACATTAGAAGAGCCTCTTCTTCTCTCTCCTCAGCAATGAAAATTATTGTGAATTTGCTTCAGGAATGATAATGAACCACCACTACCCATCTCCCCTTTCCCCCACCACTGCCAAAAAGGGGGAGATAGATACCATTTTTAAAAGAAAAAGATGAGGGGGAGGATGTCAGATGAAAGCTCAGTTCTTTGTTTAAAGGCATTAAAAGCAGGGAGGGAGGGAGCCTTTCCATTCTTCATCTATCTATTACAGCCCCATCTTTAAGTTCTATATATAGATCAATGCATCTCCCAGCTAATCTCTTTACAATCATAAAGCTATTAAATTAATTAACGCAAATGAAAGTGGCAATGCGGGTGAGTCCCTGAAGGGTGTGCAATCATTTCACATTTATTTATACTGAAAAGTTAGGGTGTTTTTTCTTTTCTTTTAGGAATCTGCTAGTGTCAGCAATTTTTTAGTTAATTTTTATTCTGAAGGCTGCTACTTTTGACAAGTTCACAGGGTGAACCGTTTCACTCGGGACCTGTGCTGCTTTGTCTCGGCAGAACAGTCAAGAAAAAGTGCTGGAAACATGAAGGTTTGGGAAATATTTCTGATCCAGTGGCACTTGGTGGATTCAATGTCTCCACCTTGGGCTTTAACCCTTACAAGAGTTGTTCAAGGTGCTGATTTCTATCACTGAACCAGATCAGCACCTTGGATAGCTCTTCCAAAGCTTTGGCTGGAACCTGGAACAGGCTCATCACCACTAACATGAGGCCACCACCAATTGAAGAACCTTCTCTCCCAAATGTCAGGCTTCATTGCTTAGACATCTCTGACTCATGGCCTCAGGCTGAGTCATTCCATAATGTGCTAACCGCCACCACAGCTTGGGGGGAAAATACATTTTTGGACTATGGCTCCTAGATTCCCTCCAGTTATCTCCTCTGTTAGATGGATTTGTAACTGGTTGAAGGATCAACCCCCAAAAATATTCATCAATGGGTCTTCATCATCCTGGAGAGAAATATCTAGTGGGGTGTCACAGGGCTCCATCCTAGGCCCATTGGTGTGCAATATCTTTATTAATGACTTGGGTGGCATAATAGAGGCAGTGGTGTCCCCACACCTGGAGTCAACTGGTGTGGGAGTTGGGCAGCAAAAAGGGTCATTCACCACCACAGTGGCCTTCTCCTGAGGAGGGGGCTGCCACAGTGGCAAAACCTAGAGGAGCATGCTTACCCTTCTTCTTTGCTGCAGCGGTGCCTCCCTCCTCAAGAAAAGGCCAAAAATTGTCTTTGAAGATGACAATGATGGTGATCATGATGACTATGACAATGGGGATGGAGGTGGTGGTGGAGATGGACAGGCATGACAGTTCCCTTCCCTAAATGGTTTACAATGACTTACAATCTAAAACACAGGGGGACAAAGGAAAGTGGTAAGCAGAGAAATAATGGCCAGAGTTCTGTTTGTGACATGCATACACATAATGCAAGGGTTGGGCAGGGTATAAGAAGTTATTAATTATCCTCACAAGTTGCACCCAAAATTCCCCATCAGCAGCTGTTGACCTCTATAGTATGCTGCTTGTTGTTGTTAACCACCCTCGAGTTGAGGTGACCCTGTGGATGAGACATCTCCAAGAGCCCTTGTCTTCCACTACAATGCTCAGTTCCTGCAAACTCATACTTGTGGCCTCTCTAATAGAATCTATGCTTCTGGCATGGGATCTTCCTCTCTTTCTACTGTCTTCTACCTTTCCTAGCATTGTTATCCTTTCCAGTGAGTCATGTCTTCTCATGATGTGCCTGAAGTATGACAGCCTCAGTTTTGTCATCTTGGCTTCCAGGGAGATTTCTGGTTTGATCTGTGCCAGGACCCATGTGTGTATCTTCTTCTTACAGCAGTTAAATGAGTGGGAGAGGAAAGGGAAGAAAGGCCAGCTAGCAATGGGGACAGCTCTCCATCCCCTCTGCAGTTCTCTAGAGAGGGGAAACAAGAACAATGACTTTATTCCTTCTTCCCTGTGTCTGGAGAATTGTAGCTGGGAGAGGGGCACAGTCCCTGATGCTTCATCCTTCCCCTTCCATCTCCCCACCTTGGAAAGTCAGTGCCCCATAGTGCTTGGCAACTGCTTTTGAGGAAGGCACACAACTGCACATATGAAGCATACCATTATGCTTCACACATGTGGTTCAAAATCTTGGTCAATGTGTGATGCAAGTACTTTGGCTTGGTTACAATCAGGTCTATGGCCTAGGGGCATAATCCGATGTTCAGAGAGGGAGAAATGAATTTTATGGGGCAACCAAAAGGAAATAAGGGAGATAGTTTCACAGAGACATTCTGGGTGACCATTTCAAGCATAAGAGCAGCTGAGGAAATTGAAGTAGCTGGAGACCTTTAGATGGAGGAAGGTGGCTGAGATGGATAAGCAAAGGTCATGGGGAGGGAGGGCATGTGAGCAGAGATATTACATTCTCAAAATGTCTTTTTGTGCAAAACCCTCCAGAGGAACTTTGCCAGCCACTCTTTTATCTTCCTTCAAATATCTTCAGATGTTTTTGACTGAGCAGAGACTTCTAAATTCACCTTGAATTTCATACTCTAGGAAGCATTCAGTGGTGCCCTCCCTTGAAGCCAGTGGGGTTTCTCCATCTCTTACCATCTTTCTCCAGCAGCAGATGGGCACAGAAAGAGAAAGAGAGAGAGAAAGAGAGACCACCATTGGTGTCAATAATGCACAATTTTCTCTATGGTTCTCGTGAGCTGAGAGATTACTTTCTTGCTGTTAAATGGCCCTATCTGAAGGAGATGCATTCTTCATTTCCCCCAACTCAGCTCTCATCTTGGTGGGACACAAAAGCAATTGGAAGAGGGGAGATTGTGCATGTTCGTAAAAGAGAAATGCTGGGACCTTCAGATAGGATATTAAGTCTAAAGAGCTGATTAAGTGCAATGGAAGCTGTGTCAGTTTCTTGTCACTGAGGAGAATATGCCAGGCTTGCGGATTAAGCTTTGAGTGACAGCCCAGGATTGCAGGCCAACAACCGATCAATCACCCGAGGTGACGGGGAGAGGAAATCTTCCCTTATCGCAGCCCAATATTGCACGAGTGAGGGAGACCATATCAGCATGGAGAGGGCAAGAGGAAAGAACTGTGCCAGATAAAATGTGGCATACAGTGTGACGCAGAGTACAGGAGCTCAGGAAGAGAGGGACCTACTCCAGGAATGGAGTTACTAGGTTGTATGTGATTGGCATAAACTGATTTGCCCAGTGATCACAGGTGGCCCCTGTGTTCCAATAATTCTGGGATATTTAAAAAATATTTCTCAAAAAAGGGGTTGAAAAATGCAATTCTTAAGTGTTCCCTAATGAAGACAAACCTGGACTAGCAAGAACCTTCACATTTCATGATTTACTCTGCACAAAATTCGCAAAATGCTGTTTTGCGCAGAACAGAGCATTTTCTTTACACAAAACAACAGAAAGACATAGAAAATAATATTGCTGCAAAGAGAGATTGTTTTATGCACAGAAAGTGACCTCTCTTATGGTTTGCTTCTGTGCAAAGCAGGTACCAAGGGCCCGCTGTAATTGTAGAACTGCCCTTGTGCAACTGTGGATTGAATACAAACATTGCACAATGACCTATGAGATACAACCATGTGTGTAAGGGAACTTACACAGATGTATGACACCAGAGGATTTGAACCAATGTTTTCTGAAGTGGTCAAGAGAGAGAAATCAAAGCAGCTGCCAGGACTTTTGAGCTCCCTGCGGGGTAAGGCTATGGGAATTTTGTTAGGATGAAGACACAAATTTCCAAACCTATGGCCACATCACTGTTCATCAATGCAGCAGTGCTGGGATCCCTGAGAGGCAAAGCAGTTGAGCAGGAGCAGTTGCTTGACATAATAAAATTTGTAAAGTCATTTTAACATCTTTCCTCTTTCAAGACAATCTATCTAAAAATTCATGTCGGCCATCCAGTCTCATAAATATCCAGATCTTTCACACCACTGCTTGCTAGTCCTACAAGATATGATTCAAGACAAAGAAGGGCCCGACAGAATATGAAGTATATTTAAGTACCTTTCAAAAAAAGAGTTATTGTTAACACAAAATCTCTCTGGTTATGTTTTAATGGAATATTGATTGAATCTAGGCTGAAGTCGTATGGTTGTATGCTGGTGCTCTGTTCGGTTAAAATGGAGGTGGCAAATTTGTTGCCTTCCAGATGTTGTTGGACTCCAGCTCCAAGCATTCCTCACGACTATGATGCCTAAGGCTATTGAAAGCTGCAGTCTGACAACATCTGGAGGGATGCATGATTCCCAGCCCTGGTTTAGAGCCACAGCTAACAGCCAGTTCTCCCAACTAGGAAAATTAAACTATAGGCCTAAGCAGACTGCCAGAAATAGTGCACATTAAATTGAGGCACTGCCCTGGCTCAGTGCTAGGGAATCATGGGAACTATATTTTTTTCTGGGACATTGAGCCTTCTCTGTGAGAGAGCTCTGGTGCCACAATAAATTACAGTTCCCATGATTCCCTAGCACTGAGCCAAGGCAGTGCCTCAATTTAATGTGCACTATTTCTGGCAGTCTGCTTAGGCCCTAAGTTTGTTTTCAATGGCCTGGTTTCATTCATTTCATTGTGAATGCATCTGCTGGTGTGTAAACCACAAAAGAAGTCATAGAATTGATACCACACTTGGAAGACAGATGCTTTAACTACCCAAATGTCCATATCTCTCTCATTCTTTCTCTTTCACATACATAAAGACAAGAACAAACTGTACTTCTCCTTGAATTCAGATATCACCATGTTAGCATGGAAAATCAGTATGCAAAGGGATCTTGTAGCATCTTTGGGACTAACTGAAAAAATAAGTTGGTAGCATGAGCTTTCATAGACTTCAGCCTACTTCCTCAGTTGCACATACTTCTCCTTGTTTACACATGGTATCAGTGGTGGTTTCTCAAAACAAAAAAAAGCTGGTAGCTCTTGTTTTCTCTATATATATAATTATGGGTCCACAGATATGGATCTACCTTAGTTTCCTAAGTTTCCTAAATCCTGAACCCTAGTTCCAACCAGAATATACTCTTTGAATCAATGGGGTTGACCTACATGTTGATTCATCCATCAACAAATGATTTAGTGGGTGTACTGTTGTTGTTATTTGCCATCAAACCAGCTTTGACTTATGATGACCCTGTGAATGAGAAGCCTCCAAGATCCCCAGTCCTCAACCGGTCTTGCAAAGACAGGTCTTGCAAACTCAGGGCAGCCGTGGCTTCCTTGACTGAATCAATCCACCTGTAGTACAGTCTCCCTCTTCTCCTACTCCCTTCTACTTCAAGCAATATCATCTTTTCCAATGAGGGATGTCGTCTTATGATATGTCCCAAATATGACAGACTCAGTTTAGTCATCTTGGTTTCTAGGGAGAGTTCAGCTTGATTTGCTGTAAGACTTATACATTTGTCTTCTTGGCAGCTTGTGGTATCTGTAGAACTCTCCTCCAGCACCACGTTTCAAATGAGTTGATTTTCTATCTGTCATCTTCCTCCACTGTCCAGCTTTCACAACCATACCTAGAAATTGGAAATACTATGGATTGCGTGATTCTGACTTTGGTATTTAATTATATGTCTTTATGCTTGAGGAGCTTATCTAGTTCCTTCATGGCTGCCTTTCCAAATCTCAGTCTTCTGATTTGAGGACTAACGAAGTCACCAAGCCATAATAATAATAATAATAATAATAATAATAATAATAATTCTAGCTGCCCCAAATTTCTGCTGCATTCAAACACTCAGCCAATTGCTAGTCACTCCCAACATTTCACTTTCACACAAAGTCCCAACAGATCACTTATCATATTACATATATTATAAATTACACACATAACCATGCTTCACCGTACTTTCTCTAGAAAACAGAACAGCTGAGAAAAATGCATGACAATGAAACAAACAAAGCTATAGATCCCTGTTTTCTTTGTTTAAATATTTTTATTTCAACAAAACAAAACATTCATCCATAGAGTGAGTCCTTGGTATTCAAGGAGGTCTGGTTCCAGGACCCCCCCTCCAATGGATACCAAAGTCCATGGATGCTCAAGTCCCATTATATATAATCGGACATTTATTATTATTATTATTATTATTATTATTCCTTGGTATTGGCTGGGGTTTGGTTCCAGAACTTCCCATGGATACCAAAATCTGTGGATGCTCAAGTCCCATTAGTCCCAAAGTCATAGTAAAATGCTGTCCCTTATATAAAATGGCAAAATCAAAGTTTGCTTTTTGGAATTTATATATTTTTTAATATTTTCAACCTGTGGATGGTTGAATCCATGAATAATGAATCCATGGATATGGAGAGCTAGCTGTGTTTGCACTCACATCTTATGCACAAGATAAGCAAATCTACCACAAATACCATCCAACACAAACAAAGACAAAGAGACTACTTCCCCCACTTCCCATTACAATTACAAACATTCTGACCTCCTACCTTCCAAGTCAAATACATAAATATATATATAACTTATGCAATCTTCTTCATTTTCACATATTCTATCTTTGCACTTCTGCCCACTTCAATACAGCTCAGAATTCAAATCCCACAAACATATACATCCCTTCTTTCCTATTTAAAAATGCAATAAATGGTTCCCAGTCTTTCAATGGATCCCTGTTTTTTAAATGTGTGTCACTTTCCCCCAGGATCACAAATGTCTACCAATGAATATTGCCCCCAGGACAGATGTAAATTTGAGATCTTGGGCTGTGAAAACTGTGTTTCATTTGAGTTTCCCCCCCCCCCCCCCAAGATGGTTGTATAACCCATTATTCACTGGTTATCTATGTGTCTGCTGCTGGGTACCTGCTCAGGCTGTATATTTTGTTAATCAATGGTGGAAACAAGCCCTATCAGCAGTCCTGAATGGCAAGCTGGACAGCAAGATAAATATAGGAACACATTTGGCATGCCTGTCCTTTGTTTTTTGAAATGGCAGACTTCAGTGAATAGCATTCTTCACAGGACAGATGGAGAGGTTTGGCATCTGGCCTGCAAATTTGGACTGCAGGGTGGAGGTTCAGCTTTCTTGGAGTCAGAAAGACTCTTCTTCTTTATTTGAACAGACCACAGTGCTATTCCCTAAACAGAAGCAGAAGCTCTTCAGCTGCTGTCACATTGCAGAATTAATGCAGTTTGACACTGCTTTAACTGCCAGGGCTCCAGCCTATGGAATCCTGGGATTTATAGTTTGTTATGGCACCAGAGCTCTCTAACAGAGAAAGGCAAATTAACTCACAAAACCACAAATTCCAGAACTCCATAGCACTGAGCCATGGCAGTTAATGCGATGTCAAGCTGCGCTATTGCTGCAGTGTAGATGCAAGCTTCATCTTAAAGCAAAAGGCTATGGTTGCATCTACATCCCTCCAAAGCAAGGAAATCCAGACCATATCCAGGGCAATTCAAAAAGTGTCCCAAAAAAAGAGAGCACAGCATCTACTATTCATTTCAGTGCATGAAATGACATGGAAGCCTGTCATTAATCATATGATGGCTAGAGCTGCTATATAAATGTGCTGTAAATTTTGCTAATAAATCAAATTGGTCAAAATATGGCAGGTGTGGTTTGATCAATATGGCAGGTTTCTCAAACATGGATTGTATCTCAAACTGATAGTCAGCCTTGTGACTACAGAACCCTACACAGCATTATATTCAGCAAATGATGGTAGCTGACTATCCATTTGGATTAACCTTTTGATAGCTTTAGTATACTCAGGAATTGAAGTCTTGTCTCTTTTGTAGGAAGTGTATACTTCTTTGTGCATTCTCTGATTTTAATGTTGTATGGCTTCAAGTCATTCCCAATGGGATATTCTTGGCAAGATTTATAGCCATTGCCTTTATCTTCATGGCTTAAGAATAGAACTATGCAAAAGTGAAAATACAAGGATCATCTCATATGATAGCAACCGCTGGGTTGCTTTTAGCCCAAAAATGGGGGGGGGGGGGGGAATTGCACTGGAGGAATGGTTAGTAAAGCTGATAGATATGGTAGAAATGGATAAAATAACCTGTATTATAAGAAATCTAAAACAAAAGAAATATGTAAAAAGTTGGGAACGGACAATAAAATATATAAGTGATCAATGGAATATAAGGATAGAGTTAGACATTTAGGATTATCGAGCAATTGTATAATTTTAAATTTGTGTTTTATATATAATTTAGATTCATAGTCCTTGGACCTAGTAGGATTAACTTAGATATTATAGTTGATGTGATAAGAAACAGCTGGGGGAGGTATGTAGGGAAAGTTAAGTTTGTTTGTTTTTACGTCTTTATTTTTTGTATTTTTTTATAATATTCAATAAACATTTTTTTAAAAAAATAATAGAACTATGAGTCTGGAGATCAGGGTTTTCAGCCATGGAAACCTACTGGGTGACCTTGGGCAAGTCACACTCTCTCAGCCTTGGAGGAAGGCAAGGGCAAACCCCCTCTGAACAAATTTTCCCAAGAAAACCCTGTCATAGGGGGGTTGCAGACTGCCAGAAATAGTGCAAATTGAGTCCACTTTTAGGGTTAGGGTTAGAGCTAGGGAACCATGGGAATTTTTTTTTTCTGAGACATTGAGCCTTCTCTGTCAGAGAGCTCTGGTGCCACAGTAAAATACAGTTCCCATGATTCCCTAGCACTAACCCTAACCCTAAAAGTGGACTCAATTTGCACTATTTCTGGCAGTCTGCAACCCCCCATAGTTTGGCCTTAGGGTAGCCATAAGTCGGAAATGATTTGAAGGCACACAACAACAGTGGCTGAGATAAGACCATGACTTGATCAAGGTTGCCTTGAATCCCATTTGGGAGAAAGGTAGGATATAAATCCCATAAATAAATTAAATAAAGATAAAGGTCACCCACTCATTTTCCACAGCCAAGTGGGGGTTCAAACCTTGATCTCTCAAAGTCCTAGTCCAACACTCAAATCTCTGCACCACACTTGGGTCATTGTGTCTTTAATTTAGTAACAAAGTTGGAAGTCTTGCAAGTTGACTTGCCTTGAAAGTAATTTTCCATGAATCCAGAGAGGAATTAGACCTCTGTAAAGGACCCTAGGACACACTACATAAGGCTTCTACACCATCATTGGAACTTGTTCAATGTTGTTGTTGTTAACTGCCTTTGCGTCGATCTTGACCCATGGCAGTGACCCTCTGGATGAGACCTCTCCAGGACCCCACTGTCCTCTACTGCTCTGTCCAGCTCCTGCAAACTCATATTGATGGTCTCTTTAATAAAGTCCATCCATCTGGCATGTGACCTTCCTCTCTTTTTACTTCCCTCCACCTTTTCTAACATTATTGTCTTTTCCAATGATTCATGCCTTCTCATGATGTGTCCAAAGTACGACAGTCTCAGTCTTGTCATCTTGGCTTCTAGGGATATCTCTAGCTTGGTTCTAGGACCCATTTGTTGGTCCTTTTGGCTGTCCATGGGATCCTTGTTCAATAATCTGAGATATTGTCACTTCTCTACAATTTCTAATGGGCAGTTTCTGAAGCAGCCCCATTCCTCCTTCTGTGCCATTTCAGCCCTGGTTTCCACAGCTTAGGAACAAAATCTGTAGGATGACGTACATTGTGGAGAGAATGGTTTTTCTCTTCCCTGTTCGGTTGTCCTTTCTAGGAGAACAGCTTTAACAAGACCCAGCAGTGCTTTGCACAAGCGAGAAAAGAGTACAATTGAGCAGGACTCTGGATGTGACCACCGGTGACAGTCATTCTGGTCCTGAACAGAAGGAATTAGATAAAGGGCTTTCAGCTGTTGGATCACAAAAGCAGAGCCGGAGAAAGAGAGGGCGAGGGAAGGAGAAAATGCTCCATCAACGGGAAATGTTTCCATAACCAGAAAACATAATATTATCAAGAAATGTGTGTCACAACATTGCTGCCATCGGGGACACATTTGACCAGCCAGCCAACAACTGATTCTCTTAGAGGATGACCCCAAGTACTCCAAAGCTGCCAAGACACCTTTGATGGGTGTCAATGGGATTTGGAGAAAAACAAAGTAGAGCCACCACCGCCACCACAACCCTGGCTGTTTTCTTCTGCACAGAGACCAATATTGCTGATGGAATATTTTGCCCTTTGGCCCTTCATTCTGTTAAGAGGAAGGAGGGAAACAAATCAAATCAAATCAGAGGCAAAGAAAGTGAGGACGAAAAGAGTGCTCCCAAATTTTCTTCAGTAAGAGAAGGGTATTTCTGACACCTCAAAGACAACCTAGCACAGAATTTTTTAGAATTAAAAATTAGAATTTTTTATTTTTATTTTTATTGTGCATTTATGGATCTGTTTAACACTTTCTTCTGCAAGAATTATTATTATTATTATTATTATTATTATTATTATTATTATTATTATTAGCCTGGTATTTTTTGCACAGAAAGCAACCATTTAGTTTTCCTTTGTTTTTGAAGAACACTGCAAGGAGGGGCCTAAAGAGATATGGAGGCTTCTAAAATTCTAAAAGACTTCTAAAATTCTTCATTCTTGGCTGTGAGAAATAAATAAACGAACAAATATGATCTTGCATCAAGGAGACAGAGGTCCAAAACACACTGCAGAAATAATCCAGTCTGCAACTACTTTAACCACCCTGGCTCAATGCTAGGGAATCCTGGGAATTGTAGTCTATTGTGACACCAGAACTCCTTGACAGAGAAGGCTAAATGTCTCCCAAAACTACAGTTCCCAGAATTCCCTAGCATTGAGCCGTAGCAGTTAAAGTGGTCTCAAACTGGGTCATTTCTGCAGTGTATTTTGGACTGGAGAATAATGTTATAGTCCTGGAATGACGTGGTAATTGTTCACTAGGGAATGGCCACATTGTACAACTCAATGTGCAAATGTGAGGTGCATGATCTCAATGCTAAATATACATGTGCAATGTGCAATGCACAATGGCACCACATGAGCAAAGGCATGGCATGTTCCACTCTGCTTCCACAAGCTTCAACTGAATACAGCAGGGGTAGGCAACCTTTCCCCTGTAAGGGCCGAGGGACTTCAGCTCCCAGAATCCCAGGAGCTATTGGCCAACATGGGACTATTGGCCAACATGGCTGAGGCTTCTGGGAGCTGAAGTTCCTCGGCCCTTAAAGGGGAAAGGTTGCCTACCCCTGGAATACAGGCATCAAAGAGGACCAAACTGAAGCCCTATAACCAGCAAGACCCCATTCCAGAATAGGATTCAGATAGTTTGACTGAGATGCTGGTTTAAGTCTCTCAATGAGTCTCCAGAGTTACCAAATGGATCTGGAAGAAACAGAGGCTAAACTTGAGTAATCTCAGCAGAAGATTCCCATCCTCCCAGATCAACAATTAGACTTTATCTTCTGTGCACAGCAGAAAGATTTCTGCCTGCAAAAGATCTCTGAAACAGAAAAGTCATTAAACTTAAAGAAGTTTTTGATGAGGCGTCGGAGTAATCCACTTTATCAATGTCTGATCCAAGCCGACAAAAATTATGCACCTCCACCTCCAGATACATGCAAGGGAAATAAATCATCCAGTTTGGTTTGGGGAGGGGGTAATATGGGGGAAATTAAGCCCTGGGAATAAGAATAAGAAGGCGATGCATGATGCCTCTGCTTCGCTTTCTCACACAATGGCGCCAAAGTGCTATTTCTCAAATCCCTGAAAACTGATAAGGCTGAGACAAAACCTTTCCATGGAGAACATTCAATGGGAATGGGATATTATTTCAAATCAGTGTGCAGTGTCATTTATTTTTATTTATTTATTTGTAGTATTTCCTTATTGCCTCCCAGCCCTCAAGGGCTCCTGATGCAATCAATGAACAAATAAATACCAATTTTAAAAATGCAATGATTTTTTTTAAAAAAAAAAATTAAAAGCACATTAACATATACCCTTTTTAAAAAAAACTTCTAAAAGCAGTCTAAAAATCCTAGGATCCTAGGATCCAGTTTTGAAACAGTTAAAGCAGCAATTTTCGAACACAAAATGCCATGCAGAACAGCATTGGTTTGGCTGCTCGCTGGAAGCTTTAACAATATGGGGGCAGCCTAATTTCTTTGGGCAGGGAGTTCCACAGGTGAGGCATTGCTAAAGAGAAATCTCTCTCATGTGTTCTGACCAACCTAACTTCATAAGATGTTGGGACACGAAAGAGAGACACCTCTGAACATCTCAAATTTCTGGCAGGCTCCTATGGGAGGAGGCAGTTTTTCAGATATCCTAGCCACAAGATGTCCCCAATTATATAATTTTCTGCAAGATAATCGTTTTTTCTCTGCCAAAAATGATATTTTGGCAGAGAAATATCATTTCCTGCAAAGAATATGCTGTCTCGAAAACAGAAAGTGCTGTTTTTTTTGCACAAAACAACTGTATGTGAATTTTGCACAGAATTTGTCCAAAATTGCAGATAGTCTGCAAAACCTGCAAAGGGTTTCTCACAGTGGGAGGAAATTACTTGTGGCTTCCTTCAAGAAGAAATCTAGTGAATAATCTTGTTGTTGTGTGCTTTCAAGTCATTTCTGAGGCAAATCTAAGGCAAGAAGGATGTTGAGAAGCTGGAGCGTGTCCAGAGGAGGGTGACCAAAAAGGTGAAAAGTCTGGAAACCCCCAAGTCCTACGAAGAACGGCTTAGGGACCTGGGTATGTTTAGACTGGAGAAGATGAGGTTAAGAGGTGATATGAGAGCCTTGTTCAAATATTTGAAGGGGAGTCATATTGAGGATGGAGCAAGCTTGTTTTCTGCTGCTGAAGAGACTAGAACACAGAGCAATGAATGCAAATGCCAGGAAAAGAGATTCCACCTAAACTTTAGGGGGAACTTCCTGACAGTAAGAGATGTTTGACAGTGGAAGATGCTGCCTTGGAGAGTGATGGAGTCTCCTTCTTTGAAGATCCTTAAACAGAGGCTGGATGGCCATCTGTTGGGGTGCTTGGATTGTGTCTTCCTGCATGGCAGAATGGGGATGGAGTGGATGGCCTTTGGGGTCCTTCCAATGCTAGGACTCTAGGATTCCATCACAGGATTTTCTTGGCAAGATTTGTTCAGATGGGTTTATTTTTGCCTTCCTCTGGGATTTCCATGGCTGAGTGAGGATTTGAACCCTGGTCTCCAGTGCTGAAACCACTACACCACGCTGGCTCTCTAGTGAAGAATTACATCCTGATATTTGTTGCTCTCCATCTTTTCAATGAACTGATCTAGGCCATGTCTACTGATTAGAAGAATGCTCTCCTGAGACAAAGAATTCATACAAAAGCATCCCATGGGCATTCTCCTCTGGGTCCTGCAAATTCCAGAAACGCCAGTCCTGTCCAACTGACCACAGCCTGCACAAAATTACCAACAACAGTCCAACAATGGGAAGATAGCAAAAACAGAGCAGTGACTCCTGCAGAGATGCAGCAAGTAATCTCCTGTGTGGATGGATGACCTTTTGGGCTTGCTGGAGCCTTGGTGGTTGTTTTATTTGTCCGTGTCTTAGGGCAAGACTGGCAATGCTGTCACAGCACCCAGATGGGAAAGATTTGGGAATCATAGAGGAATAAAGCCGCCACTCCTGCTGTTGCTATCTGGCAATCTCTGTCTGGAGATGAAGAGCTTAGTCATATCTGTACAAAAGCGACTGGAACTAATAACGATAGAAAATCCATATCAAAGGCAAATATCCCAGATTAATGTTAATGGCCTATCAATCCAGGGGAGATCATACAATATCTCTCAGCAGGGTGTACTGTTTACCTGGCAGTAAGTGTTTGCACGTACGTAAAAGAACCTTGAAAATGATTCAGATATAATGTTGCACGGAAACGTGGCACTTTCTGCAGGAAACAATGCTTCAAGGACAAGGTATATCTGCATAAGAATCTAAACTAGATGCAAAGTTAGTTTCATCAGGGCGGCTTCTCCCAGAGTGGGCCAAAGATATTTTGCTGCCTGAGATAGAGCACCCAAGGGTGCCTCCACTCTCATCCAAAAGGAACATCACACCCAAAGCTAGACACATTTATTTCATTCTTTATATATATATATATATATATATATATATATATATATATGTTGTTCTTGTTGTTGTTTGCCTTCAAGTCATTTCTGACTTGTGGCAACCCTAAGCTGAACCTATCATGGCATTTTCTTGGCAAGATTTGGTAGAGGAGATTTGCCATTGCTTTACCCTGAGGCTGAGAGTGTGTGACTTGTTTCCATGGCCAAGCCAGGATTTGAACCCTAGCCTCTCCAGAGCCATCATCCAACACTCAAACCAGCTTATATTGTCATATCTCAGGGGCCAACGTACATAAAGTGATTGAAACAATTTAAAATAATTCCAGATTTAAATCAATAGTCTGGAATCCTGCAGATGTTAATTTCACCTGGAGGAGACTCTTTCAAACCACCGTCGAAAGGTGAGTCAACACACAGGTAAATCTAATAGACTCAATTACTCTACTTTAGTCAGGATTAACAATTGGATTTCAGCCATTAATAAAATAATTGAAACTGGACTTTAAAAACCATTTAACAGGTTAGCAAGTTTAAAAGCAGTTAAAGGTTAAACACTTTTAACTTCTGAACTTTTTAAATACAGCATCTGAGGAAGTAGACTGAAGTCTAGGAAAGCTCCTGCTGCCAATTTCTTAGTCTCAAAGGTGCTGTAAGATCTCTCTACAGACCGATTCCAACCAATGTTAACCTTTCACCAAGCATGAAAGGTGAAAGCAGTGGAGGCAGTTAAAATAGTTTAAGACAGCCAAAACAATTATTTTGCAACAGGAGGCTGAAATTCCCACACAAACCTTCCCTGATCCCTGCCAGGAAAAACACAACACTCGCAAATTAAATAACTGTCTATCTTCTGCCCTATTGTGACATTCAGAAAGCTGCCATCCGAGGCAGACGGCTCACTCAACCTAATGGGGAGGCCGTGCCGGATTTCTCTCCAAAGATTCTTGGGAAACGGTCATTTTGAGTGAGTCCACAGAAAAATGGGGATTCATCTCTGGGCTGTTGATATCTCCCAGCCTTTCCTGGAAGACGGTTATGAAGTTCCTGCCATTACTCACTTAACGGCTGGCATGGACACAATTCCCCTTCTCCTTGTTTGGCCCGCCTTGTCAAGAAGGGATCATGGCCTGACACAAAATACCGGGACTTCATTTATTCCTTCAGTGGTCTCGCCTCTGCCGCTGACTTTCCATTACTCCAAGGCCTGCTAGAGCTTGTTGTCTGTCAGCCGCTTGAAAAATGGATGACAACCTTTCAAAACAAGGGGGCTTGGAGGAAAGAGATTCGGTAGGGGGTAGGATCCAGAGAATGTACGTAAGGAACAACTAGGGTCCTTTGATAAGTCCCAGTCAGAGTCGATGCATTCAATCAGTGTATGCATGGTGAGTAAACACCTTGTGCCGCTGCCACACTACTGAATTAATGCAGTTTGATAACACTTTCATGTTGTCATGGCACCATGCTATGGAATCCTGGGATTTGTAGGGGGGTTGTGACACCAGAGTGGTCAAACCTTGCAACCACAAGGTTGTGAGTTCAATCCCAGGGCTCCAAGGTTGACTCAGCCTTCCATTCTTTTGTAGGTCAGTAAAATGAGTCCTCCGCTTGTTGGGGGCAACTGACTTACAGATTGTAAACTGCTTAGAGAGTGCTGAGTTCACTATGAAGCGGTATTGAAATGGAAATGTGATTGCTCCAACAGAGAAAGTTAAATAGCTCACCAAACTACAGATTCCAGAATTTTGTAGCAAGGAGGTTTGTTCAAAATTCAAAACAAAAAATGCCCTAAAAGCTGGAGCAGATACTGCACACCAATGACATGGATATCACCAGCCACCTCTGTGTGCCTCCGACTTTTTCTCCTTCCTCTGCAATAGGGATTTCCATCTTGGTTCAGGGAGATATTTGGGGGGGGGGGGGTATTTGCCAAACCATAAGCTACCCATGATTTCTAGCACCCTTTCTCCACATTCACAGATGTCAGAAGTTGGAAGAAGGAGAAAGACTTTTTTTACCTGAACCTGTGTTGCTGCTGCACAGTTTCTTCATCCTCTTCATCTCTCTTTGATCTCTTCCTCTTCCTTTCCCCCCTTTTCATCCTTCTGCATATTTTAAGAAATCTGAAAGCACAAATCAAGCTGTCATTAAAGCCTGAGCTTTTCTTCCCATCCTTTTAAAACTCATTTCCCAATGGTGATAGCATTTCGCGGGGGGGGGGGGGGGGGGACTCTTCAAGTTTCAAGGAGTTTCAGACAAAAACTACATCCTTCCCCCTCCCCACTTGAGCAATTAAAAATGCATACAAGATCTGAAGGAAGACCAGAGCTGTTAATCAGTCCAGTAAAATGTCCAAGAAAATCAAATATTCCTTAGAAGCCTCTCATATCTGGAGTGTGTATGTGTGTAAAACAGGGATGCAATTCTGAGTCTGCAAGACCTGAGGATGGGGTTGAGGATAGGGTGACTTGGAGGTCTCTCATTCATAGGGTTGCCAGAAGTCACAGTCAACTTGATGGCAATACATAACAACAAAATTATTTATTTACTAAATTTCTTCTCAAGGGTAGTGACAAGTACTTTCAGCCGTTTTTCTCCCGCTGTGAGAAAGTCTTCAAATGCTATTCATAATTCAAGACATATTCTGTGCAAAATTTGCACGTGGTTGTTTTGTGCAGAAAACATCATTTTCTGCATGGAAAATAATAATGCAATGAAGAAATATTGATTCCTGCACAGAAAATGCTGTTTTCTGTGCAGAAAATTCTGTTGTTTTTTTAATACAAATCAATCATGTGTGAATTTTGTGCAGGATAAATCCCCAATTACTACATTTTATGTGCAGGAATGAATACCCACTGAGTTTTGGTTTGAGGACTCTCCCCCTACCCTCACCATGAATACCAAAATCCATGGATGTTCCAGTTCAATTAAATAGAATAGCAAATAGTAAAATGATGTCTCTTATATGAAATAGTAAAATCAAGGTTTGCTTTTTGGAATGTATATCTTTTTAGGATATTTTCAAATCATGGATGATTGAATCCATAGATAAGAATCCATGAACATGGAGGGCTGACTGTATTCTTTTTCCATCAACAAATTTGTAATAAGGTTCTGGGGGAGAGTTCTGCAGATACCATGGACTGCTAAAAAGACCAATAAATGGGTCCTAGAGTAAATCAAACCTGAACTCCCCCTAGAAGCCAAGATGACTAAACTGTAACTATTGCACTGTGGACATATCATGGGAAGTCACACATGACTCTCAAGAAAAGATGATGATATTTGGCAAGATAAAAGACAGTAGGAAAAGAGAAAAGCTGTATTACATCTATCAAGAAAGCCATGGCCCTGAGTTTTCAAGACCTGAGTGGAGCCATTTGTAACAGTTGATTTGGAGGTTGCTCATTCATAGGATCACCATACATTGAAGTCAACTTGATGGCAGTCATCAACAAATATATGGATTAGCATCTGTGAATCTGAACAAAGCCCTGGGTTTGTACCCATCTCCTATCCCCTTCCATCTGCACCACAGACAAGATGAGAACTTAACTAGGATTAACCCTCAGTGCAAACAAAATAAAATGATAAAGGAAAATGTCTGCTCTCAGATGCAGACAGGGATAGTGACTGTCCTCAAAGGAAGGCTTGCTTCAGTGTGGGGGGAAAGAGGTATTTTTTGGGAGGTTTCAAAAAAAGATGCGAAAACATGTATTTTTGGAGCCTGGAGTGGGTGGTACAAAAGTGTGCGAATTGGTCCCTGGAGTTGCTAAAGATGCCCATCTCTGGTTTAAGACAAACTCTGACTTGTGAAGCAAGCCAGTGAATTAATCCAGGGTCTAGTTGGCCTATCTGACAATTAGAGTTTGTTCTAAACCTAAATCCTTAAAGCCTGGCTGTATGGAAAAAACAAGGAGACAATTGGAAAGGTTTTCATCCAAAGCATCATCCAGGGTCAGAGGTTTTTGCACAGAGAGTTATATACTTGCACAGCATGTGCAAACCAAAGCTGGTATCCTATTGCATGCATTGTCACCTGGGGACACCTTGAGTCCCTATATTGGGAGAAAGGTGGGATATAAGAAAATAGTAATAATAATAATAATGATGATGATTGTGTTGTGGATTGGGTTCAAGGGGCTGCTCATCACCGCCTTGCACTCCATCCCAAATATCCCTCCAGCAGCTGTCAAGACCCATGGATGCTGCTACAACTGTGGGACAAGGGAAGTGGAGTAAGGAAAAGAAGGAAAGGAAAACAAGCCAAGGGACTGCCTCTCGTCCTTGCTTCATTCCTCCAGGGAGCAAGGAAGAGGGACAATAACCCCACTCCTCTTCTCCTGCAGGAGATCTGCAATGGGAATGGGAAGCAGTCCTCACTGCTTGGTTCCCTCTTGCCTCTTTCCTTCCCTCCCACTGATCATTTAGCAGCAGTAGCAATGACCCTTGGGATTTTACTGGGGCTGGGCATGTGTGGATCTGTATGCAAGCAGCATTATGCTCTGTGCATGCGATGCAGAATCATGACCCAGGCCTGTGTGAATTAGCACTGCCTCTAGGATGGAGGCCAGGTTCAATTCTCCGCTTGGCCATGAAACCCACTTGGGCAAGTCATATGCTCTCAGCTTCAGGGGAAGGTAATGGCAAACCTCCTCTGAACAAAGCTTGCCAAGAAAACCCCATGATAGGTTTGCCTTATATTGTCCTTGGTGTGAACCTCTTTTTCTCCTTTATGACACTGAGCAGCAGAGTAAAGTTATCATCCAGCGGCGGCTGGACCTTGCATCATGAGATCTGCATGCATTTGGGGGTTCCTGGGAAGTCTGGAAATCACATGGGAGCCCTGGGATCTTGTCAGAGGTCCTCTTTTCACGAGATTTGAAGGGATCTTGCACAGGCCTGCCCCACACATCCCTTATCACTCTGCATCAAACCTGGCATCCCTAACCTTCTCCCAGACAATGAGCAGACGAATACTCAAATTGCTATAAAATATAGATGACGCTCTAGAAAAATTCCAAGGGCAGTGGATCTGTCAGGAGATAAACCCTTCTGAAATGAAGGGGGATGAGATCTGTCCTGCATCTCTACAGGCTGAGCAAAGTTAATATAACCCTGTCATGGGGAGAGTGCCATTCTAATTAGGCTTTGCCAGGCGGGTGCAACCGTTGGCTTGGGAAACTGCAGCGACCGAAGATAATGAGGAGGTTTGGGGATGCAACAGCCTGTCAAGTGGGACTCCCAAACCCATCTTGCTGCTCCAGGCTGTAATTTGGAGGCTGTTGCATCCCACACGAGGTTTGCTGGCATACCTCCCCTTAAAACTGACACTGCCAGCTCCTGGGATTAGCTTGGCACCCTCCGCAGCAGCGTTGCAGAGAGAGACTCAAGAGAAGCCAGGGCTCATGGGAAGAGGAGTGGAATGTGGCATGCCATAGCAAAATGAGAATCGTTTGTTTATTGGCAACCATCAATCGTTGTGCATTGCCCTCAAGGGCCTGCAGAGAAGTGAGTAATGAGCAAACCAATGCCATTTACATAAGAGACCATTTCCCACATCTCTCTTTCAATCTCTGAGGGGATGTGCAGATGATGAAAATAATCTGGGTTGAATCTTTGTTGTTCAGATGCATTTCAAATGTGCCTGAGTAAAGGGGTGGTTTTTTTGGGGGGGAGGGGACTGCCAAAAAACCACTTAACCCAGAATAATAGATATCAGGAGGGGGGGAGGGTCCCAAGCTTTTTAAAAAAGATCTGCATCATCGGTAGTGTGAATAACCAATATGAATAGACCCGGGATAAAACTCTGCATGCCCTGAATGTATTTTGAATACATTTGCATCATCGACTCCATCTTTATTTGAGTGCTGGCACATGTAAGCAACAAAACTCACAGAGATGCATAGAGATGCGTTTCCATAGTGTGAATAACAAAACTGGGATACATGAGTGAGATTATTTGCATAATTGTGCTTTAAAAAAAAGACATCTGAATGACTCCCAAGGTCTCTCTTTCTCTCTCTTCTTTTGCCAGACTATTTGCCATACCCCCTGACATTCCCAATTTAGCAGAGACAATCCCCATTAATTCTCTGCTGTCCCACTGTTCAGCTACTTTTAAAATATTCCAGTTCATCTCTCCTCCTCTCACTTTCCCCCATCATCCTCATCTCCCATCAGTTGCTGCAAACTGAGTCCAAAGTGCAAACATCATTTGGGCTCAGTGGTTGGAAGAGGAGAAGGTAGAATTGGGCTCTTCCCAGTAGGCTCAGGCAAAAGCAACCTGCGACAGCCTCCCCTAACTTGTGTATTCTTCCTCATTAATATATTTTGCCATCTTGACCAGACTATGAAGTTATTTGGCCACACATGGCCCAGTTTTCATTTTGGTGCATTGGGTTGGCACTATGCAATTGCACCTACTATTGTGGAAATCCATATATTGCTAATAGCTTTATATGGAAGCCAGAGGTCTCTTCTGATGCCACTAAACTCCACCTCTGGCCCTCATTTTCTCCTTCACCCTGCTAATAATTCCACTTTAGCATTGCTAAGTAATTCCACCAGAGCAATTCCTTGCCTCTCTGTGTAAAGAATGATGCTTAACTGCCGTCAAGCCAATTTTGACGATGGCAACCCTATGAATTAGAGCCCTCCAAGTTGCCCTGTCATCATGAGCTCTGCTCAGGTCTTGCAAACTCAGAGCCATGGCATTTTTGTCTGTGGCTGCATCTGCACTGCAGAAATCATGCAGTTTGACACCACTTTAACTGCCATGGCTCAATGCTATGGGATTCTGGGATTTGTAGTTTGGTGAGATATTTAGCCGTCTCTGTCAAAGAGCTCTGGTGCCACAACAAACAACAAATCCCAGGATTCCCTGGGATGGAGCCTTGACAGTTAAATCAGTGTCAAACTGCATTACTACTGCAGTGCAGATGCAGCCTGTGTCTATCCATCTCCCTCCTTTCCTACTGCCTTGCCAAACATCATTGCCTTTTCTAGTTAGTCAATTCTTCTCTTGATATGTCCAAAATATGGCAGTCTCATTTTAGTCATCTTGGCTTCCAGGGAGAGCTCAGGCTTGATTTGATCTGGGACTCATTTATTTGTCCTTTTGGCAGCCCAAGGTATCTGCAGCCCTGTATAAACCTCTCTGTCTCAGTTTTGTACAGTTTCTCCAAATCCCACCTGAAATTTCTCCTCCTCCTCCTTTCATATTGGGCTGCAAAACTTTCTGTTCTCTACCCACACTGAAATTTCTGCAGACTTATTTTATACATTTCCCCCCCTAATGTATACATTTATATGTGCAGGGCTCCTAATTTACACTACTTTCCCCTATTGATTAAGGCATGTTTCTGTATATTTTTCTCAATTATACACAATTTATATGTGCATAATTGAAGAGAGCTATGGGAAATGCATAACTCCTTTGTTGCAACAGTTTCACTGCTACTTGTTCATTTCTGGGCAGAACTCAAAGTGTTAGTTAGTTATATGATCTTTAAAGCCCTACGTGCTTTGGGTCCAGACTATCTGAACAACCATTATCTCCCCCACATCATTGCAACCAAGTTTGTAAATCTTTTGGGGAGGAACCTCTCTCAGTCCCCTCACCATCACAGGCATGAGAGGGCCTTCTCAGTGGCTGCTCTGAGATTGTGGAATTTCCTTCCACAGGAGATTCTCTGCATTAATTCTGCAGTATAGATGCAGCCTAGACTCCAGCTTTTGTGACCAAGGATGGAATTTCAGAGGCAGCCTTGACAACTTTGTTTTCAACTGCCCTCAAGTCAATCCCAACCCATGGAGACCCTGTGGATGAGACATTTCCAAGACTCCCTGTCCTCCACTGCTCTGCTTAGATCCTGCAAATTCTATTAAGGAGGTCATGGATATGAATTTACAGAAAATAAGCAGAGCAGTGGAGGACAGGGAGTCTTGGAGATGTCTCATCCATGGGGTCCATCCATCTGGCATGTAGCCTTCCTCTCTTCCTACTTCCCTCCACCTTCCCCAACATTATTGTTTTTTCATTATGGCAGCCAGATTAATTACCGGTATATCTAGGAGGGAGCACATTACACCAGTGCTTAAATCCCTCCACTGGCTGCCAATTAGTTTCCGGGCGCAGTACAAGGTGTTGGTTTTGACCTTTAAAGCCCTACATGGCTTGGGTCCAACTTATCTTAGGGACCGCCTCTCCCCGTATGAGCCCCCCAGGACCCTTCGGTCAGCTGGGAAGAACCTACTACTACAGCCGAGGTCAAAGTCTACACAGACCTCGCAGAGGGCATTTTCCGCCATTGCCCCTAAATTATGGAACGGCCTGCCGGATGAGATCCGTCTTACTACAACACTTACTGCCTTTAAGAAAGCAGTTAAGACGGACCTCTTCCGGCAGGCCTTCCCGGAATAACTCTCCTCAGAGAATGAACACTGGATTTCTCCTCCCCAAGCCTCCTGTTTGCTTGTAATTTTATATTGTTATGTATTTATTTGTTTTAATATTTTCAAGTTTAATTTTATTTTAAGGGGCGCGGGAGGGATGTGGGTGGAGGGATTGGGATATTGGATTGTCTTTTAACTATTGTATCTTTTAATTGTTGTAAGCCGCCCCGATTGCGATGCAGAGGGGCGGGTTAAAAATAAAATTTATTATTATTATTATTATTATTATTCCAAAGAGTCCTCCCTTCCTATGATGTGTCCATAATATGGAGATCCAGCCTTGGGTGTTGCATAAAAGATGTGATATCCCTCATTGTTCAGCTTCCCAAACAGTGTTCATGCAACTCCAGGTTAGACCAATACAGAATCATACAATCATTGACCCAAAAAGTATGCATCAGCTTCTCTCTTCATTGCTGCAACATGTGCAAATCATGTGCAGCAGAGGGTAGAAATGTTACCATTTTGGACTAGTCATAATCTCTCAGCTGTAATCCAAAAAAAGTAACTTTCCCAAGCTCATCAGAGGTGAAGGAGAAATCAAACATACGTTCTAGCTTTGCATACTGAATATAGACCAATTTAAGTGCGAATGGATTTAACTCCTGCCTTATGAAAAGAAATTGCTTCTGTGGGTAGGTCAGGACCTCCTCTCCTTTGTTCTAGACAGTGTGTCTCCCAGAGTTTTGCTTGTGTTCCTCTCCCATACAGACCCAACTCTGAATTTACCCAGAACAACTTTAATTGTTCTCTTAGCTACACACTTCCCTTGGGGCTCTGAACCCCATGTTAGAAATGTCACTCTTTCAATCCATTTGATGAGTCCGAGACCTCAGGATCAATGACAAAGCATTGGCAAAGGCAGGGAAGAGATAGAAAAAGAGCCGCTTGTGATCAAAGCCCTAGTTACAGCTTCCATCTTTCACAAGTGTCAGTAATTTTAGGCAGAACAACTAGAGCGATCATTTTTCCCTGATAGGGAGTGCAGCAGGAGGGAGTGGGGGGAAAGTGGAAGAATGGCTGCCAAAGGACCCTTTGGAAAAATGGAAAGAGTGAGAAGGGAAGGGATAGGAGGGAAAGAAAGCAGTTGGAAGAGAGGGAACGTGTCTGAGTGACTGTCCGTCTAATCTTTAGTGGATGGTAGTCTTGGATGCTCCACGGCCCTTGTGTCTGGCTGCCAGGACATGCTGGATCTGCCAACTAATTATAGCAATCATTCATGTTCTAATCACCAGCAAATGCATGAATGGAGCATCAGAAGGCAAAACAGCATCATCTACCATTAACAAAGCATCTGTCGGACTCCCAAGAAAAGATGGTGATGTACAAACCATTGGAGAACTCAAGCAAAAGTGGACAATGTCTGGCTGAATCTATCCAGAGCAGGGTGTAGTGTAGTGGAAGAAAACATGGCAGCAAGGAAGCAGTGACCAACAGGTTTTGGAAGGATATTTCCAAAAGTCAGAACTTGGAACAGGGCAGAATTCACTTGGAGAGTTACAAATGCATGACCACCATAGTTTCATGGATACACAGTGATGCCTAGCCCAAGCCCCCTGCAATCCCCACTTACTGGTCTCATCCCATCCTTTGAGTGATCTCCAGTGTGATATGCAGAAGCAGCATCACAATCCTCCCTTGCACCAGAAGTAGCTTGCAGGAGAGGTTGCTGGAAAGATCAATGAGCTGCTTCCTTATTGACAGGGAAATGGACCCCATTGGTTGCAGTGGTAACTGGTGAGTAGAAGAATTTCAAGGAACCTATGTATCACCCTAAACTAAGGAATACAGAGGGGTTGTGATACAAAAGTCATGAACACATACAGTCAGCCCACCCCAACTGTGGGATTTCAGCATCCGTGGATGGCTTCCCCCCACCCACCCCAATGGCAGCAGGTGGTTTCTGGGATATGTTCCCACAGGTATGGGATAAAGTTCTGTTAGGGATATACACATGTGTAAGTCACACTAAACATGGGGGCCCAAAAGTCACCATTGTGCAACAGACATATTCTGCTAATGTGGCGGAAGCAGAGTTGTGTAAACAATATGTTCCTCTGTGCCTTGTCTTTGCATGTCATGCATTGTGCTTACGTGTTATGGCTTTGCATCCTATATTTTGTGTTGTGGTTGTGCATCCCATACTTTGAATTGTTTTTAGGCATCATACACTTTGAATTGTGGTTCTCCATCCTATACTTTGCATTGCAGTTGTGCATCGTGTGTTGTGTATTGTGCAATGGCACCTACTCAGAGGCATGTGTCGCACAACATACCTGTTCTGCATAGGGGATGCATAGCACCCATGTAGCATATCTCCACATAGGAGATGTTTACATTATGCTGATGGGATGATGGATTGCAGCCACAGTGTGTCACAGCAACTGTTTCCACATTTGCACAACTGTGAACAGCAGTGCTGCAGAAACGGAGGTGGGATGGGTGACCTGTCAATCAGATTCCTTTTCTACCCCCACATCCCAGTGCCTCCATTTCTAATGGCTTGGCATTTTGAGCATTACAAGCCACAAAACATTTTAACAGGAAGTCATTCATAACCACCACCACCCCAGATTCCTGGCATACAATTGCCTCTCTCTTTTTTTAAGCAGCACCCATCTCATAAATATTCATTTCCCTCGGGTTTCTTTTTCTCCCCTCCCTTTATCACCCATTTCCAGCAAATCTATGATTGTTTTTAACAACAACAGGAGAGCAATGGTTAGCATTCCAGAGTATATAATTTATCACACAAACTGTAATTTATAATGTATGCAACAGGGGTGTAATAGTTGTAATGAAAACTCCGAAATTGGGTGATAGATGGTAGGGGGAGGTGTGTTTAAAGTGTATCATGTTTATATTCTTGTAAATCTGGAGCCAAAAAGGAGAACACAATTGTTGGAATAGAATTACCTTTGTATTCTCAATTACTTTTTTCTTTGTGTGCTTCCCTTGCATTGGTGTTCTCACCTCAAGCACAATGGAAAAAGGAAAGGAGGACCACCTATTGATTCTCCTTTCTCTACGCCAGGGGTAGGCAACCTTTCCCCTTTAAGGGCCGAGGGACTTCAGCTCCCAGAATCCCAGGAGCTATTGGCCAACATGGGACTATTGGCCAACATGGCTGAGGCTTCTGGGAGCTGAAGTCCCTCGGCCCTTAAAGGGGAAAGGTTGCCTACCCCTGCTCTACGCTAACAAAAACAACAACAGCACCACAGATGTACAATTTGTGGGCAAATGTGCAAGACAAGGACTGGAACTTCTTAGAAAGCTGACAGTGACCTGCATATCTGTAGACTCAGCATATGATTTTGCTACTGATGGACAGGTCTACACCCCTGCTAACCAAAAACAGAATATACTCAGCTAAAGCAGTATAATCGGGATTGCAAAGGGGCTCACATGTCTCCTTGCCAACACTAGTGGAGCAGTGAGCCCATTCCAAGTTTTTGCATCCATCCAAGGTGCTGAACCCATTTGAACATTGACAAGGGAACCACCAGATGCTATTGCTCCTTGCTGTGTTCCCCTATGCATCCTCAGCCTCCTTGAGTACCACATCTTTCTCTTTCTGAGTATTTACTAGATGGTAAAATATTGAAGTCTAACACAAAAACTATTTCACATAGGCCTAAATCCTATTATTAATTCTAGCTAAAGGAGAACCATTGAAATGGTTGGTTTTATTGATGAACTGGACCTGATCTAGCTGGGACTAACCAATAGGATTGCTGCCAAGCAAGTTCTTAGAGGATGCATAACTATCTATCAATGCCTCCACTTGATCCCCTGGGATGTAGAAATATCCACTGTCTCTTCTACATTGCACAGTGCAACAATAAGCAGGCACACTGGCTGATTTACCATCAGTTGTACAATGTTGGTATTCATCAGAAGGGTAGTCTAGCACAATTACCATGCATGCAACTATACTACACAAGCACAATGTAAGATCTCAGCCAGAATGCCTCACTACTAGTCTGCCACAGCTACCTCTGTAAACCTGAGGTCATGCTAGGATTATCTGCCCTGAAGTTCTCATGAACCCTGAACCTACTGAGAGAGGGATTTGCTGAAGTCTCTTCTATGTCACCAACCTCTAAATGTGGGGATGAGGACCCAAGCCCTCCTTGGCAGGGATGTGGGAATGGCTGCATAAACCTGCATCTCATTGGCCATTCCAACTGGGAGATTCTGGAGTTCATCCCTAGCTCTGTTGCAAGCCCATTCCAGGGAGCCTACCTTTAATGTGAGTGACTTTTCATTGTTATTGCTATGGAAGAAGATTGACTCACAACTCTCATGAAATGGTCCCTAGACGTTTTGGACATGTGCAGGTGTAAAGCAAACTTATCCCCTTGGGCAGAAGCTGCTGGATAATTAGAGGCGCTCCATGGAGATGTCGTGTCAAGCCTTCGCCTTGGGTCCTCCTGCCAGCTCTGCCCAAGCTAGAGAGGGACATAGCAAATGCAACTCCTATTCTGCCTCAAGCAGGACTGGAGAGTCCCATGAAAGGGACTCTTGTGGGACATCCCTGTCAACTTCCATAGCCTGCTTTCTCCCTTTTCAACACCTCCCCTGTACTTTTAGGCATGGTCCTTTGATGCTGTCAGCAATGTGACAGCTCCCTTTTTTTCCAGCCTTCTCTTCTGCCTATAAATATGTGCAGTCGCTGCTCCTGTACTTGGAAACTGTACGTTTTTGACTGGTTCATCTCTGCTTGAATTACAATATCTATCAGAGGCCAGCAAAACTCTCCTTGAATACTGAAACCCTGTTGGAGTTGCCAGAGGGCACCTTCCTTCTCTTTTCATGATCCATCCTTGGCAAAGAAAGGGATTGCCCAGGAGCATGATGGGAGCAGAGATCAAAGGGTCCAGGGGAAAAGTGGGTGCTCTGAGCCAGAGGGTCATCCCAAGAGTAGGTCAAGGCAGGGAGGAAGGTAAGGACCAAAAGGAGAAAAAGGTGCCACAAAATTAGGACTGGCACTTGGATGTGTGCATGCAGAAAAGTTTTAAACACCAGGGAGAGGATAATTCATGTCTGATTTCCATAAAATTAATTTCACGGCCCATACAGAAGACTGCAGTTCAAATATTGGCCAGCAGCATCCTATTTTGGATTTCAGCAGGGAGGGAGGTGGAAGGTACTTAGAAAGATTTCATCTGTTCTATTGAGGTGGGGGGAGTTTCTCAGTAAAATGCAAGGGGCATTCCCTGGCGAAATGTGGTTTTTTCCAAGTGCAATTGTTGAAATTACCACTTTAAAAGCAAACCTCTCTCATCCATGCAAAACACACATCCCTACATGGAGCAAAGGTTTCTGTGACCAGCAGACATCCTTGGTTTATAACGGCAATATTGTGGCAATATTTAGACTGCCAACCCAGGGAGGTTGCAAAATACCCCCAAGGAAGAATCTCATGTGGTCTGAAACAAGCACTCTCCCAATGCAGTTCCTTTGTGTGGCCACTGAGATTTTTTGTAGACTACCTTGCAAACAGTGGACTTGGCCAGACCTCTTCTCGGTGGCAGCTGATGGTTTTCTTGCTGTTAAACTACAATTACCACCATCCACTGGTTGGCTATACCTCTGTCTCTGAACTTTCAGACATTTAATTTGCTGCCTCCTGAAGAATCATGAGATCTAGCTTCTTTGGGTATACTATTTTCAAGAATCCTATCATCTTTGGAGGCACCTCAGAGGAGTTGGACTGAGACAAGGATGAGGAGAAAGGATGGAAGGGAAACTCAGTATATCATGAGCTCATGGGATAGCCTCTCCAGAGCATGCTTGCTTGATGGCCAAGAACAGACCAAGAGGACTTTTCACACTGCTGACCAAACAAAACAATATAAAACTGACCAATCCGTCATAATAAAGAGCTATCCAATGTACTGGCATCTAAATCATAAACTAGGCTGCTGCATGATCCTTATGCATGTTTATTCAGAAAAAAGTTTCCCTGTATTCAGCTGGTCTTACTGCATAGCATTGCAGTTCCAGGCAAGAATCATGTTGTGGTTTTTCACTGTCCCAAAAGCCATGATGAAAGAAGCAGTTGTGCTTCCTTGTAGGTTGTGTGAGAGTGGTGCTCTACTCAGGGTTGCACAAGCCCACTTACTCCAATGTAAACCATTGCACAAGCAGGAGCACCATCTAGGAGCTTCCATAAGTGCTTTCTTAGTAATGGGTGGGTTAGACTATGGTACAATGGGAGAGTGTATAGCACCAACACCTCTTGCCTAATGGGTTGCACAACAGAGTATGCTGATGTAATTTTATGCTGTACAGTTGATGAACAGGATCTAGTGCTCTAGCAAGTACAAAAGAAAGTGTAATATGGATTTTTAAAAGCTGGTTTTTCTCCCTCCTTCAGAAGAATACGGATGGGTGGAAAATATTTTTTGAAATGGGTAAAAGTTATGCCAATATACTATGGTGCATCTATTGAATCTCTCCTTTCCTTTACCAGTTGCGGTAACAACCAGAAACACCTCTTTGTCTCTGAGACCTTGCTGACTAGAATGTTCTCTCCAGTCAAAGGCAATCAGAGAGAATGATGGGTAATCGCATGCAAATTGCTACATGGCCCGAGGAAGCGAGTGCTTCAGCCGGCACTAACAACCTAAAAGCTTCTGAACAATACTTGAGTTTCTTTGAGCATCTCTTTTGTTAATTCCCTTTCCACCCAGGGTGCCTTGCACGAGATATTTTTGCATCTGGGCCACTGAGGCTGTTGCAAAAGGGACCCCTCTCTCATCCTGCTCTTCTGGATGGGAGGAGAGTTGCCCCTCTTCCATGGCCAGCGTGGTTGCCCCTCTTCCATGGCCAGCGTCCTTCAAATCAGGAGGCTTACAACATATGAGTGACCTCCTTTCTTGTCCAAAGAGCATAGCAGAGGAAATCAGACTCTTCTTTAAGCATGCAACACAACCACCTTTTCTGCATCAGATGGCCAAAGAGCCCAAACCAGGGGTAGGCAACCTTTCCCCTTTAAGGGCCGAGGGACTTCAGCTCCCAGAATCCCAGGAGCTATTGGCCCACATGGCTGAGGCTTCTGGGAGCTGAAGTCCCTCGGCCCTTAAAGGGGAAAGGTTGCCTACCCCTGGCCCAAACCATCTGCAGCCCCAAAGCTAGTTCCGAACACAACTCTGTCTGTCTTTCCCAACCTACTTAGCTGAGATGTTGCATGATGTTTGTGTGGTCAAAATCTGCACTTACACAGTTACATGGGGGTTATGCTAGACCACTGCCCATTGAATATGGATTTTGTGCAATTGACGATGCATCTCTCAGTGTGCCTGCTTATTGCCCCATTGAACAATGGGGAGGAATGAATATGGGATGTTTCTGCAATACAAGTGAAGAAAGTGGTACAATAAAGGGACTGACAAACAGAAAGGTCTAAAGTAAGGGAGCCAAGGAACCAGGTTCTGTTTGATCCTAAAAAGCTAGGCAGGGAAGGCCCTGGTTAATTCTTGGTGCTGTAGGCAATATTTCAGAGAAAGGCAACAGCTGGCCACCTCTGAGTATTTCTTGCTCAAGAAAACCCTATGACATTCATGGGTTCACCATAAGTGAATTTCCAGCAACATTTTTCTGCAACAAATTTTTAACAAGGACCCAAGTGCAACAATAGCAATATCCTCCCACTGTCCTGTTTTTGGTAGGGACAGTCCCAGTTACTCCTCTGTCATTTTTCCAGCTCTTTTTAAAATGTCCTGGTTTCTCTCTCCTCCTCCCACTTTCCCCCTTTGTCCTCAGCTTATTTCTATCACTGCAAACCTCACAGAGCAAAAACTTAATTGCATTCAATTAACTCAACATGGAGGAAAGGAGAGGAAAGGAGACAGCAGAAACTTACTCTTCCCAGTTGCCTCAGGCAAAAGCAAACTACTGCAGCCTCCCCTAGCTTGTCTGTTCTTCCCCATTAATAACTCTGGTCATCTTGACCACCTTCTGAGTTTGCTTGGCCACACATGTCCTGAAGCATTGGCAGGGAGGACAATGTAAGCAGAAAGCTGTGGCTTTTTTGTTTATGAAATATTGGAAAATATGTGCTGCTCAGTGGGGCTAGTTTTTAAAAGGGGCTTCTGAAGGACCATCTGAATTATGGATGGTGATTGCTTTGAACTCTCACAGCAGGAAGGAGTGCCATACGCTTGAGAGGTCAGAGGGCATTTTTCTCTCCTTCTCTAACACCAGGCGACCACAAATGACCGGTCCTGGCACTCCATTAGCGGAGGTACCCATCCTTTTGGGTCTCCTTTTTCTGCTCTAATTACCTCCCTCTCCGCTTAAGCAGAGCTCACGTCCCCCCAGCAAACTCCGCTGCAGGCACCATTGATCAACTTGTCAAAGGTTTTCTTTTCCATTCGCTCCAGAGACCCTATTTTTTCCCCTCCTCTTCCTTTTTTTGGCATATCAAGCAAGGAGGGTAGAGAAAGGCACTGCAGAAGAGAAGAAAATATAATTACTCCCTCTAAACAATGCCAAGATTCCCAAGGCTGGTGAATGATTAATTATAGCCACCATGTGCCAGCATAGAAGGAAACCTGAACAAATGGGCTCAACGTTCTTGCTGCCTGAGTTGTGTTTTTGCGAAATCTTGGGAGGAAACAAGGAAGAAGTGACAGAGAATCCAGAAATCATGGAAGAGTCTCATCATGAAATGGAAGGAGTGATTTTACACAACACAGAGGAGTCTGTGGCCTCTGGCCTTCCTCAAAGACAACTATATTCAACCCATCTTGACAGCAGTGTATGTGAAAAAGATACAGAGATCATGGTATACCACACGCTTAACATGGTGTGATGTTCTGGGGAAGGAGAATGTCTAGATTAACTAAGAAGTGCAGACCAAATGAGAATTCAATATTTATTACATCTTGTTTTAGATTCTGTTTGCCATCTATTATTGATTAGTTAATGCCAGGGGCAGCTGGTGTCTTCCATGTCAATGGGAATGAGGGGATCCTTTCTGGGATTTATACAGGCTATCCAGAGTGCTGAACCACATCTCCAAACTAGTTCCAGCAGAACCTTGGGCATTGCCACAGTAGATATACCACCCCACAGACATAAAAGCTACCAGACACCACTGGTTAATGCAGGGGCATGGAACTGTGGCTTTTTATGTGCCTTTTGGACTGCAACACCCAACATCCCTCGCTGTTAGAGCAGGCTTCTGGTGGTGACTATTAAGCCCTTGCAGTCCAACAACATTGGGATGGGCACAGTTGTCAATTCCTACTGAATTAATGTCATCAGTTTATATATATATAGGCCTATAACTTCTAGTTAGTACCAGGTGGAGTACACCTGGATTTACTTGTGTTGATTCAGTACTCAGTGATTGCTCAAAGAAATCTATTTTAGTTGGGACTAACCAACAAAATCCAGACCATAATTTCCTTCTTTATCATTGCCTCGATGGTAGCCATACAATGGCTGGGATCCTGGGTAAGTTCCTTACTCATGTGGTTGTACCTTTTGGGCTATCGTGCAAGAGGTGGATTCAATTCATGGCCGCACAAGTCGAGTTCATGTGGAACCATTTCACATGGGCCTAAACCCTAAACATAGAACCACAAAGTATTCAAATTGGGAGGGGCAGCAAGTTCCATGTAGTCCAATCTACTGCCATGTAGGAATACACAACTAAAGCAGTCTTGAAATATGGCCACCCAACCTCTTTTTAAAGACTCCAAAGAAGAGAGCCCACTATCCTCCAAGGCAGTCTACTACTCTATTGAACACCTTTTACAGGATGTTCTTCCTAATGTTCAGGTGGAATCTCTTTTCTTGCAATTTGAATCCATTGGCTCATGTTCTAGACCCTGAAGCAGTAGAAAACAAGTTTGCTCCACCTTCTACATAACATTCCTTCAGATGTAGCTATCAAATCACCTCTCAGTCTTCTTTTTTCCAAACTATACATACCAAGCTCACTAAGTTGTTCCTCATAAGGCCTGGTTTCCAGAACCTTGATCTGGAAATCAAGCCTTATGTACAATGACTTCATATTAGTCCTAACTAGACTAGAGCCATTCAATCATTTTCATTGGTGTTGGTTCAGCAATCATAATAAACTGAATGGGTCTCCTATAGTTGGGAGTCACCCACAGGACTCCAGCCATGCATCTATACTTTCTTAGCTGGTGCATAACTATTCTCCAGTGCCTCCAATGTATTGACTGGAAGTGTAGAGATAGACTCAATGTATTCACCATTATACAAGGAAAACACAGCAGGCATGTTGCAGGTACACAATCCATTACACAATGAGAGTATTCTGGCAAAGTGGTACAACAACCATGTAACTATGTGAGTGTAGATTCATGCTACCTAAGCACAATGTAGAATCTCAACCTTGAACACCTTCATTTATTACATCTTACTTAATGCATTGCATTGCTTACTTGTATGTTTTCACTGCTTTTAATGAACATTAATGGCTTTTCATCATTTTGTCTGCTGTGTGCTGTTTCAATACATTTTACATTGATTGAGGTTTGGGGCAGCAGTGGTGGTTCTGGTTTATCACTCTTCATCTGCAGACCAGAACAAATAAAACTAGAGGGAACAAGAAATCTGTTTTTCAGCTAAGATGAGAGACTATTTTAAAATGATTTTGTAATCAAATTCTACTGAATTCTTAAAAAAAAACCCTTTTTGCCCATTTCCATTTTCAATCCATGTTCTACTTCTGCATTATACTCAGACAGATGAATGTGATAACTCCAAAAATACCTTCTTTGTACTCCCAGGACCTCTTGTCTACCCATATTTTTATGACCTTCCTCGAACTTTTGAAATGGTTGAGCATTCCAGTTACATTTCTTTTCATCCCTTAGTGGTGTTGACCTTTCTTGGCTTTACTCCAATCAGTTTGTATTAACTACACTTCCCTTCAGTTTTCTCCAGGATCTTGTTATCTTGTTGATAAGTTATTTTTTGGTCTGCAAATCGAAGAATGCCCCAGCCATGTGGTTCAGGGATTCTGAGAAACAATGGCTACTGATCTCTGTCATGTCCCTTGGGACAGTGAATCAACTCATGGTTTTACTTCAGTCTTTAAAAAGAAATTGTCCAAGGTGCTGAACTATCTTCCTAAAACTGATTCAGCACACTGGACAGCTACTTTAGCACTATCTGAAACCCAAAGTGGATTCATCACTTCGCTAACATGGGACCCAATTTGGAATGTGTCCAAAAAAGGCAGATTGGGATGACCAAAGGTCTGGAAAACAAGCCCTATGACAAATGTTTAGCTTGGAAAAGAGAAGGTGTTGATTTCTACTTTTAGTACATACTGTTAAAATGAATCTATGCAATTTAATCTTTCTGCTCCTTCCTCCTCTCCTCTACTAATATTTCCAATTATCTTGCAACTCTCTCTACTTCAACGTCAGATCATTATCTCAGTATTCAGAAGACAGGATTTATTGTCTGTTTCCCCCCCAACAAGCCTTCTCTTTCACCTTCACCATCTCTCTCAATCGGCAGGTTCACTCATCACTATTCTCTCAACCATTTAAGAGCTTAAGCATTATTTCTGAATGGTCCCTTCTGGGTTTTTCCTCAGCTCCCATTGCTGTGCTATAATGTAGTTGTATTGGATTCTCAATATTTCTCAAATTTGTCCCTTTATCTACTGATTCTGCTAAAGCTATTTAGATTAACATTCTGTCCTGTGTTGATTATTGTTTTGCTTACCGGTGTCTCTGTCTCACAGCTTCAACCTATTATCTCTGTTTGTAACTCTTCCACTCATTCGGCTTTCCTTTCTTTGTACTTTAATTGTGTTAGGTATCCATAAGTCCTTCCACTGGCTCTTTTCTTATCATCCCATATTAACTTTAATCTCCTTCTCATAAGCCTCTTCTATCCTGTCCATCTATCTTCCTTCCTTCCTTTCCATCTTTATCAGTTTCTTTGCTGTTCTTCTCTGTGGTTATTTAATTCATCAAAGACTCATGTGCCAAGGATTCCCTATCCTTTACCTGTGCGTTTAGATTTTGTAGGCAAAAGTAGAGTCATTGAATCAATTAGACTTATGTATATTTCCATTCAATCTATCTCCAAGATATCACAACTATCTCCAAAACTTTAGAGGAACTATCCAAGGTACTACATCCTAACTCCAAAATATTGCCAAATTATAAAGGAGCTATTCAAGACGCTAAATCTATTTTGGGGATAAAATTAGGATAACTTTGTTAAAGTTCAAAATAAAACCCAGAATTGCCCCCAATGGCTTGGAAGCCACCAGCCATTGCTGAAGACAACAGGTTGGAGGAAAGCCAAGGAAGATAATATGGAGAAAGATAAGCCAACTATGTGATTGGACACAAACCAGCTTTTTGTGTTCTGCTCTTCTTGTTAAACTTCTCTTTACTTTGTTTCTTTCTTCATCCATTTGTATTCTCTCTCTCAGGGCCACTTGGGTTCAGCTCATTCACTTTCTCAGCAGGCTTTTTAAAGCAATTATTAAAAACTCATCTATGCTTTCTGGTATTTCCCTTTGATGAGGTTCTGTTTTTATTCAGGACCAGGCTCGATGCAACATTAGTTACATGTCTGGAGTAATTTTTACCTTGCCTCCTTGTGTTATGCAAGGAAGGTGGGAAACCAGCCATGTGGCCCTAATCTGAAATGTACTTTTGATTAAGATTCTCAAGTGCATTTTGGGAAAGAGGTTTGTGCATTTTTAAAATGTGTGTATAATATCAAAGCAAGCCCAGAAATGTGAATATTTCCAACCATAAAGTATACCCAGTTCTGTATTTGATCCAAGAAATGGAAATCAGGTAAAGCCATTATTTAGCAAAATTTCTCACACACATCTGTTCCTGGAAACTTGGGGGGGGGGGTTGCATGTGCTTGCAAAGAATTCTTGCAAAATAATAAACTCACTTTAGCAAACTCAACAAACTTGCTTTGAAAACCTCTTAGCTTAGAAAAAACCCTTTTTTACCCTTGCTGTCTTGGAGGTTCTGGAAATCTTTTCCATGCTTTAGACTACAACTCCCAGAATCCCTTGCTAACATGCTGGGTTAGGAACTTTTCTGGAAAAACTGATCTTATTACATCTCAAGATGACGTGTCCTGCTGGAATAAAGGGATTTATAGTTTGGAGAAAGCATGGTTTCCTTTAACCCAATCAGGGATGATGGAAGTTGTTGTTCAACCACATCTTAGCTGCCACAATTTCCTTCCTCCTGGTCTATCTCCATGTGAAATAGGTTGCCATTTCTGTCTTAAGGGCATGGCTTAGTATGGTGGTCCCATTCCTGTTTTCTTTCAGTTTCATCTGGACTACTACTGTAAGTCCATATGGCTCACAACTATGTAGTGCATGAATATTTTAAATATTTATATACTATGCTAAAGAATTACACTCTGACAGTCATTGGTGGGGGGGTAGGCTGTGATTTCCTCACCTCCTTTCTATTTTTATGATGAAAAATTTTGCCACTTCTATTTTGGATTATCACTCAAAGGTGTTGGTACTCTTCCAGTAGTTCTCAAAGATCTATTGAGAACTTCATAAGACAAAATGTACAAGCAAAATTTAGTGAAAGAGCAACAATGATTAAAATCTAGGGCTCTCTATCTGTCTATCTATCTCCTGCCTTCATTCTCTTTAAGGCTGGGGTCATATTGTACAAGGTGTTGGTAATGGTAGTAACCTATTGCAGCCAAATAAGATGAGGCTTGCTACAGTTACCCAGAGGACCTTTTCATCGGCCGCTCCTAAACTATGGAATGACCTGCAGGAGGAGATCCATCACATTAAGACTCTTGACGCTTTTAAGAAGGCTGTCAAGACAGATCTCTTCCGGCAGGCCTTCCCTGACTGATCAATTGATCGTTACATGATACTGATGTAGGTTGCCCTTGTTCGTCCCATGACGCCTCATTTTAATTGTGTTTAATTTAGTTAATTTTACTCATTGAATGTATTTTATGATGCCGTGTTAGTTTTAAATTGGGGGTAAGGGGATCATGTTGTTTTATAGTTGTATTGTCGTATTTCATGATTGTTACCCACCTCGATCCTTCGGGGAGAGGTGGGTTATAAAAAAATTATTATTATTATTATTATTATTATTATTATTTTGGTGAATCCCAACTCAACCCTAAGTGAGAGGGGCTAGTGAACAGCCCCTTCTGCCCCATCTAAACTAAGACATACGCATATGTAACCTCAAGAACCTCCCGTCACCAACAGGATTTTAGCCACCACTTTATTCCCATAGCTATTGCAATACAGGAAAAAAAGGTTGGTCAGTGCTGTGGCCTCTTCCTTTGAAAAAGATGTGCTACATTCTCTACAGCTGGTTACTCACTCTCCTTGTCACGCAACAAGGGCTGCTGGATGAACAGAATGAACGCTTCAGATCTATTGAGACGAGAACATCAGTGATTGCAGAATTTGTTACGGATCTACACCCTCCCCTGTAATAGCCAATTCAGGTTGCTCCATGACCGACACTTTAGAAGCAAGACAAGGTCACCCATAAAGAAAAAATGGAGAATTTCTATGGCCCAGGGAAACTCTGAGACACAGAATTGTTTACTCTCCTAAATTCCTCTCTCTCCCTCCAAGGAGCTATTTTATTTTAAGATAATGGCCCCAATGCATGCATACCTTGGTATCCCTAGGATATTTTTGTACTCTCTCTGCTCAGAGCATCCATATTCTTTGTTTCTAGAATCAGGACAGGACAGGACAGTAGGCACTCATGGTGCCTGGTGGCCTCCAGACCCCAAGATTTGCCAATCGCCCTCTTGGGCGACCAATATCAGATGCTAGGCAAGACAATGCACCCCAAATTCCTCCTCTGCCCGCCTACATACCCAGCTACACTGGCTCCATTGAGCCGATCGCCATGAATATCTAATGAATCCCTAATGACAAGGTTGTTAAATCACAGTGTTAGCTCATCTTTCTTCCTTTTTCAAAGAGTTTTATTAGGTTGTTTACATTGCTAAAGGAGATTAATTCTTGATTCTGAGGCTTTGGAGGGCGGGAAGTTCCATCCGTCATGGAGGGAAGTAAAGTGGGGGTAGGCAGTGAATTAAAAGTGATTGTTTCTTTCATCTGGATTGCAAAAAGTCGGGGAGAGAACTCCCCAGGATACTGAATTTCAGTTCTTATATAGGTTTGGGCACAAAGGGGGCTTAAAGGCCAGAAACCCTTCTCCACCCTCCCCAACTTCCACAGCCATAGCCCACTACACTGACTGTCTGTCTGTCTATTAAGACTAATGCATAAGGGCATAAAATTAAATGTATAGCAACCTCCGCCAAAATCTAAAGCCATCCATCACTTTTTGAAGGGTCTGCATGGGATTAGCTCTGGGAACTTGTTCAGAATCTGGAAGCAAGGAAACCTCCCTTCTGCCTCTCCAGTTCTGCAGATCAAGGCTCCTGTACCAGAAGAGGTCTAATTTGGTCAAGCAACACTTATATAAAAGAGATTTCTCCCTGGTTACATTGCTACCTGTCTAGCATAACCCATACCATTAAATACCAATGTCAAAATCATTCATGCCATAGTATTTCCAGTTTCTACATGTGTGGATATGAAAGCTGGACCGTGAAGAAGGCTGATAGGAAGAAAATCAACTCATTTGAAATGTGCTGCTGGAAGAGAGTTCTATGAGATATAGATATAGATATAGATATAGATATAGATATAGATATAGATAGATTAGATATAGACATACATATATACAGACAAATAAGTGGGTCTTAGATGCTTTGCAAGGTTCCAGGCTACCTGTAGATGTTGGTGGTTCATCCTGGGAACCTTTTGCATGCAAAACATGTCCTCTAGCACTGAGCTATGCCCTTCCTCATAATACTTGACTGTATTAACTATAATGGTTGGCAGTTGCCTTTTTGACTTGGTGAAGCTATAAGTTTAAAATATATATCTATACCATCCCTCTCCCAGGATATGAGTACAATTTATAAAAGAGGGGAAAGTGCTTTCAAACATGGGCAGACAGCCACGATTTCCCAATGACAAATAGAATAATAAATACTTCACATGTATATAAAGATGTTAGAATATTTGAAGCATTGCACATGCATTTGCTCGCAACCCTTCATAAAACACCTTGTAAAGTCTTTATTTATTTATTTATGGTAAGGTGTTCCTGTCAACCGAGCTTGGGAAAAAGACTTTTTGGGCTACATTTCCCAGATGCCAATCCTAGGTAGGGGATTATGGGAGATGCAATCCCAAAAAGTAATGATTCCAAGCTCTGATTATCACCATATTAGCAGAAAGCCAGTCAGGAACTGTGGCCGAAAAAGCATGGTTTATCTGAGGAGTTTATAGCAAAGATGAGAGTCCTGATGTCCCTGATTCACAGAACCATCCATCCATCAATTTTCTGCATGCCCATGGGGGAAGACATTGGATTCCCTAAGAAAGAATATCTCTGAATTATCACATCCTTAATTTGTAAATTAAGCCATACTACATACATACCCTCCAGCATTTCATAGATTAAAACAAAGACATGTGTGGCCAAACAACATCAAAATATAGTCAAGATGGCAAATATTTTGATGCAAAAGAACACAGGGATAGGAAGATTCAATGTGGGATCTATTCTAGGTCCTATTCCAGGGAAATGTAGCCCAAAAAGAGCTCTCCAAGGTACCAGAGCTATTGGGATGGACAGTTCATCCTAGATAATGAAAAAAATCGAAATAGTCAGAGTTCCCATACCTTGGATCAAACATTGATAAGAACGGAGACTGCAGTCAAGAGATCAGAAGAAGACTAGGTATGGGAAGGGCAGCTATGAAAGAACTAGGCAAGATCCTCAAGGGCAAAGATATAAAGACTAAAGTGAGGATCATCCAAGCCATTGTATTCCCCATCACCATCTATAAATGTGAGAGCTGGACAGTGAAGAAATCCAACAAAAGGAGAATCAACTCATTTGAGATGTGGTGCTTGAAAAGAGTGTTGAGGATACTGTAGGTAACCAAGAAGACAAACAAATGGGTCCTGGAACAGATCAAGCCACAAGTCTCCCTGGAAGCCAGAATGACTAAATTGAGGCTGTTGTACTTTTGCCACATCATGAGAAGAAAGGACTCATTAGAAAAGACAATAATGCTTGGTAAGGTATAAGGCAGAAGGAAAAGAGGAAGACTGCATTACAGGCGGAACAATTCCATCAAGGAAGCCATGGCTATGAGCCTGCAAGACCTGAGCAGGGCAGTTGAAGATGGGATGACTTGGAGGTCTCTCATTCATTGAGTTGCCACAAGTTGAGGTTGACTTGATGACAATTAGTAACCAAGTCCAAAAAGATCCCCAAACTCTGACAACATCATAATTTCTTTTTTTTAATAAAGTCTATTGAACATATTAAAAAACATTATACATCACATCACATACAACACCTTTACCACATACATTGAACACCTAACATCGGTTATATATCATTTCAAATAAAAAAGTAAAGTTATCATGTTCATCCCTACATACTCTTAATCTAACTCTTCCTTTAACACCCTTTCTTCCATTTCCTTCCTATCCCTCAGTATCTCATCCATTCATCCATTTCCTCATCAAATTTTCCCTCCCTCTCTTCTCTCTCTCCTCTTCTCCTTCCCTTCCCTATGCTTTCACAAATTTCCTACTTCCACCTCTCTAACTCCTTTCCTCCTCTCCCTTAAGCAAACCCTCCTCTTCTCCATATTCCCACCTTCTTATCACCTACACAAACCTTCTACACCTACTCGTACCTTCTCAAACTTACTTTCATCTTTCATCTTTCATACCTCCTTCCTCCTGCCAATATGCTTCTATTTCTTGTCTTGTATTGACTTTCTTTTTCCACCAATATCAAGATCCTCAAACTCTGGCAACATCATCATTTCACATCTTAATCACTAAGGTCTTCCCAGTCCATGTGGTTCTCATGATGCTGTTAAGCAGCCCTGCAGATATGAATCAAGGGGAAAGGCTCTGAAGAAAGAACCTGCACCAGAAGTACGAGGCCCAGCATTTGCCAAGCCTCCTTCATCGGTCTCACCTCTCCTTGCCTGACATTCTGCTTTTTAATGTGTTTCTAACAGCTCTGATGGAGCATCCCTTTGGTGCCTTCTTAACCCTTGCTAATTTTCATCGGTGGTGTTTTTCCGTAATGAACAACTCGCAATCATATGGTCTTATGTTGTTCTGGAAGAAGGACCTAATTAAAAAGGGAAATGAGGATGACATTGTAAAATGTTCAATTAAGTTTATCTCATTACTGTGAATATTAGAGAGGAGCTGGACCTATTCATATTTTATAACAATTTTTTTCCTTATAATCGGGGCTCCCATATAAAGAGCAAGGTTTTAATTGCAACCTGGTCTTTGGGACAGTAGAGAGAAAAGGATGGAAGAGCCAGGTGGGAGGGAAGGGATTTTGTTAAACATACATCTTATTAATGTCCCTGGATCCTAGTTTGACTAATGGGAAATTCCAGTCCTGTTAGCACTGCATGGTTTCCTTTAAAAGCTTTAATGATTCAAAGAGAACAGCATTTAATATCTCCCTGTCTTTTCCAACTAACCCTCAGTTCTCTTTTATGTTAGGGAAAGGAGGGGCATTTAAACGGGGGGATTCTAGGAATCCCAGAAGCTTTGAACACCTTCCATTCCACTCTCCAATGCACAATGGCCAGATCCTACAATTATGCAAGTTCCCTTGGCTGTACAAATGTTCACTGGCCATATGCTCTTCAGACTTCTGTAAGTGACGTTCCCCTAGTGTAACCATTCCACAAGAGCCAAAATCCTGTTGTTACTCCTGACTAAAGTGGAGCCATTACATCAATTGTATTTACCTATATGTTGACTGAACATTCAGCATTGGGTCTACTCTAGTTGGGACTAGTTGGATTGAAAGGGTCTACTCTTGTTGGGATTGAGAAATGCAGTTGCTTGGGTGTCTGGCTCAGACCACTCTCTGCAGACAAAGTGAGAGGCTGCAGTCGTGATTTTGGAAGGAACATAGCTGTGGAACACTCTCCCCAAATACTGCTTGGGATGTGGGCATTGGCTGAACATGCCACCTATAAAATGAAGTTACAACCACCATCTGCCTTACTGAGGACAACTTCAGCCTTCCCTTTGACAGCTCAGCTTACAGAATGTGTGTCTATCAGATTTCTGGCTCCTGGATTGTTTAATGACTTGGCTACCATGAGCCCCTGGAAACCTGACTCTAATTTACAGTTTTCTTGACCCCAGATGGTCTATCTCACAAGAGCCAGAGACAAAGCCAACAGGCAGACAGAACCTAAAACCTCATGTTGCATTCAGGCTTTTTAAAATATCTCCCCCAAACCATCTTGTAGGTTTGGGCTTCTCTCCCAACTGCCCATCTCATTGGATAGTTGCCATCTCATCACCTGTGATGTAATCTTTCATTAAAATGTAACTGTACAGAAGTGGTAAGAAGGTATTCAAGGAAGTGAGAGGGAAGAAGGAGTAGGGGAAAGAAGGAATGGGTATAGAAGATAGAAAGAGAGTGGTAGGAGAGGAGGGAGGGAGGAGAAAGGAGAGGAGAAGGGAATGTAGGAAAGATATAGAGCAAAGGAGAAAAGATGTTATAAAGATTGCATAGATATTATAGGTGAAAAGATTAGAGATAAAGATTAGAGAGGTTAAGACAGGTAAATATAAGGTTAAGACTAAGACTCTGTATACTTAGCCCTCCCCATCCAGAAATTTTTATTGATGGATTCAACCATCGAAAGCTTGGAAACATTAAAAAATAAATATAAAAGCAAACCTTGATTTTGCCATTTTATATAAGGGACACTGTTTTACTATGCCATTGTATTTAATGGTACTTGAGCATTTTGGTATCCACAAGTGGTTCTAGGACAAAATCTCAGTGGATACCAAGAATCCATTGTAGTAAGTTGGAGGGATAGTAAATTAAGACATTATGGAGGGAATTTAGTTTAAATATACACTTACATTTCTAATAAGAAAGTGGGAGGTCATTGTTTTTCTTTTGTGTTACTTAATGTTCATTTTGTAATGTGAAATGTGTATATATTTTGTAATGTTTTTCATTGTGGGATTTTTTTTATATTCTGTGTATTATTAGTTATGTATTTACATATATATGTTGGTTATTTTCCTGTATATTTAAGAATTTTTTAAAATATATATTATGAAAGAAGGCACATATACACACGCAAATATGCAAACGCACAAATACAACATCCCAGAAATCAAAATGGGAAAAGTGAATGGAGCATTTCATAAAGGTACACATAGAAGTACTGAAAAATTAGAACGCGTTGCTTTGCTTCACTAATGAATTATTTCATATGTGCAGAGCCTGAGTTATGATTAATCAATTCAGGGAAAATATAGTTGCAGCTGTGGAAGAAATAGTCTTAGCCAATAAAGCCTATGGTTATTTTACCATGGCTTAAATCCAATTATTAGTCTCAACTAGAGTAGATCCATGCAATGTATATAGCTGTTGGCGTACCATTCAGCAATGATTCAACAGGTCTACTTGAGTAAGAACCAGCAATTCTTTGAGGTTTACCTTATTTGAATAGCCTATTACCTATGATGGATTTTGAATTAATATTCAATTTATTTAGAGCAATCCAATAAAGCCTCACAAGCTACTGGAAAAGAAATCATGCTTCACCTGTTTCAGACTGGTATTTAAATGCGTTGCATATTGAAGCAATATCTCAAATAAACTTTATTCTTCAAAGGAATGTTGAGGATGTATGGTTTGATGGATTTATTAGAAAATGGGCTTTGTTTGTGGCATTAGAGAATAGTAAATTCCAGGATGCAATACAACCACTTGCGATTTTTCTCTATTATGCATTATAGTGATTCAGGATTTGATTTATGGGTGCCAGTAAATAACTTACAAATTATAGTAGCTCAGTGCTTAGTGAGAGAGGGAAGTCTCAAACCAGGGACTCCTGTGAGTTCAAGCCTGAAGAGAGTCAGCTGACTTCTCTATTTGAGTAACACTGGCTATTTCTCTAAGGCTGTCATGATGACTCAAGCCCTATAAAGTCCTTGGAGCCAAACAGCCTTATCAGTCTGAGTAGCTGCCTTTGACATTTTCACAGCCATCTACTTCTTTGACATTCTCCAACCATGCCATATACAACTGGCTCCCTGGCGAGTGGTGGCTTCTTTAAAGGAAGAAAGGACCAAATCCATTTTGGGAGATCATGTTCAGTACCTTGGATAGCTCCTTTAGACCACCATAGGTTCATCTTCCCCCTAACGTTGGAGACTCCAAGCAACACTAGCTTCACCCAGACGCTCCCCAACTGTATCAAAATCCATGGGTAGGCCCACATGATCTTCTGTATCACTGATGTTGGATACTCCAGACACCACTGATTTCACCCACAAGCTCCCCAAGTATCAGAATGCATGAGTAGGCCCATGTGATCTTCTGGAAAAGATGGAGTCACAGTGGGAGAGACAGCTTCTCCCATACAAACCATGTTGCAGAGATTCCTAGTGATGTTTTGAGGAAGGTAAGCATACATACAACAGCCAGCATGGTGTAGTGGTTTGAGCATTGGACCATGATTCTGGAGACTAGGGATCAAATCCGCATTCAGCCACTGGAAATCCACTGGGGGACCTTGGGCGAGTCATATTCTCCTGGCCTCAGAAAACCCTACGATAGATTCGCCTTAGGGTTGTCATAAATTGGAAATGACTTGAAGGCACAAAATAGCAACAAGTATACATAAAGATGAGGCCAAGTCTCTATGGGAGAGACCAGGAGAAGAGTGGGCCTCTGTAGCCACTTAGAACTTACTTATTTACTTACTTACTTAATTACTTATTTAAAATATTTATATTACAACCTACATTGTGAAAACTCAACTCTGCATTGTGAGAACTCAACTCTTCTGCTCCCTCTCTTGATCTGTTTGGCTGCTTTGTCTTCTGTGGAGTTTGCTGTGACTTCTTCTTTCCTTGATGGTGGAGATCTTTTGTCATTCAAAAGTGTTGTTGCCCAGGGGTCATCTTATTTTTCTGTTTCAGCTGGAGTGGGGAGATGGCAGTGGCAGGATGCTGTGTCCCCTGGGATGAGACCATCTTCCCCATCTGCACCTCCATCCCAGGAGGTCCATGGGGGTGACACCATGACTAACCACACTGGGTGACACCAACCCTACTGAAGCCACTAAGAAATGGGATTCTGTTGGTCTGACAATGCTCCAGTTAGCAAATGAACACCTGCTCAGACTCTGTGAAAAGGTGGCTGGAAATAAAGCCCAATTGAAACCCCGAAGTGCCAACTGCCAGTCAGAAAACATGGCAGCCATCTCTCACCTTTCCTTGGCGAAAGCAATGAAGACAGAGGCTGTGATCTCACATTCTGGGAAAAGAGCACAAATTGCATGGTTGCGAGGTGGCAGGAGCAACAGTCAGTTGAGCAAAGGGCACAAAATGTTTGTGAAAACACATTTCTCCTCTTCTAGGTTGCTTTTTCTCTTCTCCTTCTCCTTCTCCCTCCCTGGTACCACTGTAAATTAGAGGTGGTGTGAAGAAAACAACATCTGTCTCTTTTCCTCAGAAATGCTGCTTATGGGAAAAGAAGGGGGAAATCATGTTGTTCTCATTCCTCTGGCCTAATTCTCTGAGGTTCTGTGACCCATCAGCCCAACTTCCACCCCACTTTTGGAGGTCACACAAGTTCTTCTTCACCTCACAATTGTTCAGGGCTTGGTTAGGGGAGTGGACCAAGAAGAAGAAGAGGGGAAGAGGAGGAGTGGAGGAAAGAAGTAGAAGGAGAAAGAGAAGGATGTATTTCTGACAGTTCTCTCCCAACTCCCCTCATTATCTATCTGTGGCACTAAAAGAGCCCCCAAAGCAATTGCGCTTTTTTTATTACTTGTAAAATGTGGGATATAAAATCTAAATACCATTAAAAATAGGAGCCTTTACTGACAGGATAAAAATTTATGAGGAGCCACCCTCATAAAACGTGATGCTAGGCCTCCCAGGGTCCTTGGCCTCCCTCAGAAATGAATTATTGATTTTCTCTCTACAACTCCCTCCCCAAACTCATCATTTTAGTCAAACTAATTGCAGAAGATGATTTTTCTGTCATACAGAAAAGGTCAGTTAGACCAGGTTATCACTGGGAGCCTGGGAGGAATGAACAAGGACAGGTATGCCCAAAACCTATTCTTAGTCTTGACTAGCATAGGGCCATCTAGATACATGTTGACTCACTAATCAACAATAGATTCAATGGATGTACTCCATTGGAAGCAACCAACAGTATCCCAGCTGTCATTTGTTTAGTCCCCAAAGACATTTAGGGTTCAATTTTTAGGCTACAAATGAATATGCACCCAAAAGTTTCTCCTCAGGGATTGTTGTAGAAACTTCTTTGGATATTCAAATATCTGTCAAGTTGCCATGAAACATGAAAATATATGATATCCTTTGATGTGAGATTCTGATACAATACTATTTGATCATTTACTGATAGCCACAGAAATACTTGTGTAATAATGTATATGTCATTGAGCAGAAAAGCAAGCTAAGTCTCAAAGAGCTTACAGTCTAAATGCTAACTATGAGTGAATGCAGTTACATATATTTAGCCCTACCTTTTTTAAAGCAGTGATGGCTGGTGGCCCTGATGTCAGTGGGCAAATCTGCACTGCATTTAGTCCAAACTAAAGGAACTTTCCATAGTGCTGAAACTACTATCCAATTTGCTTCAGCGCCTTGGATAGCTCAAACCTGGAATGGAATCACTGTCTCACTAACATGGAAGCCACTTGCTGTTGCAAGAGGTGAGGTCTACTTATAATATCTTCTACATATTGGTTGAATGACTGGTTGTATATTTATTTACAGTCAACCCTCCACATTTGCAGCCTTGACTTTTGCGGATTTGATTATTCACGGACTTGATTAATATGCTTTCTCTAGGCATCTTTAGGTCCTCCAGCTCTGCCAGATGTTGACTGTAGAGTCACACTGGAAAACCTAGAGATTCCTAGAGAAAATACTTCTCTGGGCATTTGTAAGTCCTCCAGCATGATTCTATGGTCAATTTCTGGCAGATGTGAACCATAGAATTGCACTGGAGGACCTAGAGATTCCTAGAGAGGTGTTCTCTTCGATTAAAAAATTAGTTGTTGTTTTTTTCATTTGTGGTTTTTCCACTTTCACAGGGATCCTGTGCCTCTAATCCCAGTGAATGTGGAGGGCCCATGGTATTTATTTAAATATTTTTGTTAAAACACAATTTATAATAGTATAAACAACATATATGGGGGAAATTGTACAATTGCTACAATTGTATGTTGGATTACAATGTTGTACATTCCAAACAGGACACCAGGCATTATTTTCTGCTCACAGGAAATGTGGGTTGTGCTCAAGCAAGGTGGCATTTTCCTCCAAAAGATGTCTTTTCAGCACAGCAAAATCCTCCAGAATATTTCAGGATGCTCAAATATGGAAGACTAATATCCAAAATATTCATTGTCTCCAACAACAGGGAGAAAATTTTAGTAGTTATTCATCCTTGTGTACAAAGATAATTAAGGATTTCCAGCCCCAGATTATACTTTGCCCATCTCTGGACTGGATGGACCATTGTTCTGATCCAGTAGGGTCCTTCTAATGGCTTTATAAACTTAACCCCCCAATATTCTTTGACCCTGTTGTCCAAGCCACCAAATAAGCTTCAAATTCTGCTTTAGGCAATCTATCCATCCTCAGTGCTATAAAATGAGATCACATGCTATCAACTGAGCAAAATAGACAAAGGGGCACTAAGTACCTTCCGAACATTATTTGTTGGAAAGAATTGTTCATTAGAAGCCAGTAAAGTGCAGTTCAGATTCCCTGCTGGGTAAAAATGTGAATATCTCCCCTTTAGAAATTGAAAAACAAGATGATAATTATCTAAATGTGGCCCATCCTGAGGTCTCCTAGCTGAACTTTTGCATTTAAGTGAGTGCTTATTTTATGTTACCTGGATGACTGAAATTTTAATGCATTGAAACGACTTATCGGAGAAGGTTAGCAATAAGAGCAAACTTAATCTCGGTATAATCAGAGACTGTAGTGGTGTCCCTAAACTGTTCCACTTTCCATCAAAAAGTGTTTTATAATACAAAAAATATAAAATACAGTTTTATGGGCCTTTTTCCCCCAATCTGACCTTTTTAAAATGCTTGAAATTCGATTTTGATCCCAAGACATTGGTTTTTAATCTTCTACTATCAATATTCAAAATTAAAAGAAAGTCGGACAGGTGTGCAGACAGATAAAATCACACTTCACAGTATTATCATACTCCATGGTATGAAAGCATTCACATGAAACCCTTAAGGAGAAAAACAAGTGCTTTTGACAAGTTCCTTTTGAAATTACAGTTTCCATGCTGGCTGGGGAATTGTTGGAGTTGTAGTCCCCACTGTAAATTTTCCAAGCTATGGGACAAAAATAGTGCATGGTTTTCAGAAGTATCAGTGCTGGTTAGGTCATCCAGGATACTGGATTATAGTGTTGTTCACTTTTATATAAACTTATTTTTGTCCTCAGTCAAGAGATGGAGCCAAGGATTTGGACTATCAGGGCGAACAGGGTTAACACGGTGGCTATCCAAATCAACTCCATGCGCTTTACAACTACATCACATCCATGCAAAAACCACTCAATGATAGATGAGCCTCATAGTGTTGGGTGTCTGTTGGGGAATGGGTGACAGATGGACCTGTCAGTGTGAAGGTGTCACCTGCTTCTTGTGAGGCAAAGATGTGGTTGCTGAGCTGTGAAAAGTAGCTTGTATCCCATGCACCCCCTCCAGACAGGCATCAAGAGATGAGATTCCACTTAAATCTTAGGAAGAAATTGTTTACTGCAAGAACTGTTTGAGAGTGGAATAGATTGCTTCAGAGGATGGGGGACTTCTCAGTCTCTTTGGAGATCTTTAAACAAAGGTTGGATGGACACCTATGAGGAGCATCTGAGGGAGCTGGGTATGTTTAGCCTGGAGAAGAGAAGATTAAGGGGTGACATGAGAGCCATGTTTAAATATTTGAAGGGATGCCATATTGAGGATGCCAGCGTAGTTATGCTGGCATGATCTTGGGATGATTTGGATCAGGGAACATTAGTTGCTGAACCTCCAAATTCTAAAACCTCAGCAGCTTTGTTATTTTTATCACAGCTGTCACCTCTTGGCCAACAGGTTTCACATGATGAAAAGTATTATTGACCCAAAGAAACAGGGAGATGTGCGTTGACACCTTCAGCCATGATCCTTCCTTCAAATTGACTTCAACTATTGTCCCTCTGCATCCTGAAAAGCAGACATCAAACCAAATGCAGCTGGCCCATAACAATGAAGAAGTTGTGGGGGGTGGGAGATGCTTTGATCCCTGGAAGTAGAGCCATTCCATGCAATTATGTCACCTTTCATGTTTGGTCATGTTCTCATCATGGCGACTCTTTTGGTGCATCTTCAGAGAACTGGGAGGATTTGAACAAATGCCCCCATGTCCCCAACCTTCATCTTCTCCCCATCAAATCCCAAAGCTTATCGTTCCCTGATTGCACGGTGCGCTAACGAGTTTTTTTGCCAAAGGAAGTTAATTAAGGTGTTGCTATTTGTACGCCACACGACAAAGAGCCTAAGAAATGGCAATTATATTAAGTGCATCTGCAGGCCATTTGGAAACATGTAAATAATGCAGGAGGTCTTTTGATAAAACACCAGCATCCACAACAATAATAATACTAATGGCGTGTTAAGTAAGATATAGGCAGACAATTTGAAATGGAAATACAGAAAGCAATTACGTATCTACGGACTTCATTGCCTTCTGTAATCAGCACAATTATGGGTGTGCATGTTTTTTCCCCCTTGCAATCTGTTGCGGTGCATTTGAAATACAAGCACGGATTCTTCCAAGGCTCATGGTAATGATATTGAAAGAATACTGAAAGAAACATATGAAGCCATCATATACTATATCATAGGGTTGGGTAAAATGCAGGCCACAGGCTGAATGCAGCCCCCAGGACTGTTTTCATGGGCCTCAGGGGTCAAATAATTGCTTCTAAATGCTCCTAAATGCCCTCTAGGGATGTAGAAGGCATTTTCATCATGTTTGGAAGACCGTTGTGTCCCCTGGGGTCAAAATTATTTTTACATAATTTAACAAAAACGTTTCCCCAAAATGTCTTCTTGGGATATAGGGCACATTTCAATCACATTTTCAACCCCACCTTCCCTGCAACCAATGGAGGCTCAGGGAAGACCTTGCAGAAAAGAATTAGTGTGGTGTAGTGGTTTCAGCATTAGACTCTGACTCTGGAGACCAAGGTTCAAATCCTAATTCAGCCATGGAAACTGACTAGGTGTCCTTGGGCAAGTCACTCTTTCTCAGCCTCAGAGGATGGCAATGGAAAATCCACTCTGAAGAAACATGCTAATTAAACCTCATGATTAAATGCCTTAGGGTCACCATAAGTTGATAATTATTATTATTTCCAACAATGGGTGCAATGGAGGGTGAATCCTCCAAGGTCTCCTATAGAGCTAATAAGGCCCCCTAGCTTTCCCCAGCTGTCTCCCTTGTTATATTGGATGGTAGGGCTATTGTCCTGCCTACGACCAATTTATTGTTAAGAGTACTTGCGTACTATCACAGCAATAATGCAAGGCATCGGGGAAGGGTGTTTCCCAGCAATACTATCTGTGTCCCTTGTAAGTACCGAACCTAGAACCTTCTTTCCCAAAACATCTGCTCCACCATCCAGCTAAAGGTCTCATCCTGACATCAGCTTCACCTCACAGAGGAGCATCCTCTCTTCTTGCCTAGTCAAGCTCCATGATCCTAAGTCAAAACTACATTCTGCATATACAGCTCTGTCTCCTCCTCTCCACTCAAGGCAACTGCCAGATCCCAGGAGTCAGTTTCAGCTCTTTAATGGCTGGCAATGGGAAGAATAGAAGCAACAAAGCAGCACCCATCTGGACTATAATTTTGCAGCCAGAAGAGAAAATAGTGGCTGCCCACAGTGGCTGCAGAATTAATCCAGTTGTTCTTGCTCTTGCATGTCTTCAAGTCCTTTCCAACTTAGGGCGACCCCAAAATGAACCTATTAAAGAATTTTCTCTGCAATATGTGTTCAGAGTCCATTACTAAGGGTATAAAAAGTATGCCCCCAACCTCCTTCACTCTCAATAAAAGTCTGACAAGTAGCGGAGGATTTAGCCCACAGTGATGGAACCACTCAAATAAATGCTAAAAGAATCTTCCGGATAATTTCCATCTAACTCTTTAATAGGAAAAATTTAGCAGGAGGACTAGCCATCCACTTGAAATAAATAGATTGGACTTCAAGGATCAGATTCAGTGGCAAGTGTTGGCTCTCCTGCAAGTGGGTTGGCAAATACAATCTGGATTTTACTCTGAAATTTAAAGGAATTATCTGATGCACTGAACCTATTTGGGAGATTCAGTTCAGCACCTCAACAAATACAAATGAATATTCTTTCCCTTCCTATTTGGACTTTAGAGGTGTTCTCCAAGGTGCTAGGCCTATTTGGGTTATAATTTTCAGCACCTTGGATAGCTCCCTTGACCTCTAGCCTGTTAGAGAACAATATCATGGATGACACAGTTATTATGAGATTCTCCATGCTCATGAACACTGATTTTAAGTACTCGAAATAGTTAGCCAAGGAAGACCGGGGTTTTAAACACCTCCTAGAAAGAATTTCACACCAGGAAAGAATGTCACTGCTATAAATTGCCAAATGCACATGAGCTGGTGAGTGAGGTGTGTACGATATCTAGTATCTACCGTCCATCAAAATCTACCCACTTCCATTTAAGTGATTTTTATCTGCCCATCAGTACACTCTAAAAGAGCATCTTTAGCTATTAGCCTAGAGAACGGACAAAAAGAAATCTCTTTCCCTCATTTGACAGGTATAAAAACTATCTCCCTGTGTTTTGCTTGGTATGGTCTTTAAGTGTTAAGCTTTCCTTCCAAAAAATAAAAGCCTTTGGCACGGAAGGACACAGAGGCCCTGAAACCAGAGCAGAACAGCTCGATGCTTCAAATGGAGATGCATCTACAGTGCAAACAGCCTGAAGCAGAAGGCCTGGCAAAGCAAGCGCTGTATGACAAGCACCCATGAAATCCACTCGGGAGATTTCCAAGCCCCATCTCTAGCTCTGCATTTTCCAAGCCGACATGGAGATCAGGGTTTTCAATGAATGTTTGATGGCTTGTGAGAGAAATAAATACCTTTCATCCACAAGAAGCCACAAAAGCAAATTACACACTGAAAATCACATTAACAAAGGAAGTGGAATAAATCTAGCCTTGGCCTCTCTGATGGATACTGAGACTTCCCAGATTCTCAGCATCTTGAAAATGGCCCCATTAGTTCCCACCTTCCTCTCTCCATCCATCCCTTCTCCAATCCCCATAAGATAAACTACCACCCACCACCACCCTCCAGGAACTATGGGTGGCCCCATCTTCCAACTTCTCTGCCCACACAAATTCAATGCTGCCCTTTGAAGGTATTCCTCTGATTCCTTTTCCTGAAATCTCCAGAAGCCGGACAGATGGATTAGGGGATGCTTGTGTGCCAAGACCTATGGCCCTCCAAATCGTATAATCATAGACCCATGTGGTTGGAAGGAACACCAAGGGACAGCTAACAATCCTCTGCCAGTGTTGAACAGCTCTTATCATTTAATTGGAATCACCTTTCTTGTCATTTAAATCTGCTGGCTTGGAACAAGCTGAATACAAGCTCACTCCATCTTCTACATAACAGCCCAACAGATATTTGAAGATGGCTCTCTTATCACCTGTCAGTCTTCTCTTTTTCAAGCTAAATGGGCCAAACTCCTTCAACTGTTCCTCATAGTACTTGATCTCTTGGCCTTTTTGTCACGTTGGTTGTCTTCCTCTGGACACATTACAGCTTACCAAGGTTCTTTGTTAACTATAACATCCACATCTCAACACACAACTCTGGGTGATGTCTGACCAAGGCAGAAGATATTGTTTGATTATAATAGTCATGAAAGAGAAAGGGGGAACAACATGGTCAATGCTCAGTTATAGTCAAGCATCTCAAGCGCTGCAAGTCCTCCACCCCTATGTGGAGCTTTTAGAAACAATGGCCAAACTCCTGGGACAGTCCTTGCCTTTGCCAATGTAAGTAGTTGTGGAGGGGAGGTGTTCTGCAAGGAGATATTGCACACCTTCTTACACAATGTGTTTGTACTGATTGTGGAAGGATAGCTGGACAGCTCTTGAGTGAAGCTGGGGTATGGGGGGTTGCTGGACACTATCCAGACAGCAGGGATTAAGCTGGTCCTTTATCAGCTTAAAGGTGCCATTGGGCCTTCTGAAATGGCGCTCTTCATCGCGCACGCATGCGCATGACGTGGGGCGCCATTTTGAAAGGCCCAACCGGGCCGACGCTGTGCAAACTGCAGTGAGGATATGAGACAGTCCCTCCCTTTGCCCAACTCCATTTAATGGCTATAGAAGCACCCTTCCAGTCTTGGAAGCTGCTGAGGAAGAGTCTTGAGGCAGAGCACAAAGGGCAAGTAACCAGTGGCGTCACTCAGAGTGCAGGGAGTGCGGACCTCACCGGGTGACACCCAGAAGAAGGGTGACACCCGATTGGGCCTTCCCCCCACTTCAGGGCAGGAGTGGTGAATTCATGCCCTTCCCAGCTGCTCCCAGGGGAGAAAACCCAGAGATGGGGGGCAGGAGGGGCAAACATGCACCCTTCCCACATTGGGTGACACCATAGTTAGTGACACCACTGCCAATGACCAGCCCCTTGTACGCCATCCAAAGCAAGGCAAACACACTGAACACTTGTGTAGGTCACTAACCAGTTTCAATCTTTACATTGTTTCTGTATCCAATATTAATGAAGCAGCCTGGAACCAGAGAGGAGGCAGATTTGTCTGGGCAAAACAGTAACCACATCCAACAGAGGCGAGTCGTAAGTGCCCTCGCAGCATCATCTGTTGCTTTAATTCGGCTCCTGCACTGTCAGATGCCCTTCATTAATGGCCTCTGGTGGCCCTGCCCCAGGCTCTGGGAGAATGGGAAGTGGTGGCATATTTCTCTTTTAAGCTCAGGCATAATTTTATTTCAGAGCTGACAGCTCCATTCTGAGAGTCTGCAGTCTTAATTTGGGCCTTTAATTAGAATGCAATTGGACTGGCTGGCAGCAGTAGGAGAAACCCTCTTGTGTCATCTCTTCTCCCTGGGGCAGAGTAGGAGAGACAACGGCAGCAAATTAGGGGGAGTGAAGTCATTAGTAAAAGTGTAGAAATGATGGTGGCACAGAAAGGTTTGGATCTAAGTAGATACTCCATAGACAAACTGAACAGTCCCATGCAATCTTGTTCCCAGCTTCAGGAGATGATGGCCTAGATCTGGTTCCCCAGTTGTGAAGCATAACTTTATATATCAGTGTAGCTATGCTAGGAGAGCCAGCATGGTGTAGTGGTTTGAGCATTGACTCTATGACTCTGGAGAGCAGGGTTCAAATTCTGCTGGGGACCTTGGATAACTCACAGCCTATCAGCCTCAGAGGATGGCAACGGCAAACCTCCTCTGAAGAAACTTGCCAAGAAAATCCTGTGATAGGGTCTCCATAAGTTAAAAATGACTTGGAGGCACACAACATCAAAGTTATGCTGGAGTAACTGGACTGAACCATTGTGTAGCTGACTGCACAACATACAACAGTGTGGTTGTGCACTCTCCCATTGAACAACCATGAATCCAGTGCCCTACTGACTACTAAGGACCACACTGATGGAACCTCTTGGGATGCAACTACACTGTAGAAATAATGCAGTTTGACATCATTTTAACTGTCATGGCTCCATCCTATGGAATCCTGGGATTTCTTTAGCCTTCTCTGCCAAATAGGTTTGGTGCTTCATAAATCTACAAATCCCAGGATTCTATAGGATAGAGCCATGGCGATTAAAGTGATCTCAACTTGCATTATTTCCACAGTTTAGATGCAACCCTAGACAGCACAATTGTTTGTGCAATGGTTTACCCCAGCATAGCAAAACTTGTGCAATCCAGAACCTGAAGTCACCCCTGTACACCCTCTGAAAAAGTGAAACTACATGTGTGACGCCAGTACAAAAGCAACAATCACAACCAATTTGCTCTTCATCTTCCAGGATCCAAAGGTTAATGCCAGGAGGACAAGGACACTGGCACACTCCAAAAAATTAAGGGGACTACATCTAAGACTACTTGTTCCTGAAAGAAAGAGGTTCATCGACTCAAACTCAACTCTCCATCTTCTTGTCTGCAGAATCTAAATGCCCCCCTCTGGAATTTTCTCACCAAAATCCTTCCATCACATATGATTTGACACCCTTGGTGGAATCGCCCAAGGAGCTCAGCAAAGACAGCCACGCACAGCTGGAATGGCGCTTCCACAGACTAACAAACAGCCAAAACCTGTTATTTTCCCTTCCAGCACTCTTACCCACCATGTCCATGCCTCAGGAGACCTGGCTCACTGACAGCTCCTTCCAAAGTCATCAGCTGTCACCAATAACAAGCTCTAAACTGCAATGGCTTTGTGGAAGGAGTGGAGCTCTGTGGTAGGCTTTGCATGCAAAAGATCCCAGGTGCAATCCCTGGCCTCTTCAGGTTGGACAAGGAATGGTCATTTGCTGAAGCCCTAAAACAGAGGTAGGAAAAGTCCAACCCTTGGGCTACATTCAGCACCCCCAAAGGCTATTCTTGTGGTCCTCAACCCCTCCAGAGTCTCCAAGCTTCTTTGTTTCTAGCAAAAAGACAAACTTCCAATGGCTCTCCTAGAAGCCTCCAGGAGCACCAATTCTCCTTTGAAATAGGTCAAACGTTTGCTTTGCATCATGCAACATTAAAAAAAAAAAATCAGTTTTTCAAAACCAGAAGGATACTGACAAAAAGTTTTTCATTTGGCCCTAGACCCACCTCCATTGCCATCCATGCCCTAGATTGCCTCTGATTCCCAGTCAGTATGGATAACACTGGGCTTTATAAAACATAAGATGATTCCTGCTGGATCTGACTCAAAAAGCCCTCCAGTGTGATGTAGTGGTTTGAGCATTAGACTACAACTCTGGAGACCAGGGTTTGAATCCCCATTTAGCCATGAAACCCACTAGGTAACCTTGGGCAAGTCATGCTTTCTCAGTCTCAGAGGATGGCAATGGAAAAACCCCTCTGAAGAAATTTGCCAAGAAAACCCCATGATAGGGTCACCTTAGGGTTGCCATAAGTCAGAAACAACTTGAAGGCAAGCAACAACAACAATGCAACACTGACCAAGTTACATAGCAGAAGGTTGCAAGCAGGACACAAGCAAGAGAGAATCCTTTTACTTGTGTATCCCAATAATGGGTGCAGAGAAGTCGGTGGTCTCTGATTCTGGAGGAAGCATATAGGTATTGTGTCTGAGAATCTGCATTGTAAAGCAATGAAGCCTAAGGGGAAGAGAGCCGTTCCTACTTTTCATTTCCTTCCTGTATGTCTTCCTACACTGCAATTTTGCAATTGCAGCAGCAAACACACACACCCTGGACTTAGGCAGCTGTTGGGCCCAAGTTTGAATGAAGTGCAAGGATCTTGTGAATAGTCCCTTGTGCCCCAACAAAAAGAAAACATACATGTACAAAGGGGTGTTGGAAAGTTCTCATCACAACCAAGAAGGGAATGACCTAAAGATATGCCACAGAACATCTTTGTTTGGTGCAGCTGCCTGGATTTTAGGATGGGTTTCAGGGGCTAACTCTGGTCCAAAACACACTGCAGAAATAATCCAATTTGAGACCACTTTAAGTGCCCTGGCTCAATGCTAGGAATTGTAGTTTATTGTGGCACCAGAGCTCTCCAACAGAGAAAGCTAAATGTCTCGCAAAACTACAGTTCCCAGAATTCCCTAGCATTGAGCCAGGGCAGGTAACGTGGTCTCAAATTGGATTATTTCTGCAGTTTCTTTTGGACCTCAGAAGATGGTTCATAGTAACAACATCACAGTTACTTCTTTGTTTTGGGATATCAGCTCATATGCATAGGGGAAGGTCACAGAGGTCCCAAGCTCCAAACAGTCTTCAAAAACTGCATGTTCCTGGAGGACTTTCTTATAGCAAGGAGGAAAAAATGGTAATATTATTTCTTCTCGCCTACAGTAATGAAATTTATGAAGCTTTGCATCCCTACCTCTCACCTGAACCAACCATCTCTCTCCTTGCAAGGCAGCCTCCTTTGTTCCTGGAGCAGCAAATAGGGTCCACCTTTGCCTTCTGCCATGCCCAGACATAAGAATGAAAATGGATATCACAGAAAGGTCCTAGCAACTGAAAACTGAGCTGGGTGCATTTAAGCAAAGATATATTGTGTCATCCATTTTAAATCGGTGCATCAACTGTGTCTTACTGGGGTCGGGAGGGCGAGCATTAAGGAATTCCATCACACTTTTCGGTGCTCAAATTGTTTGTGGTTATGGTCATGGATCTTCAAAACAAGCCAGTCAGGTAGTTGTTGAAAGTGACGTTGCTAACATTATCTATGCAGTTGACATCCATAAAAGCTGGAACACTGAGATTGCCCAGAATTGTTTTATCAGCATCTCTCTCTGTAAGGGGCCAAACAACAAAGGTTTCTGGGTGACAGATAGGAATGGAGACAGGGACAGGAAGAGTGTGAGCAACCCAAAACTGCATTAGTGTTGGAAATAGCCATTTCCATTCCTAAGGTGGGTTGAAAAATTATTCTTTGCCCCTTTCATAGGCATCAGGGCAAATGAAGAAAGAGGCTGAACCCTGTTGCTGAAATGCCATGTTCCCACCACACAAACAAATGGATCCTGCTTAAAGTTATTGCATGAAAAAATATCATCTCTGCTGTGCCATGCTACACACCTCTGATTTTCTTCATTTAAGCAGCTGCCACACTGCAGAATGAATGCAGTTTGGCACCGCTTTAACTGTCAGGGCTTTATTCAACAGAATCCTAGGATTTATAGTTTGTCATGCCACTTTTTCTGATAGAGAAGACTCAATGTCTCCCAAAACTACAAATCCCAGGATTCCGTATCATTAATACACAGAGGACACAATTCTATTAGCAGAAAGAAACAAAGCCTGCAGCAATTACTGTAGAAGGTCAAGGGGGGGGAACCTTGATTTTGCCATTTTGTATAAGGGACACCATTTTATTCTGCCATTGTATTTAATGGACTTGAGCATCCATGGATTTTGGTACCCATGGGGGGGGGGGTCCTGGAACCAAACCTCAGTAGATACCAAGGGCCCACTGTAATGACCATGGAAGATGTACAAGAATTCATCCTAGACAAGGAGAAAATTGAAATAGTCAAAACAGTTCCTATACCTTGGAATATTGACCAGAATGGAGACTGCAGTCAAGAAATCAGAAGGCGGCCAGCTTTAGGAAGGGCAGTGTTGAAAGAACTGGAGAAGATCATAAAATATAAAGACATACCTCTGAACACTAACGTGAGGATCATTCAAGACATCACATTCCCCACCACCATGTACAGATGAGGGAGCTGGACAGTGAAGAAAGCTGATAGGGGAAAACATCAATTCATTTGAGATGCAGTGCTGGAGAAGAGCACTGAGGATACCATGGATGGCCAAGAAGACAAGCAAATGGGTTCTAGAACAGATCAAGCCCAAACTCTTTCTGGAAGCCAAACTGAGACTGTTGTACTTTGGCCACATACATGACGGGAAATGACTCATTAGAAAAGACAATGATGCTAAGAAAAGTGGAAGGTAGTACAAAGAGAGGAAGACCAAATGCCAGATGGTTAGACATGATCAGGGGGGACATGGGTCTGAGCTTGCAGGACCTGAGCAGAGAGGATGAGGACAGGGGGTCTTGGAGATGTCTCATCCACAGGGTCACCATGAGTCAAGGTTGACTTGGGGGCAGCTAACAACAACCAAGTACACCCTCCTCCCCCCCCTCAAAAAGATTATAATTTTATATGCATGAATACGAGACACGTTTCATGCAAGCAATGCTGAACAAACCTCTCTTAAAGTCCTCTCTTGAGTTTTTAAATGTGGGGTGGATTAGGAAAGAGTGGCTGCATTTGCAGCTTCATCTCATCCCTACATGGATTCCTCTCTCCTGTCCTTTCAGTGTGCAACATGTCTTCCTGATGCTGCATCGCTAAGCTACAAGGAGCTTAATATGAAAGCGGATGAGCCAGCAGAGAGAAAGAGAGGGCTGAGATGACCAAGCACCAAAGTTGCGCTAGGGTGCCAATCCCGGAGCTGCTTTGGATATGTTTACTTTCTCAAAGCCCATCCATAATTCAACGGCTTCATTAATTCTCTTGCCAAGACTCAGCGCTTCTGACTTTCAAGAAAAGGAGATCTTGGCCCACTAATCGGCTCCTCTTTTTCTCCCTTCCACTGCCTTTGAGGAGAGGATTAAACAAGGCCTCTGTCACCACCCGGGGGCCGCAGGCAGGATACGCAAGGTACAAATCAAACAGACATATGTAGACAATCTCGAGGTAGTATGCAGCAGCTGGTAAGGGATGGAATCGGTGGGACCGGATGCCAAGAGGGGGATTTGCTGGCATGAAATAGGGTAAATTAGAAGCAGAAAGGTATCAAAGGTGCTCAGCTGCAACTCGGATAACTGGATTTGCAAAATGACAGATCCTCCAACCACGATGGCAGTTATCAAGGGGGCAGTGAATCTATCCTGCATTTCAGTACAAAAAGTAAAGGATCTGTCCAAAGTCCTGAACCTCATGCGCCAATACGTTTGGCAAAATGGCAAATCTAAGGACCACCATGGCAGCTCTTCTCAACAGGGTTATGGATTCACACTGGGTTTCAGTGCAAAGATTAAGGGAACTATTCAAAGTGCTAGACCTCATGCCCCAAAGATGTTGGACAAAATGGCAAACCCAAGGGCCACCATGGCAGCCACTGTCAACAGGGCCATGGATCCATTCTGCATTTCAGTGCAAAGATTAAAGGAACTATTCAAGAAACTAGACCTCATGCTCCAAAGATGTTGGACAAAATGGCAGATCCAGGGACCACAACATAGGACAGTGCTCTCTGGTCAATAGGATAGTAAATCCACTCTAAGATTTAGCCCAATGTTAAAGGACGTATCCAACATGCTGAACTCTGTACCACTAATATATTGGACACCTTGGATAGCTCCTGGATTGAAACCAGAAAATGGAATGACATCCGTTATGTTTCTGTGCATGTTCAGGGCTGAGGTCTAATCTGCACTGCAGAAATAATTTAGTTTGACACCATTTTAACTGCCATGGCTCAATGCTATGGAATCCTGGGATTTGTAGTTTGTGGTGGTACCAGAGTTCTCTCTGGCAAAGAAGGCTAAATGGCTCGCCAAATTACACATCCCAGAATTCCACAGCCTTGAAACATGGCAGTTAAAACAGTGTCAAAACTGGATTATCTCTGGACTGCAGATACAGCCAAAATGTAGCCAAGGAGAAAGCTCTGAAGATTCATGGAGCAATAGGGAAATGTTGGACTGTTTGTAACCCACCAGTAGTTCCATTCCCTGAATAAACAGGCCCAAGCACAACCCCCTCTTCAAACTCAATATTTTTAAAAAAAATCCCAATCAAATCAAGCAGTCAACCCAGCAGGCGGATGGTGTCGATTTAAATTTTTCATTAAAATTGTTTTCTGGCTCTCCGGGGCTCGAAAAACGGGAGTCAGTCCCACCCGCCTGCCCATCCCTTGCCTCTCTTCCTCCTGTCTTTAATCGTGGCCCTGTTCCTCAGGAATTAATGGTTCTGCTTATTGGACTCCCAAAGAGATATGTTTAAAATATCACCTTGCAAGACACCTCCGGAGTGGAGAATGAGCCAGCTATAATGGCTCCGGTCTCGGGGGGAAACAAGACAGCGAAGGGAGGACTTGCTGTGCTCAGAAGGCAACAAAACCCTAATTTCCTATAAATTACTTTGGGCTTATTTGATAAAATTGCTTTTGAACAACCCTCCCTTTCTCCCAGGGGCTCCCACTTAAGGGGGCAGATAATCTGGACGGAGGAGCCATGTGGAAATTAGTGCCTCCGCCTTCCCTGAGGAGGGAGGGCGAGGATCAAGGATTTTTCTGCATTGCATGAGAAATTGTAGGAACAAGCATAGCATGGTAACAATGATGGAGAGGGACAACATACAGACAGGCACAAGCACCGAAATCCTATCTGCCCTGACTAGAGCAGACCCATTTGATCAATGAGACTTAGATACATGTTGACTTATCCTTCAACAATTGATTAAGTCTACTCAATAAGTCAATGCTCAATAAGTCAATGCTCAATAGGTCAATACTCAATGAAGTCAGTACTCAATGAAGTCTCCACAAGAGCCAGCATGATGTAGTGGTTTGAGCATTGGAATATGACTCCGGAGACCAAGGTTCAAATCCTGACTCAACCTGTAAACCTCACTGTGTGACCTTGGCAAGTCACACTCTCTCAGCCTCAGAGGATGGCAATGGCAAATCCCCCTATGAAGAAACTTGCCAAGAAAACTCCATGTTAGGGTCGCCATAAGATGGAAATGGCTTGAAGGCACACAACAACAGCAAAGATGCACCTCTAGCCTAGTTTTGGACTGCTGCTCCCAGAATTCAAGACAGTTGGCCAAGCTGGCTGGGGCTTCTGGGAGTTGAAGTTGAAAACACCTGGAGGAGTTTGGGAGTTCCCAAAGTTTGGGAACCACTGGTCTAGTCTAATCTGCACTGCAGAATTGATGCAGTTTGGCATGCTTTAACAGCCATGGCTCAATGAGAGGGAAACCTGGGGTTTGTAGTTTGCTACGGCACCAGAACTCTCTGAAAGAGAAGGCTAAATATCTCACTAAACTAAGATCCCAAAATTCCATAGCATGGAGCCATGGCAATTAAAGCAGTGTCAAACTGCTTTGATTCTGCAGTGCAGACTAGACTAAGGACTGTCGCATCTTGTCATAGTTTTCTTAGGCAAGCAATCCTCAGAGATGTTTTTGCCAGGTCCTTCCTCTGAAATATGACCTCCAGCATGTGGCATTCATTGGTGGTCTCCCCTTCAAGGACTAACTAGGGCTTACTCGGCTTAGCTTCCAAGATCAGACAGGATATTTATGTTCATAAGTACCTTGAAGTTGCCTGTCGATTTATAGCAACCCCATGAATTTCATAGGGTTTTCCGAGGCAAGGAATATTTAGAGGCGATTTTGCCAGTTTTTTCTTTGGAAATCTAGCCTATAGAACCTGGCATTCATTGGCGGTCTCCCATTCAAGTACTAACCAGTGCTGGCCCAGCTTCAGTTGCAAAATCTGACAGGATCCACTGCCTTTAGGATTTTTAAGCCCTCTGCATTACAAATTGTCGACTTCAGGTTTGCTGCTGATGTAGTGGTTTGAGCATTGGAATATGACTCTGGAGACATAAGATCCTTAAGATTCAAATCCCGGCTCAGTCATAGAAGCCCACTGAATGGCCTTGGGCAAGTCACACTCTCTCAGCCTCAGGGGAAAGCAAGGGTAAACCCACTCTGAACGAATCTTGCCAAAAAAATCAGTCAGAAACAACTTGAAGGGACACGACAACAAATACTTTGAATAGGAAACTGCAAGCAGTCCCAGATCTTTGACAAGTATTCTGGTATGACATATGTGTTTATAGTACCGAGTTTTTCCATTCACACATTCTTCTTTTGAGACGTAAAAGGTTTCCTTAGGTGTTTTCAAAAGCATCTGTCTCAGTGGGAGAAACAAGTGACACATTTCCAGATCCTTGAAAGACAATCTGTTGATGAGTTGAAAAACACAACTGTGTTTCAGTCTATGGATGCTCCCATGGCCTTCTTCGGGGCGACTAAGAATCAAAACTTCAGAAATCTCTGAATTCCAGAACTCCAGAAACATTTACTAGGTGAATCCCCACATTAAATGATTTAGTAATTCCTGCTTCAGAAATTTCTACAGTTTTCCTTCTTATTTCTCTTGTAGATTTTGCTGGATGGATCCCAGTTTTTGATTTGTATGCTTTTCCATCTCAATCCGCATTGACATTTTCATTTGATTTAAAGGAACTCTCCAGGGTGCTGAACCCTGTCCCCAAAACCAGTTTCAGTACCTTGGATAAGCTCCTTTATGGTTAAAAAATAAAACCTGATGTAGATTCATCATGGAAGCCACTATCTATCATTGTTTTTGAGAACACTGAAGGGTACCTCTGGTTTTGAAAAACTGGGTGAAGGGATCTGTTAAATAGTGCAAGGGGTCTGCAATTCAGTTTCAAAGTAAATTGTCAGTCCTGGGATTTGTAGCTTTGTGAGGCACCAGTATTCTTTGGCAGTGAGGCTAAAGACCTTGTGAAGCTACAAATCCCAGGATTCCATAGGATGGAGCTATGACAGTTAAAGTGGAGGCAAACTGCATTATGTCTACAATATAGGTGCACCTTCTCAGCCTCTGGTCCTCCAGGTGTTTTGAACTTCAATTCACAGAAGCCCCATCCAGCTTGGTAGGAGATTCTGGGAACTGAAGTCCAAAACATCTGGAGGACCATAGCTTGAGAACAACTGGTCTAAAGTAACCACTCCAGCCTGAAGAGATGGCAATGGATTAGGAACAAATAGTATGGTATGTACATAATTTTCAAGGAAATGTTCTCACCCTGAGCTTCCTCCTTCTTGCCTTGAGGACCAGAGAAGAAGTTACAGGCCCTGAGTTTGAGCAACCCTGAGCAAAAAATCATTAAGGCTGCCATTTTGAAATGACACACACATTTGAACCAGCCCAATCTCTTTTTTGCAGAACAAGCCCAAAGGAAAGTCAAAACGGCACCATCAAGGCTTTCCAAATAAATTAAATAGCTGAGAATTTGCTTGAGCTCAAATGTGCCACCTGGGGCAGCTTCCTCCCTCTGCCTCCTGGTAGGGCTGGCCCTGACTTAGTTTGCATGCAATTTCGGGAATGTAAAACCCAGCTGAAGAAGCGTCATTGGTGGAAGCAACCTAGTCCTGTTGGCATAGAAACTATGCTTGCCTCTGTGACTTCTTCCATTTCCAGGATCATTGGAGCAAAGGATTCAGGATCTGCACTGCTCAGTAGAGAAATGCAAAGATGCCAGCAAAGGCCCGTCCCCAAGAGCCCCAGCTGTGAATTGATCCCTGTGCCTTTGGGGACCGAGAGCGTCTTCTTAAGACAGACAAGCAAATTAAGGCTTTGTAGGAAATGAAATCTGGACCCTCTCTGCAACCCCTAGGTCACCGTATTCAGTGACTATTGGAAGGGCGACATCTAAGATGCAATTCTGCAGCATAGAAAACCTGCAGAATAAACGTCAGAAAGAAACTCTTCTAGACCATGGCCACACAGCCCGAAAAACCCACAAAAAACTATGGATGCCGGCCATGAAAGCCTACAACTTCACACTGCAGAATATTGTATTGGGAAGAGATTTGACCTCCCTGAGATTAGAATCCCAGGACCTTTTTGGACTGCACCTCCCAAAATCCTCAGGAGCCACACTTGTCTGGGAGTCGCAGCTCAAGAAAAGTAAATATTCCCTACTGGGGACCCATTACCCTGTTTGCAACAGCAGGTAGATAAATGCCTCCAAAAAGCCTCTGAGATACTCTGAGATAGCCCTTTCACTGACTCTGGCACTGATACACTGCCTTAGGATATGGAGGTTCTGTTTGCTATTCTTTGAGCAATGTCTCTTCCAGGAAAGGGTCTTTCTTTTTTTGTAGCTCCAACTTCTTGTAGCACCAAATCCCAGACATTTGCTACACTTTGTGTGAAAAATGTTTGCTTTTCCCTGTTTTCAGGCTGCGTAGTTTATAAGTGTTGATCCATTTCACTCAGACGAGACACAGGCTGAGACCGGACAGTTGGCTTGACTGTTGTAAATCTCTAAATGCCCAGTTGATGTACATCACACAATGATTGTGCTATGCAACTGTTGTGTTGAATGGCAAGGATGAAGGACTGAATGTGCAACCCAATGTGGCAGCATGTGCACAGACAGCCCTGCATGTACATATTAGAAGAATATTTTAATATCTATCTATCTATCTATCTATCTATCTATCTATCTACAGATGTGTGTGTGTGTGTGTGTGTGTGTGTGACTTTAATGGTCAAGAAAGGTGTTCTCAAGAGTAAAACAACCCAGGACAAACAAGATCCTAGAGAGATGAGGATCTTCGCTGTTCAGGATTTATTCTATTTATGTAAAATTCACATGTGGGTATTTTGAACAGAGTTGCCTTGTGCACAATTTGCACATGGCATTTTTGTGCAGGAAACAGCATTTTCTGCACAGAAAAAAATATTTCTGCACAGAACATAACATTTCTGCACAGAAAATACCACTTTCTGTGTAGGAAATGCTGTTTTATTGTTGTTGTGTACCTTCAAGTCATTTCCGACTTATGGCTACCCTAAGGCGAACCTGGGGTTTTCTTGGTGAGATTTGTTCAGAGGAGGTTTGTTGTTGCCTTCTCCAGAGGCTGAGAGAGTATGACTTGCCCAAAGTCACCCAGTGGGTTTCATGGCCAAGCAGGGAATTGAACCCTGGTCTCCAGAGTTGTATCCCAACACCCAAACCACTAAGCCACACTAGCACTCCAGAGTTGCATCTACATCAGGGGTAGGCAACCTAAGGCCCAGGGGGCCAGATGCGGCCCCCCGAGGCCTTTGGACCAGCCCCAGGCCAGTCCTCCCGCCGCCACCACCGCCCCCCGCCGCCACTGCCGCCTGCCATGATGATATTGATTATTGTTATTACTTGTTCTTGGGGTTTTCTTGGCAAAATCTCCACAGGGGTTTTGCCATGGCTTTTCTGGGGCTGAGAGTGTGTGTGCATGCATATTTTTAAAATTTTTAATTTTTTTAAAAAAATATTTTTATTTTTATATTTATTTATTTATTTATTTATTTTTGGTGCTTTGGCCCCCCAATTGTCTGAGGGACAGCAACCCGGCCCCCGGCTCAAAAAGGTTGCCTATCCCTGATCTACATTGTAGAAATAATGCTGTTTGACACCACTTTAGCTGTTGTAGCTCCATCCTATGGAATCCTGGGATTTGTAATTTTACCATTTCACTACGAAAAAGTGCCGGAGCCTCAGCAAACAACAAATCCCACAATCCTGCAGTATGGAGCCACGGCAGTTAAAGGAGTGTCAAGCTGAAATATTTCTACAGTGTTAGATGCATCCTAGAAAAAACATGGAAGTGGCTCACCAATGAAAGAAGAAACTTTCACTCAAAAGCCTCGCTTTGATCAAAGGCTTGCTCTTTTGCTCGCCGCTCGGACCGCCGAGGCTCATGTTTATTAATAGCCAGCTAGAGATCATTTCCATCCCATTTGCAGTGGCTCCGGCTCTCCCCAGACAGGGCCTGCTTAACAGCCCAGACAGATGGTTTTTCACACCGGTCCGTGGAAGAAATGCCAGTTTGGCTTCAAGGCCCTTTGGAGAGTTGGCGGGTAGCATCGATGGGGAAAGCAACCTTTCATCAGCAGGTAATATGACAGACTGACAGGAGGCTGCCTCTGACCCGAATTGCAGAAGAGAGGGAAGGCCATAAATATGAAGTTAATGGAGCCTGGAAAATCTCAACCATTTCCTCGATGCATTTCCCTGACAAGAGACTTAAGGGCCTGAGATTAGTTAAGTCAGCTCTGAAATGCACAGTCGGGAGGCAAGCGGGTAGGAGCTTGACCCAGTTGTGAAAGACAGCCAGAGAGGAATATCCCATTGGGATGGGAAGCAAGTGGGATCTTTGGTCCAGGTGGGACTCCTGGGCTATTAACCTATGTGTGGCTTATGCTTGTGCAAACTCCCTTGCGGAAGGGGTTGGACATTTTGGTCTGATACGGAACAGCTGTATTCAATGCAAGGTTGCCCAAACGGAGATGCCCAGGCAGTTGCTGTCATGCATACCTTTCCCACCATGCAATGGCCAATGCAACAGGGATGTAATCCTTTGCCAATTTTCTTCTCAAAAGGAGCAATGAGTCATTTTCACTGGTTTCTCCTCCTGGTAAGAAAATATTTAGAAGCTAAGCAGTTTTTGAAGACAATTTGCAGTTTGAGAGTTATCCTGTGCAAAATTCGCATGTGGCATTTGTGTGCAGGTAGCAGCACTTTTGTTGTGGAGCTTGAGTTCAGAGGAGGCTTTCCATTACCTTTCACTGGGTCTGAGAGAGTGCGCTTGTCCAAGGTCACCCAGTGGGTTTCATGGCCGAGTGGGAAGCGAACCCTGGTCTCCAGAGTCATAGTCCAATGTTCAAACCACTAGAGCACTTACCTTATGACCTCTATTATATTCATCATACAGCAGTGGCATGCCTGCACCTGATGTGACCCAGTTCAGGAGCTGGGGCTTCTGGGGTGGCGCTTTGGGGGCAGTGCATACTCCCTCCCCCCATGCCACCCCATTCTTTTCCTCATGAGGAAAATGAGGGGATGGCATGGGGGAGCATGCGCGGGGATGACACAGGGGGAGTGCACACAGGGACAGCATGGGGGTGCATGCATACAGATGGCACAGAGGGAGGATGTTGGAATGGCATGGGGAAGCATGTGTGGAGACCACATGGGAGAATGCATGCGGAGATGGCATAGGTAGAGCACTCAGAAATGGCACAGGGGAGCACATGCAGGGACAGCATGGGGGAGTATGCATGGAAATGGCATGCGGGAGTGCATGCGGGAATGGCACAGGGGTGCCGACCAGGTATCACCCCTCTTCTGGGGCGTCACCCAGTGCAGACCGCACCACCACACCACCACACCAGTGATGCCACTTCCATACAGCACACACATAACCAAACTTTACCTTAATTTCTGTATTAAACACAACACCACCCTCCTCTTCCACCCAGCCCATTATTTCACAAGCACACTGGCAAATCCATCATCAGTTGCACAATACTGGTATCACACACATAGCTACATGAGTGAAGATTTACTCCATGCAAGCATGATGTAGCATCTCAGCCGCAATCTTTTTTCTTAGTGCCGCCACTGATGATACCTTTGGGTCTGAGAGCAAATGTGGAGGCGTACTGACAGTTTAAGACTATTTGCAAGATGTAAGAGGGCTTCCCGGCATATGCCGGAAGCTGTGAGGGTCCTTGGAGGTGCTTCAAGGTTGCCCTTTGCCAGAATGTAGTTTTTCTTTTTCCAACAATGCACAATAAAAACAGCTGCACAGTTTACGGAGATATATATATATATATATATATATATATATATATACACACATAAACTATATATATCTCTTTCCTTGGAAAGGTCTGAGTAAAATTCTTTGCCACTAATCCCCAGGCTGCAAGGCAGCAAGAGTAACTCAAAATAACAGCAGGTGATGGACAGCAAGGAGCACCAAAGCTATTGTTTTTTGGGGAGAGGGGGAAAGAAGGGGAAATTGCAGCCTATGGGCAGCAGACAGCCCCCAGAGCTCACTTGTGTGGCCCCCAAAGCCCTATACCAGTTCCTCTGAATACCCGCCCCCCCAATAATTAATTTTTGAAATGCAATACCAATGTAAGATTAATCCATGCTGCATTCTTTTCCAATTTAGAATCACAGCATTATAGAGTTAGAAGGGAGCTCAAGGGCTATCCAGTCTAATCCCCTTCTGCCATGCAGGAATGCTCAACCCAAGCACTCCTGACAGATGGCCAGCGAATTTCTGTTTGAAAACCTCCAAAGGAGACTCCATCACCCTCTGAAGCAGCAGCATCTTCCACTGTTGAACATCTCTTACCTTCAGGAAGTTCTTCCTAATGTTGAGGTGGAATCTCTCTCCCTGTAGCTTGAATCCATTGCTCCAGGTCCTATTCTCTGGAGCAGCAGAAAACAAGCTTGCTCCATCCTCAATATGCCATCCCTTCAAATATTTAAACATGACTCTCATGTCATCCCTTAACCTTCTTTTCTCCAGGCTAAACATACCCAGCTCCCTAAATTGCTTCCCATAGGGCATGCACATAAACCAATGGATTCAAATTCCAGGAAAAGAGATGCCACTTAAGCTTTAGGGAAAACTTCCTGAAGGTAAGAGCTGCTCCACAGTAGAAGACACTGCCTTGGAGGACAACAGGGATGTAATTATTTGCAGATTTTCTTCTTGAAAGAAGCAACAAGTAATTTTCACTGTCTCTTTCTCCTGACGAGAAAGTATTCTCAAGGTGCATAGTTTTTAAAGACAATTCATAGTTGTAGATTTATCCTGCGCAAAATTCACACAGGTCACATTTTTGTGCAGCTAGCATTTTCTGCAGTAAAAGCAGTATTTTCTGTGCATCGATATTATTTTCTGTACATAAATATTATATCCTGTGCAGAAAATGCTGTTTCCAGGTGATGTTGTTTTCTGTAGTAAAGAACCCCATGTGAATTTTGCATTGAATTTTGCTGGGTGGTGGAGTCTCCTTCTTTGGAGTTTTTCAGAGGTTGGATGACCATCTGTCAAGAGTGCTTGGATTGTGTATTGCTGCATGGCAGAAGGGGGTTGGAGTGGATGACCCTTGGGGTCTCTTCCAATTCTATTATGCTATTATTTTATTATTCTATAAGCTTCTTAGACCTATTTTATTATTAAGATATTGCCACATATTTCCTCCTGAACATCCACTTGCTCTGGCTGTGAACTTTGTCCACCTCTGAAGAACTGTAGAGCCTAATGGGGGAGATTTAGTACAACCCAGTGGCAGCAATGGATGGGTGGTGGGGAGAAATCGAGGAGCCGGTAAAATGAAGCAACCTGTCTGGCACAGAACTAATAGTTATTATCTACATTAAACACCATGGCTGACAGGTCGGAATTAATTTCTACACAGCAAGAGATGAAAGTCCCCCCATTTTTCAGACACATCTACACCGCACAAGCCGGCAAAAGAAAAATAACTTAAACGTTATTAAAAATGATCTCCATTTTATTAAAAATAATTTTAATTTATCTCTTCCACCAGCCTCATCTCCCCTTGGAATAAATCCCAGGAACTGGAGGCAAAGAAAGCCGCAGGGAATTGGGCAGATTCTCTGCCATCGCATGACATAGTCCATCATGTTTAATAACCAGATCACACCATTTTTGTGGAATGGGAAGAAAGAGCTGTGGGATGCGGCATGCAATGTTGCAAGGGGGCACCCCCAAACAACGGAAATGCAAATGCTGCAAACTGAATTGAAATTGCAAAAGTCATTTACACTCAGTTAACCGCTCATAAGTGCCTATGTTTTGGTGGCTGTTCCTGATTGTTCTGGCTTGTCTGGTGCCTGTTCCGGGTTATGAGATGGCAGAACTGTCCCTTGTGCCGTCAGGTGAAATGGAACCACTTGTGCAAGAAGGTACCAGATACGTCTTTATGAAAGCTTGTGAGAAGTACAACCACCAGTAAAAGGTCCCAAAAGAATTCCAGCCCTAGAGCTTCAGCATTAATTTCCATATCCTCCATTCTCGTGCACTTGAAGTCCACAGTTTTGCACATTCACGGACGGGCAACCTCCATTTAAATCAATGGGGCACACCCCCACACACCCCAACAGAGGCGTGCCCAATTCAAGGCTATGGGGCTTGAATATTTGCAAATCTCTGTTTTCATGGGGGGGGGGTGTCTGGAATGGATCCTCCATGAAAATGGAGAGCCAACTGTGTGTGTGTGTGTGTGTGTGTGTGTGTGTATACACACACACACAATTTCATACTTCCACCAGTATTCTTAAGGGCTTTGTCTTTGTAAACCTGACCTTGTGCTCTTTTGAAAATATTTGTCCTTTGAAGCTAAAGAAGGAAACCTGTGTGCAGCCAAAGAAGAAGAAAGCCTTAGGCACGAACACAGCAGTGGTGTTACGGGTGAGATCAATTTGACCCAAGGTGTTTGAAAAGACCAAATTGACTTCTCTCTCTTTTTTGTTAAGTTAATGCAGCATGACTATATATATATATATATATATATATATATATCCCCACACCCTCTCTCTTTTTGACACAAACAGCTTCTATCTGAATCCGAAGGGGATAAAGCTTCAAAAGGACTGCTGCTACCAACCTGACTGAAATGCTTTGCTCCAAGCCAGAGGTTTGACAGGGGCACAAAAAGCAGACAAAATAAATCAAGGACGGAGGGAACCACAACACAGAGTGGCCCATGTGTGATGCCGAGTGGCGGCGGCACGGCCGACAACTCCTTCTATCTAGTAAACACATGTTGCCTTCCTCTCCGCAGTCTGTGTGATTGCAGCCCTGGGCACTTTGCAAAACAGACCCTTCCGTCAAAAATAACAGGGAACAAGTAACCAGAGAGGTGGACGTTGGGTGTTTGTAGTGTGCCCATATGTGGATTTTATCGATTGATTTAGTGCAGACCGAAGATGGCCAGCTTGCAATTAGAACCAAAATAACTTTCCTCCTATGAGAAGAAATAGAACCTACAAGTCATTACAGGTTGCATGTACCTTCCTTGTTGAAACAGCTTTGCTGGATACTGGTTCCTTCTAGGCATAATCCAAAGTGCTGGTTATCCGCAAAGCCCAACACAATTTAGGTTAAAACTACCATATCTGAAAGACCATATCACCGTATATATCTACTTATATAAGCCTGCCTGTGCTTAAAGAATCTGGGAAGAAGGCTTTCTGTGAGTCTCATCATTGTCGCAGGCCCATCTGGTGAAGGCACATGAGAGGGCCTTCTTGGTGGCGGCTCCCAAATTGTGGGATTTTCTTCCAAAGAACACTAGGCTGGCCTCCTCTCTGCTCTTTTTTAACCATAAAGTCTTCCTTATTTTAACTTATTCTGCTTTGGTCAGGCCTCACCTGGAACAACCCTGTGTCCAATCCTGGGCAATACAATTCACAAAGGATGTTGAGAAGCTGGAACTGTGTCCAGAGGAGAGAGACCAAAATGGTGAAAGGTCTGGAAACCATAAAGCCCTATGAGGAGTGACTTAGGGAGCTGGGTAGGTTTAGCCTGGAGAAGAGAAGGTTAGGAGGTGATATGACAGCCCTGATTAAATATTTGAAGGGATGTCATGTTGAGGATGGAGCAAGCTTCTTTTCTGCTGCTCCAGAGACTAGGGAGCTTATCACTCTGCTAAATAAAGTGTCTTACCTCTCCTGAATTCAATTCTAATTTGGGCAACATCCGGATACTATCGTAGGGATTTTGCCACCCAATCTACCACCCAAATACAGCCCAGGTCAAGCCCAGGTCCCAGGAGTGCTCCACTGGCCATTTTCTTAAGTCAGAAAACTGCCGGTTTGGAAAAGAGGAGTGCTCAGTACGCCAGGGATCCGAGTTCAACCCAGACTGTATTTGGGTGGCAGGTTTGGTGGCAAAATCTCTGCAATAGTATCCGGATGCCTCCCAAATTAGAATTGAATTCGGGAGAGGTCAGATGCTTTATTTTAGGACACGGATGCAAACTACATGAAAAGCAGTTCCACTAAAACATTAGGAATAACCTCCTGAAAGTAAGAACTGTTTGACAGCTGAAGACACTGCCTTGGAGAGTGGTGGAATCTCCTTCTTTGGAGGTTTCTAAAGAGAGGCTGGATAACCATCTATCGCAATGAATGCTTGGATGGTATCTGCCTGCATGGCAGAAGGGGGTTGGATTTGATGGCCCTTGAGGTCCCTTCCAACTCTAGGGTTCTGTGATTCTATTATTCTATAAGAAGACTGCTTTGTCAGCCATCTTCACTGTTCCGATCCAAGTCCGATCCTTCCCAACCCAAGGTCACCCACTGACCCTGGAAGATGATCTTCTGACCTCAGAGCCTCCCAGTGGTGCTTCTTTGCTCCTTCCATTGCTTTCCAGCATCCCATCGACAGAGTCGGGATGCAAATTGGCTGCAATTCCCTCCCAATCCCCCAATCTCCAGCCATTCCCCATCTGCAGCCTTCCACAATTGATAGTACAGATAAACTGAGCTGGCAATGAAAAAACAGCCCTGTCTGGCCCTATTAGTGGCGTGGGGTTGAGATGCCATCGGAGCAAACTCTAGGAGACAAGACAATCGATAGTGACACACGGGAGCATCTGGGCATCTTCAGGCATTTGACAGTGACTTAAGCACAGTCTTTCTCTCACAATCGCTCTCTTCCATCTTTCCAAACTTTCTCATTCCTCCTGTTCTAGTGCCGAAAGCTGTGTCTGTCTTCTAACAAGGATATTGTAAATCTTATACTTTTACTTTTACTTTTCAGGGGTTGTTTGGGGGCTGTTCTTCCCCCCCCCCCCCCCCGGCACGAAGGTGTGATTAATTTCTTCTAAGAGATTGTCTCAATTCTCCTCTGGGTATTCTGATGTCTAATCCTGTCATGAATGGATCCTCTCATAGTTGCAGAATATTTTATAGCCTTTGGCATGCCGTTATTTTAGATACCTGGTTCTGGTTTTGGTGTCTGATGCTCAAGAGAGATTTCAACACTAGATGTTCAAAAGCCAACATGCAATCATCTTTTTTTTCTCTTTTAATGTTTCACTGTAGGGTTGGAGGTGACCCCAACCCACAGCCAATGAAGAAACCCACAGCTAAAGCCACCCAGAGAGGTGTCCATTCAAATCCTCCAACAAAGGAGAACCCAATGCTCTCCAAGGTATTCTGCTTCTTCGTAAAGGCTGCAAGACAGTTGCACAACTCAGTCCACCAAAATGGATAAATGGATAAGGATAGGGATTCAAAAGAAATGGCTGATCCACCAGGTGTTTTGGACTTCGGTGCCCAGAAGTCCTAGCCAACCCAGCCAAAAGTCAGAAATTATGGAAGCTAGAGTCCAAAATGTCTGGAGGACAAAAGTTTGGGAACCACTGAGTCTTAGGCTAAAATCTCATTGTTAGTTTCAAGTCCAGTAGAGCGATTGAATGAGAATAGAACAGAATCTTTATTCATAGACCAGTGCAATTGAATGAGTTACATTTACTTATGTGTTGACTCACTATTCAGCAATTGATTGAATGGGTCTACTCTAGTTGGGACTAACCAACTGGATTCCAGCTTTCGTGTTTACACAGCACTTTTACCTAAGGCTTCAAAGTACTTAGCACAGCACATCTCTGTACTCCTTTCTACTACCCTGCAATGTAGACCACTACTATTAGTTATACTTAATTTCTCCAGCTGAGAAAACAGCCACTTTGATGCCTCACCAGCGTGAAAAGAAGCAGTCCTATTCCTCACACCTAAGTAGGGGAAAATGAGAGATTTATGGGCTGGTAATCCTTTGCTTCTCTGCCCTGCCAGTGTCCTCCAGAGTAAATATTTCACAAGCCAGGCAGATGGGTCACAGTGTGATATTTGAAGGCTCCACTGGTCAATAGAAATGCAGTTTTCCGTTCCTGAAGGCAAGGCCCCTGGAAAAGGTCATTCGGCCAGGTAGCATTCGAGATTATTGACTGAGGCTCAAAAACAGCAAAATAATTGAAAGGCTTAATATATCAAATCAATACAAGGTAGAGAAAGCCATGAGGGGGGAGGACAGGCACCAGGGATGAGAGAATCATGGGGACGGATGGAAGACTAAGACGACAGGAGGTGTGAGTATGGTCCTTTCACTTCCACTGCAAAGCCAATCTTGGCAAACATTTATTATTTCTCACTCCAAGGCTGGGGAGAGAGAGTTTGTGGATGTCAAAACCTAGACGGGACAGGCTGTTAATCTGCCACAGAAAAAAAATGATTGCAAAAAATTATTGTGTCAGCTTAAAGGAAGAATAGATTTATTGCAAACTGTAGGAGACAAAGCTCAGAGATCACAAGAAACCTAATGCCCCACAACCTCCATGACATTTCTTGTGCAAAGTGCTGCCAAATTTTGCACCAAGACTTTCTGTGTTATCTGATTCTTCAGGGAGGGAGGGAAGAAACAATCTTGCCCATGGTTTACTATTTCCCCCTCCTTCTGTCCTCATATATAGACAAAGACTGTGAGATGCCGACTGAACAATCACACTTCATCTGGGCTCTAGTCCATGAACACTTTGAGCTACACAAAATCTGTTCAAGCATCTTAGCTGCTGCAAAATGCCTATTCTATCAGGGTTGATCTACCAGCTCCCACCTCATTGAACAACAAGAAGAGCTAGGAGACAGGTGAGGAACCTCTAGAAGGCCATCAATCCCTGACCATTTGTCATGCCAGCTTGGGCTTCTGCTTCTTAAAGCCCAAAACATCTGAAAGCCTAAGCCTAAATGTTCTCCATCTATGGCCTAGGACAGAAGTGGGAATTTTGCTGCCCAGTTGGAAGTCTCCTGGGTTTCAGGCAGGATTCTTTCCAAGGCTGCATCTACGCTGCAGAGTTAATCCAGGCTGACAGCACTTTAACTGCCATGGCTCAATGCTATGGAATTCTGGGATCTGTAGTTTTGTGAGATATTTAACCTTCCTTCTCAGAGAGCTCTGGTGCCACAACAAACTACAAATGACAGGCTTCCATGGGACGGAGCCATGGCAGTTAAAGCAGTGTCAAGGTGCATTTATTCTTCAGCTCTAGACCTACCTCAAGAGACCTAGTTTCACTTGGTGGTCTTCTATCCATGTACTAACCAGTCTGGCCTGCTTAGCTTCTGAAATCAGACAAGATTATTTCCAGAGATCCTTGGTATTCCTGGTGGCCTCCCATCCAAGGACTTTGTTATCATTGGAAACTGCCTTTGAGTCAGCTCCGACTCGTGGAAACCCCATGGATGAGAGACCTCCAAGATACTCTATCCTCAACTGTTCTGCTCAGGTCCTACAGGTCTTTGATTCAATCTATCCATCTGGAATGTGGTCTTCCTCTCTTTCTATTGCCCTCCATCTTTCCTGGCATTATTGTCTGTTCTAGTGAATCCTGTCTTCTCATGATGTGGCTGAAGTATGACAGCCTCAGTTTAGTCATCTTGGCTTCCAAGAAGAGTTCAGGCTTGGTCTATATGGCCTAACCAAGCTCGATCCTATGTCTTTCCAAAATCAGATTTGATGTGTTTGGGCTGGTATGAGGGTAATTGCAGTTGTGGTAATGCTAGCACACATCTCCCAGATCCTCCAAAATAAAATGTCTCTGCCTTATTTGCTCTGCCGAATAATCTGAAATCCATCCAGATGAGAGCGTGTGTTATTGAGAGGAGGAAAATTGCTGAACCTCTCGGCACAGCTGAGATGTTATTAAATCTCATACAGCTGCTTTTCAGTTTGCTTTTTTATGTTTCTGCATACCTACATGCCTCTACACACACACACACACACACACACACACACAATGCTTCTCGGTCATTTTATGAGTGTTAATTACACGGCTTCTCTATTTGCCAGAATACATTGTCGGTTGCTCCCCGTTCGTCTATGGCTTGCCGCAGGTGCTGGATGGTATTATTAACTTTTTAATGTGGTGCATTAAGGGCTCCACAAGTTTGTTTTCCTCTCTGCTGATGGGTATTTAATTGGTGGGCTCTTGTTGGAAGGGTGAAGGGATGCATCTGTCAGCAATCCAATGCAAATAGGATTATTGAATATGTCTGCTCTGAAACTTGCCAAAGCTATCAAGTCAATACAAGCACACCAAGGAGTCCCACCGTTTTCTGTCACTGCTTAAGGAATGGGATGCCCCCTTTTTTGTAAAGTGTGTGGAACATGGAAGGGGGGGGTTGCTGCACATGAGAATAGCACATGGGTTTGTAAGTGTCAATTACATTTGCCTATGTCTCTTTTTCATTAGGGAATTGGGGACTATGATGCTCTGTATCTTGCCCCAAACTCACACCCGCAACAGTTCTCAAAACCTGGAAAGGCCATTGCTACTGCTTCTTCTCAGTGGGGAGAGGAGGAATGAGGAAGGCAACTCAGAGGAGGAAAAGGCACCTGGTCTCAACTCCAAGGGGAAGGGAAATGAGGGTACGTTCCATCTGGGAGTGCCCTTTCTTGTTTCTTTCCTCCTCACAGCCAAGTGAGAGTGTGTTGTGTGCCTTCAAGTCATTTTCAACTTATGGTGACCCTGTCACAGGGTTTCCTTGGCAAGTTTCTTCAGAGGGAGTTTGTCACTGCTTTCCTCTGAGGCTGAGAGAGTGTGACTTGCCCATAGTCACCCAGTGAGTTTTCATGGCTGAGCAGAGATTCAAACTCTGCTTTCCAGAGTTGGACTCTGACTCTGATGCTCTACACCAGGGCTGGCCCCCAGATCCTCCGGGGGGGCGGAGGCACGCACGCATGACTCCGGGCACCATTTTGTCTTCCAAAATGGTGTCCAGAGTCGTGCACATGCGCACGCAATGCCACACACATGCGCACAACTCCGGACGCCATTTTGGAAGATCAAATGGTGTCTGGCAGTGGGCACGAGCGGCGGCGGCACGAGCCAGTAGGAAGACCTTGGCAGGCCAGGTCCAGTCCCCGGGCCATAGTTTGGGGACCCCTGCTCTACACTATGCTGCAGATGTGCACTGAGCATTAAAACTGTGTATTTCATTTCATGCTTCTTTGCACATTCACTTGTGCAGTGTTGAAGTTCACTAGTGCATAATTATCATGCAACTCCGGGAATGTAAAGTTACACTCCGTCTCCTTGATGAAGGATTGCACAGGCATGAACAGCTCAGATCTTTTTCATGTAGACACCCAAGAGCAGTTCTATCTCTGTTCTGGTATCAACCTCCCCACCATCCAAAATAAGCCAGAGCCATTTTCTCAACGCTATCGCCCTTCTCGGGGGAGCTGTGCAGAGTGAAACATCCTGGCCCGTTTGTTTTAATTAGGCGGACTTAATTGGCTGCATTCTGAGTGGGGGAAAATGATTCGTGAGGATCAATATACCTCTTGTTCCTCACAAAGGCATCGATCCAACTTCAATAACTCCTGCCAGGCAAGGTGCGAGTGAAACGATCTCAGGAAAGTAGCACAAACCCAGACAGACACAATTCAGGCTGCTCCTATGGAAAGTCTAACTGTGTCTGTGTGTTTCCATACTTCTGGAGAAGTCAATCCATTCTGGGAGTCTGGTCCAAACTTTAAAGAGGCTATTCAAGTTATCCATCTTTATCTCATATTGAACTGCCTTTGTAATTATATTTGTATTATTTCAGCCTTTTGTCCAAGAGGAATTTCAAATTGTCCTCCATTTCGAGCATGACCAGCAATAGCAATAGCATTTACATTTCTATACCACTTCATAGTGAACTCAGCACTCTCTAAGCAGTTTACAATCTGTAAGCCAATTGCCCCCAACAAGCTGGGGACTCATTTTACCGACCTACGAAAGGATGGAAGGCTGAGTCAACCATGGAGCCCTGCAGGATCGAACTCACAACCTTGTGGCTGCAGGACTGGCATTTAACCACTGTGCCACCAGAGCTCCATCAGCAAGCATGAATGTATATTTCTATTTCTATTTTTAGCTTTTCCTTTGGGATGCACTACATTTTGTGGCTATGACATTTGGTCACCCTGGTCCTAGTCCAACACTCAAATCACAACATCACACTGGCTCTAAGGGATGGTAGGTGAAGTCATAATCGCTGCCCAACTCTTGGACCAAAGCACCAGACGCTTCTCAGCTTCTTACAACCAGGAGATGGAGTGGTAAAGGAGCAAAATCAGTAAACAACCTGCTTTCCTGCAGTCTGGATCATCAATGTCCAATAAAAAGAGAATGGGGTGTGGAAATCAATGGACAGCCCTTCCCTTCCCACTCCGATCAAGAAACGGGGAGTAGCTGCCAAGCAATCACAAGGTTTGTAAGGATGGCAGCGTATTCCCCAGGCACATGGCAGAGGAATCCGACAGCTGGCTTGGGGCTTAATAAAGGAGCTGTCTCCTTCGTCTCGAGAACAGTCAATAGGCCTTAATTTCCCATTTATTTCCATGAGGTTGTCAAGCTTCACATATACACTGGGAAAAGAAGAATCGGAGCAGGTGCACACAGAGAGGCAGGGCTTCAGATCCACAATAGAAGAACAGCAATTAACATTACTAGATATGTTGGATGTGGATAAACTTACAACATACCTTCACGGCAGTATTATGCAACATTTTGAAGAAAATTGCAACTCTATAATCTCATTATGGGGAAAGAAATGGGGTAAACTCTCTGTATGAAATGATTGGTTCAAAAATTAGTTTAAGTTCTTCCTTATAGAAACCAAGGAAGAATGTCAAATAAAGACCAAAATAAAATCAGAATAAGAGTTGCAAAAAATTAGACGGAAATATGAACAAAAATAAAATGTTCATGGCAATCTAAGGTGCTGAATTCTATTCCTTCCACAGATAGGTTCAATAACTTGGGTCCAAAGCACACCGCAGAAATAATCCAGTTTGAGACCACTTTAACTGCCCTGGCTCAATAATAGGAAATCCTGGGAAGTGGAGTTTTGTGAGACATTTGGCCTTCTCTGTTAGAGAGCCCTGGAGCCACAATAAACTACAATTCCTATGATTCCCTAGCACTGAGCCGGGGCAGTTAAAGAAGTCTCAAAATGGATTATTTCTTCAATGTGTTTTGAATCTTGGGTCTTTTTTTTAAGTTCAGACTAGAACCCAGAGTCGGTTCACCGTCCCAGTGACGTAGAAGCCAGTATCAACAGCAATTCCTTGCATCTGTATGACCATCTGTGTCTGCCCTCTCATGACAGGTTGTGATTATTATGATGACTCCAAAGCACCCAGCAAAGAAAGGCAACCCCTGGGCAACCTCTAGCTTTCCGGACACTTTGCCCTAGTGGAGTGGAAGAATGACACCTGTCAATCTTTGTCTCCTCTTCAAGCCTTCCAGCTCCCTTGCCATGAATATTCATATGTTTGTGTCAGCACTGCAGAGGCTCCGAGGGGGTCTCTTGATGGGCACCGACCCATTAACTATTCATGGAATACACCAGGCTAACGTGTAAATACTAATTACTTTGGCAGATCGCTGGCTTATTAAGTGGAGATTTCAAGCGTTTCTCAGACAATTACGCTCTGGCAGGGAACAGCCTGGCATGTTCCACAGCTGGCACAGAGCTACTCACCATCACTCCACCCTGTTGTAGTTTTATCATTTCTAGGCGTGGCAGGTAGTGCAGGGACACAGAGCGGAGATTACCTTGGTCTCCGGAGCATGAGGAGGCTATTGTTTGGACTTCAACTCTCAGAATCCCCCAGTCAACTTACCCATTGGCCATGTGGCATTTTGGGAGCTGCACTGGACTAATAACTGTTGGAATCCTGATAGAAACATACATTTACGTAGCTTGACATTATGCACAGGTATGTCTTTTCGGGGATGGGACACAAGGGGCTATTTACTAATAGAATCACAGAATCACAGAGAAGAGACCCCAAAGGCCATCCAGTCCAACCCCATTCTGCCATGCAGGAGCTCACCATCAAAGCCCTCCTGACAGATGGCCATCCAGCCTCTGTTGAAAAACCTCCAAAGGAGGAGACTCCACCACTCTCCAAGGGAATATGTTCTGCTGTCAAACAGCTCTTACTATCAGAAAGTTCTTCCCAATGCTGAGGTGGAATCTCTTTTCCTGTAGCTTACATCCATTATTCCTATTCTCTGGAGCATCAGAAAACAAGCTCCTATTCTCTGGAGCATCAGAAAACAAGCTCCTTCCATCCTCAACATGACATCCCTTCAAATATTTAAACAAGGCTATCATGTCACCTTTAACCTTCTCTTCTTCAGGCTAAACATACCCAGCTTCCTAACTCTCTCCTCATAGGGCTTTATGGTTTCCAAACCCTTCATTATTTTGGTGGCCCTCCTCTGGACACGCTCCAGCTTTTCAACCTCCTTTTTAAATTGTGATGCCCAGAACTGGACACAGTCTTATTCCAGGTGAGGGCTGACCAAAGCAGAATAGAGTGGCACTATTACTTCCCTTGATGGTGATGGTGAGAATGTACCAACCCCCTAGCACTATTAAATGGCAGTATGGGGCACAGTGTCCCACTGAGGATGGTGTCCTTAGTAGGAATGATGGAGGGAGATAATGAATGAATACCTCCTTCTGTTCCCGCCATAAAACGATACACATAGGCAGGAACAAAAAGGTGACTCTTTGGCCTAAAATGGCCCAGATGAAGCCAAAAGTGTTGCAGAGTTGCAAAACTGGAGGCATTGGGGACGCTTATTGTGTGCCTTCAAGTCATTTCCAACTTATGGGGACCCTAAGGTGAACCTATCATGGGGTTTTCTTGGCAAGATTTGTTCAGAAGAGGTTTGCCATTTAGAAACCTAACACATTATTTCCCCCTAAAAGCTTTGAGGGCCTTGGGAACTATATGTAGCCCAGAGGCTGTACTTTTTCACCCTTGTTTTAGAGCAACACAGCCCTTTGGACTCGCTACAGGTTGTTGTCTTTGAAACTGTCCAGGTGAGAACCTGAAATTCAACATTTGCCACCATACTATAGGGTGCTTCCACCCTCGGGTCTACCAGCTCCAATGAGCATCATTCATGACTGGGATGAAGAGAACCAGTGGCATGCAATTATGTTTCCATTGCAAATTGGAAACTATGGTGGTGACAACAAGGATGAGGATGGGGATGAGGTTCTCCTCCTTGCTTCAAATCAAGGTGTAGGTTGGGTTGAAAAAGGAGGACACAGTCCAATGGACTGACAAGATTTCCAGACATGGCTGCTTGTGCTGCTATTCCTGCTGCTGCCGGTTTCGTGTTGCAAACAATGTCACCACCATCTCAGAAGGCTCCACATAAACTTTGAGAAGATTGCTCTCCCATGTCACATCCACCGGCTTTACCTGGCCTCAACAAGTTGGGTATCATGAGGCCTAATTAATGTCAGCAAAGTGCCTCGGCTGAGTGGCTCAGTCAAAACCGCAAACAAAGAAATTACTGTTAGATCAGCAGAGAAGTCAACCTCTTCAAAGGAGGCTGGGGGAGGAATCCCCCAGGAGAGCAACCAACTCACAAAGACAGCAGTTTTGACAGCACTTTAGTTTGTGGAAGGGAACTTCAGAGAAGTGGCAAACTGGAGGGAACAAGGGAATGGGGGAAAGGACCAGCTGTTGCATTCCAGTGCTCAGGTATTCTTCCATATAAGAAAATGGATAACTTCAGTGTTTGCATAGTGCTGCCCCCTAGTGGAGCATCACAGTCCCTGCATAGGTAAGTGGGTTCCTCATCACAGTGCCCCCTAGAGGGCAAAGTTGGCATTCCTGGCATGTAGTCTGGTATGTAGAGCCAGTGCGGTGTAGTGGTTTGAGTGTTGGACTACGACTCTGGAGACCACGGTTTGATTCCCTGCTATGCCATGGAATCCCAGTAGTAGACTTTGGGTGAGTCACATGCTCTCAGCCTCAGGGGATGGCAATGGCAAACCTCCTCTGAAAAACCTTGTCAACAAACCCCCATGATAGGGTCAGAAACAAAAGCACATAACAACAAAGTGTGGCAGCAGTGCTAGAAGCTTAAAAGGGATAGACAGGCAAGATGAAACAGAGTTAGGCCAGTCAGAGACAGACTGAAAGCCAGTAAGGAAGAGAGGAACTGATAAGATATGGATAGTTTTTGGGGGAACTGGGATTGTAGGATGAGTTCAGGAAGTTTGTGTTTAGCTTAACTGATACATAATAAATCTACGAGAGCCAGCGTTGCATAGTGGTTTGAGTGTTGGACTACAAATCTGGGTACTGGGGTTCCACTCCAGCTTGGCTATGAACCCACTGGGCGACCTTGGGCAAGTCACACTTTCTCAGTCTCAGGTGAAGGCAATGGCAAGCCTCCTCTGAACAAATCATGGCAAGAAAACCCCATGAGCCTTGTGCCCAGAACAACAGCCACTTTGAGGCTCAAGTACCAGTTTTGGGGAGGGATCCTAAGGCTAAAAGGGTAAGGGACATGATTGGAAGGGATCCTAAGGCTAAAAGGGTAAGGGGCATGATTGGACCCCAAGTATTGGAACTATGGGACCATCCTGAATGGGTTTCTGCCATAGCCCCCTTTTCTTAGCTTTCTTGGCCAGATAAAGGCCAGTCTGGGGAGCCTGGAGGAGCCAAGGGCTACAAAAACATCCTTAGCAACTTCGTACAACCCTGGCACGCTCCTTTGCCCATCCCAGCCATGCTGTGATCAAACCACCTTTAATGGCACAATAGCAAGGATTGGTGAAAAACCTGCCCACCTTATTTACAGCAAGTTGAAAGAGGCATGCTTTTGTCAGCTTATAATCATAAAATCAAGGGTGGGATGATCAACTGATCTTTGATAGCAGAAGAAGGGAGTTAAGCAATACTTTAGCATCCCAGCCTTCTTCAGTGAAATGTCAAAAGTATGCCTTTCTTTAAAAGAAAAACAATCAAACTTGCCAAGTGTGGGAGTGACTTCCAGATTACTTTGTGCTTCTTCCCTTCCTAGGCCCATCCTGCAGATCTGTCTCATCTACCCTCGAGAAAAACAAAAGGAAACAAAACTCAAGTCATCTCTAATAATTGCTGGTTACATCCAGACCCATCCAAACAGGCATTTTTTATTTTGTTGTTTTTTGGCAACAGCAGCAATAGCAGAAGTAAGGCAGCTGGGTTGTTGTTTTTAATACCTCGCACAAGTGCCAGTAATGATGTGACGCCACGTGTGGGTTTGGAAGCCTTTGAATCGCAAGCAACTGAAGGCCACCGAGATTCCATTAACAAGCCTCTGAGAGATAATTAATCATCAGTTAGTGAAACAGTCATTTAACCAAGGGTGATAAAAGGAACCTGTCAGCTGTGTGTCCAGCCCCCCCGTCCGCCGCTGCCACTCCGCACACCCCACGCCGCCTCCAGCCCCCGCATTCTCTGTGGCTCCCAGAATCCTTAAGAAATGTCTTTGCACACCAGCACACTAATGGAAGCGATCACATTCAGCAGCACTTTTAGGAGGGGAGGATGCAGATATCTCCCCATAACAGCAATACTTGTGGAGCTGGTGCAGAAGAAAGACTGGCAAAGCAGTGATAGATGCTGGCTTCCATGTCAGTGAGAGCTGTGAAGCTACATTAGAGCTATCCATGGTATTAAATTTATTTGGGGAAGAGGGTTCAGCACCTTGGTGAGTGGATTTATTGTCACAACAATAAATGGAAGGAGCCATGACAGCTTTTGTTGTTGTTATGTGCCTTCAAGTCATTATGGTGACCCTAAGGCAAACCTATCATGGGGTTTTCTTAGCAAGTTTCTTCAGAGGGAGTTTGCCATGGCCATTCTCTGAGGCTGAGAGAGTGGGGCTTGCCCAAGGTCACCCAATGGGTTTACATGGCCAACCTAGGATTTGAACCCTGGTCTCCAGAGTCATAGCCCAATGCTCAACCTTTTTGGTAATCCCAACTTGAGTAAACCCATGGAATCAATGGGGCTGACGTAAGTGCTAGCTCACCATTTAGCAGTTGATTCAGTGGCTCTGTTCCAAGTGAGACCCATTAATGGATCTTAGGCCTGTTTAAATAGTCCTTAAAAGCCAATCCTGATTATAGGGACCAAAGAACATAAAAAACAGGGCCTGAAGGACATTGTTAGACCCAACTAGACATATTGAATTAGTTGAATTTACTTGTGTGTTGACTCACCATTTAGCAGCAGAGTCAATGGATCTGCTCCACTTGTGGCTAATCCATAGGATTCTGGTCAATGCAGTCTTGGCTGCCCCACCAGAAGCTCAAGAATATGGACCCCATCTGATTTCCTGCAGAGAATTCATTCTGCAACCGAGATGCTACAATTTTCATGTTATCCTTTCCCTTGAGAGACAAAATATATTGGGCCCACCCTACGTTTCAATCCTTGGGTGTACAATCTGACAAAGCATTAACATATTCCTCCCAAAGATGCTTTGACTGTGAGAAGACACACCAAATCTTGATCCTCCCCAAAAAATATTCCTGAAAGACAGTTGAAGAGTTTCAGCTCAGCCCAGTAGATCATTCCTGAAAAGGAATACATAAAACCTACATGAAAATGATGTTGACGATGTGCTGTGCTCTTCAGTTTTGAGCTGACAGATGCAATTCAAATGGCTGAATCCAAGAAACTAATGTTTTTCCCCTCTTCTCCCCCGCTTCTGACATCCAGGTCTTCAGAGGTGGGGCAAAGGAACATCCTGTTCAGGAACTCAATCTCCTTTAGGCTCTAACCCAGACCTCCCCAGAGGTCAACTAGACAACACAGCCAATGTGAGCAGCCCTAAACACCAGCTGTCATTCATATGTCTTTGTGGAACTTTGGCACATTCCTTTTTGAGTTCTTTTTCAGTTTCCTGGCAGCTCAGAATATAGTACAAAGCCCTTATAATTAGGGTTCCCAGATTTTAGGGGCAGGATTGAGCCAAAGGGCTATATATATGGGTGCTGAGAGCAGGTATGGTGTAGCGGTTTGAGCATTAGGCTCATTAGACTAGGATTCTGGAGTCCATAATGCTCCAGCCACACAGTTGTCCTGGGCTTTTGCATGCCAACCTATACATTAGGTGTGGGGGAAATGCTATCCATGGGCCACACACACCCTGGACCCCAATTTTGCAGAGCTCAAAACCTCCCAGATGACCAAAGAACCCTGCCATTAAAATCCTTTTGGCTGAGTTTTGGTCAACTCATGGTCCCTTTGGGGCCAACAGGCAACACCAAGAGAATGCCAATGCATATTTTCCCTCCTGTCTAATTGACCTTAAATAAAAATTGGCTCCTTCCTCCCTGCTCAAAGGAAATCAATTCCATTTAATAAAAAAGCTTCAAGGGCTGAGTCCTGGTAAGCATGAAGGAGACGCATGAGAAACAAACACAATCAGAAGTGGGATGCTGTTGTGTTACATGAGTTGGAGGAATCTTGAGCTTAGTAGAATGCGCTCAATAAATATTGGGCTTTGAACTGGACAGGACTGGCACATATTCCTGGTTCCCTTTCCCTCCTGTCTAATTGACCTTAAATAAAAATTGGCTCCTTCCTCCCTGCTCAAAGCAAAAGAGACAGAGATAATAGGCAATGTTACACAGAGCTCAGAAACATTACGTCGTTGGACTGTGACTCCCAAAATGCCCAAGTGGCCTTGCTGATTTTGAACAGTTCCTTGCATCCCCTCCAGAACATGGCATACATGTGTGTAACTTACCCAAGCATATCCCTACAACCACAATATTCCAAATGAGTAGTGGTTGTTGACATATGAAGCTGATGTTACACATGTGGTGCTGGAGGAGAGTTAGACAGATATCATGGACTGCTTTCAAAAGGCAAACAAAAGGCTCTTAGAAAATAGACTGAGCCTGAATGCCCAGTAGAAGCCAAGATGACTAAACTGAGCTGCTGCTGGGCTTATCATGAGACCACACGACTCCTTGGAAAAGATGATAATGCTTAGTAAAGTGGAAGGAAAATGGAAAAGGAGGAGGCCTCAGTACCCTCTATCAAGGCAGTCCCTCAGATTATAAGAACTGAGCAGGGCTGTGGGTGACCAGGAATCTTCGAGGTCTATTCATTCATTGTTAATGCTGTATGCCTTCAAGTTACTTCTGACTTATGGTGACTTGGGGTGAACTTATCACAGGCTTTTCTGGGGCTGAGAGTGTATGACCACCCCAAGGTCACTCAGTAGGTTTCCATGGCAAGCACAATGTAAGATCTTAACATTTGTGAAATAGGGTGGGATATAAATATTTTATTAAACATTGATAAGTAAATCATAAGTAAGTTTCTTGCCCTGACCCTGACCCTCATACATTAAAATTCTCATTGGGTCCAAAAATACCCCATGTATTTTCAAAAAGAGGGGGGGACTATCTTGCACATATTAAAGAAGAGCACTACCTACCAATTGTCGACAATCTAGCAGAATGGGATGGAACATTTCAACTGGCCAAGTATTTGAAAGAGATCAAATGCCAGGCCTGGCCCTTAATAAATTCTGCCTCTCATCATGCTGTAGGAACAGATCTCTTCCACTGACACTTGCTCCATGCTTTACCTCTCCCCCTGTGGAAAGAAAGATGCTGAAGCTGTCAAAGGCAGGTGATGGGTGAATAGCGGTTGTCAACATCAGGGGGTTAGCTGTCACCCTCTCCATAGGGTTCCCTCTGGAGACATGTGTGTAACTCAACATGTTCAAAAGCTTCTCTCAGCAGCTAGAGAATTAGACCCATCCATATGGCTCAGGAGTTTGCCTGCAGAGGATATGTTGTTGTTGTTGTTGTTGTTGTTGTTGTTGTTGTTGTTGTATGCCTTCAGGTCAGCTCCAACTTATGGTGGCCCTCTCATAGGATTTTCTTGGCAAGATTTATTCAGAAGAGATTCATCATTGCCTTCTTTTGAGGGTGAGAGAGTGGGGTTAGTACAAGGTCACTCAATGGATTTCCATGTCTGTGTGGAAATGCAGCTTCTTTGGCTTCATCTGCACTGCAGAAATAATGCAGTTTGCCACTGCTTCAACTCCCATGGCTCAGTGCTATGGAATTCTGGGGTTTGTAGTTTTGTGAGCTATTTAGTCTTCTCTTTCAGGGAGCTCTGCTGACCCACTAAACTACATGCCCCAAAATTCTATAGCACTGAACCAAGGCAGTTAAAGTGGTGTCAAAATGCATTAATTATGCAGTATAGATGCAGCCCTAGAACCTACAACTCTAAAACCATTATTTTTATGCTAAATCTGATCTCAAGGGAGCACTGAATCTGTTCTAAGGCTATAGGAGCTATCCAAGGTGCTGGAAATGATCCCCCAAATATGTTCAGCACCTTGGATAGCTCCTTGAAACCAGGATTGTGGTAGTGCACTATCTAGCAGTTGCACATTTCTCAGGGTCACACAACAGCAGCAACTAGGGAAGGTAAATAAAATAAACTGACTCTGGGCATTCTTTGAAAGTCTTCGTCCGATACTCAGACCACTTCATCACACTGACCCTTCACTATGACCCTGCTACAGCTCCCTCCTCACCTCTCCAAAGACTCACAGTTTTGCTGTGACGGCCCCTACTTTACTGTCATTCAGTAGCTGGTGGAGAGCAGGATGGAAATTGGAGATGCCTTGTTGCTAGATGCAAACTAATGACACCATCTGCTAAGATATGCCAGGGTCCATTAAAGGTCTGGATGGATGGTATCATCATTTTGCATCTGGCTACAGGAACATAGCCAGACACTTCTTTGATTCTCTCCACTCTCTGCCAGTCACTGAACAGCCGTGGAAGGGGAGCTATCACAGAGAAGCTGTGAGTTCTGTGTGGAGTTGTGTGGAGGAAGAGAATATTAGCCTATGCAACAACCAAAAAAGACTTACTCAAGTGTACATTGAACTTACCCTTGTGCATGTAACTAACAACAGATGAGCCACAGAAAGTGCAAGATCTTGGCCAGTGTTTGCCAAACCCTTTGAAAGGAAATGATTAAAGACAGGGAAGCACCCCCTGACCAACTTCTAGACTGAATCAGTCTGGGAGGGCATGTTTTGTAGCTGAAGTCAAGCCCAGCAAGAGCACATCTGCAGCCCAGCTGAAAGGAGCAGACACCTTTTTAGCAAAACCAATGGACAGAATCCAGGATCAAGAGAAAATCATAAAGTGGAACTATAATAATCTCTTCCCTTCAGTCCCCCATTCCACCCTTTCTGTGCTGCAACCCACTCATCCTCATATAGTCATATCATGGTCAATGGAGAGTGGAAGGCTAGGCAAAGAGGGATCCAGCTATGTTCCTACAGCTGCACAGCAACAGACATCCTCCAAGATTTCCAAAAGGTCTTCCAGAAATCCAGGAGGACATGATATTCTTCCTGTGCATCCAGTTCCAGGAACACAGCTGGATGCTTCTCAGCTGCCAGCCTCCACTTGCTCTTCGTCAGCCAAGAAATGACTTTGTTGGTGGGGCTACAGCAGAGAAAAGGTGGGTTGTGAGGAAGAGGAGTTTGGCCACTGTTCAGTTCCCAGAGAATTCCAGCTTCTGCAATGACCACAACAGTGAGTTACGCAGACATAGGTTGGACCTAAGTTTGCTTATTTCACTAACAGTATGCAAGTAGATAGGAAGGATCCCTCTTCATCTTTATCCTCAATGAAGTTTTATCTTTATCCTCAATGAAACTTTATCCTCTCAATGAAACATTCCCTCAATCCCACAAGCACAGTGGATTTCCAGGCCATTAATCTTTCTTCTAATTTGATTTGGTGCATTCATTAGTCACAAGACAAAGGAGCAGGCACCCCTGGGATGCCAGGAGTAAACACAAGGGCAATAACACTAGAGTCGCATCCCATAAGACAACTGTTAATGAAGAAAATGAGGCTTTGGTTGAAATGGGAAAAAGATCCACACACTCGGGACCTGACAGTTGCTTAGTTCCACCAGCCCAAAACTTCACCCTGGAGATCTCCTTGACTGCATTTGCAAAAAAAATTTAAAAACATTAAAAATCCCTGGTGCAAACTTTGTAAAGTTATACGCTGAGGCTAGCATCCTGTTACACATGTGTAAGTCACACTAGGCATGCAGGATGAATTATTTGCCATGGGTCATAGAATTATGGAGCTGGAGGGGCCTCTTGGGTCAGTGAGTCTAGTCTCCTGTTCAGTCCAGGATCTCCAGCTAAAGCATCCCAAACAGGTAGCAACAGACATATTCTTGGGACCATGATGGAAGCAGTTACACATACAACAACCTTGAGCATTGTGGTTGCACATCTCAGTTGTGCATTAGAGTTGCATATTGGACAAATGTCATCTGGTCATTTACATGTGTTGCACAATGTTACTCTTCTACATGGGGGTTGTGTAGTGCTAGTATAGCACAACTCCACATGGAGATATCTACACTACACTAAGGAGATGTGGGAGACTAGACCAAAGGCAGTTATAGATCTGAATCCTCTTGGTAGTTCCAAGTAGATAGAGTAGAGCTATTGAACCAAGAGGTATACATAAGTGTTGAGTCACCATTCAATGACTGATTCAGGATTTCTGTGCTTGCTAGTACACTGGCATGAATCCTTTTGCCCAATCCCATCTCCTTTTGCTGTTAGGTACTGTCAAGTTGACTTTGACTTAGGGCAACCCCATGAATGAGATTACTCCAGGTCTTGTAGACTCAGGGCCATAGCTTCCTCCTTCCAATAGAGATTGGATGGGCAACTCTTGTGAGTGCTTTAATTGTGTATTCCTGTGAGGCACAGGGTTGGACTAAATGATCCTTAAGAATCCCCTCCAACTCTCTGATCCTATGGTTCAATATATAAAACAAGGCTTTCTTGGTGGCTCCTCCCAGACATGGCACTCACTTCCAAGAGAAGCTGGGCTTGACTCCTTCTAACAATGGGAAAGGACTGTTGGGAAAGAGAGGGGCTTTTAATGAAAGATTCTGTTTTTATTGTGCTTTTCAAATTTCCTTTAATTTGATTGTGGTTTAATAGTGCAACCTGTTTGATTGTGTTGTAATACTAACTTATTCTGTGGTTATTCGTACCTGGTTTTTAAAAAACTTTTGGTAGGCACTCTTGAGTCCCAAGTTGGAAGAAACCCACGATATAAATCAGTCAAACAAGCAAACCAAGAAACAGATCAAGTAAAATACTATGTATTTTTTCAGGACCAAATGCAATTGCTAGTCTGAACTGGGAAAGGCTCATTAAAGGAATGGAAAGGAGGTATGTCAACACTTGTGGAAGTTCCATTGATTTAATCATTTCGTTTTAATGGGTCTGGTCCGGCTGGGACTTAACTGTAGGATTCAAGTCTCCAAAGTCTCACAGGGTTTCATTATCAGGGATGGAAATCTCATTTTGTATTTTAAAACTTAACAGTGGGAAGGGGGAAACAACCCAGTAATATTTGATTTATTTTATTTATCTTGGCCAAAGCCTCGAGACACTTGAACCCAGAAGGTGGGGCCATTTCCAAAGCTTTTTTTTAAATTAAAATTGATATCCAAACAATATATTTGCTACAAATGTGAAGAGAAGTGTTTCCCACTCTGCCTGCTCCCCTTCTCCCCCTCACTAAGTCTAATTGCTTCGTTAGCGTTATTTGTGAGGTAATTGCACTTTAATTATCTGCAAAAACAAACATATTTGGAAAACGCTCATGGAGAACAGACGTTTGGTCTGCAGGAACAATACACCTTCCGGTTGAATATGATTCCTTTGACATTAAGTTGAGTCCCCCAATGGAACTTGGCTTAGGGTAATACATGCAGAGGTAGCTGTGTTGACTATAAAGCAAAGTACAATGACATCCAAAATCCACAAAACAATGATACTTTTATTGGGCCAACCAACATGCACAATATACATGTTGCAAGCTTTCAAAGCTCCACTGACTTCTTCATCTGGCAAAGATGTCAAAAACCATCTTTTCTTTGGGCCCACCAAAATGCACAATACCTGTATATAAGTTGCAGGCTTTCAAAGCTCCACTGGCTTTTGCATCAGACCAAAGGTGTTAAAAATCCATTTCCAACCTAGGTCCAAAACACACTGCAGAAATGATCCAGTTTGAAACCGCTTTATCTGCCCTGGCTCAGTGCTAGGGAATCCTGGGAACTGTAGTTTATTGTGGCCCCAGAGTTCTCTGACAGAAAGGCTCAATGTCTCACAAAACTAAAGTTCTCAAACTGGATTATTTCTGCAGTGTGTTTTGGACCTTAATCATTAAGTTGCTTTTGACTGGTTATTTCTTCTCACTGGTCTAAATGTTCAGAGCCAGCATGGTGTAGAGTTTGAGCATTGAACTAAGACTCTGGAGATTGGGGTTTGATTCCCCGCTCAGCCATGGAAACCCTCTGGGTGACCTTGGATGAGTCACACACTCTCAGCCCCAGAAAACCCTGTGATAGGTTCACTTTAGGGATCCCATAAGTCCAAATCTTAAAAGTGCTACCCTAGGTGACAAGACTATTAAGGACCAAATGCATCTGAGGAAGGAGATTTAAGTCTAGCAAAGCTTGTGCTGCCAACTTCTTTCTTCCAGTTAGTCTCAAAAGTGCTACACGATCTCCTCACACCCTGTTAATGCTCAATATTTTTGGATAGTTCCTATAAAGTGGAGATGAAAACCCAGAATGGATTCACCGTCTCAGCGCCGTCAGCCGCTCCTGAGCTGGAAGATGGCCAACATTCATGAGTTGTGACATACAGCCCTAAACATCTGGAGACCCCCAGGTTGGAAAAGGCTGCTCTAACAGATGCTGGCTTGTTGTTGCTGTTTTAAAATTATTTATTCCAGTTGCGTTCTGGCTCTTCTGGAGCACGATCTTCCTGGCCTCCTCAGTGCACAGAAAGATAAGGCGATGAAGGGATTGGCTTTCCCTTCCCTTTTGCAGGAGACCAGCCATGTATGCACAGAGCAAAGAGATTATGGCCCTCTTAGGCTGTTCAGTTATTGATCATGGATGCTCATAAACAGGGAAAGGAGGCTGGTTCATTCCAGGCGAGGCCAAAGAAGCAAGAGATGGTCCACTGTGGCATCACTGCCCAGGTTTTGTAATATGTTAGAGCAAGGATGAGCAACTGGGCAAAGACCAAAGATCAATTTCCAACCCCTGACCCTCCACAGACAGCAACCCACTTCCAATTTCCTTCAAAACATTTCCATTTTCCTTCAGAGTCCATCTCAAAATGGCAGCCTAAAGTGAAGCTGTGTCACTTCTTGTAGCCATTGTGAGAAGGGCTCTGATGAAAACAAAAACAAAGACATGCAGGGCAGGTTCTAGAGGGTGAGTTTTTACATGTTTCTGGACATTTCTGTGTGGATTGGGGGCAAAATTGTCCCAAAGTCATAGAGGGAACTGGAAAGAGCATTTTCGTGAGCCTGACTTCAAAATAGACATCAATGATATCTCTGTGTGGCCAACAAGAAGTTGGAAAAGGAATCATGCTAGCTTTTGAAGCTCACCGGCTTCTTCATCAGGCATGTCACCAAAAGAAAAAAGTGTGGGGGGGAATCTAAAATCCCAGGACTCTTTTGCTCTCATAATGTCTTTTTCATCGATAGCACATCTGTTCTTGTCATTTCCCTCCTTGGTTTTGGGAAGGAGGCAGGGATGGAAGTGGGATCTTAACCTTTTTTTCCTTCTTAACACATTCTCTGCAGCATTGAAGCAAAGAAAATGCAGAGCTGCAACCTGTGGTTCGTCTCTCTTTCCGGCTCATGAACTCTGTGCCAGCTTCACTTAATGAAGAAGCCAGGGAACTTTGAAAGCTAGCATCATTCTCTCTTTTCACTTTTCACGCCTTCTTGTTGCTCTAATAATGGCTTCACCAATGTGCATTTGGGAATCTGGATTTTGTTTAATTGTCAACATGGCATTTTTATTTTCAGTTTGGAGAGCCTAATATCAATTTATTAATCAGATGCCTTCCAAATTGGTTGCTTTCAGAAAACCAAATGTAAGCAAGTCTTCTTTCACCATCTGAGCAGTAACAGCTTCTGACTTTGTATCTGTGGAGTAGGGAATGTACTCCTGATTTTCATGCAAATGTTAAAGGAGCTGTCCAGTTTAGTGGACAGGGCTCAGGACCTTGGATAATTCCTTTAATTCTTGAACTAAAATTCCAGGGGAGCTCCCAGCTGGAACAATTTGGGTGGCTCATGGGACTCCCTGCTCCCTGCCATGCTCACACATCCGCTCCTGTGTTGTCATGTTTGTGAAGGCGCTGCCAATTCCTCAGCTAATATTTGTGCATTTGGGAACAGTGCCTCTGACTAGAGAGGACCTGCCTCCCCTTGTCATCTCTCCTGCTGAAAAATGGGCTCAGCTGATCCCACACTTTAATTGATTTGCACAGGTGTGGCAAAACCCCAGCTGGACGCAAATCAATTACCCGCCCAATAAAAGCATGCCACTCGCATGGGTTTCATGTGCCACCGGCATCACAGCTTCCCCCCTCCTTGCCACCACCTGCCAGCTTGCAGACCAGATGGTTGAAGGAGGCAGCAATGCCAGGCATACACAGGGTGGAATAAAATGAGGGTGGAATAAACTTCTCCTTCTTTTAAGGAGAAACAGGGGATGAGAGCAAACTTGCATGAGCCAGGAGTGGTGAAGTCAAATGCATCTGAGGAAGCAGACTTCAGTCTAGGAAAGCTCATGCTGCTAACTTCTTTCTTTCAGTTAGTCTCAAAGGGGCTACAAGATCTCTTTGCACACTATTAAGAGATGTTAGAGCAGTGATTCCCAAACTCTGGCCTTCCAGATGTTTTGGACTTCACTTCCCAGAATCCCAACCCATTGGCCAATGTGGCTGAGGCTTCTGGGAGCTGAAGTCTAAAAACATCTGGAAGGCCAGACTTTGGTAATCAGCGTGTTAGAGCAAGGATGAGCAACTGAGCAGGGACCAAAAGCCAATTTCCAAACCCCTTGACCCTCCACACTGAAATATGTCTATTTTCCTTCAAAGAGGGACCTGCTAGGTGAATCTGCTCTGAATTTTAATCTCAACTTTCAAGGAGCTGTCCAAGTGTTGCTGAAATGGGTTTGGTACCTTGGATAGCTCTTGTAAAATTCAGACTTGGAGTATAGCTACAAGGGCAAATTGAGGATATCTCTCCTCCAAGTAAGAATTCTCCCCCCCCCCCATGAAATTTTCCTACAAGCCCCAGATTTCCAGCTTTGCAGAGAGTGAGACATTAAAAACAGTTTGTGCCCAGCACTCTTCTACTTGCTCTGCTACCATGCCCTTGGCCATGCCCTTTTCTCCTTTTCCTTTGGTTGCCCAAATGGTTTTTCTAAAGGCCTGAGGTTATTGCAATGCTAGACATTTGGGGAGTGGAGGAAAATGTTATGCAGAAGCAGAATTCTTGTTTGGGTGAAGACAATGTTCTCATTTTGCCACCTCCTTCTTGCTACAGCCCTGATTAAAACCCAGAGTGCATTCAATTTCCCCACCGATGTCGAAGCCACCAACCTCATGATCCTGGGAAACCTGGGTCCCACCAAGATTTGGCCCATTTGAAATGTCAGGGCTCTGGCCAAGAAAGCGGTGGAATGAGAACCAAAAAGGAAGAGCATCTATGGGCATGTGCAGAATGTTCTTCCTTCACCCTGGGTAGCAAGGCAGCTGGAACTGGCCTTATGGCTGAATCTGCACTGCAGAAATAATGCAGTTTGACACTGCTTTAACCTTGGTGGCTCCATGCTATGGAATCCTGGGATTTGTAGTTTGTTGTGGCACCAGAGCTCTCCAACAGAGAAGGTGAAATAACTCACAAAACTCTAAATTCCAGAATTCCATAGCATTGAGCCATGGCAGTAGAAGCAGTATCCAACAGCATTAATTCTTCAATGCAGATGCAGCCTTTGTGTCTAAGGATCCTAATGACTTATTTCCCTGTCTGTTAAAGAAGCCTGAAAAGCATGTTGCAGAACAACTCTCATGATCCTTAACCAATGGTTGTGCTAGCTCCAAATAATGGGAGTTGCAATCCAATGGTGTCTGGAAGGCAGTGGCGACCAACAATGGCCCCTCCTGCAGTGGGACAATGAATCTGCTCCTGATTTTTTCCTGAACTTTGGAAAAGCTACCCAAGTTGCTTAACCCTAGCCCCCAAAACAGGTTCAGCCCCTTAGATGGTGCCCTTATAGTTTGGACTAGAACCCGAGGTGGATTAACTGTCCTGCAAACATGGTGGCCTTCATCTGCCAGTATCAGATGGCTCCAGCCCTGCTGTAAAAGGAGACCTTTGTAGGAATGTCGTAGGTGTGAAAACAATATGTACAGTGATAGCATGCTAAAGAGGAAGCTGCCAAAAAAGCCAACATAATTATGCTAAGAACACTTTATTTTATGTTTTAAAAAGAACCAATCCTACCAGAGATCTGCTTGAAGTTTGTCTCCATTTAACAAGCTTCCACTTCCCACTTTTAGAAAAGCCAGTCTTTGAAGGTGAAAAGTAGAGAGGGCTTACAATGCTAATTTCACTTCTGAAGCACACACAAAAAAATCTCTGCTCCAATCATTGCTCGTCGCTCCCTTCCCCCCCCCCAAAAAAATTTTTTTTGAAGATCACAAACTTTAATGGATCAATAGGCATGAGCGACTTCCTGGGGTGCCTTCCTCCGCATGGCTGTTTCCATTGCACCTTAATTGCCTTGGGTGGGCTTCTTTACCCCATATCCATCTTTTTCTGTTTCATCCCCACCTCCTTCATGATCGAATGGAAAGAGGGAACATTTAATGGACAGCCACTGAATTTCCCACCAGTTCACCTGCCCATAAAAGACTAAACAGATCAAAATGCAGAAGTGGAGGGTGGGCCATTTGCAAACGGAGGGGGGGGCATTTTGTTTGAATAACCACTAATGGAATTAAACCTCATCCGGACTAGACACAGAGGTCATGCAGGGGTAGATATGTTGGTCATTTAGCAAAATTCAAACAAAAATCCATCAGTGACACCTTTATTGGCCAACCGAAATGCCAGAGGTGTCGCTTGGGGATGCGAGGAGTGCGGAGCACACTGGGTGACGCCTCAGAGAGGGGTGAACAACTGCTGAGGCCAGCACTCACTGTCTGGTCCAAACCTGGCCCCCGGCAGACCCTCTCCACCAGCAATGGTGCCTCTACCAACCATCAGTTACAGCCGCTGGTGGGGATAAAGTCTTTGGGCCATCAAAGTGGGGTCCAGGGGCCACACTATGCTCAATACTGTTTTACATCTTTGGTAAGGAGTTATTCAGAATTCCCCTCTGTGTACTGTGCAACAGGCTGGGAGACCTTCTATAAAATTTGGACTGAAACCCAGAGCAGCAGAGTGGCTTAAATAATAGTTGGACAGACAGCCACAGCTCTGCCTTCTCCGAGACCCAGAAAAACAGCTAGAATAAGCCAAAAGGATAATAGAAAAAATGCCTCCCTCCATCATTTTAAGTTATTCACAAAAGCATGTCAAGAAATCTTACCACTTTGCAAGCATTGACTAGAATCCTGGCCATTATTTTTTTAAAGGAAAATACTTTTTTGGTCAACTTGTTAATTTTTAATTGGTGGATTAATTAATCGATTGATTACATTCAGGTGTCCTCATTAACCACTCAATCCATTGGTCTTTCATGTGAGATAGTTATGGCCCAATTAAAGAAATGCCAATTGCTCCCATGGGTTTTTGTTGCCTGATTAATGAAGTAACTCTGCATCAATGTGCAAGTGGTGGAGAAACTGCTTTCAGGGTATTTATTTTATTGTTAAATTGGGGTGAGGAATCACCTTTGGTGCCAGGGCTGGAACATGGGGAGGAAAGGGGGATATGGATGAAATTCATTGGGTGTCCTATGCCAGGAGGAGCCCTGTGCCAGGGATGTGCCATGGTGCCAAGGAAAAGCAAGCCAAGCCTGCCACCTCTGAGCAGCTTCGTTTCCAAGGCCTGGCTTCCTCCACTGCTGCAAATATTTTTCTTCTTTACCTCAATGCCTACATCATGTATATACAATGGTGTCCTGTCTTGGAGGCCAGGGGCAAAGTACCATGCAAAGGAGCCCCAGTTGTGTACAGGAGTTTACCAGCCACGTGTATACAGTTTGCAAAGTCCAAGCAGTTTAGGTCAGTAGGGTACAGCAATAAATCCAAGGTGTCATCTGTCCAAGGGAATGTCCACTAGCATGGTCAGCTTATGGGGCAGGATCCAAGGTTCTTTGGAAACATGAACCAAGAATCAAGAAACAAAAGTGTTGCTTCCTCCAGAATGGTTTGTTGTCAGCAATGACCTCCCAAAGGAGTTGCTGGATTATTTATGGCCTGGCAACCTCCCACATCTGTTGCCTGATTAATGAGCATTCCTGTTTAAACACTCTGAGCATTGTAGCATTTCCCTTTCTCATCTATGTTTGGCTGTGGTAGGTACCATTGAGTCCATGTCTGTGTACTGTGGCTGCTGGGTAATATCACTGTCTGTCTCAAGCACTGACACAGCTCCTGTCTTTCTGCTTCACTGTCTGTGCCATAGTCTGAACTTTGGTCCTGAGAACAAGACACAACAAAGGACATTGTGCACCAATGATGGGGCCACAGGTGGCCTCCACAACACAGTCACCCATTTAAGCATGCCATTCACACATAGGAAACAGCATGGTGCAGTCGTTTGAGTGCTGGAGTAGGGCTCTGGGAGACCAGGGTTCACATTTTTGCTCAACCATTGAATCCTTTCTGGGTGACCATAGGTAAATTCCATTCTCTCAGCCTCTGAGGAAGGCAGTGGTGGGAGACCCCTTCTGAACAAATTTGGCCAAGAAAACTCCTTGATAGGCTTGCCATAAGTTACAGTCCACTTCCCGGCACATGAGAATAACAGCAAAAATGATATCATAGAGAAAACAGTGGCTTGAGTGTTGGATTACAAGTCTAAAGTGCCAGGATTTTAATCTCCACTCAGCCATGGAAACCCAAAGGGTGACTCTGGACAAGTCCCACACTCTCAGCCTAAGAGAAAGGCAAAAGCACATCCTCTGTGAATAAACTGTATGAAGAAAACCCCAAGATAGGAGTTGCCTTAACTCAGAATCAAGGTGAAGGCACATAGCAACAAACAAGACACCAGAGTACTCATCCATTTGCTATATAACACTGCAAGGTTTGGTCCACAGTTAATCTGAGTTTTCTCAGAGTGTGATCATCTCCATCATTTATTTGGTCAACCAGATGATCTCTTCCTCTCACTCCCCTGTTAAACACAACCTACAGACTGATCAAGAAGAACACAGTCCTTTCCTCACAAACATCACAACTGTTTTCAAGTCTCCTTTCAGTTCAGTTTGTATTATGCATTCATTTCCCCATTGCCTTCTGGAATCCATATTCTGGAATTTCAAGGAAGCAGGAGGGGGAGGAGGGTCACAGCTGTTACAGCCCTTACGCCACAGAAAAATTATATTTTCCAATCTGTTGCTATGCAATGAAAAATCATTTCCTACCATCTGTCTGTGTCCACATCTTCACAGTAGTAAAGGAGAAGGGAAAAAAGATAAACTTGACTGCTTCGGCTCTGAAACACCAAGTCCTGCTCAACCTGCTGTTAATACATTTTGGACTCATGGCTCAGTCACGGGGGTCAATCTCTCTGAGTTTTGGTCTGAACTTGAAAGGCCCAATACAAAGGAGCTGGACCAGGTTTGGAGATAGAGGTAGTTCCTTTAAAGTTCAGACTAAAACCTGCAGTGGTTTCAGGAGAAAGCACATGGGCCACTTCCACAGTCCAAAGGAATCAAGGGGGATGCTGAAGGCTGAATAAGCTGGCTCTGGGGAACAAATAGTTATGCACCATTTGAGAATAAGCAACTGTAAGGCTGGATTCCTCTTGGTTAGTTCCATCTAGAGTAGACCCATTGAATCTAATCATTGCAAGGTGAATCATCAGGTAAGTAAAGTCAATTATTCTGATGGAACAATTGAATTTACCTACCTGATGATTCACCTTGCAATGATGAGATTGCTTCTAGTTGCTTCTAGTTAGGACTAACAATATGATTTAGATCCATGTGAAATTGTCACGCCTGTGGAACCTACCTTATGTAAGAGGTTTATTTAGGCCTATATTTTAATGTTTAACTTTCAAGGTTTTTATTCTCCCCCAAAGTGTTTTCTGAACCTAAATCTTTTGGGTCTGTGTATTAAGGGCTTGGGGAGGTCAGACAGGCCCCCAGGGGCCACATGGGACCCCCTCAAAGGCTATAAGTGGACCAAAGGATACACATTCCCTACCGCTGTGGTAGACCCAACAGGGTGCAATGGTTTGCATATCAGACTACGACTCTGGAGACCAAGATTCGATTCCCGCTTAGCCATGAAACCCACTGGATGACTTTCAGCAAGTCACACTCTCTCGTGCTCAGAGGAAGGCAATAGCAAACCTCCTCTGAAAAAACCTCCGCCTCCTTGCCAAAAAAACCTAGCAATATAGGGTCACCTAGGGTAGCCATGTTGGAAATGACTTGAAGGCACACAACCCACATACAAAGTGAACCTGTCACAGGATTCCCTTGGCAGAATTTGTTTGCAGGCACACAACAGCAACAACAATCTCTATGGTAGTTCTTGCCGAAATCACCCAAGAGCCCCTATGTTAGCGCTGGGCATCCCTCCTGCTCTTTGCTCCGCCTTCGCTTTGCACAACCGGCAAGTTAAGGAAGGCTTGTGTTTGGGCCCTTAATAAGATGTGATTCACTCATTGAGCATAATTAGCAATTCAGCTAACAGTTGGTAATTCAGGCACGACCCTGATTGCATCCGAATGCTACTTTATTTCTTTGTCGGCACTCACATTCTGAACACTAATTATGCTTCTCTGCCTCCTAATTGCTTCCCAGTCCTTTACGGCTGTCTCTTTCCAGTAACATTTATTTTTCATGCATCTCTGTGCATTTAAAGGTATCAAGCAGGAGGAGATCCAGCAGGGCTGGAGAGATGAGGAGAAAAAGGGATAGTCTGGGGGTGCAAAAACCAAGTTGAAAGGAAAAGGGAGGACCCCGGCTTTGTCCACCATTCTGGCACAGCTTCCATGCTCTGCTTCCCAGATGCATTGGACAAGAGATGTAGCACAAGGCTTTTCTCTTCCTCCACCTCACTCTCAAGATATTGTTTTGTTTTATTCTGCATGCAAAAATTCCACAGGAAAAAAAAGGCCTGGCTCCATTTCTCAATCCTATGGCAGTCAGAGTATTTAACGTGGAGATGTTTCCTGATGCAATGCCATGATCTCTGAGCATTCTGGTGCAGCTTCCTCCAGTGCTAGCCAGACAGGGAGATCCTTGCAGTTTCCTTGTTCTCTGAACAACTGCGCTGCTCCTTACAGAAAGCCCCATTCGACAAGGCTTCATTCCAACATCAAATCCAGCAGTTGCCACATCCATGGGGCAGGGGATCCCTTCTGGATTTTAGTCCTATTCTTTCAAAGAGCTATCCAAGCTGTTGATCCTATTTGGCAGAAAACCTTAGCACACAACACTTGAAAGTCCAGAGCTGTTTTACAGCCTCCTTGACAGATAAATCACAATTTGCTACCATCACAATCACTGTAGGCAATAAGAGGGTTACAGGGATGCTATTGGCAGAGTCTGGGAAAGAAACAGAGGAGATGGGAAACCATCTCAGAATCCACCCTTGCCAAGACCTTTGAGAAATTCAAGCCCAAGCCCCCTAGTATTTTTCAATAGCAACAGAGCTTGAAAATGTGATTTTACTAATTTATTAGACTAGAAATCCCTGTAGTTTATTGTGGCACCAGAGCTTTCTGACAAAGAAGGCTCAATGCCTCAGAAAAAAACTGCAGTTCCCATGATTCCCTAACATTGAACCAGGACAGTTAAAGTGCTCTCAAAATGGATTATTTCTGCTGAGCATTCCTAGACTTGAGCCTACGTCTTCAGACGCATGGAGATGTTCCTCAGATGTCTTCACTCCATGCATCTGAAGAAGCAGGCTCAAATGTATGAAAGCTCACACTACCAACTTCTTCCTTTCAGCTTTCCTGCAAAGTGGGAGCTGTGCATTTTGGAGAAGAATCGGAAAGCAAATGGAGTCATCATCCCCAACCCCTGCATGGTGTATGTAGGCAGAAGAGAGCCCCATGAGCCCATTTTTCTCCAACAATGGTGTCTCTCTTTTCTTCCACTCCTAACATCGCTGTTACACATTCCCTACCGTTTGCCTCAGCACGGAGCCACAAACATGCGGATGGTCCTCTCTCCCTTTCTCACGCCGACAAATACAACAGCGGGCAGTCCAGAAATCAGGCCTCAAGAGAAGTGGCTTTCAAAGCCTCCCCACATGAGGGATAATGGGCAGTCAGCTTCCCACCTCCATGCTGTGTGCCTTTGTGGCCTTTTCAACAGAGGGGGAAAGCATCACCCTCCAACAGTTAATCATGTACAATTAGCAGGACTCATCACCTGATGATCTGGGCAAATATTTTCCCAGGAAACCTTGGAATGTAACTTTTGCAAGCAACTACCTTCCTTCTCCTCCCCACATCACCCCAACTATTTTCTTTTCCTCCTCTGGAGCAGTGTGCTCTATCACATTCAAGAGGCAGAGGATTCATTTGTATTCTCAGGCAAAACAACTTTTCGGTCTCTTTGTTCCTTTGACAAGATCTTGTTCACATCTTGGCCTCGTTCAGCTCTAATACAGCTGAGATTCTTTTTCCCTGGATAGGGAGGGAGGCTAAACTTTACAACAGCTCTGGTAGTTGCACTTTTCTGCGGTGCTTTGATCACAAGATATATTCATGGGTGTCTTGCAGAAATGGAAAATGCTCCACCCAGGTCATTGGTAATAAAGGCGTTATCTGAATAAAAGTAATGGGATAGAACTGCCGAGGCAGCATAGCATAGCGGTTTGAATGTTGGACACTTGGAAACCAGGGTTTGAATCCTCACTTGGCCATGGAAACTATTGTTACGGGGGCTTTATACAGTAAGGGATTCCTTCATGCCTCTGCCTTAATAGTGGCTCCTCAGTTTCCACTGGAGTTTGGTCCCAGGACTCATCATGGATACCAAAATCTGAGGATGCTTTTTGGATGTGTGTGTGTGTCCGCATGCACATGAACAAATCGTGCCAAGAAAACCCAGTGATGGGGTCATCATAAGTTGTAAACAACTTGAAGGCACACAACAACAACATCATGTGTATGGGAGAATATTTCTGAACCATGCTTGGTTGACTCCATGGGTGCAGAATCTGTGGATACAGAGGGCCAACTGTACATGCTGTCTTTAGCACTTTTCCCATTTGCTCGGTCACCCATTGTGGGCATGTATCCAAACAACCACACCATGCAAGCAGAGGACCTCCCAGGTGTGTTTGCAAACAGATAAAAGACTTCTTCTCTTCCTCTCCCTTTTTTCTCCCTCTTCCCTCAAGATGGTAAGTGCAGCCTGTGTTGTGCTGCTTCTCTTCTTGAAACTTTTCTGTAGTTAGCCAGGACTTAGACACTGCATGTAAATATGTTTGCCTGTACTTTTAAATGTAATTAGTGAAGGTTTTAGCTATGAATCTTGCATACAGCCTGTTTGCTTTACTTTGATAAAACTAGTCTCAGAGAGACCCAAGAGATCCAGCGCTTCCACTTGTAAACTCTGCTAAGGAAGGCTGAGTCTTAATTGAATCAGTCTTCATCTTTCCCAGGAAAGGGGCTAACACCCTGGGGAAACTATTTCTCAGCCAACCCAAAGTAGTTTGCACTCCATTCACTCACTTAACTCAGCCGCATTTTGGTCTGGCAATGGAAAGAAGTCCAAGCTGGCACCAGTTGGACCTCCTTGGGGAAGGCATTCGACAATCAGGGTGCCACAGCCAAGAAGACCTTCTCCTGCCCCCTCACACTTTGCATTCTGGTGGGACACAGAAGGGGACCCCTCCTGCAGATCTCAGTCCCCAGGCAGGTATATATTTGTACCATCTTTCTTCACAGATCTGCAAAAGTTCTGCTATTGAGCAGCCTCACATGGTGTAGAGGTTTGTGCACTGGACTACAACTCTGGAGACCAGGGTTCAAATCCCTGCTCAGCCATGGAAACCCATTGGGGGGCCTTGGGCAAGTCACACTCTCTCTGCCTCAAAAAATAAAGGCAAAGGCAAAGGCAAACCCACTCTCACCTAGCATTGCCAAGAAACCCCCTTGATAGGTTCACCATATGCTCTCCATAAGTCAGAAACGACTTGAAGGCACACAACACACGCAGCAGCAGTCACACTGCCTCCTGCCACACAGTGAGTGCCTCTTGTTCTGCATCCTCATCCAAACTCCCATTAGGCCAAATTAATGATTGAGAGGGAGAGACATGGAGAAAAGAAAGAGACCTCCACCCCACTTGAAGATGGCTTCAGCCACAGCTTTTGTCGGCTGCGCATGACAAATCCAGGCTCACGCTGCAAAAACAAGAGGCTTTCATGGCACACACACACAAAGGCACATGGCAGCCAGGATTAATCAGATTAGTATGGGGGGGGGGGGGTTTTCACTCCTGGCAGGACTGCACTTGGCGGCTAATACACGAAGAACAGAACCCACGGGGGGCCAGATTAATTATTCATATTTTAGCAAATTCAGACGTGTCACATTTAAAGGTCTAACAAGTTGTTTCAGTCCCCAGGGCAATGTTCCTCACCACAGGCTCTTCTCCTCTTATTTTCCCCTCCTGCTTCAAAACGGTTTCATTATTTTTCATACTTTTATTTTCACCTTCTGCTTTCAAGCGAATCCCAGCCAGCCAGCCAGCCAGCCCCCTTTATTTTTCAGTGTGTGGCCAGAACTGAGCATTGTTTGAGACAAGAGAGGAAAGAGTAATGCACCTCAGCAATCTCGAACTCCACATTTTGGAAAGCCGAGACCTAAGTTGCAAATTAAGTAGCTTTTGCAAATTTAATAGAGGTGCAGGTATTTGCATGAATTCTGTTAGGGATGATCGAATGTATACGTCACGCTATGTACACAGGGCCAAAAAGTCACCGTGTCACAACAGACATATTCTGCTGATAGCAGCAGGAGGAGATTAACACAGACCTCATGTTCCTCTGTGTCTTTCCTTTTCAATAAGCAAAGGGATCTTGCAGCACCTTTGAGACTAACTGAAAGATAGAAGTTGGTTGCATGAACTTTCGTACACTTGAGCCCACTTCCTCAGATACATTTCCTGTTCAAGTTGTAAATTGTCCACTCCAGGTTGTGGCTGTGCATCCTACACTTTGCAATGTGTGTTGTGCATTGCAAAATGGCACCTAGCCATTGACATTGACATGTCATATGCAATGATGCTATTCCATATGGAGATTGCATAGGGGATCTCTCCAGTCCAATATTTATACTATGTGGAGATATTGAATGGCAGCCAATGTATATAATATTTTTCACTAGTCATGTAGGCAAAGCATTGAAATCTCACCCATTTAGCAATGAAGAAATGGCTCAACCGCTCTTCTTGAACTTCCCACTCAGCTCCCTGTTTTCAGATTTCCCCTGGCATGATTTATCTGGATAGCCTCAAGGGCTAGAAACTTTCTCTGCTTCTTTTAGTGTCTTTTTCATGGAGATAGTGGTGGATATTGGCTCCCATGGCATGCGGTGGTGGGCTCATTCTTGGTTTTAATTTAATTTAATTTATGAAGGAGCTAACCAAGGTGCTGAACTCTATCCCCCCTCCCAGGAGTTTAATACCTTGGAGATTTCCTTTTTAAAGCCTGGCACTGGAATCACTAGTTGCCACTGAATGAAGGTTGGGGTCCTTGCAATCCTGGGCTTTGCACTCATATATAATCACATCTCCAATCCTAAATATAAACAGGTGGGCCCAAGTCATGATACCCAAAGCCAAATTATTCTGCTACCTGCTACCCAAAGAGCCTCAGCTGTAAAAAGTAGCACAATTGTCAACTCATCAGCCCAAAATTTCACTCTGAACTTTAAAGGTGATGAAAACCACCCAACCCAGGTTGACTCAGGATCTTTGGATAGTTCTTTGAAAGTTCAGCAAAACTTGGAGTGGATTCTCCAACCCACCAACAGAGGAGTCATGTACTGCCAGAGTTTGAAAAGCCTGTCAGCCAGCTCCATAAAAGTATTGGTCATCTTGGCCAAATAAGTAGCGTGTCGACTTTGCCAGGAGCCTGGCAGGGATGGTGTGGGAGGCAGGGGAGGTTGGGGAAGATGAAGGGAAGATCAAAGAGCAGTCTTCATCTATTTTAATAAGCCAAAGCCTAAATAAATCTGGAAGGGTGAAGCGAGGAAGGACAGTTCAAGTGAGATCAAAGCTCCGTTTGAATGCTGTAGAAAGCAAAGAGAAGCAAGGACTTAGGGAGATGAAGGCGGGAGGAGAAGAGGGGATGAGAAGAAAGGAAGAAGGAAAAGAGAGATGGAAAGATCTGCATCGCAGTGCACAATACAGTTTTGAAGGAAGACTTGCGACATCACACAAGCGGAAAGAGTCAGTGTTTTGAAAAGAAAGAGGCACCAAAGGCTGCTAAGGAAAAAAATTCCACGCTCTCTGCCTCTGCAGCCATCAAAAGAGCCTTTGTGAATCAAAGAACCAGGATCCTTTCCGATAACTTACATTTACTGATTTGATCGCAGGAAAAGTGTCCCTTTAGCTGCTGGTTTCTATATTCCCTGGGAAGAGGCAGTGTTTGCCCTGATCGGTTCCCAAGACTTTTGTGTACAAATAAAATAAAATTGAATTACACACACACACACAGAAAATGTGGGGTGAGATGCTGCATTGTAGTGTTAACTCTGCAGTCAAGAAGTTACACCTCCATTAGGTTATATCATCTCATTACAGAACTGCGATGCACATTGATGTGTAATGTGCAACGCATGACCATGCCAACTGTGCAATCAATGTGCAACGATGTGCAACACACAACGCACAAAGCAAATTGATGCCAGCTATTGCTGGCTCCTCCCACCATCAATGACTATGCCTCCACCCCACCAATCAGAATGTCAACCGCTGGCTGCCTCTATTGCCCTGGCTCCTCCCATCGATGACTGTGCCTTCTGCCGCGCCAATCAGAATGTGAACCAATAGACTGTCTGTTGCCCTGGGTCCTCCCATCGTTGATGGCTTTGCCTTCTTCCTCACCAATCAGAATGTGAACCACCTGGCTGTCTCTATTGTCCTGGGCTCCTCCTACCATTGATGGCTGTGCTTTCTGCCCCGCCAATCAGAATGTGAACCAGCCATCGGTGAAGTTCCATGTTTCTCATCCAAACTTAAGCCTACTAATACTTCTTCTCTTTCTCTCTCTTTCTTTCTTTCTTTCTTTCTTTTTCTTTCTTTCTGGTTCTCCCTCTCCTCTCTTTTCTCAGTAGGTCCATTATTTTGCTGTGCAAACTCATTCCGAAGCCACCTCCTCCAGTTTTCTTCACCATCTCCACCATCTATCATGCACACCACGGAGCGAGATCGTTTTAGCACGCCAGGCCTGACAAAAGGGCATAGTTGCTTTCGCTTCTCTTTATTCCTCTGCAGACGGATGCCGCGTGCGTTCTCCATCCCAGCCGCCTGATAGCTGCCAATTGCCTCCCTGGCTTGTTTGGAGAGCAATTTTCATGTAGATATGGCTGTTTTCAGAAGGTGAGGAAGGAGGCAAAGTATGCTGAAGTGAAGGGGCAGATAGTCCAGCCGAGAAGCCTGAAAACAAGATAGAGTAAGCAGGAGGTACCCTCTCAGTAAATAGATAGATTTGGAGATGAAGAAAATAAATTTGCAAATAAAGAAAGAAATCCATAAAATGTATCTACTTCGGGATTTTAAATTATTCACAGCTTCCTGGGCTGCACGAGATTTGTATGCTGAAGGGAGGGCTTACAATTGCTTCCAAATGGCAGAATAAGGCTAGGACAAGAAGTTACTGGAAGGCAGTCACATCCAGCCAGCCTATCTCCAACTGAGGCATCCTCAATTTGGAGAAGATGGGCTGTCTAAAGAGTAAAGAGAAGTCCAACCAAGAAGGAAGGCTAGAAAAGTGCCCAGGGGTGGGCAGCTATTAGAGTGGGGTTTGGTTGTCTTGGAGTGCAGGGCTGGAGACATATGAGCTTATTATGGTAGATACAGGAGTAATTACTTTGGATGTTCTTTTGAGGTTAAAGGAAGAAGTTATCGCCAAAGTCCTGTATAAAAGGACATTGGTCTCAACTCAGCCTCCTCGCTGTTTACATTTCCACACATGGAGATATGCTACATGCAGAATAGCAACACTATGCAACCTATATCGATTACTGGGTGCCATCATGCAATGCCAAATAAATAATTCACAATTGCCATGCAAAGTATAGGATGTACAACCACAATGTGCAATAACAATGCAAAGAAGAGGAAGCATAACCTCTAAACATCACAATGCAAAGTACAGGATGCACAACCATAATGTATCACGAGTCAAAGTATAGGGTGCTCAGCCACAATGGAAATGTATGGGATGAACAATCACAAAACATCATAATGTAAAGTATGGGATGCACAACCAAAAAGCATCACAATGCACAATGTGGGATGCACAGCTGGACTGCATCACAATGCAAAATATAGGATGCACAACTGCAATGCACAATGCACACCTTGCACAAATGAACATGTTATCTGCCATTTAGTGGTTTCCAGCCATCGTGTAAGTTTACACTCATGTTCCTTTCTGCTATGCTGCCTTACTACAGAATGGCAATGTTGCACAGCCAAATGTTCATTGTGCATTGATGAACAAAGCACATGAACAACCTTGCAAACAGTCCACAAAGCATAACATGCAATGTGCGACAATGTACAATGGCACCACATGTGTTACTCCACTTTTGTAGCCTTCAGCTGAACCTGAACACTACAACTTGGCCAAAAAAGTGCCACCTCATGTGTAAGAAAAGACACAAAAATGTGCGATCAAGTGCACAATGAACATCCACATGCAGGGATGTATACAAAAAATGCCCAATCATTTTTATAGGGGAACTTACACCTGCATAGATGTAATGCCCTCCCTTGAAAGTTCAGCTTCAGAATATGAAACACACTTACCTGTTATGCCCCCCTCTTCAGAGTTTGGCCTCAGATGTCAAAACAGACTTAACACAGCTGTGCCCCCCTCCAGATCAGCTTGACAGCCACCCAAGTTCTCCAAAGGAGGAGGAGGCAAGAGAAAAGGCACCAAGTCCTTGGGAAAGGGACCCCTCTCCTCTGCAATGAAAGGCTGTGTGCAGGCAGCTGAGAAATGCCCTCTCAAAATAGAGTCTGCAAGTTTGGTGGGGCTGAGATGGCTGGCCTTATAAGACAATGGCCTTTCCCCATTTGGTTTGCTAGAAACAAACTTGGTTTCTCTCTCAGCCTGCATCTACTGTGAGATAGGAACCTATGATTTACAACCCTGGATGACATCTTGCTACTCCTACATGGACTCTGCTTTGATTTATGGCTCCTGACCCTGGACTGTTTGTTATCAGACATGGCTTCTTCCTTCAGCCACTGCACTTTCGGCAGTCTGCATTCTGTTGCAGCAGGACAGTAAGACTGGCACACAATTCTGACCATCATCTGTGGGAATTAAACAGGCTTTCAGTCCTGTCAAGAGATCAGTGGTGGGACAAGGACCTTGAGGTGGATGAGTCCAAGCAGCTACTTCAGCATTCATCAGAGAGCTGCCTTGGGATTGACCAGACTGAAGGGCAGCTTGTCCTCTTGGAGACTAATTAGCCAGAGAGGTCAAAGTCAAAAGGAGAATTTCGCTTGGTTCTCTCAAGTGCTCTCATTAACAACCATGAGCCCATCTGCTTTATATGCATATTCCTCCTCTCATTCTCCATTCCTCACATTCTGCATTTTCACACTCCCCCACCCTCCATTTAGCCATCATACAATCACAGCATCTTTTGCTTTTGCATGGAGGCTTTTGGCAGATTCTTAAATCCCATCTCTCTGAAGAAAAGTGCTATGTCAATAAAGTTTATTGTGTTTTTTAAGGGGTGGGAAAATTAAAGAAACAAACTTTGAGGGCTTTGCTGAGGGAGAGGAAGTAGATGACTCCATATGAAGAATCCAAAAAACAGAGCCACCAAACTCCCCATAAATAATTGGTCTGAAATCTGAAATTTGAGATCTGGGAACCTGGATTCACCAGATTTGGGGGCTGACATGATGAAGCATGTGGGATTAGCAGTTCAACAACATAGGAGAGCTAAAGCTTCCCCAGAATGGTTGCCTGGAGGCTAACTTTGCTCAGCAGTGGTGACCAATAGCAGCAGATGGCTTCCATGTTGTTGGAGTGGGCAATCTGCTCTGGGTTTTAGTTTCAACATAACAGCAGCTATTCAAGGGGCTGAGCAATATCCCCCTAAATAAGTTAAGCTTTGCAGATAACTCCTTTAAATTTCAGGCTTAAACCTGGAGTGGATTCACCACCCCTCTGGCATCAGATCTCCCAGCCACCACTGCAGGTACCCAGGGAAGTGACTTTTTTCTACATAGACAAAACTATAGTCATTTGACAGAGCTAAGAAAAGCTTTAAAATCCACCACATTTTTCATGTATGCTGTGCTTGTAAGTCACTGGTCCTAACCTGTGTCTGTGTCTGTGTCAGACAAAGCTGCCCACTTTTCTATTGTATCAAATATAACAGCCTCCACACATTCAGAACATTGTCAAATGATATCCCATTTCTTTTGGCCATAGCATGTTTGCACCTTTGTGGACAGGTGTGATGACCTTTCTCTTTCCCTGGCTAAAATTCAGAAGCTGAATAAATGAAAATCAAGACAAACTCATTGCATTAAAAGCACCACTTCTGGGCATCATCTGAAACCAAGGCTGGCATTGCATTGATGTTTACAGGTATGTGAGTTCCCTTGTGCTTGTGCATAGGATTTTTGGGCCATGGCATAAAGTCACTTCACACTTGCATAATCAGAATGACACAGAAGCACAACTGTTTCACATGCAGTCGGGCATTCTTGGATGGTGTGTAACTGCACATTAGTGCCTTCAATGTATTATTTGATTTGTTGGGACTGCGAAAACAACAACCACATTCTCAGATCTGCAACTGGCTGCACAATGTCAGTAGGCAGAAGAAGGATGGAGTAGCACAACCACCATTTAACTACCTCAGTCCCTCTGTATCCATGGATTCATTAGCTTAAAAATATGAGAGAGAGAGAGTACATTCCAAAAAGCAAACCTTGATTTTGCCATTTTATACATTTTACTATGCCATTTTATTCAATGAGACTTGAGCATGCATGGATTTTGGTATCCATGAGAGATCTTAGAACCAAACCCCAGGAGATACCAAGCATCCACTGTATTGCAAGCCACCTGGGGGGTATCTCCCATTGGGAGCCAGGTGGAATACAAATAAGTTCATCAATCAACCAATAAAATAAGAATGCCCCCTGCTAGAGTTAGTCTTCTGATCTTGACATTGTTGGGATCGCTTGACAAGTTTGCTGCAGGCAGAGGAGGAAACCAAATGGAGAATTGGATCCACTCTGCAGCACCCTTCCTAGTTTTGCATCTCTGTTCCTCCAAGTTCTGCTCAAGTAGATCAGCTGCCTTCACGTATTCCTCCTGGACAGCATCCCATGGGGATTCGTAGCCCCTTGAATCACCTGTCCATCAATCTCCCTGTCTCCTCCCTGGAGATCCATCTTTTTTCACAAGTTAAGTTTTTGGCCCGCCAGGCACATATACACACATTTCACACACCAGCATAACCATGGGGTAACTTTCATTGCACTCACTGTGAGTCCTTCAAGACTCCCAACTCCCCAAGGCATCTCCTCTTCTCTGCCCAGGATAACATATTCTGTTTCTGAAACCTGACAAGTCTTTTCAGGAAGCTGGATCCAAAAGGGAATGGCAATTCTTTTTATCTTTTGCCCACCTGGAGTGAATAGTAAATAAGCACCCTGGGATTTGACAGACAGAATAATACAGAATAATACATGGAAGGGTTCCCTAGGGTCATCTAAACCACCCCCCTGCCAGTGAAGAGAATTCATGGGGTTGTCATTTCCAGCCAGTTCAGGATGCATTTTGCTGGTTTGGGAAGAAAATTAACCCAAGTAAAGGTAAAGGTAGTCCCTTGACATGAATGTCTACTCGTAATTGACTGTAGGGTACTCATCTCCATTACTAAGCTGAAGAGACAGCACTGTCTGAAGACGAATCTGGTGGTCATGTGGCCTCCACCGAACACTGTTACCTTCCCACCAAAGTGGTACCTATTTATTTACTGGCATTTGCATGCTTTCAAACTGCTAGGTTGGCAGAAGCTGGGACTAGTGACAGGAGCTCACTCCATCATGCAACATCTGGGCCTCGAACTGCCAACCTTCCAATCATCAAAACTGACATCTTAATCACTAAGCCACCTCATCCCTGAAAAAAAATATATAATTTTAAAAATTGGGGGTCTGGGGAGTTTCCAGGAAAACCTTTTTTCTGATTGCTATATTGCAAAGTCCACTAGAAGGAGATGTGATGTTTTCAAGAAGGCAGTTGCCTCCCTCCTTGACTTCTTGCATCATCTTCACACTGCTAGCAACAACAACAACAAAGCCGAGAGCAACCCTCCCCATCCCCACACTTGCCAAGGAAACAGAGACCTAGACAGAAATGCCATCATCCCCTGCGTGCCAGAGCCTCTCTCTCTCTCTCTCTCTGCCCCCTTCCGCACTGATGGCTCAATTATCAGCATTCAGCTCCTGTTTGCCCGCAGATCCCATAATCAACGTCTGCGTGTGTATTCTGGCAAAATTAATCATAATTGCTGAAAGCAAGACACATCACACTTGTAACTTTGGTCCTTTAATTAGGAGACCGTAATTGGATACAGCACTCCCTGTAAATCCAATTATTCAAGATTAGAAAAGCAGCAGCCGGTAGGACAGAAGCTGTCTAGGGATGGGGAAAGAGTTTGGGCTGGAAAGGTTTTGGGGAGATACCCAACCGGGAAGCCAAGAAGCACTGGGTGGGCCTGGGCAGCAGAGAGCAGGCTGAGAAGGACAGAGTTTTCTCCAAAGTGTGGCATCGGGGAGATCATGGTCCAGGGACCAGGCAAGGGGCAGAAGACCAGGTTCCTGACATTTACACCATGCTAAAACCCAAGACAGCTGGTGGCTTCCCTATCATTGGGATGGTGATTCCAGAGTAGGCTTTAGGATGAATAATTGTGGGAGTTCTCCAAGGTGCTGAATGCAATTGCCTTTCCAGATAGGTTCAGCACCTTGGACAGTGCCTTGAAACGTGCGGGGTTAGATCAAGTGTCCATTTGCCAGTCAATAGAAGGATACTTCTTTGTAACCAATAAAGATGACTTTGGGCTTTGCAGACTGCTAGAAATAGTGCAAATTGAGTCCACTTTAACTGCCCTGGCTCAGTGCTAGGGAATCATGGGAATTGTATTTTTTTCTGAGACATTGTGTCTTCTCTGTCAGAGAGATCTGGTGCCACTATAAACTACAGTTCCCATGATTCTCTAGCACTGAGTCAGGGCAGTTAAACTGGACTCAATTTGCACTATTTCTGGCAGTCTGCAAAGGCCCTTAGACATCCCAAAATGGTTTAGGGTCCCAATACTCATCAGTCCATTCCCAGCCTGTCCAAAGCTAAGGACTATGGAAGTCAATAAGGGTCAGACAAGGCTGCATTTTATCACCCTACTTGTGCAACTTGTGTGCAGAAAATATCATATGAAGAGCAGGTTTAGACTCAGAAGAAGGAGGAGGAGGGGAAATAGAAGGAAGTGAACCAGCAATCTAATAGCAATAGCAAGTACATTCCTATATGCCAATTGCCCCCCAAAAGCTGAGTACTCATTTTACTGACCTACAAATGGATGGAAAGTCCACACCTTGATGCCTTGCCTGGGATCAAACTTACAACCTTGTAGCTACAGGACTGGCATCTAACCACATGCACCACCAGGGCTTCTTTAATCTTCAATCTAAGGCAGGGGTAGGCAACCTTTTTGAGCTGGGGGCCGGGTTGCTGTCCCTCAGACAATTGGGGGAACGAAGCACCATAAATAAATAAATAAATAAATAAATAATTTAAAAAATTAAAAATATGCATGCACACTCTCTCAGCCCCAGAAAAGGCATAGCAAAACCCCTGTGGAGATTTTGCCAAGAGAACCCCAAGAACAACTAATAACAACAATAATCAATATCATTATGGTGGGCGGCAGCAGCGGCGGCAGCGGGTGGTCTTAGGTTGCCTACCCCTGATCTAAGGTATGCACTGTAATACTAGCAGAAAATATCATGGACTTGGAACAATTACTAAGGAAGGTCAAAGAAGAAAGTGCAAAGGCAGGCTTACTGCTGAGCATAAAGTAAAGAAAAGTAATGACCACGGAGGTTTTACATAAATTCAACCTAGATAAGGAGAACATCGAAATAGTCAAAAGATTTCTCATATCTTGGATCAAACATTGATTAAAATGGAGGCTGCAATCAGGAAATCAGAGGACTAGGAATGGGAAGGAGGCCTATTTTGTTGGCGAAGATCAGAGCATGGGTGAATGGCATTTCCATCAGGTTTTGGGGGGATCAGGCCAGGAAAGGTTACTTAGCTAAGTATACTTAATTATACTTAACTAAGTAGCTGATAGAGGGTTCTGACCAATAATAATATTAATAATAATTCGTCACGCTTTGGATAATTCTCCATATCCAGGGCCTATGAAGCCCCATTTTTGAACTCTCTCCATATTGCCTGACTTGTTGCAGGCAGCCAACTCTCCCGATCGCTCTACCCAACTCTCCCCCTTAAAGCTATAAAAATTAAATTGTAGTTTTTGCTAAGCCTCCCCCATTTTTAACTTAAGTGAACAATTGGGAGGGGGAGTTTGAAAAAAATGCAAAGATTTTTTTTTCTTAAGCCTAATTGTTTTAAATGAGCGCTAGGTAATTTGGAGTACTTTATATGAGCGAAGGTGTATTCTTGGACTATAAAGCCCTTCTCCTGTTGAAATCTCTTGGCAACATGTTCAAAAGGCTGGCATGGGGTTGAGGGAGGGCTTGCTTTTATGTAAAGTTGTGTTGGGAAATGTGGAACAGCGGCGTTCTTAATTTATAGCATCCGGAGAGTTTATTTTCCTCGCTCCTCAATTGCTTCCCGCTAATTTTAAAAAGAGCACAGAAAGGGAGGAAAGCAGGGAAGCAGCTGGATAAATGTCACATTTCTCAAAAACTGATCCCTCAAGAGTTCTGGGTTCAAGATAGCAGTTTACATCCTTGAAAAAAAAATGTGACCCCTGAAAAACATTAGGCATTGTAGGTGAGAAACAGTTTAATTTCATTCCCTCGCTTTGTATGTTAGATAACTGTTGCAATTCCTCCATGGCTCTTTAGGGAATTGGTTGCACACCTTGATTTCTCTTCCGTGTCAATTGCTATCAAGCCATTCGGTTTCCTTAGAGGCATCATGGGGGGGGGTGGTGCGAGAAGTGTGGACCACACCAGGTGACACCCCAGAGAGGGATGAACACCCGGTGGAGTGGTCACTCATGGTCCGTTCCAAGACCACCACCCCGGCCACCCTCTTTGCTAGCCGGGGCACCTCTGCCATCCATCAGCCGCAGCCCATTCTGGGTCTGGCAGGGCTACTGGCCAGGCTGCCCTGGTTCACCAAACAGCTACTGAGATTGGCTGGGAGGAAACCATCACCTGATAATGCAGGCAAAGGCAGGGAATTACAAGCTGCTAGAAAGCATCCTTACCTGTGGGAGTCCATTAAGAGAAAGGTGTTGGTCAAGCAGTCCAAGTCAAGGGAAACAACAGGAATCAAGGTCAACACAGTCCAAGGATCGATGAAGCCAAGAAGTAGGAAATGCAGGCGTCTGGAAACAAGCATCAGAGACAGAAATGCTGGCCAAGCAACTACCTTAGGCAAACTCTGCTCTTAAATAGCCTGACCCCAGCTGGTTCTAATCAGGGCTTGCTTGCTGCTTGGCCTGCAGCCTGGCTGAGCATCTTAACTCTACCTTTTGTTGGATCCTTTTGAGCCTCCGCCTTGATTGAGGACTTAAGACCCCAGCTGTGTCCTCTTCCTCCTCAGCTGCAGCTGCTGGCTGAGGCTGCACTTCCACAGGAGGAGCTGGCTGAGGCTCTTCAGTGGAGAGGGCAGGCTGCTCTGCAACAGGGAGAGTTGCAGGCTATTCCCTGTCTGGAAGACTTGCCTGAGTCCCTTCCTCTTCTTCCTCATCAAACTCTTCCTCCAGGTCCTGGCCCATGACACAGGCCGAAAAAGGGAGGACTCATAATCTCCCTTCCCCACCTAGCCCCTCTCATGGGCGACCTCCATTGCAACGGGCCAAAGGAAGACCTCTGTTGCAATCCCCCCTTGCACTGGAGATTGCTTGTGCAAAGGGAAGAGGAAACACCATACGGCTGCTTCCTGAGCAACAAGGGAACAGACCTCATCCATCACAGGGACTGCAGCTGCATCCACACTTTAAGCAGAAGCTAGATGGCCATCTGTCGGGGATTCTTTGATTGGGAATTCCTGCATGGCAGGGGGTTGGACTGGATGGCCCTTGGGGTCTCTTCCAACTCTATGATTCTATGATTCTATGATTCGATGAAATAATCCAGTTTGACACTGCTTTAAGAAACCACAACAAAAAGAAACCTACTTATCCCAATGAAAGAAAATCATAAAATCATCAAGTTGGAGGGTACCCTCCAAAGGTCATCCATTCCAACCCCATTCTGCCATGCAGGAAGACAAAGCACAGGTTGTCATCCATTTAAAAACTTCCAAAGGAGACTCCATCACCCTCCAAGGCAGCATCTTCCACTGTCAAGCAGCTCTTTCCATCAGGAAGTTCTTCCTAATGTTTAGATACTATAGATACAATGCTATGGAATTCTGGGAACTGTAGCTTATTGTGGCACCAGAGCTCCCTGACAGAGAAGAGTAAATGTCTCACAAAACTATAGTTTCCATAGCATTCAGCCACGGCACTCAAAGTGGTGTCAACTGGGATTATTTCTGCAGTGCGGCTTCATGGTCCCTACATGTCCCCTAAACTAGGGGCTATGTTGGAACCATGAATAGTCACAAGTGTGTAACTCCAGGCTGTGCATTCATAACTGCCATAGAGGATTTGGGCCAAGGTTTTGGGCTGCTGGTGAAAAAAGAGCCTTGCTCGATGGGTCAGCTCGGCAGGGACTAGCCACTTGATAGTATAATAAAGGCTGAGTAGTGGTTTGAGAGTTGGACTGTGACTCTGGAGACCAGGGTTCGATTCCCAGCTCAGCCATGAAACCCCGCCTGGGTGACCTTGGGCACGTCACACTCTCTCAGCCTCAGGGGAAGGCAATGGCAATGGCAAACCTCCTCCGAACTAATCTTGCCAAGAAAAGTTCATGCAGTAGCACCTTTGAGATCCCTCGGCCTGTTCTTTGGGGTTTGTTGTGTGCCGGTGCTTTTGCCTGACTCGAGCCAGTGAGCCAAGCTGTATCTTTCTGCCATTTCCAGGCCAGTGCTAGCTGCTGACGGAGCCTTCCCACTTTTGCCAAGCCTCCCCTCCGTTTGCCTTTCAGCAGGAGATGCCATTTCCCCTACAATTCCCTTCCTCCTCCTCCGCTGGCTCCTTCCTCTCGGAGCTGTCTAGGGCTGTGCTTTGCTGCAGATAATGATTTTGACATTTAAATTTTAAAGGGAGGAAGAGAAGCCCGGGTGTGTGCCTTCTGCTCAGGCAGCATTTGTTTCACAGTCTCAGGATGAGACGTGACTGCCATTTGCGGGCTTTGGAAAAGGAGGAAGAGGAGAGGGGTGCATTCAGCAAGGGAGATACACTCTCAGGTCCTCTCCTCTCGCCCCCATTTGTCCTCTTTTGGGGTCCAGGGCCCAAGCGGTCAATTGAGGATAAACCGAACAAGAGCTAAACAAGGGATGCTCAGAGCCGGCATGATGGAGGCACTTGTATGGAGACACCCTCCGCCATTCTGGCCTTTGGGGCCCATTTGAACCACCTCCAGAATCCTGGGATTTGTAGCTTCCAAAGGGGCTTCCAACACTCTGCCAGAAAGCCTCGGTGCTTCACTGAACTACAGATCCCAGGATGCCATAGGATACCTGAATTGGTACCTGAAAGTTTGCCTCTTACTTGTAATTCGTTATTGAGATGACAGCCTCACTTTGCCACCCGAAAGATTGTCACTTATTTGCACTTCATCATCAAGAATACAACCTTGTTATGAAGACTGGACAGTATATCACTTATTATTTGTGACATTTATTCCACCAGCCCCCATTGACAACTATACGTTTTCCGCAGCAGAGGCCAGAAGGACTTGGAATATACTACTGGCCTTCCATTGTGTAATGTTGTTCTATGTAGCATTTCATACCTAGCATTTTGTATGAGCAATTGATGGTTTTCACTATTAGCCAAGCCGTGTTGTTGTAAAACATAGTTTTAGTATCATATTTAAGCGGTGGTTTCATTTGTTGGGGTATACAGTACTTGGGGATATATAGTTCCTTGGTACTTTGTGAGTTTCTCCCTTTTACTTTTGGCATGCGCTTGTGAAGCCTTCCTGTTGTAGTTGTGCCCTAGGATGGAGCCATGGGGCAGTTTGAGTGGGACTGGGGCTGATGGGACATGCAGTCCAGCAATGTTTGGAGGCTGGCACATCCCCTTTCAGGCCGGCCTGCTGAGCATCTCCAGATCCTTCAAGGTGGGAGGATGAACTCCAGCCAAGGCTCCTTCTTATCTCACCCAACGGTCAGTCTGATTTCTTCCCCGCCTGTCCTGATAAATCACCCTTCATTTCCTCAGAAAGAAGGGAAAGGTGATCTTTGTCTGCCTCCATGGAGCTAATCTCAAATGAACCCCTGCTAAAACATTTTTGTTTAGCCTAATGAAAACATCAGATCAATTCCTGGAGGTAATAGTTGCCATGAAATCAATCACCCGTGTTACTCCAGCGGCTGACTGGGAGGCCGGGGAAGACCGGTGAGGATTGCCACTTCCATCATCCTGATGCAGGACACCAGAATCTTAGAATCCTAGAGTTAGAAGGGACCCCAAGGGGCCATCCAGTCCAATCCCATTCTGCCATGCAGGAAAACACTTTCACCTGTGAGGATAGATATCGAAGCCTAAATGTTGTTTTCTCAAAAAACTATGCATGGCTGAAAGAGTGAGAGGGAGGGAGAAAGAAAGAAAGAAAGAAAGAAAGAAAGAAAGAAAAGCCACAGTCATTGAACTGCCATCGATCTGGTATATTCTTGCAGTGTGGGTGTACTCAAAAAGGAAGCAAGCAAGCTACAAATCCCAGGATGCCATAGGATGCTGCTGCAGCCCTTAAAAGTGGGAGCAAACAGCTATAAGTGTACAGTACGGAAGCACTCCAGGAAGGAAGGAAGGAAGGAAGGAAGGAAGGAGAAAGTGATTGTCTTTTCTCACCAAAAATGACTTGCCCTTTCAACAGGCGCTCATCTCATCTCCATTCATCTGTTTTTAATAAGGTTGTTCATCGGCCCACTTAGTCTCAGGTCCCTGGCTCATTAAAGCTCTGTGCACAGCAGGGTGCAATGTTGTGAAGTTCATTTCCCTAAGCGCCTTTAGACTCTTTGTTTTTTCCCCAGCCATGTGCCTGGCATCCTTAACACCCTCTTTGTCACCTGAAGGCATCTCTCATACGCTTCGCTTCGCGGCCCGTCGTCCGCACTGCCTCCTGCAAAGGGATGGAGGCTGCTTTCCTCCAGTGCGTGAGGTCTGTCTTCTAAACTGCTCAGCCTAAGCACCGTGGCATCATCCAGCATATGCTTCCCCATTCCTTTTCTGATAGGAGTGATGGTGGGTGGTAGGCCTGGTGCTCACAGATGGACAGAAGTCCAAGATTACGTCCCTCCTTTGTGATTGTCCAGCCACTTACAGACTTCCAGTTCTATTCTTTCCTCCTGGAAACTTCACTTCAATCCCAAAAACTGTCCCAGGATATGCTTTGCCCTATAAGGATACCTGCTCAGGCACTACCAGGAAGGAAGGAAGGAAGGAAGCTGCAAATCCTGGGATGCCATAGGATGCTGCTACAGCCCTTAAATGTGGGATCAAACAAGTATAAGTGTACAGTGTGGAAGCACTCTAGGAAGGAAGGAAGGAAGGAAGGAAGGAAGGGAGGGAGGGAGGGAGGGAGGAAGGAAGGAAGGAAGGAAGGAAGGAAGGAAGGAAAGAAGGAAGGAAGCTGCAAATCCTGGGATGCCATAGGATGCTGCTACAGCCCTTAAATGTGGGATCAAACAAGTATAAGTGTACAGTGTGGAAGCACTCTAGGAAGGAAGGAAGGAAGGAAGGAAGCTGCAAATCCTGGAATGCCATAGGATGCTGTTTTGAGATCAGGCAGACACTCTGGAGATTATCACACCGGGGAAAGTGAATAAAAAGTGGCCATAGAATTCCTCTTTATTTGAACGATAATGACGGGATTATGGCGACATCGCGCAACGTCGTTTTATAATCTTAGCACACTTGCACAGTAGTGACAGGAGCATCCCAGTATGCTCCCATAATTTTCCCCGGTGTGATAATGTCCTCTGTCCATATCTCGCTTGACTCCTCAGCAACTGCTAAGTTAATTCATCTCACAGAACATCCCCCTCATAGTAGTAGTAGTAATAATAATAATAATAATAATAATAATAATAACAATAACAACAGCAACAAGAAGTCCATTATATATAATTGGACTTGAGCACCCACAGATTTTGATATCCATGGTGGGGAGCCCTGAAAGCAAACCATAGTGGATACCAAGGGCTAATAATAATAATAATAATAATAATAATAATAATTCATTGTATATAATGGGACTTGCTATCTCTGGTGCCCATAGGGGATCCTAGAACAAAACTATAGCAGATACCAAGGGCCCATTGTATGTGAAATTGAATCCGACTCTCAGTCTGGAAAGGGTTTCCCATCTTTGGCCTAGAGAGAATTGGGATTTTATTTTTATTTTATTTTATTTTATTTTATTGGAGGGAATGAATATCCTTGGGGAGAAATCTCCCAGACACTAAGGTCACCCCATTCTGGAACTGCAGAAGGGTCAAGAGTTTGGCCCACAGCTTGGCTTGCCTGGCTCTTTTTGAGGGCAGGAACACTATTCCGATCACGTCCATCCAGGCCAAGAGATTTATTGACCAGTCTCTTCTCCATCACTATTTGGGCAGAATTTCCTCCAAGCTTTGCAGCGCAGAAGTGGCAGGGGGAAAAGAGAGAGAGAGAGAGAAAGAGAGAGAGAGTGTAGGAGGAGGAAAAAGAGAAAAAGAAGGAGAGACAGCTTCAATTGGCTGGTAATTAAGTGCTGTGAATCGGCCGAGGTGGAAAAGGGCACCAGAGGCTAGGAAGCTGAATGGATTTTGCGTGAGGGTTTGTGCAGGTGTTTTCTCAATGCGATCCACAAGCGAAGGAGAATGCAAAGAACAAATCCAGGCCCATCTTCCAGAGCTGACCTCCTTGTGCTGGCTGGGGATGCTGAGAGTTGTAGTCTGCAAAAATGGGTAGGAAGGACCTCAGATGCCAGAAACTGCAACGAAAAGAAACCAACCGACCAACCCCATGAAAGAAAATCATAGAATCATAGAGTTGGAGGGGACCTCTGAAGATCATCCATTCCGACCCCATGGTCATCCATCTGTTTAAAAACTTCCAAAGACGGAGACTCCATCACCCTCCAAGGCAGCATCTTCCACTGTCAAACAGCTCTTTCCATCTGGAAGTTCTTACTAATGTTTTAGGTACTAAACACTAAAAGGCACTAAATCAAGTTAGTTCAAGAAAAGAACTCCTGTGTTTAGAAAACAGGCATTGTGTAAACAATCCTTAACATGGTAGCAATATCAAAACTGGATTACCAAAAAAAAAAAAAAACCTATCAATAAGAAGACGGAGGGCAAGGTTGTCAATAGTGTATCAAAACCTTTTAGGATCACAGAATCCTAGAGTTGGAAAGGATCCCAGAGACCATCTACTCCTACCCTATGCTCAGTCCAGGATCTTCAGCTAAAAGCAGTGGTTCCCAAACTTTGGTCCTCCGGATGTTTTGGACTTCATTGCCCAGAATTCCTGACTGTTGGTCAAGCTGGCTGGGGCCTCTGGGAGTTGAGGTCCCAAACTTCTGGAGGACCAAAGTTTGGGAATCACTGAGCTAAAAGCATCTCCAGCAGGGAGCTGTCCAGAGAAGGAGACCCACACCAGCTCCCTAACCCATTGGTTCCATTTCTGAACCACTCTTACCATCGAGACGTTTCTTCTAAGGTTCAATTGAAATCTACCTTCCTGTCTCTTTAAACCTTTAGACCTGTTCCTACTTTTTGGGGCAGCAGAGGACAAACCTGCTCCCTCTTCTCTGTGGCAACACATGCCCAACTCCTTCAACCGCTCCTCAGGTTTTGTTCTCCATACAAGTCATCTTCCTTGTTGCCCTTCTCTGACTCTGCTCCAGCTTAGAATCATAGAATCGTAGAGTTGGAAGAGACCCCAAGGGCCATCCAACCCAACCCCATTTTGCCATGCAGGAACTCACAATCAAAGCCCTCCCTGTGACAGATGGCTATCCAGCCTCTGTTTAAAGACCTCCAAAGAAGGAGACTCCACCGTTCTCCGAAGGAATATGTTCTGCTGTTGAACAGCTCTTACTGTCACGAAGTTCTTCCTAATGTTTCGGTGGAATCTCTTTTTCCTGTAGCTTGCATTCATTTTTCCAGGTCCTATTCTCTGGAGCAGCAGAAAACAAGCTTGCTCCATCCTCAATATGACATCCCTTCAAATATTTAAACACAGCTATCATATCACCTCTTAACCTTCTCTTCTCCAGGCTAAACCTACCCAACTCCCTAAATCTCTCCTCATAAGGCTTTATGATTTCCAGACCCTTCACCATTTTGGTTGCCCTCCTCTGGACATGCTCCAGATTCTCAACCTCCTTTTGAATTGTTTTGGCCAGAACTGGACACAGAATTATTTCAGGTGGGGTCTGACCAAAGCAGAATAGAGTGGCACTATGACTTCTCTTGATCTGGACACTATACTTCTATTCATGCAGCCTAGAATTGCATTGGCCTTTTTAGTTGCCGCATCACACTTGCCTACATATCCTTCTCAAAATGAGGCAGCCAGGACAGAATACAGTACTCCAAAGGGAGGCCTGATCAGTGCACAATACCAGTACACAATATGGTGAGCCCAAGACCAGCCTATTACAGGGTTTTCTTGTCCAGATTTGTTCACAGAGGTCTTTGCCTTTGCCTCCCTCTGAGGCTGAGAAAGTGCGACTTGCCTTGGGCCAACCAATAGGTTTCTATGGCCAAGCAGGGATTTGAAACCCGGTCTCCAGAGTCACAGTCCAACACTCAGACCAGTACACCATGCTGGTTTTTATGGAGTATTCCCAGCTTAGGACAACCCAGGGTCTATGCTTCAAGCTGTGCATAAAACCCAGAGAAGTCCTCTCCTTGCAGATACTGGGTCAATCTTTCTCCAGGATGCCAGCCTCTGGGTTTTAAAAAGAAAGCCATTTCAAATTTCTTTGGATGCTAGGCTTAAAAAAAGAAATCCCAACAGTGCACAGGCATATATACATATATACGTTATTTCTGACAAATGAACTCTCCATACATCCTCCCCGCTGTCACTTAATGTTCCAGGCTTTGGAAGAAGGAGATCCTGGCTGATAGACCTTAAAACGTTTGTTTTCATGCTCATCATGTGCAGACAGCTCTTGGGATGCACGCGCCGTGGGCCAACATGATGCCATGCCAGCCAGGGTTGCCACAAGGATGCTTTGCCGGAGCTCTTCTGCCCCCTGCTGCCATGCTCAGGAAGCGAGGAGGAGGAGGAGGAAGAGATTTCGAGATTTCGGGCCAAAGCTGGGTAAAACACTGGATGTTGGCTGTGACGGCCTCACAAAGGATGGAGACATCCGACCTCTCAGAGGAAGTAACTTTTTACACGGCTAATGGCATTCAGATTTTTATTTCCTGGACTTGGAAGGCTTTGTTCCCAGGGCTACATGGCCAAAAGCAAGAGGGACTTGCTTGCAAAGAATAACAACAACCACACCTTGAGAAGATGCAACCCTGTGACTAACATCATCAATATATATATATATATATATATATATATATATATATATATATATATATATGACTAGTCGTCTTTATTTCATAGTGATGAAGAGCTACTAACTACGTAAGGCACGGAGAACCTTATAACCCAAAATAGGTCCCGGACCTGAGATCGCTCCTTTAAAACGCAGAGGATGTGACAGCCATTATGGCCATTTTGTCTTCTGAAGTCTATAGAGGACCAAGAGAGAGCATCTACAGGTTACAAGAAGATCTCCTGCATAAGCCAAGCAGGAATTGTGCAAGAGATGAGCCTCTCCCATTATGGCCCCTCATTGAGAAACATATACAATCCAATAATGCGACGATCGCATTCATCAGAGGCGTGTTTTCCTTCCTGGCAGCTGCCAGCTGCATTAACGTAATTAATTATATTAGGGGCTGGTGGATTAGCCAATTAGGAATGTGCCGATGTTCTGATTTTCGTTTAATTAATTTGTTTTGTTTACAATGCAGCAACATCTGCTGGAGTCCCACCGGACCGGACCAAGAATAAGAGAGAAAGCCTCTCTCGGGGACCAAAGAACTCTTCTTTCAAATTCATCTTTTTATTTTGCATTGGCTTTTATTTCGGGTGCTGAGACGCACATCGATAAGGGACCCACAAGCTCTGGGATGCTTCCAAGGCACTGCCTCTGTCCAGCAAAAATGTCCCCCTTTGAGAAAACTCACGTTTGGGCAGCAAAAGTTGTTTTTGGTCCTCGTTTGGGAAATCCGATTTAAGTGCTTTGGGGTCAAAGGACGGAAAGGAAAGGACACTTTTTAAAACAAAGAAATTGCTTCTCATCAGTATTTTTTGTAGTGGTGGTGGTGGTTGGGTGCCTTCGAGTTGTTTCTGATTTATGGCGACCCTAAGGCAACCCTATCATGGGGTTTCCTTGGCAAGTTTCTTCAGAGTGGGTTTGGCATTGCCATCCTTTGAGGCTGAGAGAGTGTGACTTGCTCAAGATCACTCAGTGGGTTTCCATGGCCGGACAGGGATATAAACCCTGTTCTCTAGGGTTGTAGTCCAATGTTCAAACCACTACACCACACTGGCTCTCCACCCAGGTGTAAACCCGCTGCGTGAGCTTGGGCAAGTCACACTCTCTCAGCCTCAGAGGATGACAATGGCAACCCCCCCTCTGAAGAAACTTGCCAGGAAAAACCACAGATGAGTTTGCTTTAGGGTCGCCATAAGTCGGAAACGACTTGAAGGCACACAACAATAATCATTTAACCATTTAACCAAAACCCAGCATGGTGTAGTGGTTTGAGTGTTGGCCTAGGAGCCTGGGAGACCCAGGTTCGAATCCTCACTCAGCCATGGAAACTCATCTATGCTTTCATTGAATTTTCACAAGAAAAAATAAAGGCAGGACAAAATTCCCCTTTACACAAGTTTAAGCTTAATATTGCGCTGTTAGTTCACAGAAGAAGAAAAAGAGAAAGAGAGAAGTTCATACCCTGAACCCAATGAACAGTCCACTCTTTCAGGTGTATCCTAAGTGTTATATTTTTCAGAAATACTATTTAAATATTATTATTATTATTCCCTATATTTTACAATGTGGATTCATTTATATGGCAACAAAAAAGGCAGACTTTTATAATCCTCTTTGAGCTTGATAGTCAGCCTTAATTGCAAAAGCAAACCGCTTAATGGAGCTATTTTTAACGCAAGGCCTGCGGAACAATGAAATGGGAAGATTTTTCTTTCTAACCAAAAAAAAATAGCCCTATAATGGCATATTATTACAGCAATCTTCCATTGGATTTGTAATGATTTCCCCGCTGCCCAAACTCCCAAGTTTTCTTTCTGAGCCAAAACGTTTGTAGTTATCTTGCTGAATGAAGCAAAGGAGGAGTCAACAATATTGGAGGAAGAGCAGGATTCAAAAATAATAATGTAAATTAAATCTCTCAAGGATGTTGGCTGGTTTGGGTCTTTTTCTTGGACTGCAGCCCCTGGAGGCTCGGGATACAGGAAATTTCAGCCCCCCCAAATCATTTTTCCATGCTCTGCCACTTCCCATATGATCTGAAAGGCCTTATCTCCAAATAGAAGACAACCTGAATGTTAAGATCTCTGGAGGAGGACTTTCTTTCATTCCCAGCATCATCACAGGTATGTTTGGGGAAGACATGGGAGAGAGCCTTCTTCGTGGCTGCTCCCAAATGATGGAATTCCTTTTCCTAGGAAGCTAAGGTCTCATCCACTCTGCAGAAATAAAGCAGTTTGACACCACTTTAATTTGCCATGCTCCCTCATTGTGTGTGGCTTTGTACGTTAAAAACAAAACTTGGAATACAAGAAAGGCTTACTTTTCCAGCTCTTTAAGTCCCTTTTTTGTTTTTGTTTTACTTTTCAGTTTAAGCCACCCTTTTTCTGTTCATATTTTCCTGCTGGTTTTATTCTCTATTTGCTGAGCCATCCTGAGAATCCTTTTGGTGCATGCGCATGGCAGGGACAGAAGGAATGAAGGAAATCAAACAGAGAGGGAAAAGTGTCTTTTAACTGCGGTGGTTAAAAGCTAGCTTTACGATCCCCAGTTGTCCAATAGCCGCATCTCGTAATTAGAGTTTCTCTATTACAGCGTTTGGGGGAAAGAGAGATAATTGTCCTTTAAAAATGACTCTCTGTTTGTTGATGCTCCAAGTCAAACTTTCCTGCTTGGTTTTATTTTCCACAGGCCACAGTTTGCGCTGGGGGGGACCAGGATTGTCTTTGGATGATAGCTCTGGGAGTCCCAGGTGGACCTCAATCCAAACTTCCATTATGGTAATCGCTAGGCTTTTCTGCATCAGGGCTGATCTTCCAGCCAGATCGAACCTAGGCTCTATGGTCAATACAGGGTGCATCCCAACCGACTGAAAAACAGTGATGTATTCAAGTCATTTAGTCCAAGTCTCAAGTCGAGTCTCAAGCCCTTGCAAGACACTTTCAAGTCAAGTCTTAATTCTGGGAGCCAACTTTTAAGGCAGGGTGCATTTCTCAGAGGAACAGCAAATGCATTCAGCAATGGGAAATGGGCTTGAGGTGAGGGATCAAACCCTGATCTCCAGAGTCGTAGTTCCAACACTCAAACTACTACACCTACGGGCCCTTTAATATTGTTTTAACCTTATCGTTTTGTGTGTTTTTAGCAATATGTGGTTTTACTCATCTCTCCCCTTATTCCCTTAGCCTTTTTCAGTTTCCCTTTGTGGAGGAAACTGGATATGAACGAAGTGATGGACTATTGACTGGGTGACGGTGGAGCTTGCCTCCTCTGTTCCAAGATTTCCATTTAGCAAAATAAGGTGAAATGGGTTTTTGTTCAGGTTCTGGAGTGACTGAAGGTTTTAGGAGGTGGGAAACAAACTCCCAGCTACAGCTCCCAGAACAACAGGCTAACATACTGAGAAAGGGGGCCTCTCCCTCCTTGTTCCCTTTACCTGATGCAACCGTGGCATCTTTTCTAAAGCAATTCTGCCTTCTCCTCCAGGCAGGCCAGGGCCTGAGGGTGGTGATGGTAGGGAGACAGGGAATGGGGACAAGATTGCCTTCTGGCTTCTCTCAACACTGTGATTTTACATTTTCCTAACAGCTTTCTACAGCTCTGGAAAGCCACATTTTTCGCCCACCCACCCCTGAAAGACATTCCCAGAGTTCCTGGAGCCCACATCACATGCAGGGTATATAGCTAAGAAAGGAAAAGAACAGTGTCTCTTAGAAAATTAGAAAAGCTTTATTGCTTCAACATGAGTTAACATTTTAAAAAACCAGTAACAATCAACAATAGTGTAAGTGCAGGTCCAATATCATGTTTTTCCCCTCTGCCTTCTCCTTTGCTAAATCCACCATTCTGTGGATGCTGTTTGCAAACCAGTACTCATCAACATGAACAATCCTCTTATGATTATTTTTTACATGTTTATTGTGGTTTTAATTAAGACTACAATCCCTTCCAAAAAAAAAAAAAAATGAACAATGAAAATAGAAAGCAGAACATCAAGGAGAAAAAACAGAGGAGGAAAAAATATGTTGGAGGTACCAATGGCTATTTTTAACAACTGGCTAACTACTCTCCCTGCACATTCTCTTCATTCAGTTAAGCAAAGCTCTGACCTCTTTTCAAATAATATGGAGGATTTTTATGCCTCTGGCAAGTCCACTATTAGGTGAGCAGAGATATTAAAGTGCAGGAAAGGGCTTCATCTGTCCGCTCAAAGTAGACAAGAGCTGCTGAAGATGGGCATATGTACCATCCTCATGCTGTGCTGGGGAAAATTCTAGCTCTGCTATGCTCTGAGACAAAGCAGAAGTGATTTCTGGTGGCATTATGGGGAAGGCAACCGGTGGTGGTGGTGGTGGTGGTGGTGGTGGTGGTGGCGGCGGCGGCTGAATCTCCTGGCTTTGTATGCTCGAGCCCAACTGGGCCATGTGCTGAATGAGGAGTAAAGTTTCCTCCACAACCGAACTGGATTCTTCAGCAAGAGAGCCAGTGCAAAAGATCTGAGATGAAGGTAGAACCTGAGATGCTTCACAAGAAGGGACAGCTTCAGCGGACAGTATCCTGGACAACACTGGTTCCTTTAATATGTCTGGGGGTTGTGCTCCACTGGGTCCATATTGATCTGGACCAACAATCCCCGGAACCAAGAGAAGTCCAAGAGCGTTACAAAACTGTGAAGGGTCAGAATCAATGCAAAGTTGCACCTGATCTCCATCCTGATATGGCTGTGCGCCCAGCATTTCCAGAGGAAAATTGCCCAGCTGACCTTCAGGCCAAGTGGGACCACTGAGTGACTGGGGAGACTCACCTAAATTGACTGGAAAAGCTTCACCTCTTGGCCTTTCAGGGTGCAAAAAGAAAGGCTCTCTATAAAGCGTCTGTGTGTCAAACCCTTCAGTGGTACCAAGGAAAGCACCAAACGTGAGCGCCTCTTGTCTTGGCATCACAGTCTCAGCTTGGTTCTCCTTTCCACAGATGAGCCCACCTTCAGACAGCGGTCCCAGTGCCCAGGGCTGGCCAATGCCTCCTTGAGAATGGGAAGAAACAGCCACACATTTGGTTTTGGTGCTGTCAATAAAATTGATGGTCTTCTTGGCTTTTGGCAAGGGACGGACCTTAGCTTCTAAAGCACTTCCGCAAGTTCTTTTGGGAAGAATTAGCCCTAGCAACAAAGAAGGGTGTGATGGATCAAGCCCTGCAGATGGAAACAAAGCAGTGGAAATAAAATCATGTACGTCTAGTTCTAGTTACAAACTGGTGATAAAAGCACCAGGATCTAAGGTGCTTAAAATAAGTGCTCTAATTCCAAGGGGTGTACAGAAACTAACAGCAATGTGACATTTCGAAAGTCAAATCAGGACTCAGGGAGAAAGAAGCAAACTTTTCTCACATTTTTAAATCTCACAGTTGTAAGACAAGTAGGCAAACTCACTGGCAGCTATTTCCCCTTTACTCAGTGGGAAAGAAGTAGTAGTCCACATTGCTTTAGAAAAATGTAACTTTTTGAGGGCTGTTTTTTGCACATATAGAAAAAATTGATGAGAAACAGAACAATGCAATAAAGCAGCCTGATCTTTTCTATGAAACTTCACTACATGAAGGATTCGCTCCAGCCTTTTTGCCTTGACAGCTTCCCCTCACCCTCTCGCAACAGCTCTAGGTAAATAGCACATTTGGAAGATGGGCACATGACTTTCTAGCATTTTGCAATGAGAAATAAAAAGATGAGTCCACTCCAAATGTCGACAGGGAAATTTTAATATCCGGTTGCAGCAGGACAATCTAATGCCATGCCATCTCAGGATGCAAAGGTCACACTGAGGAATATGAAAGAAGAAAAAGAAGAAAACAAATGGGTGGGAGAACGATTTAGGAAGGTGGACTTTTTCAGATAATCAATCTGTAGATACCCAGAAGAAATTTTGGTTGGGGCTAGAATAAAGAGCAGCAAGTTGAACACACATCTGAACCCAAACCCTTTGGCTACACAGACAAATACAGCTCAGAGCCAATGTCTGGGAAGACTCAGAAATTGAAGGCTCCCTTCACTGCCTCCTTCTCAAGGACCAGTGTTCCCTGCCAGGTACTGTTTTGCAAAAATAACTAATAAATCTCATTTCAACATTACCTGTTCTCTAAAGCTATAATTGGTTTTTGTTTTGTTTTTTAAAGGAATACACACAGAGTGCTGTGGCAATCTTGCTGCTGTTAGCAAAAGGCCCTGGTTCTTTTTGAAGAGTTATCCCAAGGGAAATTTCACTCCCCAAACCATTCAGCATCTTGCCTCTCATTTGTTTGCCTTATGCCTCCTGCCTATCAGTGTCATTAAATGATTCCAAGTTTGTGTGCGATGAGAGGTGAGCATTTCTGTTGCTTACCCCTCCCTCAAAGCCATGGTGCCAATAATCTTATAAACCTCTATTATGTCCTTTCCTCTTCTGTTTTCTTTTTTTTCCCCCCTAAGCTGACAAAACTGCTTACACAAACAAAACTTCTTGCAGAAGATAAATGACAGCAGAGTAGCCATATTAGTTTAAAGCAGCAAAAGGAAAACAGAGGATAAAGTAATGATTTATAGTGACACCAAGTGTTCCTCTCAGAAGCATGTCCACAATGGCTATTAGCTGTTCCAACTCCAACACCCCAAGCCTCAAGACAAGGAGATAGACTTATTTTGGGTTCCTACCTGGGCCCCCAAGCGGGTGAAGTTTAGAAGGCACAGGCTGGTACGCTGCTAACGGTACCATGAATATCTCCATCTGGCTGCTGTCTACCATGCCGTATCTCTGCTTGTTGTTCAGGTAGGTGTAGAGCATGCTATAAGGGCTGGAGTCTTTGGACAGGCTGGGTTGAAATCGTATCACACCCATCTCCTTCAAAAAATGAAGAAAAAGGAGGAAGACCATTATCACAGACCAAGAAGTGTTGCTGATAAATAAGGTGAGACCTACTGGATTTAGGTTCCACTTCTAGGCATAAAAGCATTCCCCTTAGGAAGGATAAGTGCTGTGCAACTCCAACTCAGTGCAACTCCAACCCAAACAGATCTTACAGATGGAAGCTTACTTGTCCCCCTTTTTCAATTATCTTGGGAATAAAAGTCTCCCAAGGAAGGATACTGGAACACCACTGTGGCTTCAATCCATTCCCCAGGTCAAGGCAATAAACTGTCCCATCCAGTATCAGGGTGGTGGGAAAAGGAAGAAAGAGTCGCCGAGTCCACAACCTGGCAATCCTCTCTGCTTGTGACGTGAAGTTTCTAGCTGTAGTTTGTAGGTTTCTTCTATAGTGGAGGAGAGGGCTGAAGGCTGGCATCTTCCCTGGTGACACCTCAGTGGTGGTTGATGACCTCCAGAGAGCTAAATCTCCCTGCAAGGAGGGAGGGAAGGGGGCAGATGCTGCCCAAGATGGAGGGGGGGTGAGAGGAACACTCAAATGGGGTTCAGCCTCCCTGTTACATCTCATACAGTCAGTAAGAAAAAGGCCTTCAGCTCCCACCTGATGTGAGGTTTTCAGCTCCCTTGACCTTATGGTTTTGTTTGTTTATTTTTAACTCATTAACACTCAGCCCCTTTCTGTGGACAACTCCACAAATAATTGCTTCATTGGTTAATGAATGAAATAATTACAAATATATTCCCAGCTAGCTGGGGCATGTAAGTCCTGAAGAATAGTAGTGTCGGCCTCCTTATTTAGCTGCAAGGATTTCTACTGCTCTTTGATTCATGCTGTGCCCCTTCTGTGCCAGAACACAGCGGATATCTTGCCACAGAATTCAGCAACTGCACACACACATCTTAATACAATGTTACTGAACTGTATATCTACAGTGATTCAGTGCACTTCACAAAGTATTCAAGAACAGCAATAATTCTTGAATGATGGGCCCCTGGACTATAAGACTGAATGGAAGCATTAAAGGATTAAACCTCCTTGACATTTCAGGCAGCTGTAATGAAGCCACACCTCAAAAAGGACTGCTGCTTATTCTTTCAAACAAGAGTATCTTGCTCCATACATACTGTTTGGTGGCTAACCTCCTCTTCCTCCTTCTCAGCCTGCACCATTCCTTTATGAAAGAACATGATCAGTAGAAAAACAGCCTCAATGAGGGAACTTCCCCACAGAGCTGCATCTGCCCAGAAGGAGTCCCAAGTAGCAGAAATCTGCTTCAGATGCTAATTGAGGTCTCAGTCTAGTGCAAAAAAGGGATGTGCAGATGCAGAGCTTCAAAGTCACTACTGTTACTATATCAACAAAAGAACCAGAAGGCAGCGGGGAGAGAACTTTTTGAATTTAGATACCTTGCTGTTCGCTGGCCATATGCTGTCTAAATAGGCCCAGACGTCCTCTGGAATAATGCAGCCCCTTGACCGAAGAAGATGAGGTAAGCCCTGGAGGAACCACAAGAAAACAGAGAGAAGAAAGGGGTGACAAGAGTTGTGACTATCACAGAAAAGACATCATCCACAATAAGCCTGTGACACAATTTGGCCACCTGACAACCGAACTAATGTAACAGAAGTGCTAAGCACACCTTCTTTCAGCAGTTCTTACTGGGATGCTCTGAAGTAGGCAAGGAGTTCAAAGCCAAAGGAAGAGGCAGGAGGAGGCTAAGAGAAGAGGGACCTGAATGAAGCCCCCTAAGGAGTCCCTGGTAGAGGCGTGATTTGAACCAGCAACTGCCAACTTCATTGCTTGTGCGATTCATCACCAAGCCAACCTTCTAGACTGCAAAATTATTTCTAAACATATTTTAAAATGCTCAATGACGAAAATACTTCCAAATCCCTGCAATGTCTTTTTTTTTGGGGGGGGGGGGTTAGCTTACATGATTATAGAAAGGATATGCAGAGCAGCATCTATTTACTAAAGAGCAGGAAGGAGCCTTCCCTTTTTCCTTTTGTTTTGATGCTCTACTGAGCCAACCTTTTATTCTATTCTATTCTATTCTATTTATGTCAAGCATTTATCTATTGCTTCTTGACGCAAGGTGTTATACAGCAGGCAAATACACTTTAAAAACTTTAATAACTAAAAACCAATGGAAACATTTGAGGCTTCTCTTTCAAAACAGCTAAAAAAAAGATTTAAAAACAGCTTTCATAAAAAGTTTACAATTACTCAATTCCTCCAGAGCTATTAACATCGGTCCAGCAACTATCAGTCTATCAACCCAGTTTTACAGGATAATACCTGACAAAGATGGCAGCTTGAGCCAGAAACAGGATATGCATCTGCCGAAAACTGCTTTATACCGAACATGTGGATGAGTCCTTTCCAGATGGCTGAGGGGCTGGACTGCTTCACAACCCGTCGCTTCTTGGAAATGCCGGGTGAAACAGGACTGAAAAAAGATGGAGACATTTGCAGATCAAATTCTGTTCAAGTGTCTCTTTGGATAGAAGGTCAGAGTATGCATTTAACAAATGAACAACTGTTCCAGAATAACAATACGCTGCAATTCCCCTGCCCCTCTTTACTTCCTGTTTTACTGCGCCGCTGTTTCAAAGAATGTTTAATAAAGACAAATATCTTATCTGTGTCTCTAGTTTTCTGTCAAATGTTATCACAAGCTTTGCTCAGAAGCTACCTTAATATTATTCTTGTAAAGTGCATAATGTTCTCCCTTGTGGAGTAGCCATGTAAACATTAAACACTCAGTAACAGAGGCAAAAATGATTTGGAAGGAACAGAAAGTGGATCACAATCCAGCTTGCAAACCCTCTATTTCATAAAAAGATCCATTCTTCCTCAACCAGCAAAAGCTGCCACAATGTACCTGCTTCATCCTGACATCCACTCATCTATCCTTGAGTCTGTGGGCCTTGCTATGGCATGTGGGGAGTGCTTCCACAGGTGCAGCTCCAGTGTTGTCTGTGAGTGGGCATGCTAAACGTCTTTTTATCCTGCATTCACCTCAAAAATCCAGATCGGCAGAGAGGACAAAGCCAAGTGGCCAGAAATACTCCCCATTATAGGACACATAATCATTATAGGACTGCCCTTTTCTTCTGGGTCACTCCAATCTCACCGGTGTGTGTGGCTTTATCAGAGTCACTGATGACTGGGAAATTGTGCTACAGCCACGGGGTGAGAACACAGTTTCCCACCAGTGTAGACAAGTCCTTAGACTAAAGACTTTGTAGTCAATAGCTACAGAGTATTCTAAAACCTTACCTCAAAAAGCTTAGACTTTCTTTTAAAAGATAACCAGTGTAGTTTTCTCCCTTACCCTTGCAAAAAGGGGAAATGGCAATGATCCCTAAGTGAGACACCCATCATACTAAAACATTTCTCAGTCTAATTGGGGGTTTTTTCCGCTTCAGAATTGAATGTATCTCTTGCTTTTAAGTGCTTTGTTATTTGTTGTGAAGTGTTTCAACCTTCATTTGTAAACTTCAGAAGGTTGGAAAGAGCAAATTATACAGACCTCTTCTCCTGTAAAGGTTTCCCTTGTCCCTCTGAGTACGTGATGCATGGACTCAAATCTCTTGAGGTATTTGTTTTCCAGTTTAAAGTGTGCTTGTTTCTAGATGGCTTATACCCCATCTTACTCTCAGCAGTCATCTCTCCTGTATAAACAGAAGAAATAGGGTTATTTTCCCACACTTACACCTTCAGTTATCCTGGAAGAATTTTACAGAATCCTTGTGGTCAAGGTCAAAAGTACATCCTTTTATCATTTAGATGTCATATTAACTTTATTTTTTTTTTAAAAAATATATTATCTGATCAAATTCCCAAATACAAAAGTTAACTTTGGTACAAATGGGCTGGGCCCCTTCATCTAGTACTCCCAAAAATGAATCCTTCTCTAATCCAGTCCCTCCAGTTGCTTCCTCCAACAATGCCCACTATCTCAAGATAGTGCATCTTTGTGTATTTCCCTTCATCAACAAAGCACCATGGGCCTGGTAAGGACAGCTACAACATCTCTAGGAATTTCTGTGTTGGCCTTGTTGAAATGAGAGAAAAGCAACTATTTAAAAGTACAACTATTTTCCACTTATTTCAACAGGGCTGCCACTTGAAAAACATCTAATAGATCGTGCCTCAAATCTCATGTCTTCTCACTGGGACCCAAAGTTTCTTACTGCTAAGGTCCTAGGTCATTTGGATAAAAAAATTACAGGTGCCAAGGTAACCTTGTGTCTTGCCCAAGATAACTTACCAGGACATTTTAAACAGTCTGACTTATCTCCTGGGTCTTTTTCAAGCTCCTTCAGGCTAACAGAACTAGATTTGCCCTCAAATGACTGCGATTCCTTAAAAGAAATAAAGGATAATAAATTATTGTGTTCTTAAGTTTTAGTTTTGTCAATTAAAACTGGCCCCACCAATTATGCAATCTGGGTATTCCTTGGCTAAGAAAATCCTGTGAAATTCATAGAGGTCACCATAAGTTGACAGGCAACTTGAAGTCAGGCATATATGTGCACGCGCACACACGCAATGTGCTCAATTGGTCATACCTGTCTAAATACCCATCACCATTTACTCACAAATATCTCCTGGGCTGTCAAGTCCTCCTCTGTTTCTCTGTTTATCTCTATGATTCCTTTGTGGGTGAATTTTGCAGAGCAATACCTTGGCACTTCTTGCTCCTCTTTCTGTATAATTTCCAGCACCTGCAAGGGACACAGTGTTATCAGCATGGCTACAAAAGTATTTTTTTGGGCTACTGCAGACACTATGTTTTTAGTTAGGTTCCTATGATGCAATAGGCAGATGGGTTTACTTGCGTTTGCTAAAACAGCATCATTATACATGGATGCATGCTAGGAAACCAGGACTGAGTGCAATTCGTGGAGCAGGGAGTTAGGGACTTTTAAAGTGTGAAACAATTCTAATATTTACTTGCAAACAGTAAAGTTTTTAAGACATCAGCAGCTGTGCAAAATCCAATGGTTGTTGGGCTTCTAATGAGAAACATCCTTTTCTTAGAAAGATAGTGTTCAGGTCAGTTTTCTGTTCACAGAGCAAGCAAGAGTCTTGGAGAAACTTTGAGGCCAAGCTAGAAATTTAGGTGTTTCGCCACCTCCTTTTCCCAGGTACAAATGAATGACTTACCCGTTTGTTCTCTTTGGCTCTCCATTCTGCTAGTTCCTTGGGTGCCATCTCTAAAGAGGTCATCTGAACGAGCCTCTTGGGGGTGATCTCTCCCAGGACCACCTTGTGGAAGAGGGGCTGGAAAAACAAAAAAAGCAGGCAGTGCTTGCAAGAATACAATATATATAGCATTGATCCTATAAGACAGTCCAAGGGCAGTGCAGACTTAGGCTGTAACAGGAAAGAACTTGTCATACACACAAATTCCTAATCATCATCAGTCCAGTAACCCAATATTCTAGAACGCTGTTTGTGTCTCCCAAAAATTCTCTTTACATGCTTCTCCAAACCTGTCCAAGCTCAAAATGGTTCTCAGGGACAGATTAAGAAGTATTAAAAAGTATTCCTTTCAAGCTCAGCCCTGGCAGGTATCATCATGTGACTCAAATAGTAGGAGCTTGGGGAAGCTATAGGTCAGCAACCCATCGCCGAAACAGAAGAGAGGACAAAGGTAAAAGAGAATTACTTTGTCTACAGAGGAATATCCACTAGCACAGCCAATTAAAGAAACCTTGGTGACTCGACATATCTATATCTTTAAAGTCTAGCGAGAGAATAAAGATTAATGGATAGCAAGTGTTGCAAAGGGTATTAGTAACGGAAGAGAGCAAGAGGTCCTTCTACTAGCCCTGCACCATAGCTTTTGCTTAAAAAGGAGAATTGTGTTGCTCATTAAAGAGGTTACAAGGTGAATAAAGGATTTCTGACCTGATTTTCTGGCGATTTCAGGTTGAACAGCAGGCTGCGATACTTGTTTCTATAATGCTGGTCAACACAGCAAGAAAGCTTGAAGATCTCCCTCTCCACTTGCTTTGCAATCTTGGATACTTTATTTTTCTCCACATTCAAGTCAGGGGAGGCATCCAGCCTGAAATGCAGCAGGCAAGAAAGAAATGTGCTGATTGTTCTAGTGCATCCACACAGGGCCTGGTTTGCAAACACATTTGTCCTTTTCAGGTCACCTTCTCGCCATTTACAACGTTGTTCTCTCAAGACTTGCCAGTTAAGAACCAAAGGCGGCTGTGTCACATAAGCGTTATGGGCATATTTATTTCAGAGTAGATCCAGACCACAAATTTTCATCAGGACTTTATACTTATATAGTTATTCATTTATTTATAGGGCTACCCCACCCTGTAAAAAGGCTGTATTTGAAGGACTGTATTCTCGCTTATGAACCTGTGTTTTGAGATCTGCGAGGGATGGGAGGCCCTTCTCTCTGTCCCACCGCCCTCTCAGGTACCTCAGGTGGGAACACAGGAGACAGGGCCTTCTTGGTGGCTGCTCCCAAGCTCTGGAACTGCCTTCTTAAGAGAGGACAGGCTGGCACCCTCCCTGCCCTTGCTCTGCAGGCAACTTTCTTTTTCTTTTTCTTTTTCGATAGGCCTCTGAAGACTGAATGTACAAGGCCCATCCTACCTAAACAATGTGATGGACTTTATATTTGCTATTTTGCTGTGCTGGCATTTTTAATGGTTTCTATTTTTAGCTGGTTTACATTATTTGGTAGTTTATTCATCTTTTAACTTTTGAATTTTGTGGATTTTAACAATGTGTTTTTTATCTGTTGTAATCCACCTAGAATCCCAAACTGGGAAAAAGAACAGATAAAAAGAAATATAATAATAATAATAATAGTAATAATAATAATAATAATTGATAATTGATAATAAAAAAGAGAAACTTTGGGAGGAATCATTTCATAGATCAGACAGATTTACAATTAGACATAGTATAATGGTTAGAGTCTAGGACTTTGGCCAGGAAGATCTGTGTTCAAATCCTCCCTTAGCCATAAAACTTAATGATGATCTTAGCTCATTCACTTTCTACCTTTGTCATCCAGATAACTCTACATATGCCAAGCCTGTGCTCTTTGAAAGAAGTCTGGGGTGGAAATTTAACAAATAATAGTAAATCAAAATAAATCTCAACCTTACCCTTGTCCCCTTACAGTATGAATCAAGAGCCCCATCCTATATGCACTAGGTGGATATGCTGGTTTACCTTTTCTGGAGTGTCACCCTCAAGTCAGACACAACCTTATTACGACTTTGTTCCTCAGTCAGTTGGGAACAGTGGGTGGGAGCTGCTGAAATATTTGGTCTCTGCCTTCTCTTCCTTGAGTTGCTATCATCTTAGGACAAAAAAGCAAGAATTTCAGATTCTCCAGCTTCCCCTCCAAGGAACTTACAGAAGAGAAATGATTGTGTTGCAGAGGGGCGGGATATAAATAAATTTTATTTATTATTATTATGAAGCAGTAGTAATGATTATTTTAACATTTTAAGCCTTTGCTATTATCAGTAGTTATGTTTTTGAGTTGCAACAGCTGCTGGGGGGGATATCTCCAATAAACAGCAGTACTTATTCTCTTTTCCCAACTGAACATGGCAAAAGGATTTAGAACATTTGCCCTCTTAAGGCATTTTGTTAACTGAGTATCTGTACAAAGGCCATTCTCAATCATCCATGCGCTTATAACACAAAAAGATTTCAGGAGCTCTTTTAAACCTACAGATCCAACCTCAAAAGACCAACAAGATACTTAAAACTTATATAGACTGGTCTTTCTAAGCTTTTTTTGTGGCAATACATACACATATCATCCCCTTTTCTTCCACCCCATCCCAGGTTGTCACTCTGTTTCCCAAGGGACTGAATGATAAATTTGTCTGACTTGCTGCTTTATGTACTTCTCCCTCAGCTAGTACCTCCACTGTCATCAAGATATAGTGGAGGATTTTGTTGTGGAGTTATAAAATGCTGTTGCTTTTATTCTATATTACTGAGAGCCAATGAAAGATTTTTTTAAAAAAAACATGTTGCTACCTCAGTACAAATTCAGTGTATTTGTCTAATCTGTCTAATCTGCTTTATGTATTTCGATTGGTGAAATGTTGAATTTTAAATAATGAGATGAGATTTTTTTTTCCCCTTCCAAACCTCTGCCTCTGGTTCCTAAAAACACTTAAGGGTTTAAAAATCCACTGAATGAAAAACATGAGCCTCAGTGTGTCCTGCCAGTTGCTCTTCTGAGCATAGCAGGACTTTCATCAGTTTGGTAACCAAGGTGGGCTTCCTGGAGTTATTGTGACCACTGTGATGAAAAGTACACAGAATAAAGATCTCGCCCTCTTCTTTCTTCCATTCCCAGGAAAGCTAAGTACCAACACCAGGTGTTTTTTTTTTTCACTTTTTCTTTCAATGTCAAAAGTGAAGCATAATACACACAACCCTTAACCACTTCAGACAAGGTGCAGTATAAGCACAGCATTTCATTTTCTGCTAAGAAAGAAAGAAAGAAAGAAAGAAAGAAAGAAAGAAAAAAGTGGGGAGGGGGAGAAAAGCATTTTCCTGACAAAATCCTGGATCTGCTACTTCTGACTCTAACACATCAAGAGGTAGTTTTTTAACAGCTAGCTCACAGGTAATTTATGGACACCAAGAGGGCTTTCATCAGTCTGAAGAAGTTTGGAGATTTATCAAGTGATATTAAATTGACAACTGAAAGGTCTGAACAGTACAAGATGGTGGAAGGAGGTGCAAAAGACATACCCCACAAGCCAGGCTGAGTTCTGAACAAAGCACAGTCACTGAAGTGAACTACCTTCCAGAGATGATGACTGCAGGGACCTTTGGTACCTCTATTTTTCTTTCTTTTTGCTGCAGCTATCTGTCAAATTAAGGATCTTGTAGTTTTCAGGTGAGCCAGTGTGGTGCAATGGCTGGAGAGTTGGACTATGACTCTGGAGATCAGGTTTTGATTTCCCGCTCAGCCACAGAAACCCATTGAGTAACCTTTGGTGAGTCATATATTTTCATCCCTAGAAAACTCCTAAGGGTTATCATAAATTGGAAAGGATTTGAAGGCACAGAACAAATTTTCAGGTAGCCATGTGTGTGATTCAGTTCAGAGACCTCGGGCAGGGAGACCCCGGTTCAAATTCCTCACTCTGCCATCAAGTTTTCTGTGTGACTTTGGACCAATTGTTACTTCTCATCCTGCCCCATTTCACAAGGCTGCTACTGTGAGGGGAAAAATAGGATTATCCCCATGCAGAGAACAGCCTGGCCATCTATCTTAAAAGAAAGCATTGGAAACAGAGGACTGGAAGCTTAGTATTTTCATCATGTTAAGATTTACTTACCAAAATTTGAAAATCTGTTTGCTGAATATAGCTTCCCTTCATCTTTACTACCTGGTGACAGGCCAGCAATGCTGTCTTGACTTTCCTTGAGTGGCAGGAATTTCAGTGATGGACAGATTTTCAAAAAAGAAGATGAAATTAGTTATTCCTCAAGTAATTTTCAAACAAGAGACTATTAATGAATCTGTGGCCCCCTTACTGTATCTGTGCACCAAAAATAAAATCATTCTAAAATACTGTTTGTGTATTAACATATATGGATCTGATTTCGAAACCAAAGTCATTTTGATTGCTGAGAGTATAACAGTACTGTGAATTGCATAGTGGGCTAGGAGAAATAATAGCAGTAGCACTAGAGACAGACTCACAGAAGCTCTTACACATGTTAACAAGCTCTCAGCATCACTGTTAGGGCAGGAAGTGGCCTGAAATGTATTCCTAGCCACTAATTTAATCATCCTTCCTTGAAAAGAACCCTTCTCAATGATCAAAGCTGCTACCATTAGCTGCTAATTGACTGCCATTATTTCATTACACTGCAAAGTAAAATGAAAATATCTACACAGGCATGAGATCTAGAAATGTGCACCTCTTCACTGGAAGAATCCTCCAGCTCTATGAGCTTTCCCAAGCTGGACATGTCATGGTTATCACTGGGAGTCCCAAGGAGCTTGACTACTGGCCCAGACAATTCCTGGAAGAAGAAAAACAATGAACAAAATCCTGCAAGCGCCAAGACAATTGGGGCAGCAGTGGGGAGGAGATTCCAAAGATGTATTCCATGTTGGACAGAGACAGATATTGCCTAGCAAGCTCCAGAGTAGGGAATTCACAACATGAGGTCTTGATCTATTTGTGCTTATAATGTGGATGTAAAACCAAAACTAACAAAATGTTCAGTTCCATTACACTTGCCTATCCTCTGTTTTCTCCCTGGGGTTTAACATACCAGCAAGCCAAGAGACAGGCTCAAGATACTTCATTCTGATTAGTGACCTCTGCTTTTCCTGTCTCTATAAGGCACACGTAAAATCTACTATGGATAAAATACCTTTTCCATTAAAAGCGCCACTAATATTTGCAATGTCCACATAACATTTTGAAAAATTCTGAACAGCACCTCATTTAAGCCACATGGCGAATGACATATTATTAACATTACTGACTGTTATTACTTTGTCTGTTCTAGGGTCCAAGCAAACGTTGTTGGCAACAAGCCATCCCAAAGCTGCTCCTGATTACATAGGTACAAACCTACATAACCTTTCCAAGTTTTCAGAGGTACAAACAACTGTGTCAGAAAGGCACAAAATAAAAATTCAAAGAAAGCCCTGCTCAAGGATCATAAACAGCCAAACTGGGAAACCCTTCTGTCCAACACACTGGAGACAGCTTTCCATACACAGCAGATTTACAAAGCAGTTACAAAAGCAAAGCCGAGTTACAAAACTGATATACAAAATGATATAATTAGTGAAAGACAGATTAAGCAGACAAAGAAGTGTGACATCTGAACAGCACTGAGACCGTTCTCAAGGGAAGAAGAATAAGTCCTCAACACTCTGAACCGTCTCTCCAGATTACTGATATTTATCAACTCATTAGGATCCATTTTCCCACCACCAGTGGCCTATTTCACTTCATAATTACTACAAAGATACTCTTGGAAACCTCTGTAATGTCTCACTTTTGTCTCACTTCCATTCGGCTCTCAACCCACCTCAAAGCACAGCAAAAATGCTTTCACCTCTTCTCCCTCAGCAAATACAGATAACATGAAATTTATGCTCTTTTTAATAACAAAGACAATACTCATGTCAACAATCAAGATGTGAACATTTCTAATAATGTTTATTTTAAAATCTGCATGGACTAAATGCTGATATTTGAATGAGGTCAAAATGTGCACCCACACAAAATGCAGTACTCAAAGCATTATACCTATCCAAAGTATTATTGAATCAACTGAATCAAACAGGCTTGGTCAAATGCTCTGAAGATGTGTGTCGCGAGCTTTCACTAACTGGACAAGGCAGGGCAATGCCTGTTATTTTGTGGTGACAGGGTGATTACCCCTATTTCTACTTGAAATACACAGATTTCTTATGAAATGCCCCTCCTGTATCTGAACATCAACACTGACTGAGAGCCAGTTCGGACATTACATATCAGCTCTAAAAAAACTGTCACAGGAACAGTCTGCTTATGTGAACAGCACAATTTTGAACACGCTTATAGAGGGAAGCCATAGGGGTGTGAAAAGTACTGCTCATAGAAGAGCTGCATTTTCCAAAAGTTTTTCCAATGTTACCTTGCTAAAGCATGTAAACCACCTGTGTGACCAGATAAGCATATTCCAGTATCAAAAATTGCTTTTAACAGGGAATCTGGCTTTCAATAGTGAAGTATCTATAAGAAGTCACATCTTTGTCAACATATCCTGGGAAAGACTGATCTTGCAAGTAACCACTTTCCATCTATCTGTGTTGCAGACTGAAAAATCAGTTGCTCTTCTATCACAAACACACCTTAACTGGCACTAGCAGTGCTGTGCCCACTGTCCATTCTAGAGTCTATGCCCAACTCACTATATACTGACAGCACATTGCCCATGGTTCACATTCACTAGCCCACATTATCAGAACTGTACAAACCCTACCATACATATCAGTATACAACCACAGCTATCCTAGACACCTTTAAATATCTGAAATGTTGTCATGCAAAGATGGAGTGGGCTTGTTTTCTAATGCTCCAGTCCAGAGACTAGAGCACAAAGCAATGGATTCAAGTTACAAGAAAAGAGATTCCATCTAACTATTAGAAAGAACTTATTGACTGTTAAGAGCTGTTCAACAATAGAATGGACTGCCTCAACGGGTGGTGGATTCTTCTTTTTTGGAGGTCTTCAAGCAAAGGTTGGATGGGCATCTTTCAGGGGTGCTTTGACTGTTTATTCCTGCATGGCAGAGTGTTGGATTAGATGGCCTTTGTGGTCTCTTCCAACTCTATGATTCTATAATTCTACAATTCAGGGCTCTCCCCCACCTCCTATTAATAACTCCATTACAATTTGTTATCTACAGTTGACCAATGTTAGTGGAGAACAAGACATTTATGATAACCATTTAGTAGTTGTTCGAAGAGGGCAGACACACTTTTATCAGAAGCCACTTCTTCATTTGTGTTGAGGCATGAGGTCGACACCATTTCTTAAACATTATATGTTAAAGGACTTCTGATTATAGTCTCACTTTCAAACTTGAAAGGAAAAAATGATGATGCATATAGCAGTAGCAGAGAGCCAATTTTGCTCTGAAATTAGGCTCCTGCTGTAATGCTTGCCAAATATTCCTGTGTCTAAACTAGAGCCATAAAGGAATGAAAAAAGTGGAAAGGAAGGAACAGAACATACGTAAAAGGCAATTTTTGTGCCTTGAGACTGATGTGGCTGCAGGCCTTCTTCTTCCTTAGACAGAAAAAGAACACACCAAGTATAAGCCACTTTTCAGGCATTTTGTCATCAAGAACACTCTTCCAGCCATTTAATTTGTGCATCAAGTCCAGAAAAAACAAAATAGCGTATATGCGAAAGGTGTTCTTTCAATCTGTCCTCAGTTACACAGTTCCCTCTTCCTCCCCTGTTGAAGATTCACAAAGTTTCACTCTCAGAAACTTTGAAATATGTTAGAAAATTTCTAACTGCTATTTTTATTTATTTGTTTGTTTGTTTGTTTGTTTGTTTATTTGGCTAAGGTCAGGTCAAAGACAGCAGGAAAAATACTGCTGTGATTTTTACGCTGATGAGCTTAGCTGGTTATTTTATCATATTGTAAATGGTTTTTTATAGCGACAAGTTTTTCTGACTGATATTTTAGAACTAGCCCTGAGGTGTTTATGATGACAAAAAGCCACATCCATTTTTTAAAAAAGATCCAAACATCCAAGCATGCTACTCTACAAGGAGTTTTAATTCAGATCTGTATGGTTCTAAACCCTTTATTTAGCAGCAGCACATGCCTTCTGTAAGTACAGCTGTAAATGTTAAGACAGAACAGGAGCATCTGCAGTTGGAGAGATTGTGCCATCCTGCTCTGGTTTGCTTCTGCTCCCTTAACTATTCTTAAGAAACTTTCATTACCTGTGCACCAGACCATACTATAGCTCAGCTTCAAACCTCTCCTTAACCTGAACCCTATGAGAATTACTGCTATCTGTAAAGAAAATAATTATAAGCATACTCCCACAGGACTCTTTTCTTTGGCATGTTGAGGATTCCCATTTCCTTCTGCGTTGTTGATGTCTCCATCACAGCCCACTTCATTTGTCATTACTCCTTTGCCGGTCGCACAGTGCTTGATAACTGCAGTGTCATCTGGCAGTGACAGACATGTTGACTTGCCTTCCAGCTGAGGACCATCCATACCGCAATCTAAGCGAACATTTCCGCACTCCAGCTCGCTTTCCTTCTCTGTGACATACACAGGAACTTGCTCATCTATGACTTGATCCATCTCCATCAGAAACCAGCAGCTATCTGGATTCCTGCTCCTGGATATGGAGTCACTTTGGCCTAGCATCTCCTTTTCCTCCACATCCACCTGATCTTTACCAACTTTTCCATCCAATGTATTACACTCTGGAGCAATTCTTCTATCTGTGAATGTCTCAGTTTTGGTTTTGGTTGAAATCATATCATCAAGATCAAGTTTAAGAGGATCGCCTAAACATGACAAAGCAACATGAGGTTCAGATTCACAGTTTCCCTGAAGTATGTCTTCATGTCCAGTTTTATCAGGCAAGGGAGAAGCACTTGTTCTTTCAACTGATATGTTGGAGAAGTTGGTTTCACCAAAAGTTTCAGGTGAGCAAGCAGAGTCCATTTTGTAAGTGTGAAAAGTTTTACTATTAAAAACAGATGAGCGATTTATTCCACTGGGTTGGCCAGCATCCTCAATAATGGCTACTTCAGGAAATGTTGAACTATGTCTTTCTTGATACTGTTCTGCTTTGTGACATGTATCTTCCCTGTGAACCTCTTTAACCAACTCGTTCCCATATTCCATAAACAACTCAGTGGGTTTGAAAGATGTGGTCTTCAAGTTTGGTGACCCAGAGATCAGGACAGAATCTCCCTGCCAGCTCTCTGTTACTTTTTCATCCTCTTCTATATGACAAAGGCCCATGACAGAATTGTCATGGTCAGCATCCTTCAAAGCAAATCTTGCAAAAACACCCTGCTCGCATAACGTTTCGAGATCTGGAAAGTCAGTGTCACAAGCAATATTTGTTCCCGCAGCACCTGATCCTCCAGAACTTTGTACTGGTCTGTTCAGCTCCATGTCCTTTTCTACTTCGTTCACTTTTTTATTTTCCAGTGGTCTCTCAGCATTTTTTACTTGGAGAGGTTTCCTTGGATTTTTAGTAGAGCTCTTCTTTATCAGATCATGCAGGACAAGTTTCATTTTTTTCAAAAAGGCATCCTTATCTTGCAGTTTGGGTGGCTGTTTCTTTGCATTTGGAGGTTCTAAACAATATCTAGGCTTTTCTTTTTTTATATAGATGTCCTCCAAAACCACATAACATGATTTTGTTACATATGCCTTCTTACTTTCCCTTTTGCTTGGGGAAGAATTTGACAAACTTTCAGATTCAGAATACGTCTCTTCCTTACAATTTCTTTTTTTACCATCAAGACCCCATGAGAAATTCTCTTCAGACACTACAGCTTCTTGTTCTAAGCCCTTCTTTCCATCATGTTTAACAGGAAAAGCTAGCTGTTCCCCATACTGTTCTTTCTCGGAAATGTAGTCATTATCAGATGTTCTTTTCTCTGCCTTGTCTGCAGCCTGCTCATTCTGCGAAAAGCAGCAAATGCTGTGGTAAAAAGGAAAAAGAAGTTTTCATTTTGGTAATGATGTTATATATATATATATATATATATATATATATAAGGCACAGCCCCACTTAGCTTTTCCCTCAACTCCCCTTTCATTTATTGTGTCAGATGGTGTCCCTTCCCATCCTTAATCTATTATGTCTGAGGCCAGAGAGAAATCCGTATCTTTAAATGTGGCTTTAAGGCTTCAATTGAGTGTGAAGTGGGAGGCACAAATACAGATTGCTTTGGTCTTCTGTTTTTCAGTAGATCCTTTTATTAGTCACACTAAAGCCACTGTCTGGGCTGGACAGGCAAGGCATAAATAAAAATAAAGGCTTCAGAAGGATGCAGGGCTAAATAATTGGGCCTCAGATACTGGAAAGGAGAAAAAATGACCGAAAGGGTTGACTCCAGAGCTAAACACTGCGACTGGGGAGGGGTCAACGACTCCCACCTCCCAATTTTGATCAAAATTGCATCCATCGCAGTTCAGGACTGCATCTTTATCTCACTTTGCTGCAAGTATCCAAGGTCCAAAACACACTGCAGAAATAATCCAGTTTGAGACCGCTTTAACAGCCCTGGCTCAATGCTAGGGAATTCTGAAAACTGTAGTTTTGTGAGACATTTAGCCTTCTCTGTCAGAGAGCTCTGGTGCCACAATAAACTACAATCCCCAGGATTCCCTAGCACTGAGCCAGGGCAGTTAAAGCGGTCTCGAATTGGATTCTTTCTGCAGTGTGTTCTGGACCCAAGACCACTTAAGAGGCAGAATATAGCTTATGCCACAAAATAACATTAAACAAACAAACTTCAATACCAGGCATGAAAACAATGAGGCATCTAAAATACAGAAGTATCTGCAACAGCGGTGGGGCAAAGTGCAGCCCCATGGGGGGGGGGGGGGGTTTAAAAAACTGAAACAAATTTTGGCCCCAAGATGCCCTCTTGAAGCAGTTCCTCCACGTTCCCTGCTCCCCGGGCCATTTTAGGTCCAGGCATCTTCATCCGGAACAAATTAGATGCCTTTCTTTGGAAACAGGAACAGACTTGTACTCATGTCAAAAAGTCCTCTCCTGGACTAAAAAGGCCCTATGGGAGCTGAAAGCATGATGGAAATGTTCCTTATACCTCCCAGAAAAGATGTTAGGGGCAAAAACTGATTTTTGCCCCACAACCAGGAGGTGCAATTGGGGGGCATCCCTCCAAGCTCTCCTTGGGAGTTAATGCCCCATGGCTCCTGTAGTTAAACTCCTCTGATCTACAAACCCTTACTTCTTAAAGGACGGGTGGGATTTGGGATTATTATGTTGTTTAAATTGTATTAATATATATGTATGGAAATTTTAATAATGTAAGCCTCTGCAGAGCAATCGGGGCGGGATATAAATTATTATTATTATTATTATTATTATTATTATTATTATTACAACCTATGGGGGGGGTTCTTGGAGAAAAAGGTGGCCACCCATACTCAAACCATTGTGCAGTACTGTTTAGCCCACAAGTAAACAAAGGATTGATACTACAGTGATGTAAACATGTCTCTAACCTGATCCCAACTTTCCTCAAACGAATAAAATTTGTTTGAAGTGTTTGGAGAAAACAATCAGAAACTCTCGCTACTTTGAGGCAGTTCAGTTGAGCCCAAAGTTAAATCAGGATTCTACACTTCTGCGTCATTTGGGACTGAATAACCACTGAACCAAAGAAAATAAGAGTGTGCCTGCGCATAGGAAATGTTCCTTCGGACTCCTGGGGGAGCTCCACAAATGTGCCGCAGCTGAACACTGGAAAGTGTATGGAAGGGGGCCTGGATTGTGTGGATATGGAAGTGGGGTGATCTTTTTATTTCATTTAATTCTACAAATCCCTGCTTGTGAAGTTCCTGCACATGCTGTTCTCTAACTCTTATGGATCACCATCCGACACAAGAGAAGAACGATTTCTGTTAACTTTAAGTTACACAGATGGCATGTATCTTTGGAAGATCTGGCCAGTGGCAGTCCAAGGCTGCGTCTGCACTGCAGAAATAATCCAGTTTGACACCACTTTAACTGCCCTGGCTCAGTGCTAGGGAATTCTGGGAGCTGTAGTTTTGTGAGACATTGAGCCTTCTCTGTCAGAGAAGAATGTTTTAAGGAGGTCCAAGACACACTGCAGAAATAATCCAGTTTGGGACTGCTTTAACTGCCCTGGCTCAATGTTAGGGAATCCTGGGATCTGGAGTTTGTTGTGGCACCTGAGCTCTCTCCGACAGAGGCTAAATGTCTCACAAAACTACAGTTCCCAGAATTCCCTAGCACTGAGCCAGGGCAGTTAAAGCGGCCTCAAACTGGATTATTATTAGTTTTTGGTGGTGTGCTGGCTGTGAAAGCCTTCGACTTCACATGGATTGTTACTTCTGCTGCAGTGTGTTTTTGGACCTTAAAGAAATTATTATTATTATTATTATTATTATGAGACAGCCTCCAGCAGCAGCACCTGGGATTTTGGCGGCAGTCTCCCATCCATGGACCATCCAGGGCAGACCCTGCTTAGCTTGATCCCTGTGTGAAGGGGGGAAATAAAGGAATTAATTGATATCAGAAAATAAAATAAAATATAGAAAATAAAATTTAAAATTTAAAAAAAACCAGAGGTTTTAACATCTAAAATTAGGTCACACACCTTCAAAAGTCTCCTTAAAATATCCCTCTCCAAAGATTTGATAGAAAAAAAACGGTCACCAAAGCCCCGCCCACTCCCGGCACGTGACTCTTCCCCTTAGCGCGCCGCGCCTCGCTCTCTAGTGCGCAGGCGCACGCGACTCTCCTGCGACTCCTCCTCCTCGGCTTCGCAACAAGGGGGCGGGGCGAGGCGGCGCGCGATGGAGGCGAGAGAGCCCTGCGATTGGGCGCGGAGGCAGGAGGGGAAAAGAAGGGGTGTGGCCACGGCCGCCGCGAACGAGAAACAGCCGCCCCGAACCACGTGACGCATCCTAGAACGGGGAAACAAGAGGCTTGCGTCACAAAGGGGCGGGGCTTCGCCATAAAAGGAGTGGAGTCCGTTGGGGACCGTTGGTGTCAGTGTAGTGGTGTGCGCGTGCGCACAGAGGCTGAGGGGGAGTAGAAGCAGATGAGACCTTAAGGAGTGTTTCTTTTGGGACTCTTAACTCCTGGCATCCTCAGGCAGCTGCTGGGAGCTGTAGTCTCAAAGACACGAGAACTTTTCCTAGCTCTTTTCTGGAGATCTAAAGTTCTTTTTGTACTACAACTCCCAGTGGCTGCCTGGGGATGCTAGGAGTTGGAGTCCCAAAAGGCAGTATTTCCCACAAGCATGCTCAAGAATATTAATAACTATTGTAAATAAATAAAAAGGAGCCATCCTGAAGAGAATAGGTCTAGAGTTTTCTCTTTTTGGACTATAACTCCCAGTGGCTGCCTGAGGATGCTAGGAGTTGGGAGTCCCAAATGACTGTTTTATTCTCAGAAGTGTGCTCAAGAATACTAATACCAAGAGTAAATACGAATAAAAAGGAGCCAACCTGACAGAGGCTGGATGGCCATCTGTCACAGGGAGAGCTTTGATGGTGTATTCCTGCATGGCAGAAGTGGGTTGGACTGGATGGCCTTTGGGGCCTCTTTCAACTCTAGGATTCTATCAATTCCTTTGAAATGTGGTAAATCTGGCTACGCTTTGGCTCTTGCCTACGGCATTATTACCAGTGATGGAAGGTGGCTTCCACTCCACGTTTTATTCTAATGGAAGTATCCAAGGTCCTGAAACCTATTTTTCCTCCAACAGCACCTTGGATAGTTCCTTCAGTATCTGCAATGAAACCTGAAGTGGATCCACTGCATCCTTGAGAAAATAAAATACAAAATGGCAAAGAGTTTCTGCCATAATACCAACACATAATCCCTGCTTCTCCTCACCAATAATTCATGGATTTTTTTTGCACATCAATCTTTTTTTTTTTTTTTAGTGGCAATTTTCACTGACAAAGTCTGGGATTTTAATTCAAGTTCCCGATTTGAGACAAAGAGGGGAGGAAAAAAAAGAAGATGGAATATAATTTCTTTTAAAAGCTTTGGAAGATTGAACAGATATTCCTTCATCTGTTTTCAGATTAATGCACCTATTAATGCAGAGTATGGTTGAACCATAAAGGCTTCATACATTTTACGATGACATTCATAAGCAGTCATGCTCAGATCTCCATTTGTCAGGACTACTTTGGTTTAAAAGGAGGGGGGGAAATGTAAAAATTGGATGGCAGCAGAATGCAAAAGAACCACAATCTGTGACAATTCAATTAGAATTTAAATGTAACATTCAGCTGCTCTGCTTCCAGGGTGATATATATATATATATATATATATATATATATATATATATAATGTCATCTGCCAGAAATACCTTTCTGTATTCCACATAGGACCAACATCCCAGTCTCCTTTTCAAAATTTAAATTAAAAAAAAAAAGCAGACAAATCTGACATCAGAAATGAAAATAATCAGAAATGAAGCGGAACATTTCAATTTACCAGAGTCCCGCTATTACGGATCTTAATGCGGCCGTTTTGGAACAAGGCAAAGGCAAATTCCAGCACACACAAAAATGAGCATAAAGTTCAGTTCTGTTCGTTTGGGTCAATGTTCAAATTATGGCTTCCTCTCCCATCGCAATGGAAATTAATCACACAACGCGGACTGACTGCGATTGTGTTTTCCCCCGTTGCAGGGCTGGAAGTTGTGCAGGACTGCACTTTCCAGCATTCCTCAGCACTGACTAGAACTGCTGGGAGTTGCAGTCCAACATCGTCTAAAGAGCAGCAGGAGTTCTACCTCTGCTGTACTGAAATATAATTTTACATACATTTATGGTCTTAAATCTATCCTCAGAGCAGTGGTCCTCTGGGAAGTCTCAGCCTGCTTGGCCAACATCCAGGAGTTATGAGAGCTGAAGTCCAAAACATCTGGAAGAACAATGTTTGGGAACCATTGCCACAAGTCTTATTTTCTCCATCTATTCCCATTCAGTTCCAACCTTGGTTTCGCTTCCCTTTACACTGGTGTGTGCATATTCCCAACAAGAATCATCTTCTGTGTACGCAGCGCCATGGGCTCTAGTCCGAAGAATATCTGGACCTAATAAAATAATCAGGCTTTATGGGTTGTTTTTGAAGATTAACTCACCTGAAAATGTGCCAAATCTCCCAATGGCTGATTTCACTCTAAGGCCGGTTGTGGGTCAGATGTGCATAAACACTCCCCTCTTGTTTTCCTCTTCCATTTTGCTATATGTACTTCATGACCGAGAGTCAGCATGGCATAGTGGTTGGAGCCTTGGACTATGACTCTGGAGGCCAGGGTTCCAATTCCCCTTTGGCCATGGAAACCCAGAGTCACCCTGGCCAAGTCACACTCTCTCAGCCTCAGAGGATGGCAGTGGCAAACCCCCTCTGAAGAAACTTGCCAAAAAAAACCACAATATACTGGCCTTAAAGTCACCATAAGATGGAAACAACTTAAAAAGCACAAAACAAGAACACGGAAAGCTCATCTCTAGATGCGCTTTGGAAGAAACCTTCAAATGGTATATAGTTTGTAATGAGCAAAAAGTTCTGGCTGCTGCTTTCTTCCGTCAGTAGAGATGAAACGGAGCTGCATCCAAGGTGTCCATTTTGATGGTTCTGGTTTCAGCATCCTTAGTGGACGATAGTACCATCCTCTATGTGAGGCCACATTGGTGTTAGAGTCTTCCATTTATGAATCCGGAAATCCTCCCTTTTGCCCAAAATGCCTGAAGGAGATGGCACCTCAATACCAAACGGAATAAATCAGAGAGATGTTCTGAGATGAAATGCCTGACTGTTGGTTATTCAAGCTTCCTAGTCGGAATTGCAGACTTGTGATTCCTGAAGCATGTGGTGCAAGTCTGTGGTTGTTTTGCTCACATACTGCAGACAACCTCCTGTGTGTCTGCATTTGATCACAAAAATAAGATTGCAGGACTAGCAGGTGATGTGTTGTTTAATATAATAGGAATTGTCAGCTCCTAAAATGAGAGCCTGCTTGAGATGCTCTAAAGGGATGCAATGCTTTGAATCACAAGGGTAAGATCCTGTGTTGCTGCTGACTGCTGTTTTCAGGATAGATATAAACCCACACCCCAGAACTATATATCAAATTGGACAATGATTAAATACACAAGGGCTTTCCCATTGGCTGAGCTTAACGTCCTCGCCTTCCACGCTGCTGGAAAGCAAGTTTTGTAAGATATCCATCCAGGAGCATTTATGGGCACGATGCAAAATCTGTCACCCATCTATTATTGCAATGTCCTTTCTGTCATAACGTTATTACTGCCAATTCTCCAGAGAGACCTAACAGCACATTTTATGTGAGTTATTTATTATCAGGCCTGAATTCTCAGTTTACATACACAGTATGAAGATTTTGAGGATTTGATAGTACTTCTAGGAAAATGATTATGAATAATAAATAGCTGGACTTGTAATATATTGGGCTTTCCTCCTCATTTTAATTAATAGTGGAGACAGATTTGTATTTTAACTGTTGACCATAACAAGATTTCATATCGTACACATATGGAAGAAAAGCACAGACAGCAAGGGAGGCAAAATTATACAACCTGATCCAATTGACTAGGTAGCAAAACCTTTGAAATGCTTGCAAGTCCAAGATTTTCCTTGTCCAGTAATTAAAAGGATAATTGATTGTGTTAGTCAACTGCACTATGTGACTGACTACCTAATGGACTATGCTAGTCAATTGTGCTGTTTGTAAATTTAGCAGTTTACCATTGAACTTAGAGAGCAAATTGTATTCATTTCAGCAGCAGATTGGTGTTTTCTGTTTTGTAATTTTGTGTACATTTAATTTTGCTGGGTGTGTTGCAGGGGTTGTGAAAATCAGGTTGGATGCTACACAAAGCCCACTTTGCCCTCCCTTGCATTATACTAATAAGTGTAATGAGCCTTTTCCTTGGATCCTCCCATTCTTTAGCCCCAGTCTGGGAGCAGAGAAAATAAAATTGGTTTAGATCTTACCAATTTTACCCTTGGCTTGTCCAATACCTTGAGACAACGGCAAGCAGAATACCCATCCCTGTGTCAAGTTGTATTGAAAATGCATACTTGACACACACAATGTCATCTTACCCAGACAGTCCTACATAAAAATAGAATCTTAAGAGTTAGAAGGGGCTGCAAAGGCCACCTGGACCCATCCCACCATGCAGAAATACACAATTAAAGCACTCCTGAAAGATGTCCATCCACCCTCTGTTTAAAGACCTTCAGAAAGTTCACTGTACTCAGATAAAAGTTAAGGAAGAATTAGGAAAGAGAATAGTAGGAGGGAGGGAAATGAAGGATAAGGAAAGGATAACAATGAAAGGAAAGTAAGGTAGAAGCAAAAGGTAGAAAAATTAAATGTGAAACAACAACAAAAAATGAAAAATGGAAAAATAAGAGATATTGAAATAATTGTGAATAAGTAAATGTACTGGACTATGCAATTAAGCAATGTAAATATGTATATCTACCTAATACAATAAAAGTTTTATTTTTTAAAAAAAGTCCACTATCCTCCATGGCAACATATCCCACTGTCGAAAAGCTCTTACCATCAGGAAGTTTTTCCTAATATTCAGGTGCAATCTCTTTTCCTGTGGTTTGAAACCAATGCTCTGTGTCCTAGACTCTGGAGCAGCAGAAAACAAGCTTGCTCCATCCTCAACATGACATCCCTTCAAATATTGAAACAGGGCTATCATGCCACCTCTCAGTCTTCTCTTTTCCAAGCTAAATGTACCCAGCTCCCCCTAAGTAGTTTCTCATAAAAGCATGTATTGTTTTGACACTGCAAACACAAACCTTTCAGGAGCCTTTGGCAAAACACAGGCCTGCGCGCGCATATATATAAACACCCAAACTAGTGGCTGGTAAGAAATTCACTGAGAACCAAGGAGGAGACATTGTACAGTTAAGAGCTTTATTGCACTTTGTTCCAAGTGCCGAACGAGAAATTGTGCCTACCGAGCCACGCTTGCAATGGAGCTTTAGCACTTCTACTCTACCACAAACATGCATCCCTGTGTGGTGAACCACCCTGCCTTCTCATTCCTTGTAAGGTTGAAATACACACTAATAGACAAAAATACATCAAAGTGAAACTAACCAGGGATGGGTGGGTGGAGAGAAGCAAAACTATATATAGGGAAAAGTCCACTTGTTCTACAAATCTAGGGCTGATGTTTATTCATCTGTAACATCTGAACTCTTAGCAATTTTAAAATGTAGCTTGCACTATTGCAGAAATGAGAGCAGTTACAAGAAAGTATTGTGCCTGTGTGTGTACATGGGGGCAACCAGGGGAGAGAAAAAAGGAGAAAAATATACCTCTAGTTTTTCCAGCATGATCACCCTCCTCTTGCAAACATAAAGGTTGTGTCACTTTGGATACTCACATGTTTACAAAGCTGAGAAGGGAAATACATACAAATCATTATTTGAGGAAAAGTAGCATTTGTGGCTAATGAGACATAAGATCTGTTAAGGCTGCAATCCCATAGACTTGCCTGGGAGCAAGTCTCACTGAAGTCAGTGGGACTTACTTCTGAGAACTGAAAAGGATTGTACTGTAAAGTCCATCATTACTGTATTCATTGGCAACTGGCTTTGATTTAAAGTCTGTATGACAGCTCCAGAGAACATGATCTGCTTTCTAAGATGTAGATGGGGTTGGGTTCAGTGATCAGACACAATGGGAAAAGTTACCCTGTTCAAGAGGTTGAAAAGGCATTGTGTGTCTACCCTATGAGAGAGCTGCTGTGAGGAACTTTCCACAAATCTTGACACTACATAGGAGACTAAAAGACTAACTATAGATTAAGGACTGGCCAAAATGCCATCCTTCCACATTAGGCTGAACATTTCAGCTGCCTTACCCAGGATTGTCAATGGACCCCCCATTTGCACCACAATGCCCACCCCTGGCCTAGGCCACCAATTCAGAATCAATTAATGGTTCAAAAAGTCAATCTGAGCTGGAAGAAAGACACAGCTTGCGTTGGCACTTCCAACTGTGAACCTTGCGTACCTGAAATAGACTTGGGAGAGGAAGTTGGCTGAAACTAGACACAAACAAACAATGTGCTCTGGTCCTTCCTAAACAAAAGTCAACAGAAGTCTCCCATATTTTACACCTTCAGGACAGCATCTACATGGGGGCATTGGCAGTGTGTAACCAGCAAGTCTCTCTTAAAATGCCTGGTGGAAAATCAGAAACAAGGCAATCGGTGGTTAAGGTGATGGCAGTCTTGGGGGGGGGGGGGAATTACCCATGGGCATTGAGAAATCAAGCTTAAGATGCCAGTGGACACTAAAGCACTATAGGCTTCTTTCCTTTTAGACAGGCAAAGATCACCCAGACAGCAAGCAAATAGCCTTTCCATCAGCCTGCACATCAACAGTTATTTGAAAATACCCAGCCTCCACCTATGCTGGGCAGGTTCTTCTGCCCAAATTTCTTCACAGGACTAAATCTATAGGCAATGTTGAGGATAATGTCTGAAATATCTGCCATGGAGGCTAGAAAGTCACTCATTCAGATGAACAAGGATTCTCAGACTTATGAAGGGTACCCCTAAAAGTCACAAAGAATCCCCTCCCCATTGATTCAGATTATGGAGTGCTTATGTGTCAACTGAAAGATGTTCCATCCAGCATGTGACGGTTACTAAGACACAACCTGTCAGCTACAAACGGGACATGTGCCACCTATTTCTAAGAGCATCCATATTAAGTTTAAGGCTGTCGAAAGCACATGCAGCTACAAAGACTCTCCTTGAATTCTGTCTGCCAGCTTCCAGCAAAAGGAAACAGAATGAATTACTACAGCACTTAAAGGCTTCACTGAGGAACCTTGTCCCACTCCAAAATTACAATTTTTGCACAGCCCAAATACTCTGGTTTTCCTTGAAACATAAAATTGACTTTATTTCTATCCAAAAAGTTAAAAATACAGAAGGTTCAAGGAACTTTTGTCTCTTGGCAGATGATCAGACTGCAACATGAGAAGACAATCCTTCACTGAAATGTTTTAATTTTATTTTTTTATCACAATCATCATCATTAGGACAAAGGCTGAGGAGCACTGACTCCATTATGGTAAGGATGCCATCCAATTCCAGAATTACATTTCCAGGTTCCACGAGTCCAGAAAGACAACCACGACAGCATCAAGACTTCACTGGGGGCCTCCCGCTTACTGCACAATGCAGTGACCATTGGCATCTCTGAAGCGTAATCGCATCTTCGGTCGGTATTTCTCAAGATAAAGCAGCTGTTTGGAGTTGAACGCTCCCCTCCTTTTCCTGAAACAGAACCACACACCCATGGCATTAAATCGCCCTCACGCACAGGGAGCACACATCTAAAACAAACTAGCTATTCCACCACCTAGCTCCACACTTGGCCCCACTGCTCCACCTCCAAGATGACAGGTCTTGAGCCAAGCAAACACACATGAGGCATAAGGATCAATGGACTATCTTTGGGCTGAAGCCTTTTAACTTGCAGATCAACACTGATTTGGTAGATCAACTCAAGCTTTTAGCTAACTAGAACTGAGTTCTTGCACTAGTATCATGGCAGCATGAAAACCCCAGCAACCCCCTTCCTTCCTACACTGCTCCTAACTGTGCTTTTAAATGTCCTGAAACTCCTCATGTCAAGGGAAACTGGGCTAAACAGGAGCACGAAGAGGGGCACAACCATAAACTTGCCCACAACTCATGATTCTGATGAAATTTTAGAAAGCAGATGTCTCACAGCTTTGCAAGTTTCTTCAAAACTCTATACTTACACAATGGATGAGTGGGCAATCTGGTGGCTCCCAGACATTTTGGACTACAACTCCCATGCTGTTCAAAACAATAGGAGGGCACTAGCTTACCTTTCTCTGGTTTATAGGACCAAACTCCCATTGCCTTGACCAGCATCAGCCTGACTTATCCCTGGAAATGTCAGGAGCCTCTGAACATTAGCTTGTAATGAACACAGCCTTATTTTTCTCTGCTTAGCTGAGACTCAGTAGCAACCACAAATTCTGTCTTGCTGCCATGCCAGTGAAAATTGTGGCCCTTCTGAGACAGAGATGCCATGTAGGTCCCTCTCCTGTGGCCATAATCTTGTGTTGCCTGACAGTGTGACTATAAACAATTTTTTAAATATCATTATTATGTAAAATTGCAGCCTCTCTAACATGAGAAAGGAGGCAGGGAGTGTGCCACAATGCTGCATGACTACTGTAAAAAACAGAAAATACTAAAGAGTCTTTCCTTTTAATAATGAGTGCTTGTTAACTTTAAGGTCTCTCTCACTTCCTTCAAATATCAAAAATGCACCTCCACTGAAGTTTACATAATATGCAAATGTAATGAGTCAAGCAGTCAGAAAAAAGAACAATTAGCCAAAGTGTTTGATCTGCTGGCAGCCCCAGTTATAGCAAAAGCCTCGATTACTAAAACTCTGAATCATGACCAGCCACCAAGAAGGCTATATCCTCCCCACAAGTGGTTGTGACAGTGATGGGACCAAGCAAAAGTCCTCCCTCTGAAACTTATAAACTCAGGCAGGCTCATACAGGGAGATTCTAGTGTAAAAGGAACAAAAATAATGTAAAGGAAAAGCACTAAACAGCAGCTTGACACAGTTTAGGACCTGAACTCATTTCACTGAAAAGAAGTTTGGCGTTAAGCCATGGAGGGAAAGGTGTTCTTAACTACCTATGGTTTTTCTCTTACTAGAGACTGGGGGAAGCTAAGCCCATGCAATATAATAAACTTGGGACTGCATATATCCATGCTCAAGACTTCCCCACTGGCAAGACTCACTGGTTGCATTAACATGCCGCACAAAACCTGGATTCCATGGAAACCTTGGTTTATCAGGGATGAGCAGCTTTTCTAGTGCCACTGCTGCCAGTGAAAGCAGCTTAACAAGCCAGAGGTTTTCAGTCCAGGGTTCATTTGTCATCATATCCAAAGGTGATTAAGAGCTGGCACCACTGTCCCTCCTGCCCCAACAAGCAAAAGAAATAGCCATTGGTTTGTTGCAGAGTCATGTTTCTAAGTTGCAAAGGGAGAAAAGAAAGCAAGAGTGACAGCTTCCAGAGAATTCAGATGCCAAAACGAACAGAGCACAGACAGAAGGCCTGAGGTTTGTTCGGTTACTCCTGCTAAAAATGGGAGCTATCAAGCTAGTAATTAAAAATTCAGACTTGTTTTGACATCCAAATATACTCAGTGATTTTGGACCAGTCACTCACTCTGGCAACAAATCATGGTTCTTTAATACAAAACTACATCATACTAAAGTTTGGGCTCTTGCACTCTATTCTTATATCCTTGGGAACAAGGTGAGAAGACTAAAAATTCCCCGAGCTGTAATAAAATAGAACCTTGGCTTGATACCCTGGTTTGTCAACTGAGGTTTGTGCAAATCTGTATCCCATAACTGGGCATGAATGGAAACAAATTTATTCAGAAGTGAAACCTGAGGCTTAAGTCTCCTCTCCTTGTATACAGAATGGAAAGGTCATGTGTGTACAAACCAAGGTTTGTATCTGACAGCACAGCAGAGCCTATGTCATAGGATTGTTAAGATAAAATGGAGAGTGAGGAGACCACAGGCAAGGCAGCATACTCTCAGTGTGGCTTATATACATGTGTCTCTTTCTCAAAGGGGTGCTGGGCCTATTCTCTAGCCCTCTGAACCCTATCCAAAATCACTCCCACCCGTCTAGTAGGTGAAAAGCCCTGAAAAGGGCTGCTGTTGCTTACTAGCGGGGAGGAGAACAGGGGGAGAGACAATTCAGATGATGAAGATGCAGCTGATCTGGTTTCTGAGTGGAAAGGAAAGGAGAATGCACTCCATCAAAGAGCATCTCGCCTTTGAGCCAAGACCAGCTGCTCCTATCTCACCTGAATTACCTCGTCATTCTCTCGATTCCCGACCACTAAACAGCAGCATTCCTTCCTGAGGCTTGGCAGTTGTCAGGGCAAAGGTAAGACACAAATCTATATGGGAGAGCATCATGCTCTGCTTGCCTGAATTAGGCCCTCAGCCCATGTATACTGTTCTGCGCTCCTTCAGAGGGAACATGAGGTTTTTAAAATGAATTAGAAGTAAATACTGTGCAAACAAGTGTCTTTGGATGAATTCATCAGGGTATGCAGCATATGGGGATCCTTTGTAAACAGCAAAAGGATGTTAGCTCCACCAGGAGGAGGCCACTGCATGGTAAGCTATTCTGGATTTCTTTGGAAAGGCTGCCTCCTACCAACCGAACCAGGAACAGCAAAACAGTGCCTATGATCGGCAAGGGAAAGCAACTGTGCCAACCAGCATAGGTTATATTTATTTTAGGCACCAAAGAAACTGGTCAGTTTCACAAGGCTGTCCTGGATCTTTCTTTTACTTGACCTCATTTGTTCTTAAAGTGGAATTCTATGCTAGTTGTACCAGTCACAAGGCTGGCTCTTTTTTTATATATAAAGAAGGAGGAACAGTCTGGCCCTCGAGCTTAAACAGTTGCATCTATCACAAGTTCAGTAATGCTATGGGGAAGCAACAGCTTCTACCCAGTCTTGTGATAAGCAAACAATTGCTCAATACAAAGAATGATAGCAGAGGAGAGAGAAGCATCCCTCCCTTGACTTACTGTCTTATAAACTGCACGGCATCCTCATACTTCATTCCACATTCAATGAGTGCGAGGGCAACCAGAACGGGAGCTCTGGGAAGAGAAGATCAATACAGATTTAAAGTAGGTCCAGTAAACAGGTCAAGAATAGATTCAGTTTGGGGAGACACAGGCCCACACTGCTTTTGTCTTCCAGCTGCAGAACAGCCTTTGCATGCCTTGCTTAGATGTTGCCAACTCTGTGTGCAGTATTCCATCCAAGACCTTGTAGGTGCCCAGTATAGGGGAGCAGCATTCCAGTAAGTTTGCTGGGAAAGTATACTGCAAATAAATGAAGCAGAATAGCCCTGGCCAACTGCAGGTTTTGTAAGTTATTTTAAAGAGTTTTTAAAAGTCTAGCCACAATTAGTCAGGGGCACCTTTCCAGTCAGTTTTTGATTAACTGGATTATCAGCTCAGCATTACAGTTCTGGCTGTAAGCAGCATGAAAGGGATCAAGAGCTGTTGGCATCCAATCTCAGCCAGTTGATTCCCTTACAGTACTGAGAATGCTCAGTAAGACAGGAACACCAAGAACCATCATAGGCAGCACTAAAAAGCCAACTGGTAGACAAGCTACAGCCATCAGCATGTCACATTTTAATGAGAAACAACACACACCCAGCTCCAGCTTATGGCACTAATGCAGATGAGAAATCCCACTTCATACACATGCACTTTTTGCCACTTTGCCATTACTGGGGGCAGAAAAGTTCCTTAAAAGGGAAACTAAACCAAGCAAAGCATTTTTCAATAGGCATCCTGGGATGAGTTGTGGCTCTCTGAAAACCATCAAAAAGCCTATTATCACACTCCCAGTGCCATTAATTTAACAGCAGCACAGCAGGATTTGTACCCGATACAAATCAGATCTAAAAAATGGCCAAAAAAACCATCCCCAAAAGGACATTGGGGAACACTTGAGGGCAAATATTTGGAGGTTTTTGTGATGGAGGTATGGTGGTGCCCCCTCAATGCAGCCCCCTAGCCTCCCACAGGTGCCCACCCCAGTCCTAAATGAATGAGGACAGGAAGCTCACCTTCCCAGCCCTGCCACACAGTGTACAGCAACGCAGCAGCCGGGTTCTTCACGGAATTTGGTTTTCAACAAGTTGAGCCAGTCATCCACGATCTCACTTGGTGGTGGTGCTCCATCATCAAAGGGCCAGTCCTGTGGAAGAATGGGAGAGAATGTGTTACTTCTGCTCAGTGCTTCAAATAGAAGGGTGGCAATAGAAGGTATGGTGGTGCCCCCTCAATGCAGCCCCCTAGCCTCCCACAGGCCAAAAACCACAATGCTTCTTTTCAGAGATACATTTAACTAACCCACTATGCAATCAGACAGAACTGAACCTGACCTCAGTATCCCATGTCACCCTTTACTTCAGCTTCTGGCACTGTTTCCACTAAATAATTCAGTGTTGCTATCTTAATTATAGTAGTTAGGGAGATGGAACAGGGAGATGACCTCAGCTTTCTTGTATGATAGTAATAAGCCTGATGTAGAAGATGCTATTGGGGAAAGAGGACTGTTGAAAGATTGCTTTTGTTTCTGTCCTGTGCCTTCAAGTTGTTACCGAGTTATAGTAATCTTAAGGGTTTTCTTGAAAAGATCTGTTCAGAGCAGGCTTGTCACGGCTTTTCTCTAAGGCTAAGTGTGTCTTGCCTAAGGTCACCCAGTAGTTCTCCATGGCTAAGTAGGGATTCAAATTTGTCTCAAAGCCCTAGTCCAAGGACTCAAACCACAATACCCCACTGACTCTCTCCCTAGAAGACTGTAACAAATGAAAACAATAAATATGATTATAGGCCATTCATTAATTTCTTGGGATGGCATACAATAAAAGAAAACTGACAACACAATGCTGTAACCCTAACATCTAAATGCAACATAAAGCCCAGCAGAGAACAGAACACACAGCATAATCAGAAATTTCATCCGTTTTAAAAACTCTTACAATCATTATAAGCTCTACAAATCACCAAAAGAATTCAAGAACATAATGTTCAAAGGCCTGGGGAAAGATATGGTTTTTAAACTGGCACCAAAAATACTAAGATGTATGTACTTAATGAGCCATTTTGGGAAGGCCAAACGGGCACCAGGGTGCCACCGCTGAAAATCTCTCTCATCTTTTCTCTCATAGCCCAAAGAAAATTTGGGAGTTCGTGCTCTTCCTCTTTATGTGTTGCTTTGATGCATATTTACTGCAATGTTATTTATTTCATGTATAGTATTACAGCTTCAATATAGTAATATGGCGCTTTAATGAGTACAATATGGTATTTTAATGAGTACAAGAAATCAGGTCCTAGACCTAAGGAGCTTACATCTAAAATCTGATAAAGGGAAAAACAGAAGGCAAAAACAGAGGCCAACATTAGCAGAGAAACAACAAGCAGCTGTTTCGCATGTGCGCAGGCTGCATTACAGTAAACTATGGGAACTAAGAAATAAAAGGGAGGCAGCCTTGCCCAGGAGTTCTGGGACACAATTCTAAGCAAATGTGGCAGGAAGGAAGGTAATTGTTTTCAGAAGGAATGGAGGAACGTGAAGAATAGTGGATAAAGGCAGGAATGTGTCACAATGCAAAAGTGGAAAGGCTGAGGCAGAGGGATGTGAAGGTAAGGACAAACTTTGTGGGAGCAGACAGGAACCAAGATGAGGCAGCAGAAGGCAAGAGAGGAGAGTCCAGGTGGAAAAAAGGTCACAGAGCCCAGTTTCTGAAGAGAAAAGAGATTCTAGCAGGAAAAATAGCACAAATCAGTAGCTACATCCAGATCTGCCTTCAGCCACGTGTATCAGAGATCTTTCAAATGAACCCAGTGGCATGTGAGCAGGTGAGTTAAGCTAATTAGCCAAAAGAATGAAACTGTTAACTCAATTTTGCAGAAAACACACCTTCTCATTTAATTACTGCCTAAGCCAAAAGGGGAAGGAAATGAGCGTGTGTATTTAAAGCAGCATTACAACTTTTAATAATTACGGTAGTTCAGTTTTATTGCTTTAGTCATAGCAAAGTAGTTGGCATGTTACTGGTGCAAAATCTAGCAGAGTAGGCATATTCAAAATCAGAGAGACGCAAAATGTACAGAGGACCAACACGCAGCTCATCCAGGAGATTCTAAATGCAATTAATTAATAAATAAAACACCCAATTCAGCAAAATATTCTATTCGCATAGTGATTTTAAGTTGTCTCTTCTCTTCCCAGCTGATAACCAACATGAGGAATCCTGGGCTCAGAGAGCAACTAGTCCAAATTTATCCAATGTACTTCATAGCCACACCACTGTTTACTTCAGGGTTTCTCACATCCAAATTCAAAAGATAACTAAAGATGTATGAGCTCATAACTTTAAATGAGCTTTAAATCATGGTGGCCTGCCTTGATTCCCCTGCCATATGACAGGAGGTGAATCAGGGCAATGGGGTTGCATTCAGGTACAAAAACCCCAAGCAGTTCCTTGTTTATTTAATCAGGAGGGGAAACAAGCTGCTGGCCGTAGTTCCTGGAACAGACCTTGAGTACATAACTAAAAAGGGAAAAAAAACAGCCCTCAAGACTGCAAAGCCTGGGATTTTTCACAGGTTAACAGCTCTATAAGGCTGCCTTTGCTGCAGCTCATCAGACCAGATGCCAGCACAAGGGGGACTCCCAGCCCTCAGATGACGATTAGTGCAAGAGGTACTGTTCAACAGCAGAGCCAACAAAATTGAGTTTCCCTTGATATCAGTTCATTTCGGTTTGACCTGATCCAGCACAGCACCAAGTGCTCCTTTTTAACAAGCCAAACAAAACTGCAGAAATTTCACAGCCTGCAAGACTGACCTTTCAGGTCAAAACACCCTGAAGAGGACAAAAAGATAGAGGCTGCACTTATTGCTACAGACCATGGTGGACACATAGTTTTTTGTGGGTTTTTTGGGCTGTAAGGCCATGTTCTAGAAGAGTTTCTTTCCGACATTTCATCAGCATCTGTGGCTGGCATCTTTCTTTGAAAATGCCAGCCACAGATGCTGGCGAAACGTCAGAAAGAAACTCTTCTAGAACATGGCCACACAGCCCAAAAAACCCACAAAAAACTATGGATGCTGACCATGAAAGCCTATGACTTCACAATGGTGGATACAGGTTATTAAAAAATGATTTATGCTTATTTACATTCATAACTATGTCTTAGAAGCTGGCAACTACCATTTAGTTTACACAGGGGAAGACTGAGGTTGGGCCAATAAGAATCATGTAGGACCACAAGAAGGTCCCACAGATCAAAGGCCACTTCTGTCAACCACATTTTTCAGCCTCACAGTCACTCAGAACCCGTCTAAGACGGTGTACATCGCTTTGCACCAACACTGAACCTACAGCTGAGAAAAGGTATGTGTTGTTTTCCCTCTGTATACATAACTACTTCTCCGCAGGCACCCTACAATGAACCCAAGCATTTTTAGAAAAGAATTCAGCCCTCGTCTTAGCTGTAGATTATCTTAAGCTGAGCTTGCTCTTCAACAGAAGACTATTTTTGAAAGACACATGAACCTGTCAAAATTTCAGCAGCTGGCATGGACTAGTGCCAAGACCACCCCTCTCCACCCCCGTGCCTTTTCCTTCATTTAATCCCTTTACTTCATGCACTTGTTTACCAACACCACCAGCTCAAACAGGCTAGTCCTCGTGTTGATGCCCACTTTTACCATCTGTCAGAGAAGGATGAGTGATTGTTGTACACATACTCCCACCTTTCAAATATCCCTACACATAAAAGCACAAAGGATGCATCTAGGATTTCAAGTTGTCAAAATCACATCCGTATCACACCTTACCTTGAAGGCAGGGTGGACAAAGTGTGGCTCACAGATCACACATAACCTCCCCAATGGGGTTCTTCTTAGATCTTCAAATTTGTCCCAGACCCTGCTCCTCTAGCAGTATTAATAATAATGAAATCTGGGGAGGGGGGGGGGGGAATGGGAGAAATTGTCATGTCCTAGTCCTAGAGGTTTCCAAATTGCACCAGATAATTTGGTGCAAAAGATCCCTCCCCTAACCCACAAAGCCCATAACCAGGGAAAACTGAGACTGGAAATTGATTTCCAAATTTGTTTTTAATTTGTTTTATATTCATCAGTCTCACAGTATGCCACAGTATACCAACTGGAGTTTTGGACCATCAGTAATTCAGATTCTATCCATGAATTGAGAAATAAGCAAAGCACATTCCAAGCAGTCACTTTTTGTAATTGTGCTACCGTTGAGTCTTCTCTGGCGATTTCATTCAGATGTCAGTCCATTTGAAACTGCTCCCAGAACACTCATCGCTACTGGAACTGGAACATCATTATCATTTTATTATTATTACCACTATTCCCATCCCCAACGAAGTTGCTTCCTGGCTTTACAAAGCTCAAAGCTATGTTCACCCTACCATTTTATCCTCACAAGCACCACATAAGAAGAAAAATTATAACAAGCCAAAGGATGGATGCCCAATGAGTTTTGTGGTTGGTTGGGATTTGATGCTGGGTTCTTCCCAGTCTACAGGCAAGGTCTTATTAAATTCCTCCCACACCTCACCCCTCATAACTTTTAATGACATAAGGGCAAAATGTGAGGTGGGGTGGTATGTGCCTTTAAGTCACCTGCCAACTTTTGGCTACTCCATGAAATTCGTAGGATTTTCTTAGGCAAGGAATATTCAGAGGCGGTTTTTCCAGTTCCTTCCTCTGAAATGTAGCTTGTGGCACCTGATATTCATTAGCAGTCTCGCATCCAAGTATTAACCAGGGTTGACCCTGCTTAGGTTCCAAGATCAAATGGGATCTGCTGCCTTTAAGGTATTTAGGCCCCTCAGGTACAGAAATACAATCTCTTTTGCTTAGATTGTCAAGCCTTTATAACAGGAAGTTAATTTCAGACAACAGTGGTGTAATTTTGCCAGCCTGATGGTCACTCAGTTCCATTTCAGAATGGTCACAAGACAGACACTGTCTTTCAAAATAAAAACTCAGCAGCCAAGTAGGTGGAGGGCAGGAGGGGGGGAAGCAGAACAGAAAGTCTCTACAAGAGCAAAAATAGTGCAGCTGATGGGAGAACACCAGGAAAGGGAAGGGGGATGCCAGTATTATTACTCATTATTTTCCCTCCCTCTTTAAATCTATCAGTGTATTTTAAAGATTTCCAGTAAGTCAGAGCCCAAAGGATAGCTAATTCATTTGGAGGAACTGATTTCTGTTAAATTAGGGTAGGCAACTGTCAGAGGTCTGCATCGGCTCCCTTTGCCTCAAGCACTTAGATATATGTACACACACACACACACACATACATATATACATACATACCCCCACACACACACAGAGTAAGTGAGCGAGTGTGTGTGTGTATGTAGCCACCAAATGCCCCCTAAAGTGTGGGGAGCAACTGAACCACACTTGGCCCTCTTCATGCCATTTTAGACCAAGAAGAAGCCCTTTCTCCTCTCAAACAGAAAAGTCAACTTGAAGAAGCAGCTCCAAGATGGAATTATTTGGATCAATGCTAATTCCTGCAGCAAAACTTGTCATACTAGTTTAGCATAGCAAGCCTGAAGTGCAGAATTAGTGACAGAGTAGTTTCTAATGTGAGAAAAACCAGAAAGAGAGCAGATGCAGGAGAGGAACAAGGACAGATCTGCGCACACAAGATGCTGCTGTTTTTCCTGTCAAGATAAAAAATAGCCCGGTGCCAGGAGATCAACTGCCACCATGCTGTTACAGCAAACACTTGCCTGTCAACACACTGAGTACATCACACCTATGAACAGATCACATGTGTATTCACTGCTCAGCAAAGCTTGACCCATCATCTACCCCAAAAATGTGCATGTTGTGAGAAAGGAAATAGGTGTTGGTAGCAGCTGCCTGTCATATGCCTGGTGGTCTCCAGAGTCTAGTGGCCATGGGTAACCAGTGTCTCCCAGTGGAACTAAAACCAGCAAACACAACAATGCATCAACATGTTGTCTGAAGGTGTGTTCCTATCAGCATCTGTTTTGGCTTAAAACCCCTGACATGCTTTTACCCCAGTAATGATCTCATTGAAAGCAGGTTTAGTGAGAACTAGTTGTTCATGGAAATATTATCCAAGGAGAACTTAAGATATCCCTTCCAAGGATTACCCAAAGTGAACCTCCTTCTCTATAAAGAACTTGACAGAGAAAAGGGGGAACAAGGACTCATGTGCCAAGTGCTGGCTCTGTCAGTCAGCTCCTGCCTCCATGCTCTTCACCATGCCTAGTGCTAGAATGCTTTGTATAAATAGAGAGAGCTGATACTGGCATAGAAATCAAAATGGTATTTCTGCCTCCTCTCCACAATTTGTGCCAGGGTGCTTGCACCAAGTGAGTTCTTTTCAATACATACTCAATCCCCATTTTATTATTATTAGGCAACCAAATACAAGTCATAAGCAAAAGAAAAATCAATAGTAATCAGTACAGTACAAGATAAAAAGGGAAGATTTAAACATTGTTAAATAATGTATCAAAATATCAAGAATATAACAAACAAGCACAAAACTTACAAATATATTTTCTGTGTCCACATTTCTTATGAGAAACAGTCTCAATTATTCTCATGGGCAATTCTAAACTGGGCTGCTTTCACTGCAAATCTAGACCCATTAATCAGGACTAATTTAATTGAACTAGAGAGCAATATATAATTTTATTATGTACACACTCACATTTGCAGAAAGCACAGAAAGTTGTCAGTGCAAGGCTTCCAGATCCCCACCACACTAACTGTATCGAAAATAGAAGAGTTAAGAATTTCTGTGGAACTGAAAACAGTGGGAAATATACACTATTCCAAGGCTGCTGTCAGTGCACTTCAATCTTTAGTGGAATTACACATCATATTGATTTTGTATATTATGTTTGATTGTTACAAAATGAAAGAAATACAGTGTAATCTTTTATGTATTTTCCTTTCCTTTAAAAAAGAATTTATTGATTTTCTTTTCATTTGGGCCTTAAAGTTTTCTTATTTTACAGAATAAATACAGGGACAATGGGTAATGAAGGTATACGAATGATGAATTCTCCTAGCTGAGATGCAGAAGAGGTGAAGAAGATGCTTGCAGGTGAATTCACAATATTTAATCATTCCTTACAGGTTTTTAAAGAATAACTTCAAAATTAGGTAGAAATGAAAGATAGATATACTTCTGAGATAGGCGTGAAGTGAATGATGAACAAGTACAAAGAAAACACTACTGATGAGGTGTAGAAAGATCAAAAGAGGTATTTGATTCTACACAAAGCTATTCAAAAGCCTGAAGCTTCTGTCTGAAGTAATAGAGAAAATTAGCGCTAGAAGGAGCTTTTAGAAACTAAGAATAAAGGAAACAGGAAAGATAGCTAGGATTAGAGATAATTTGGTTAAAGGTTCAGACAAACTTTTTGCATCACTGTCACACACAGAACCCAATTCCTCAATCTGCTCTTATTTAACAAAGTACACACTTATGAAAGTTAAATTGCTGAATGGGGACAATAGATAGAAAGGGGAGGTTACAGGAAATTTAACGCAATTATTATACTTTGAAGGTTAGGAAGTAGCTTCAAGCTTTTTTATTCAGTGGGGAAAAGTGAGGGGTTGGGATAGGGTGGGAGGCTCTAGCCCAAATGCTGTGTGTGGGGAAGGAAGGTAAGGTCTTTTCCCCTTTCCTCGCTTTCAGGCTGCAATCTAAGCAGGGAAGCCTCAGTGAGAGTTAAGGCACATCTTCTAGCCTAAAAAATCCTTACCATGCCACTTGCTATAAAGACAGCACTCATCTAGGATTTAATTCTGGATGAAAATGCTGGCCTAACTTGTATCATAGAGACCTAGTTGACAAAAGAGTGGGGAGTTTATTTTATGTCACCGCAGGATAGAAGTGGGCAGTCTCTAAAAATTCTCTCTTCGCTGCCAGATGCTCCACGCTGCACTCTTGCCAATCTTCAGTACAAGCCAGCACAGCATAGGGATTCCACTGATGCTCCATCCACCTCACTGTCCAACAGTCTCCCTTCCTGAACTGGCTTTCTGAGCCAACCTTGGACAACGTGAGGGTTGCATAGGATTATCCTCTCTTGTTCTGGGGTTTTTCAATGTTCATGCTGAGACTGTTCAATCAGAAATGGTTCAGGATCTTATATCCTGCCATGATGGACATTAACATCAGGCCACACTGCCTCTGGCAGTGAACATCTCTTGACTTGGCTTTCTGTTCAGGTGGAGCTCGTGCTTTGAAGAATGGAAAATCCCCACATGAGCCTGTTGTCGTAGTCAGATCACTTTCTGGTCATTTTTAGAGTGGCCACTGGTATATAAACTCTTGCAAGCCTGGTGGATCCATTAAAATGATGGTTTCCAAATTAATTCCTGAATGTGTTTGAGTAACTTCCTGCCATGTCCACTGGTGAAAGCCTGGATGATCTGTGAAATGGGTATTGCTCTGAAACAATCACTCAGTCCCCCACAGGAGAACCAGTTTTTTCTCCCCAAGCCAACTCATATGTCAATATGTCCTAACATGTCAACTTGTTGTCTGTTTGTCACAACACACCACAAACATTTTAGTCCAAAAGTGAGAATAACCATATGACTTCTAGGTGAGGGTGTCAACTCTAATTATTGGTTTCCCACAAGGAACAGTTAGGAAGTTTTGTTGTTTTTTTAAATGTTAAGGGTCAAAAATAGACATTAAAAAGTTGTGGAATTACTGGTGGAAAAGAAGATAATCAATATCTACAGGAAATACAAGTTGTTGTTGTTGTTCTGTGCCTTCAAGTTGTTTCGTACTTATGAAGACCCTAAAGCTAACCTATCATAGGGTTTTCTTTGCAAGATTTTGTTCAGATATGGTTTTGCCATTGCCGAGGCTGAGACAGTATGACTTGCCCAGGGTCACCCAATGGGATTCATGGCCAAGCTGGGAATCAAACCCTGGTCTCCAGAGTCATAGCTCAACACTCAAACCACTATGTCATGCTGGCTTCTCAGGAAATTCATACTAAGAAATAATGTGGGTACTGCTTTACGGGATTGCTAGCAAGGGAGGTATGGTCGTATTGCTCACACACTGAATCTAAAGGAGTTTTATTATACAGAAGCACATCAAAACTGCTTCAAAGGGTAGATCAAGTAATGATACTGAAGGCAGAAGCCTTACAGAAAAAGGACCAAATTGAGCAATGGGAGTTAACATTAATATTTATGCCTCAAAGATTTTTCTTTTACTGGTCATTTAACAAAAAACACTCCATCTCTGATAACAAACATGTTGTAGAAGATTTAATGAAATAAGCAAATGTGCCATGTATAGGAAAATTTATCATTAGAAAGTCATCTAATGTTCTGTCTTGAAGTTTTATGACTTTTAACTCATATATCTGATTAATAACTGGAGACTCTATAATACTAGAGTTAGGATTTTTTTAAAAAAAAAAAAACTCCATCCAAAGAAGAGCTACTGTTGCTTCTATGTTCTAATCTTGGCCTCATGATTGATACAGACAGAACCAAATTAGTGAAAAAGTGTATCAGACTCATGCATCTCTGTCAGCATGGCTATGAGACTGAAATCCAGAAACTCTTTAAAGTAGGAACTACTATTTCAATCTTTCTGGGAAGTTGAAGATCAGGTTAGAAATGAAATTAAACAACTCCTTGAAACTAATAGCACAGACAATTTCAAATAGAAGCCTAGTTGCATGCAACATTTGTTTCTCTAAAAAAATCAAGGGCCTGAAACCAGAAATAAGTAGAAGAAATTAATGAAATGGAAAGGCTATGTAAATTTACTTCTGACGATAATATAAAGGAGCAGATTGAAAGTTTCAGTAGTCCTTTAAATCATTCTCACATCCCCAAAGCATAAAGATCTTTCATGTATACACAGCCAAAAAAATTCAAAAAAGATAAGACTGACAATTTTCTTGCTCATAAACTTGGAATGATTACAAGAGGAAAGACTACTATCATTGATCTATTCTGATCAACTGAAAAGGATGGCACAAAATGATGAAATATTAATGAGTTCTGGAGATGTTTAAGGAATTTAAATTCTTCTGATCATCCTGATGGCAAGAACATTGAAGATTGTCTTAAAAGAATGTAGATCTCTGTTCTCTCTGATGAGAACAAACCTTTATTTAATGCTCTTTTTCAATTCCAGAAAAACTGGATTTAAATGGATGATTCCAATACTGGATTAAAAATGTTTTTCCCCAATGCTTTGCTGTTCCACTTTGAAAAATTTAAAGACTTTTTTTTAAAATTAATCATATCTGCCCAATAACAGAAGCTGTCAGGGTGGCTTACAAAATAGATGTGGTATTTAAAATAAACAGAACACTTCATTTTATCACAAACACAATTTTACTAGCTCTGAAATATACGGTATGGATCTTTTTTCTAGTTAAAAATCAAATCTTGAATATTTGAGTGTAACACCTGCTAAGAAGCAAATACTTCATTATCATGAATTCAAATTGTTAGAAAAGACACTGTTAAGCAGCTAGGATTTTTCTTGACATCTGATATTTATATTTACGTTATTCTATCAGCCATTAAGAGATGTTGCTATGATTAACAGCTGTCCACTTTGTGTATATGATCACTGGAGAAAAACATTATCATTATTGAGAGAAAGGTGGGATATAAATGAGTAGAATCATCATCATAATCTGAGTGACACCTACCTTTACCGCTCCCACTTGCCACAGCCAACAACCTCACCTTCCCTTTATTCTCAACATGCTATTTAGGATGAATGTCCACTGGCAGAACTCATATAGTTACTTCAACACTCACACTCACAAAATGCCATCTCTAGAGAAATGCACCATCTTTGGAGCTTGTCTTCCAAATGGCCTAGCCAAGTGCCCATATGCTGAACACAGAAGACTATGCAGAAGACACAGAACACATGGCTGAACACAGAAGACTATGCAACTAAAGCCCAAAACACACTGCAGAAATAATCCGGTCTGCAACCGCTTTAACTGCCCTGGCTTAATAGTAAAGAATACTGAGAACTGTAATTTTGTGAGACATTTAGTCTTCTCTGTCAGAGAGCTCTGGGACCACAATAAAATACAATTGCCGGCACTCCCTAGCACTAAGTCAGGGCAGTTAGAGCATTGTCAAACTGGATTACTTCTGCAGTGTGTTTCGGACCTAAGTTACTCAGCCAACTCTGCATGAACCACCCTCCCACAGTTGTAGCTTTTGCGAAAGATATGGCAAGGCCATTAGATATTTCAAAAATAAACTCAGAAGTGGGGGGAAGGGGGAGAGAGAAATACTCACTAGAACTTGGATTCCTTCTTTTTCAACAGGTGCTTTATCATAGGTAGCATCACAGACTCGCACCAAGGTTGTTACTCCATACTTCTTCAGCTCCTTTGAGAACAAACAGGAAACATATCAAATTGACTTCCCTGAGGAAGACTGAAACAAAAACCAAAAATAAATAAAAAGCTCTTTTGGTTCCAGAGGTGTACAAGGCTTTATTGATCCCCAAAGGCAGGTAGCAGCTTAAGGCAGCCTCTTTCAAGGGATGCCACCTTTCTTGCAGCAGAAGCTAAAGAGAGTGTGACTCCTTAGCATCAACTTCAACTGTCCAAGAACAGCAGGACATAATAAAAGAATGAAGCGGGGGGGGGGGGTCTGAAAAGGAGGGCTTGCTAGTGAAAGGGGGCATAATGAAGTGTTGAGTGCAGTTGGCTGAGCCACAGGAGGCAAGCCTTTATTCACTGATAAGTAGGGCAGGGGACACATTTCATGTTTTTCACTTACAGGTAGCCAAATACTGACAGCTACCTCTGAACGAGTAACCTGCCAGCACTGAACCATTTTATGACAGAGTAAAATTGAGAAGAACAGTTAAAAGATGAAGAGAAAAGGTGTTCCAGTAATATTTCTCCTGGGTGTACAAGCTCTTATGGCCTGCAAGAATTATTCAAATAAATCCCAACAAAATTAATTGCCTTGGTTGCACTGAATTAGGCTTAACAGAAGCCTCAAAATTACATTGATTTTATCGCCAGAGAAGTCTTTGTTTTTCTGTATCAGTCCTTTTCATCCTCAGCTATATTCGTGAACTAGGAAAGGGACTGACAAGATCTAACAGAAGCATAAAAGAAATCAAATTTAAGAATGAATTTTAAACTGAAAGGAGAGGGAATGTAATATTGTTAACTGTTAAGCCTTCTGAGCATGAATAAGGAATACAGAGGCAATATGGAAGAGCAAAGTCAACACCACCACCTCCCTAGTCTCCTTTAAATGGAAATATGTGGTTGTCTGGTTTACACAGCCCTCAGACAGCTTACGTCTGAAGGAGAGTCTTGTCTTCTGGCAATGCCCTGTATGTACAAATTATTATTTGGATAAGCAAACACACCACTTTAGGTGCAAAACATGGAAAATAAGTAGCCTTTTTTCCTGCCAAAAGAATTGCATCATCATGAGCTGATGCATCAAGATATCTCTGTTTACTTTGTAAACACACATATTCTACCAACAAATTTACACTGAGGGCTACCATCCATATCAATATGATATGACCCAGGGTGAGAGGCCACTCCAGATGAAGCAGCAAGGAACATTCTGGCTGCTAGCAAAGCAATTCCCCAGTGAACAATACAGGCACACTGTTGAACAGCAAAATTTGGTGTAGCAGCCGCCATTCGATGTACGAAAAGTAACAGGCAGAAATTAGGTCACTTTTGCAAATGCAGGATGGCATCTGCTTAATGACCTTCATTACATTGTCATCCATGTTGCTGTATCACACAAGCTCTCTGCTGCAGAAGTTTAGGTCATTGGAATCAATAATGGCTTGTTGGCAGTCAACCAACACAGAGAATGAGACAGCTCTGTTAATTTCTAAACTGAAAAGAGACTGAACAATTTTATCACTGGTAGGAATAAATAATCAACCTGGATCTTTTGGAGTCTGGCAGTATAACTTCAATTCTCATCCTAAATATGGAAACTGAATTGCACTTTTAGAAGGAAAGGAAAATGAAAGGTAGGTAAGTAGGTGTAAAATCCATGTGATTGTATTTCACCATCCAGGGAAGGAACTGCGACTAGAGGAAGATTTTTGGCCACCAGGAGAGGAACTTCACACTGAGAGCTCTGTTCCCTCTAACCACTAGAGAATATCATAATTTGGCTTCAATTTACATTTTTACCTAGTCCACCACCTACAATTCAATCTCCAGTTCTGTTTATATACAGGTTGAGTCTCCCTTGTCTGGAATGTCGAAATTCAAAATACTCCAAAAACCAAAACTTTTTTCATGAGTGGCTGAGACAGTGACAGCTTTGCTCTCTGATGGTTCAATGTACACAAATTTGGTTTTATGCACAAACTTTGCTTCATGCTTGTGGGAAAAAGGCATATTCACCCATATGAATATGAAAAGGAGAAAATAAAGAACTGCACCCTAGGAGTCATTTGTTCCAAGAAATGCAATTACAGATCTAGCACACTTGTATATCTATTAATATGGCAAATTTATTGATATGAAGATCTAAGAATATCCTTTTGAACCTACCCGCCGATTCACAACATTTGTGCATTCACAAAGGCAATGGCAGACAATCTGTCTTTTACTTTATGCAGCAGAGATTATAATCTCAATCACTGTAAGCGACATTTGTCCACCATTCTTCAACTTTTCATGAAGAGTCACCAATAAGCTTCTGAAAAATATCCCCACCATCCCCACTTCAGAACTCCCCAAAACACAGTCCAGGCAGACCAGGGTCCATCTCAGCCTCTGAGTACGTTTCTTACCTCTGTGAATTTGGAGAGGGTTGCATTGGTTGGGTTGTGGGTGATCAGGAAGCGCATACTCTCATAGGTAATCTCCACTGGAGCGGGACGGTTCATTGTGGCAACGAGGGGGGATGTGTTGGGAGAGAAAAAAATTCAAATCTTGCAACGTTTCACAGCAGAAAACATTTAAAAAGACCACTAAAGTGTCCAGGGGTTGATCAGAGCTTTTCTTGTTGGTTTGTTCTTCAAGATGATTCTTAACTTCAAGAAAAGCCGGTTTCCTTGGGCATCCGCTGGAATTCAACTTTAGCCTCAATCACTGCAGGTGGCGCTCCTTCAGATTCCGCAGTCTTCTACTACATGCAAAAAATAGGCAGCCTTTACTACATTTAGGCACTGGTGAGGCACAAAGAAAATGTAAGGACAGGTCTTCTCTCCACTTGGGTTCAGCCAGGCTTCGCTTCTCTAGTGTCACTAAGAGGAAGAGGTTTCCAATGTGCAGAAGATAACCCCATATATTTGAGGCTTGTGTCTTGGTGTCTGGAAGTCTTCAAGGCAAAGTTTAGTTATGGCACGTAAGACCCCGGCCCCCACCTTACTTCTTGACCAGGGTGCTGTGCTGGGCCCGGCAGAAATCTGCCCTGACTCTCAGAATCGCCATAAATGTGTGGCGTAGATTCAAACGGAAAACCTAAGAGGAGAAAAAAAATCCATGCTTAGAAAAAAATTGCACAAAGAAAATTTGACTTTTGACAAAAGTCGTATAACACTCAAGAGTGTCACAATTTAACAAAGGAAATTTGTATCTCAAACTGTTTTTGATATACTGAGAATAGTTGTCTATAGTACAACAACATTCCTTTGCTATGAACTCTCTCATTTTGATTAATCAAGGCCAGCTTTCTTATTAATGACCCAGTTCATATGAACCTGTCTGTGGCTGAGATCTTTTGAGATTCTAGTTCACACTACCCCAACCACAGACAGAAATAGGAGCAATTCTTGTTACCAAAAAATACCCATCATAATTTCATGCAAACCAGGCCTTGTAGCTGTAAGCGCACACCTTAGCACACTGGAACCCAGAAGCAAATACTACTGATAAAAACCTGTTAGCTTTCATAAGCTGCTTATGGAAGATTCAGTTTCAACACATACAGCTGAGAGTTTCATTTAGTGCTCCGTTTGCCTCGGCCACATGCACACAAGTCATGCCAGAAGGAAGCTGAAAGCCAAGAACTCACATTTTCACAAGGCACAGTGTTCCATGACGCACAGCATAAAACAAATACCAGGAAATGCTAACCTGCCTCGCTTCAGTGTTGATCTTTACCAAGGTTATGACGTACGCCAGCTAAGACAATGCATTAAGGAAGGGATTGCACTTCAGTAACCTGGCTGTATATTCCAGTTAAACCCTCTAACAAAGTCCTCCTCATCATCTTAAGTTTTTAGTGCAGAGAAGTTTCGTCCACAAGGAACAGAATGAGGGCTGTCCTGGAACAGGCCACCTAATGTCCCTGCCAACTTACAAAATTTGACAGATCTCATTTTTTCTGGACTTTCTGTAGTCAGCTGAAAGCAGCTTAATCCTATTTTCATCTAATGTAGGAACAGGACTGCATGTATCTTGCTATCCAGTATTCTGGAGCTCAAGAACTCCACATTTATCTTTGAGGGAGAATGCCACGTTCAGAATCCACATGCAACAGGAAACACCCTCATCAGAGTCTGCAGACTCAATACGATAGCACTCTCAAGTAGTAAAGGTACCCCAAACCCCTACACGGGATGATCATTCACAGTTGGAGTCAGCCGGAGTAGCAATGGTGGTGGGGATCTCAAATCAAGCAGAGAAGACAAATAGGCAGGTGACCAACCCCACGAGATTTGTTTGCAAAGCTGCTACTGCTTATCTCTCTTCCTACATGTCAGCACAGTAAGGTGCTGCAGAGTTGTCCAAAGGCCACAGCGAACCTTATATGAGGCAAGGTGCAGCACGTTGCTAGGCAAGCTTGAAATCAAAACGCACAGAACACAAACAGCCACTTATCAATTAGTACTATGATTCAAAGACGCAAGAGGGAAGGGATTTAGTATCTCACTTTTGTTTCCAGAGGGCAAGGGCTGCCTTATGTTAATGGACTGGGTGTAAGCTGCTTCAGGAACTGGTTTTGGCTGAAGGGAGGAGGGAATAAAAATTCCCCAAATAAATAACAGCAGTTGAAGGTACTGAAATCTTCATGTAAAAATCCTTGCTATTACATTCCTCTGTAATTTCTGCAGGGAAAAGGTTTCCCATGGGGAGCAACCAGACAAAGTACAGATTAGGCTCTACTACTCATCAGCCTCTGTATATGTGCTCTATCATAACAGACAACAAAATTTACATCTATGAAATATTGAGTGAGACTCTCGATATTATAAGACCACCTGCTAGGACCATTATAAGCTAGCATGCCAACAATGATCAGAAAAGTTTCAACCAAATCATAAGCCATAACAACTTTTTATTTCTACACAAGGCTTTGCCAACTACCCTGGTTTTATTTATTTGATTTATATCCCGCTTTTCTCCCAATATGGCACCCAAAGCAGTTTTTAACTGTTCAAACCACAACAGGCAAGTATCATATGCCAGATAAGGTAAACACTAAGCTAGAATTTCCTAAAGGCTAGCCCTCTTAATCTCTTCCAAGAATGCAAGGAATCTTGTTACCCCTCAGTAACTAACACTTTGATTGTGACATTAGCTTTCAGAGACTGGCAGAGATGTTGTCAACAGTGATTTCAGAGTAAAATATTTTCTTCACTATTTACAATCCCACCCCGTGTGTGTGTGTGTGTAACACACATTATCAGACACAAGAAGTCATAGGATAGCACTGCTTTCGTCTGATGAAAGGATATACCATAACAAATGTGCTCATCTTTTAAGATGCTGAAAGTTCCTGCTCGTTTTGCTACAAGTCAGAAACATTTTAGGAATTGGGAATATGTTATCTTCTGGTATTACTGTATTAACTGGTTTTGCCTGTTCTTGTTTTTTTCTGGTTCTAGGATGGCTCAGCTTCCTTAACAGACCATCCACATGGCTGGTATGCTGACTATTGGCACAAGGATGTAGACAGATCTACATTTGGCTAAAATATGGTCTCTATTTTAATATCCTCATTTAGTATATTTGTAATTTGCGTAAATATTTTTGTAATAAAAGCACATATAAAAGGAGGTACAGACTTCTTCTAAATACAAAGAACACAAGTCACAGGACACAGACAATCTACTCACTGAGGATGTGGCTACATTTACTGAGATCTGACCAGTACAAAAAGGTACAAACAACAGAGCTCTTTGTACAACAAAACAGAGACTTTTTGACCTAAAGTATCAGGTTTAATCACTATCCAGGATGTGATTAGCACTGAAAGGAGAATATTCAATCTATTTGCTCTCTAAAAGCTAGTCTTAAACTGGGGATACTGAACCTGAGGCTTCAACCTGATCACCTGGAGGGAGTTTCCAGCCACGAATCCAATAAATAGACTGGAGGTAAACCACACACAGGCTCCTATGTATCACTAGTGCTAAGCCTTGTTTGCTTTGCTTAAGATTTTAAAAATCTCGACTCAAACTTTGGGACTAAACTAGTACACAATCTATGCACTTTTCTTGCAGAATTCACAAAGATATAGACCTGTAATATGTCCTTCTAAGACCCTGACACATATAAAGTAATAAACAATGGACCTATCTTTCAGCAACCTACAATGTACAATTTTCTTTTTGCACAAAAAAGCCCCCAAACACAAAGAAATATATTGATTTTTTTGCCACCATGATGCTTTTTTTGTTAGTTCCAGCTAAAAGTAATCACATAGGGAATTTTTTTTAAAAGGTTCATGACTCTTTCCTCCTTTTATACACATTTCCTTGCCCTTAGGCTGGCAGAATGGAAGGTGTGAACTCTAAATAGCTTCTGCATTTGTCGCAGCTGCCATTAGCGAAAGGTAGCCTGGAAATTGATTGTGTGTGGAGTTTAACATGATAAAAAATTTTAAAAAACCAAATATCTTCAACACCACCATTTAAAATGTATTTTAAAAAGCTTCTGTAGTTGTTATTACTGTATGTATCTCTATTCCAACTTTTCCCCAGCTTGGGACTCTGAGTGGTTTACCACAATTTAATAACACATTGTTATGTAATATATAACAAAAATAACAATAATATGTCTGGGATAGGATATTAGTAAAGTAAAGCTTCAAACTTACCTAATTAAGGGCCTCTACAGACCAGCCCAAAGGGCTGGCCTGGAGGCAGAAATGCTGGGCGCCCCAACCCCACGCCAGTGGCATCCCAACCCCACGCCAGTGGCATCCCAACCCCACGCCAGTGGCATCCCAACCCCACGCCAGTGGCATCCCAACCCCACGCCAGTGGCATCCTGCCGCACACCGTTACGCACGGCACACAGCGTCAGGACATCCTTCCGGCGCAGCGTTTTGATGCGCTGCGTGGGAAGGGGTGCTAAAGAGCCGCACGCTGGCTCTTAGGGTGCCCTTTTGCCAGCTCTGAAAGGAGCGGCATTTTGCTGCCCTTTTCCGGGCCGGCAAAAGGGAGGATCGGGGCCGAGGCGTCCGGCAGCCTCAGCCCCAATCCTCCGCTTCCCGGGGTGACCCAGGGCCACCGTCTGTATCCCCCCCAAGTAGTACTAATGCAGCCTTCTACTGTAGACCACTTCTAGGCCTTTCATTGCTTCCATTAAACAAAACTCTTCATGGTAAGACAACACTTTAATTAAGTTGCCCAAAACAAGAACAAGGATGCAGTCAGTCATTTAAGCCTAGGATCAGTCTTAATCTGAATGACTGAAACCTTATGTGTGAGTGAGCAATGGTGTATCAATCTATTTCAACTGTGAGTTCTCACATGCAAAAATCACTCAGATACCACCTTCATGTCTTCACACACCAGTGTCTGAAAATATCTGTATGTCAGTAATTTCACAGCAAGATATTTATACTTTAAGATCTATACCTGTGACATCAGACTAATGCCAATGTAAAAGGGGAATCAACTCTTGTGCAATAGTCTTATCAGGGTAATTATGAATTAATGCCTTGCAAAATATTTTATGACTCAACTTACCCCAATAAAGGTATTATCTTAATACGGATTTTGAAGTCTTATAGCCAACATAGCTATTTTTGCTTTTTAGAAAGAAAAGGTGTTTATTTCGGGGCAGGGTATGGCTGAGTAAACAGCATCAAAAACCTAACATGCCTTATACTACAAGAGAAAGGACAGACGAACAGCCTGACCTGACCCAATAAGCAGAGAACCAAAAGCTCTGTTGAGCAACCATCTTCCCTCCCTTTCTCTCCCAGCCAGAGCAGGCAGTTACTAAAGGCCTCTGGATAGTTTGTGAAATATTTGAAGGAAAAAACAGGTCTGGTAGCATTCCCTTTATGTAAGTGAATTTGCTTTTGAGGTTCTCTTCTGTTATCTTAGTTTTTTAAAAAAGTATATCCTCTCCTTTTTGTACAGTTCTGCATGGCTTTACGTTGTAAAAATGGAAAGAGGAACTCAGCATTTTTTTTCCAATTTATCAATTTATATTAAACCATTCAAGCTCATAGGGATAAGAGAGGCCATCCTTTAAAACAATTAGATACTGGAAAACTGAAAGGCACTTACATAAAGGGAATGCTACCAGACCTGTCTCCTGCCCTCCAAAAATACCTCTTTCAAGTAAGTGGAAAGCTACTCCTCCCTGGATCTATACTGAAAGGCAGTATGAGGATTTCAATTCTCTGCAATCATTAAGGTTTTAAGAGCACCAATGCTTCTTTTGTGTGTGTGTGTGTGGGGGGGGGGTTTGACATTAACTACCAAGTACTTGGTTATCAAGTCAATTTTAAAAGTAAAAGGACTTACAAGGCTATTCATCCAGAAATGCATGTGTGCAGATATCACTCCACCACCATCACTATAAGAACCCAAGTGACATCAACAATGATCCCCGCATAGACTGAAATTCTGAAGCGCTGCCTTTCTGAAGCCTGAAGAAACCCCACAATAATGCCAATAAGTGAAAAGTGATTCACAGGTTTAAATTCTAGATTTATTATGGGCTTTTCAACACAATGATCACTTTCCATCTACTACCTACAAAATGGAAATATTAACCGGCATTTCTTACAGAAGTGTATGGGTACATGCGCCCTCAAGTTCCCTGTCAAGTTATGGTGACCCCATGAATTTCACAGGGTTTTCTTAGCGTTGAGCCAGCACCACTACAGTGTCATCCAGCTCTCCCGCAGACTCTCTTCAAAGCAGCTAACTCACCTGTAACATCATCTACACTGTTATTCACTCATCCTCCAGTTCACTTTCCTACTGAGAGGGAAGCCCTACCAAAAAGGCTCTTCCTACTTATAAGGACCTCCTTGGAACTTGCATTTTAGACTTGCTGCCTTGGGGGGCTCTGAGGCTGTAAGACAGGCTGCAACAGCTGCAGTTTCCAAGGACTGCAAGAGACAAATACTTTGGAAAAGGTTATCTGGATCACCTTTCAACATAACAGAGCAGAGGAGTTTGAGGGAGGAGGGGGGAGAAAAACCTGCTAATTTGTCAGCCAGTCATCAAAGGTTACTCTCCAGTGCGTGCAAGCAACACCTTGTAGTTTGGCTTATCTGAAATCATTTTATTCTTAGCTGAATTCCACACTTCATTATTTTTCATGCACTCAGAATGCCAGGAAGAGGGGTGTAAAAGTCTATCAAGAGACTTCTCATTTTGTCAAGGTAACAAAAATGAAATGTGGACTAGCACCCCAGTACAGTGAGTCAGGTAAGTATAAGCCTGTAGCAATGATAAACAAAACAGGGGCATTTACCTCTCGGGGAAAAGAGCCTCATCCTTGCCTACTCCTCCTGGAACCATGTTTGTCATCAAATGCAGCCCTGGGACTCTGACTTTCTGCTTTTTCTGCTGCCCCTGCCTCATACTTATGGCAGGGTGTAAGAGTCCAAGAGTCCTAGGAAAGGGCACCATTGACCCCACTCCCACTTCACCAATCTGTATCAGCAGAATCCAGTCTGAGACTTTGCCAAGCAACTCCTGTTGGCCAACCACTCTAACCGGACGTTCTCTAGGAGTCCCCACCCATGAAGGACCAGGGACCTCTGGTGCAACCAACTGTGAGGTTGCTTTCTGGAGTGGCTGGGCCCTCGGCTACCATTTTAACTCAGGCCTCTCTCCTCTTTGATAATCTGAACGACTATTTCAGCCCCAGACAGTGAGCTGGCAGCGAGTGGGTGCTCCTACCCACCACAGGTTCATCAGCCAACAGTTTTATAACAGAATGCATGTAAAACCAGTAAGTGTTGGCTATATAGGATACATAATCTAACAAAAGGCACTGTTAGGCCATCTTTAATATTCTTATTCTCTTCTCCAATGCCTTAGAACCAAAACAGTCTAAAAATCAAGTATGCACTTGTTAGCATTAGTGACTAAAACTACCACACTAATCAACCAAAAAGTATTTAGCTGAATGGTTTATAAATTCCTTCATAGGCCTCTAAATTTTAATCTGGTCAACCCAGCTGTCAAATGTCTTGCTTTATAGTGCTGCGCAGACTGAAGAACAGCACCCTGTAAGCACTTAATGTTGCAAATGCAAAGGACAAATACAAACCTTGTTCAGATGTGTTTGAAATTTCTAGGCATCAGTATCAAATCTATGGGAGCCCAAACCACCAAATGCCATGGATTTTTAAAGTCCTGCACCCACAGAGACATAGCAACAATACAAAAGGAACTGGTCAGAAAATTAACATTCCTGTATAAATAAATACATGTGCACATCCAACCAGCCTCCTAGATAAATAGCTATTTGTTCCTTGACAAGATGCTCACTCTTAACTCCTTCCACAGATGCCCATATTAACTGGAGTGGACAAAAGGGCACAACTGAAGAACCTTTCTGTCAGATATCTGCTCTAGATCTTCTGCCCTACCACTCCTCAGAGTTCCTCCCCAGCACTCTCCTTCCCAGCAGCAGCAGCTTCTTATCCCTTTTTCTAGAAAATTATGTGTAACTCCATGATATTACTGATATAGGTCTGCCACTAGAAAGGTTACTTTCCATCCAAGCATCACAATACAAAATGGAAGTAATCCAACAAAAAGAAAAACTATAAAAACTGGACAGAAACAGGCTGCCTTCAATATTCAATTTATCTAATTCTCAGAAAGCCAACTCTGTTGCTGTTGCTTCCCAGTTCACTTTAGTTAACTTGTTGTCATCATTGCGTACCTTAAAGTCATTCCCAAGGTTTTCTTGGCAAGATTTGTTCCGAGGGGGTTTGCCTTCCTCTGAAACTAAGAGTGGGACTTAACCTAGGTCACCCAGTGGGTTTCCATAGCTAAGCAGGGATTTGAACCTTGATCTCCAGAGTTGTAGTCCAACACTCAAATCACTATATCATGTTGTCTCTCTATATATTATACTCACTATACTAAAAAAAAAAAAAAATCAGGCCTGCCTTTTGGGAGCTGTTCCTGTATTTACATGGTAGTGACTGGTTGAAAAATAGTTTTGTTTTACGTTAGGTTCATTTACCAAATTCTCTGGTTGGCTGGTTGGGAACAAAGGGAACTGATTTAGAAACAAGTCAGTAGAAACCTGGAACGCAAAAGGACAGGACAACTTTGAGCACCATCTTTTCAAGGAGGCCTTTTCTGCATCTCCATCTTAACTGTGTTTATCTCTTAATCATAAACTCAACAAATGTGAGAAGTGGTGAAAATATAAAAAGTACAGAACTTATTTTTGCACCAAATTAAACAGAATGGAAACATTGTGTATGCACCAAGCAGCTGACAGAGGAAGTAGATGACCACGTAACAGGATGTAAATAAAAGAGATGCAAATGAATGCAAAAGGAAATTAATTTAAAAATCACTGAAAGGAAAATTGTGGGATTGCTATTTTAACACCTCAAATTATGTGAATGTGTGCTTCCAGTACCAGCAATTCCCAATTTGGGTATGTGGGTGGAAACAGCACTGTTTTTGTAAACATAAAATCCAGTCTCCACCCTAAGCCAGATGTCAGCCTGCAAGCAACTTGATGACCCACCACCCACAATCTTCTATGACCTATGTCAACAGTTCTGTTTGCCCAAATGAGTAATTACTTGATGTCCCTCTAGATCACGCAGGTAAGTTAGCAGAAGGCATTTTCAGAAAGCATGTTCACTCAAAGGACCTGTGAGATAAAGGTCAAACTCACTGTAAGATTATAAAAGATTATACAGAATATACATATGGGCCAACTAAGTAAAGATTATATAGAACGTGTGTGTGTGTGTGTGTGTGTGTTCAAGTTGCCTGTCAAATTATGGCAAAGCCATGAAGGCAAAATGCTGAGCTAAATAAAATTTGCTCTGGCTGCATACCCCTATAAGTCAATCAGCCAATATCTGTGCTGTTAGCACACCCTTTACTCAGTTGGCATGTATGTATATTCTATAGACATTCTAGGTTATTTTGGCTTCAAAGTTACACTAGGGCAGGGGTAGGCAACCTTTCCCCTTTAAGGGCCGAGGGACTTCAGCTCCCAGAAGCCTCAGCCATGTTGGCCAATAGTCCCATGTTGGCCAATAGCTCCTGGGATTCTGGGAGCTGAAGTCCCTCAGCCCTTAAAGGGGAAAGGTTGCCTACCCCTGCACTAGGGTTTCATACTCCCAAGAAACTATGTATGCATAGGACTACAGCCTCTATCAAAATATAAAGTTATGGTTGTTTTTGTGGTGTTATGCTCAAACTTTTTATTCCCTCACAGTTCCCTCTTTACCACAAAAGCAGTCTTTCATAAGTGGGTCATGAGTTCAGATCTGAGATGCTTTTGAAACAAAGTTATTGCTGAACCTTGAATTCTAACAAGTCAGACTGATATCTATACTGGAGTTTTACTAACTTGTTTAATCCACGCTGTTACAAAGCATTAGTGAAATGTCTGCACATCAAATAAATTTCTAAAACCACACTGCAGCACTTAAAATGGATTCCCCCTTGCGTTCACAGAAAAACCAGGAAGCTTACCTGCACTATAAAAAGAAAAATTAGAAGAAGGAGTGCTACCATACTGCTCCTCTTCCCTGTTGAGGCCCCACAACAGTTCACCAGCAAAGCATTCCAGCAAGGGGCAAAGTACAGCGCCAGGAACAGCAGAGATGCTACATGCAGTTTAGTATAATGTGAAAAATGATGTTCTTTCATTTATAAACATCAAACTAGAAAATACCAAGTGTTAATGGCCAGTGTTCCATTTAGCTATGTCTACAAGCCTAAACCACAAGCTATTTTAAAAAATGCCACGGACTATTGAAAAGTCACCGGGTCTCTCAGAAAATTGCCTGACTTGTCTTACATACAAAACACCAGTAATTTGCAAAGAATGCCTCACCTTTCTAACACAATGGAGGGGGAAAGCATAATTGCCAGCCTGAGCGCCAAAACCAAAGCTACACCATGAAAAATCTTAGTCTAGACTGACTAGCATTTTTTTAAGGAAAAATTAGTAGACAGCATCAGCACTGTATTATGAGAATCATTAACCTCAGGACCAGGACTGTAAAGTAACACAAATTTGGTCAAAACAGCCTCAATTTCAGCCATCACAAAAAATAAATCAAGCACAGAGCCAAGCAAATGATCTTATTCTTGACTATTCCTCATGCCTCCTAAATGAAGTACAGGCCACTGTTTCAGTAAGGCTAAACCAATCCCTCTCCCCCACTGCCACAGAGAAAGCCACCTGTGAGTTTTACCTGGCATCTACCCCCATCTCTCCCAGACCCACAGAAGCAAGCCGGTCCCATCCAGGGCTGACCAAAGATAACATTTCTGTGCTTTGACTCGCAGAGGGAGGTGCTTCATCTTCCTTACTACTGCAGTTCTGAGTCACAACCTGCCCGACTCATTCAACAACCAGAGGGTGGGCGTGTTTTTCATTTTCAATTCACACAAGAGCCTGAGTGCCAGCCTGTTCCTGGGTACAGAAAATGATACACAGACAGCTGCGCAGCATGAGGAAAAGGGCTTTGTGACAAAGTAACCCGATGGAACAAAGGAGTTACCAAGGGAGTTCAAGTGTTAAGGGATGACCTCTGCTCTTATGTCACAAACCCCTGCATTTAGTTCATTTCCAGCACTGAGCCCCCACCACCCCAACACATAGCTTCTTGGTACCTGCTTGGTCCTTTATCACCTGGCCCTTCTTCGCTGTACTTCCACACCTGCCTTTACTACTCTAGGTGTTCACTATTCAGTGGAACTTCCCACATTTCCTTCCCTGGAGGTTTCTGCCTCCATATCTTTCCTACAAGGTCTCTTCCTGTTCTCTCAGTCACCTGTGGCACACATATACACGTGGCCTTCCCGTGCGTTCCCAGTGTCTTATGCCCCAGGTCTGACCTTCTGCTATAGCACACTCCCAACTCTCCCTGGGACTCCAGAGCTGTTACTCACCTGTAAAGACTTCCCTCTACTGCACTGTCTCCTATGCAGAGCTGCCATAAGCCACTTTCTGCTTCCTACTCCAAATTAATTCCTCCAGCTACAAGTATCCCATTTAGATCTTTTCTGCTCCAGGCTTTATGCTCATTTGCATCCTCCCTTTGTCTTTCAAGGGATCTGTAAGTTTCCTATACAAAATCTTTTGGCATAAACCCATTTACTTCCCTAGGTGGACTACTGCTGCTGCCAAGAAAATCTGAAGAGCTGCCCCATGCCTTCTGTAGTCCTATGCTATGATTTGCCCGCCACAGCTCCTAAGCCTTGTTTTATTTCCCCATCCTCGTGTTTCCTGTTCTCTTCTGGTATAGCTGCCACCCCAACAGCCTACACTATTCTTTGCTAAGTCTACCAGTTCTCAATTGTCTATCACAGTTGTCAGTTTTGGGGGGAAACAGAAGAGATTATTCCCTAAGAATTGAGACAAAAAGCAAAACATTCTACAAATAATACACAAATGGTGAACATTTCCCTTATCAAGTATTTTCATTCTGCAACACTTCCATTAATTATACTTCATCTGTGGCACTGCAACAATTTCCAAAGCAATAGCTGTGTTAACTCTGTTGCAGCAAAAGCAACAAAGAGTTCAGTGGCTCCTTAAAAACTAACAAATCTACAGCCTACATTTTATTGAAATGCCATTCATTTCATCAGGTGTATGAAGTTTTATCTAGGACATACGACATACATAGACTGCAGGTGGAGTTGGTAAACTGTAAACAGTGAAGTTCAAAAGAAATGTAATACAGAATGAACAGAAAGGAATAACTGTGTTATTGACAGTAGCCATTCAAAAATGGTATTGCTGTTAATACGCAACATCTGGGAACTAGTAAGCCAAGACACATAATAAATGGCTATCTATGCCCAGACTGTGAGATAACAGAACTTATATTTTCAAATTAGTAGTAAGCTTATGTTCCAATATGTTTCCAGAGATCCAAAGTGGGACACTAATACATGTGTTAATTGGTTTGCCTCTGCCAGTTCTCTCTACATTTAATTCCCAGCCCCCACATAACTGCCCACAATTCCACACATACCTACCCCACCCAGGTACCTGATATTCTAGACTAGATAATTGTTTATCCTAATGACAAAGCAAACTGTTAGTAATTAAGGTGGGCAGAATGTTTTGTAGCTCACTCTCAGAGCAGTTTTGCTTTTTGCCTTGTGGATCCCTGGAGGTCTAATGCCATTTCCAATTCCATCTGAGTCTTTGCTCTTTCGGCTCCTGCAACACTGCCCAATTCCACTATCTCTCCTTCCCAAGCTTAGCAACACCCCCCTTAACTTCCCAATGCAAGCTGCACGCACTTATCACACACTCACCAAAGCCTCCCCACCTCCTCTGTGTTACCTCTAAACTAGGTCAAACCACACCACCAAAGCCCTCGCCAGGCCTCCCAACTGCTGCCCCAAAGCCTGCCCTGAACTTCCCACCCCAAGTTATGAAGCATATCCTGACTCACTCCTGAGTCACCTAAGAAGAACAGGCCTAAAAATGCCACTCTTACCATTCAAAGAATGCTGTTCATCATCACCACCCCCAGAAGAAAACTCCTCTTTCATCTGGCCTCCCCAGTTTCTCCAAAGCTTTCCTGCTACAGCTCATCAGCAAAAACCTCCCCACAATTCCACATGGTAAGTTACAAGCACACAGGAAGTCTCACAATCACAAGAGGAAGGAAGCAACTCTGTGGTCAGTACTCCTCCTCCCCTTTTTGCCCTCTACTGCAAATTTAGGGCCTGTCCCTCATTCATTTCAGCTTCTTCCCAGGACACAACCCAACCACCAACGCACCCTGCCTGGGGTTGATGCTGTTCTGCCAACAGGCCAGAGATGGGAATCCTGTAGCCCAGCGAGTCCCAAACTTTGGCCCTCCAGACGTTTTGTACTTCCTCACCCCAGAATCCCTGACTATTGACCAAGCTGGCAGGGGCTTCTGGGAGCTGTAGTCCAAAACACCTGGAGGACCAAAGCTTGGGAGCCACTGCTGTAGCCCTTTCAAATGATGTTGGACTGTAAAATCCAGCATTCCCCAGTACGGCTCTGATGGGAGCAGCTGTCCAAGAACAGCTCAAGGGCTGCAGGATTTCCACCAGTCGTAGCAGTGTAGCATAGTGGTTTGAGTGTTGGAACAGGACTCTGGAGACCAGGATTCAATTCCCAGTTTGGTCATGAAACCCACTGATGACCCTGGGCAAGTCACATACTCTCAGCCTCAGAGAATGGCCATGGCAAACCTTCTCTGAAAAAAATCTTGCCAAGAAAACCCCATGATAGGGTCACCATATGTCAGAAACGACTTGAAGGCACACAACAATAGCAAAGTCTAAATAATGTCCACCTTGTACTTTCCATCACACGTTTAAAGCCTGTCTGCCTCTCCCACTACAAAACCTCACAGCCATGATGGGAGGAAAGAGGGAAGTTTACCAAGGGCTTTTCCAGAAACCCCCAAGGCAGAAAGTCCTAGATTTGCTGTTGATTAGGTTTTCAAGTTGCCTAAGAAATATGTCTTTCTCTCATTTTGCATCTCATATTGGGATAGGATCAATCCCTCACTCCCAGCAACCAATTCTGTACCGCCATTTGACCACCCTAAACAGCTTTTAAAAAGCTGTTAAGACAGATCATTTCCGGCAAGCGTTTCCTGAGTAGGTAACTGTCCACCGAAAATAGTTAAGCCTGTCCCTGGTTTTCACTACAGCCATTTTAAATTATTTGTTATTTGCGATTTTAAGTATGTTTTTATATTTTATCTGTTTAATTGCATTTTAAGGGGGTGGGCTATTGGGGGGGGAATAGCCCACCCCCCTTAAAAATGTCTGTTTTATCTTGTAAGCTGTCTTGGTTGTTTTACAGAAAGGCGGGATAGAAATAATTATTATTGTTATTATTATTATTATTATTATTGGGCAGGTCACACTCTCTCAGCCTCAGAGGATAGCCACGGCAAACCTCCCCTGAAGAAACTTGCCAAGAAAACCCCATCATAGGTTCACCAAGTATGTAGCCTGTGTGCCGTTAAAAGCTGTTTCCGACTCATGGTGTCCCTACCATGGGGTTTCCTTGGCAAGATTTCTTCAGAGGGGGTTTGCCATGGCCTTCCCCTGAGGCTGAGAGAGTGTGACTTGCCCAGATTCACCCAGTGGGTTTCATGGCCAAGCCAGAAATTGAACCCTGATCTCCAAAGTCGTAATACAGCACTCAAACCACTCTGTCATGCTGGCTCTAAGGGCCTTTGCAGACTGCCAGAAATAGTGCACATTGAGTCCACTTTTAGGGTTAGGGAATCATGGGAACTGTATTTTATTGTGGTACCAGAGCTCTCTGACAGAGAAGGCTCAATGTCTCAGAAAAAAAAACAATTCCCATGATTCCCTAACCCTTAAAGTGGACTCAATTTGCACTATTTCTGGCAGTCTGCAAAGGCCCTATGTTCGCCTTAAGGTTGCCATACGTCAAAAAAGTCAATAACAGCAACATCATGCATCCACTGTCTTGTCTAGCCCCTCATAATAATACAATAATGATAATAAATTTTTATTTATACCCCGCCCCTCTGCGCGGCAATCGAGGCGGCGGGATATAAATAAAGAGATACACCTGGCTTTACATTTTGAAGGGCGGGGAGTCTAATCAACTCCTCAATACTACTACTACTAATAATAATAATAATAATATTTCTTACACACACAATTTCTCCCTTTTCTGCCCCCCTGAGCCTCAATTTACCTCAGAAAACTGCTCGTTTTTGCATTTTGAAGGGTGCACAACTAATAAAACTCCTCAATAGTAACGCTAATAATAATAATAATGCTGACCCCTTAATTTGCCTCAGAGATACGCCAATGGCCTAACCCCTAAAAATAATATTAATAATCTAATGAACTTCTCAAATGAATTATTATTATTGTTGTCATTGTTAATAATAATAATGATGATAATAATAGTTCTTATACACACAACAGGTGTGGGGGGTGTTCTCTCTTTTCAGGCCATTCGCACCCTAATTTACCTCAGAGAAGCCACTGGGCTTTGCTGATTTTAAGGGCGAACAGGTTCCCCCCACCAGCCCCGAACTATGTGTATAAGAACCATCGCTATTATTAACAATAATAATATTTTTAGGCATTTATTAGCACACACCCCATGCCCTTCAAAAGGCAAAACCAAGTGGCTCTCTGAGGTAAATCGGGGCGCGAATGGCCAGAAAAGGGAGAACACCCCCCCACACACCCGTCGTGTGTATAAGAATTATGGTTACTATTATTATTATTATTAATTTATTAGAGGCGTTTATTAGCATCCCCATCCTTCAAAATGTACAGCCAGCGTATCTCTGAGGTAAACTGAGGGGCCAGAAAAGGGAGCCATCCCCCAAAGGTGAAGCCCCTCAGTCAGACCCCCCACACACACACACAGCAACAACAACAACAATAACAATAGCAGCCCACTTCTTTCCTGTCACCCACCGGGAGCATTGAATGCCGAGGCGTGGACCGGGCGCCTCCCTCGCGGCCAGGCCGGGGAGGGCCCCTCTGCCTGGGTCGAGGCTTGAAAGCCGGGCCAGAGCCGCGGAGGAAGGAAGAGAAGCGGGGAAGGAAGCGGCCAAGGGCGGCGCGTGCGTCGAAGGCCGACAGAAGCCTCCCAACCCAAACCGGAGCGGACCGGCAGCTGAGGCGACGGACGGAGGGACGTGTGTGCGCACGCGCGCAGAGCTCCCCTCAAAAGAAAGACGGACAGGCGGGCGTCCGCCAATCACAAGGCCCGACGGGTTGGGAAGGGCTCACCCCTCCGCGCAGGCGCACACTACTCCCGCAAAATGGTACGGTCCCGCCGCCCTCACCTCATCTCCCCGATGCTGGCAAAAGACTCAAGCGCTTTCTCCTCTTCCTTTCCCCCTTTCGCCGTCCTCCTTTCGTGGGATAGGGTGACTCGCGCGCCGGCTCCCTGCCTTTTGAGAATGTGGAGCGCCCCCCCTCTGAAAATGGTCTCGCCCGCCTAGCCGCTCGTCGTTGTGACGCAGGCGGTTCCCTTCACGCGCTCCTCCCCCCCACAAAAAGAGTGGTACGTTCTGCTCTTAGGCGGAAACACACACACCCCTCTCCAAATCTGTAATGGTATGGTCCACCTGCCTTTTTCTTTTTTTTCCCGTTCTCTTTTTTAAAGCTGCAGTTTTGATTCTGCAAAGTTAGTGGATCAGGCAATTAAGGAGGGCTAAGGGGAATCCGTTACCGATTTATGATCCTCATTCCAGCCGGTTAAGAAAAAAACTATTATTATAGTGCAAAAACTTAAATAAAAAGTATTTTTTTCCCTTTCAAAACCTGAATCCTTTGGAAGATGACCCCACCATCTGGTCCTTGAACTACTGGGACAAGAATATGCAATTGCAACAAAAGGATATACAGTATATTGTATATATTTTCCCCCTTTTTGTGCCCCTGTCTCCATTCCCCTCCCTTTAGGATGCTATGTAGAGAGATCGGAATATAAATTATTATTATTATTATTATTATTATTATTATTATTATTATTATTATTATTATTATCTAATAGCCCCTTTGAGACTCAATTGAAAGAAATGAGTTGACAGCATGAGCTTTCCTAGACTTAAGTCTACTTCCTCAGATGCATTTAGTCTCAAAGGTGCCACAAGATCTCTATAGTTTTAAATTCTATTATTATTAACTGAAATAAGTTGGCAGCATGAGCTTTCGTAGACTTAAGTCTACTTCCTCAGATGCATTTAGAGACTTAAAATGCATCTGAGGAAGTAGAGTGAAGTCTAAGAAAGCTCATGCTGCCAACTTCTTTATGTCAGTTCGTCTCAAAGGCGCTACAAGATCTCTCTACATATTGTTGACTCATCTTCAACTTGTAGTCTACTAGGACTCCTAGATCCTTTCGCATGTACTGTTAGCTTTTACTTGGGAATAAGAGACACTGAACACTGAACTGGGTCTTACTATTTAAGGATATTTGAATGATAATGGATGGGGAAAGGAAACTGCACCCCTGCCACATGAGTATCTGCAAGAAGGCGAAATCGAGAACAAACTGCCTGTCAATGTTGACCCCCCCCCTTTCCATCTTAAAAATCAGTTCCATAGGGGCCTGTTTGGGTCAGACACAATGCCAAGACAAGCGTAATGCCATTTCAGATAGAGAGCACATGATGCCTGAGCAAACATTTTTATGACTCCCATATAAGTGGATGGCTGCCCTACCATTGCCATATGATGCAGCAGAACTTCTCTTTCTTCCTGCTGGTAGCGGTCTTGGTTTTATAATCTCAAGGCAGGTACGTAGTTTCCCAGCCGACACCAGTGGAAAATTACCAGTGGCTTGCCTGGGTAAATAAGGAGAAAGCAGGTTTTGTTTTATGGGGGTGGAAGGTTTCACCTTTCCCAAGAAAGGCTGGTTCCTGATGAGAGGAGGGAAAGGGTGAGTGTAGGAGCAAAAAAACAACCTGTACAAGTTTTGCAAGCTGTCCTCTCCCACTCCCAAATGTTTAAAGCACATTTGTTTATTTTATAAATGTCTATAACACTCCCTCAACGCAGGGACAACTGGTGTTTCTGTTGCCAAGGTGAATTCATTCTCCGTTTTACAGTTTCCCCACCTGCAGCTGTTTCCCTGTTGTACAGGAACCATCACTTCCAGGAGAGCTCCTGCACAACCCAGTTTAGAGGAGCAACCTGAAAACCTCACTGTTCCATGTCAACAGTTCACCAGCCACCCCTCCAAGGAGGGGGCACCATAGAATCATCGAGCTGGAAGAGACCCCAAGGCCTATCCAGTCCAACACCATTCTGTCATGCAGGAAGACACAACACAGAATTATAGAGTTGGAATTGACCCCAAGGGCCACCCAGTCCAACCCCCTCTGCCATGCAGGAACTCACAATCAAAACACTCCTGAAAAAGGGCCATCCAGCCTCTGTTTAAAAACCTCCAAAGAAGGAGACTCCACCACTCTTTGAGGGAGCGTCTTCCACTGTCAAACAGCTCTTACTGTCAGGAAGTTCCTCCTAATGTTTAGGTGGAGTTTCTTTTCGTGTAGTTTGAATCCATTGCTCTGTGACCTATTCTCTGGAGCAGCAGAAAACAAGCTTGCTCCATCCTCAATTTGACACCCCTTCAAATACTTTATAAGAGTCATCATATCACCTCTTAACCTTCTCTTCTCCAGGCTAAACATTCCCAGCTCCCTAAGGGCCTTAACAGACTGCCAGAAATAATGCAGCTTGAGGCCACTTTAATTGCCCTGGCTCAGTGCTAGGAAATCATGGGAACTGTAGTTTATTGTGGCACCAGAGCTCTCTGACAGAGAAGGCTCAATGTCTCAGAAAAAAACTACAGTTCCCATTATTCCCTAGCATTGAGTCAGGACAGTTAAAGTGGGCTCAAGTCTGTAAAGGCCCTAAGTCTCTCCTCATAGGCCCTGGTGGTTTCCAGACCTTCCACCATTTTGACTGCCCTCCTCTGGACACGCTCCAGCTTCTCAACATCCTATTTGAACTGAGGTGCCCAGAACTGGACACAGTGTTATTCTAGGTGAGGCCTGACCAATGCAGAACAAAGTGGTACTATTACTTCCCTTGATCAAGACACTATACTTGTATTGATTATGAAGTAGGGAACAAAAAATTGCAGCTAATGAAGTCCAGAGAATTACCCTGTGTCATTAAAGCCAAGTCTGTGCCCATGTGGGATCTCTTTTCCTGTAGCTTGAATCCGTTGCTCCATTTCCTACTCTCTGGAGCAGCAGAAAAGAAGCTTGCTCCATCCTCAATATGAGGACATCCCTTCAAATATTTAAACAGGGCTACCATTATCACCTCTTAACTGTCTCTTCTCCAGGCTAAACATACCCAGCTCCCTAAATCTCTCCTCACAGGTCTTGATAGTTTCCAGACCTTCCATCGTTTTGGTTGCCCTCCTTTTGGACTTCTCAACATCCCTTTTGAATTGTGGTGCCCAGAACTAGAGACTGAACTCCATCTTCCCTTTAATAACGCCTTTTTAATTTGCCTTTTCCATTTCAGAAGCTCCCTATTGCTGCTTAAAGTGCCACTAGAGAGCAGCATACAACAGCTTTTCAATTACAAGGAAGCAATAATGATAACTCTCCAAATATTGGAAGAAGAGTAAGAGCCATCATCCTGTCTTTTGTGAAGAAGTCCAAAGGCATGGATCCCAAAGGCAGGGGGATATTAGGATCTGGAGCTCTGCCACCAGCCAGATGGGATTTAGAGTACATAATGTATTGACCTGCATTTTCACATTACTGTCTGTTACTATTTTGAGGGAAGACATTGACCTTGATTGATTGAACATTGTGAAACTGACTGACTTGAAAACTTCCCGTCATTGTGCCTCTTTAAATACTGAGATTGTTAAATATCAATACAATTTATGTCTATTTTTTTAAAGTACCTCTTTAAATGTTAGTGTTTTGAGGGGGGGAAACCCTAGGATGGGATTAACTGAACAGCATGAAACTCAAAAGCTTCCTCTCAAGGCAGCTCTTTAAATACTGAGACCGTACTATTGTTGAATATCAATACAATTTATTTTAAAAAAAATTTAAAAGCACCACTTTAAATGTAACTTGAAAAGTAACGTTTAAATGAAGACCAGAAAATACTGAGATACTCTAGATATTGAGATTGTATTGTTGTTAAATATTGATTTCTAAAAATTAAAAGAAAGGGTCTCTTCAAATGTAACTCGAAAAGTAACGTTTTCTTTTTTTAAAAAAAAGGCCAGAATAGTTTACTTTTCGTAATAATTAACTATTTACCTTTTAAAATGGTTCTAAAACCTAACTCCCTCATTTAAATACTAAGATACTTTAAACATTCTAGTTAAATATCGATTTATTTCTAAAAATTATGTTCTTCAAATGTAACTTGAAAAATAACGTTTTCTTTTTAAAAAGAACAGAATAGCTTACTTTTCACAATAGTAAACCAACTATGATCCCTCACGTTGGTTTTTAAGACGTAACGTGGTAAATAAATAGATAAATAAAATAAAATAGATTAAAATAAAGCCCTTTCTTCCCACGACGTTCCTCGAAGCCCCACCCACTCCTTACACACACACACACACACACACACACACACAGCGGCGCCTTTTACTTTGCAGCTACGGCGCATGCGCGAGGCGGCTGCGCAGAAGTCCACCTTCAACGACCAGACAAGACGAGAAGAACGTCGCGCATGCCCAGCTCCTCCCGCCTCTCCCTATTAACTCTCGTCCGCCATCTTGGCGAGAGGGGCGCTGCTGTGCGCCTGCGCGGCTCCGCCCTTTTTTCCTCTGCGCGCGGTTCGCGCAGGCGCAGTGGGGCTCCTTTTTTGAGACGAAGCGACGGTTGGCGACGGCGTCGAGCGCGAGGCGAGGCAGGAAGAAAGCGAGCAAGCGAAGCGCGTGAGGCGAGTGGAGTCGCGTTTCCGCCGCTCCGTTCCTTCCGCTTCCTGTCGGTCGTTCCGTCGGCGTGGCAACCCTGTTTCCTCAGGCGCCCTTGCCGCTCTTTCGGCCGCGGATGCAGCGCCGCGAGGACCTGGCGGCCGCCAGCGCCGCCGCCGCCCGCCTCGGCAGGGCCCCAGGCCCGGCCTCCGCCCAGGGGCGCCTCCAGTCGCCTCAGGCCGCAAGCGCCGCCGCCGCCGCCTCGCCCCGGAGGCCCCCCAGGGGAGGAGGCGGCGGTGGCGGCGGCGGCGGCCGCGGAGGCCCTCAGCCGCCCCCGCTGCTGCCGCCCTCGGCCCCGCCGGGCCCCAGCGCCGCGCCCACCCCGCTCCTCCCCGGAGGGGCCTCTGCCAAGGCCTCCGCCGCCGCCGCTGCCGCCGCCGCCGAGAGCGAGACGGAGACCAAGTACCTCCCGGAGCTGATGGCCGAGAAGGACAGCCTGGACCCCTCCTTCACCCACGCCATGCAGCTCCTCCAGGCCGGTAAGAGACGGAGACGGAGGGAGGGAGAGAGGGGCCCCCAGAAAGACTCTCTCAATAAATATAAAGCGATAAATGTTCTCTCTACAGGGCGAAAGGTATAAAGGTTAATAAAAATGCAAACCGGTAAGAGAAAGGGAGGGAAGAGAAATAAATATAATAAATATAAAGCGAGGCATATAAATATTTTCTCCACAGGATGAAAGGCATAAAGTTTTAAAAAATGCAAACCGGTAAGGGGGAGGCAGAAAGACTCTCTCAGTAAATATAATATAGTATAATAAATAATACTAAACAAAACAATACATATAAATGATCTCTCCACGGGGCAAAAGGCATAAAAATTAAAAAAAAAAGCTGTTAAGGGGGGGCAGAAAGACTCTCAATAAGTATAATAAATAGAGCAATAAATATAAATGTTCTCTCCACAGAGCAAAAGGCATAAAGTTAAAAAATACAAGCCAGTAAGAGAGAGAGTCAGAAAGACTAAAATAATAATAACATTTATTATTATTAGTAGTAGTAGTAGTAGTATTATATCTAAATAAAACAATAAATATGAATGGTACATGGATAAGGCGGCCGGGAGACCAGAAAGAATCTCAGTAAAGCCCTGAGGCAGTCTTAATGGAGTAGAAAGACCCTAAATGATTAGCCAATAAATATAAGTAATAAATGGATTAGGCAGCCAAGGAGGATCCCAAAGGCCAGGTTCCCCTCCACAGGGCGAAAGCCACAAAATTAAATTCTGTGGTCAAGAAGATCTGCCAGAAGCTGGCCATGAAATTGCGCAGGAGGACCTACAAATGGCTAGAGAGAACATACTAATCAAATTTGTGAATAATCAAATCCACAAAAACGCCACAAATGCGGAGGGCCAACTGTACAGTCAGCTCTCCTTATCCACAGATTCAATATAACTCAGTTCAACTCAAATAAGCAAATATTACATGAATAAGGTGACCAGGGAGGGAGGCCCCTTCCAAAGGCCGGGAAATACAGTCACCCCCTGCCCATAGCCACGGATTCAGCCATCCACAGCTTGGAAAAGAATTCAAAAAATTATATAAATTCTAAATATCAAACCTTGGTTTTTGCCATTTTATTTAATGGGACTTGATCATCCACAGATTTTGGTAGCTGCACAAGGTCCTGGAACCAATCCCCAGAAGATACCAAGGGCCTACTGTAATAATAACAATATTAATGCCTAATCATATATAATGGGACATGAGCATCCACAGATTTTCATACCCATGATGGATCCTGGAACATAAACTATGGGCCAAATTTGCATTATTTCTACAGTGTAGGTGCACCCTACCTATCCTAGTTGCTGGGGAAAGTAATTTTGGGATTTGTAGTCTGGTGAGGCATCAGCACTCTGACAGATAAGGCTAAAAACCATGTAAATCTACAAATCCCAGGATTCCATAGAATGAAGCTGCAGCACTTAAAATGGGGTCAAACTGCATTATTAATACAGTGTAACTGCACCCTTCTTTAAAAAATGTAGTTGGCCGGCTGTAGCTAGAAATTGGATTGTAGGTTTTTGACTACAACTGCTTAAATCCACCTGGCTGCATAGTGATCGTAGTGGCTGGCGGAAGGTTCTGGAAGTCGGAGTCCCAAGAAACCATGCATTTTTCCAAATTTCTGATGCTGGGAAGGAGGAGGATTGTGGGAGGTGTTCAAAAGGTCACACTCCCCCTCCCAGCTTACCACACTGATAAAGGGATTCTGGGGGTTGTAGTCTTAGAAACCATATTAGCCAAGTTTGCTGTTCTAGTTGGGGACAATTCTAGGAGTTAATTTCCAAAGAAGTCAAGCGATTTGGGCTGGCCCATCTGGCTGGGTTGGGGATTCTGGAATGAATAGTCAGGAAATTTGTCTGACCTCTCTGGCTGTGGGCATTACTGTGATTCCTTGAAATTGTAAGAAAACAGCATCTTCCCCAAATATGTTTTGCTGCCTGAGTGGAGCGGCAGAGACGTGTGTGTCCACACAGACATTCTTAATTCAGAGTACTTGGTAATCAAAGCCATCCAGAGTCTCCATTCCAAAAGAAAGACAAGATGCAAATAAAATGTTACAAAATCCTGTAAGTGTTCTCTTCCCACTTTCTTGGCAGTAACAAAAAGACAGTTTAAAAAATCCACACACTTTGCTGTGTTTCTGTGACACTGAAAGTCTGTTGTTTGAGGGAAGTGTTAATTAAAATATTTATGTAGTCCTTTTACAGCTCAAGAATTTAAGGCAATGTATAGTTCAAAAAAACACAACTTGGCTAATTTAAAACAATTTAACATGTTAAAACACGACAGGTAAAAGCTTTTAATACAACCAGGTGTTTCACACTTGCCCAATAGTAGGACTGACCCTACAGAGATAGCGCCTGTAATACCCTCATTATAACACCAAACATTACACATACGATCACACTCTTGGCATAATTTCACATTGCTGTAGGCGAGGCCGGGGGTCAGGTGGCTAGTAGGATGTATTCGGCTGTTGGCTATAACATGTGGCCTTCCCACCCACTCCAAAAAGGCTTCTCAAACCTTTGGCTAAAGATTTTAAAGCTAACTAGGGAAAAACAGTTCTGGGGGGCAGACAATGGAGCATGATTTTCTGTCCTGATGCTGCCTTGCCCTACTCTTCCTCCCCAAAACCACTACTGATTGAAATAGTCCTCCCAAATGGTACTAGTGCGGTCCATGCACTGTATGAAGCAGCCAGAAATGGCCCTCTGCACATGGCTGCCTTTGCTTTTGGCTTCACTCCATCTTCTGGGGGTTGTGTTCATTTTGTCTAACAATTGTCTTTTCTTCCACCAGTTTCAGAGACACAAATCAGAGGTAGCTGCCTCACATTCATTCAGACCATTGGTTTATCTAGCCCAGTGATTCCCAGACTTTAGTCCTCCAGCTGTTTTGGACTTCAGCTCCTTGGAGCCCCAGCCACTTCGGCCAACAGCCAAGAATTCAGGGAGCTGAAGTCCAAAACAGCTGGAGAACCAAAGTTTGGGAATCACTGAATGGTTCTCAACACTGGCAGTGGTTTTCTAGGATTTCATGCAGGAATTTTCTCTGACCTTATTTATTTGGAAATTCTAGGGGTTGAACCAAAGATCATACGTGGACTCACAGAGCAATCTTTGCTGCTCAGTTAACTAAGTGATGATGACCTGCACGTTGCAATCTTCTAAAAGTAGCTGTTAAAGCATGTGTCAGAAAAAGGCAGTAGCCCTTATCTCCCCCTCCCCATAAGTGACCATAGTGCTGGACAGTGAGTTTCAGAAGGTAGTTTTATAGTCCTGAAAACGTTAGGGCCAGATTTCAGCCAAACTGACAATTTTCCCTCACGGGATTTAGACTGAATGTTTATTTGATGTCTTAGAAACTCAACACTCCCAAGAAATCTCACTAGCTTAGACACTCTATCTCTCTGGAGCAAATCAAATACAGAGTCGATATGGCTGCCAAATGTCTACCATTCTGAAGGCATTTTCACACATTATTTAGTGACAAATGCTGTTTTTTCGCTCAGGTTGCACATGTGCCCCAGTTCTGGCTTCCAAGTGGGTACAGGCTGCTTCTGAAGTGTGGGTGCATCCCTTGATATATTTTTTCCCCAGTTTGAGGCACAATTGTGTTGCAAAGGATTATGTTTGAAGTTACAGGGAAGTTCTGTTAGTGATAATAGTAATTATAATTAAAGCTTTCTGTGATAATGGTCATTATAATTAAAGCCTCTTTGATGCTTGATGACTTTCACAATGCTGTAGATAGGCTGTGTGGACCAGACACGCATGTGAAATCTATTAGCTGGTAAGCACAAGTTCATGCTGTCCTTCACATTTTCAAACATACACTTGCTGTAGGTATACATGGCTTTTTAATAAAGCAATACATGATCAAAGTTTTGCATGCTCTAAGGCAGGGGTAGGCAACCTTTCCCCTTTAAGGGCCGAGGGACTTCAGCTCCCAGAATCCCAGGAGCTATTGGCCAACATGGGACTTGGCCAAAATGGCTGGGGCTTCTGGGAGCTGAAGTCCCTCGGCACTTAAAGGGGAAAGGTTGCCTACCCCTGCTCTAAGGCATGTATTGTGGCACAGGCTTTTGAAGGGAAGAGTCTACAGGATGATTTATATAATGCATAAAATAGTCTTAAAAGGGGCTAGTCAGAAGTGTAATTTGAGAGATGTTTTACTAAAGGTGTATTCAGGGCCCTTGTTCTTTTAATGGTAGTTTGGAGGAGAATTTTGGCATGGCCAGCTTTTCTTATTCCTGAGGCTGATGACATGCTGACTTTAAGGATGGGGGAACTTCTTTAGATATTGAGGGTAGTTGTGCATAAACAAAATACATGTTTTATTCCAAGAGTGGAGGTTTCAAAGACAGGCTTAGCCCCTCTATCTCTCCTCTTTCCCTACTGCTGAGACAGAGGGCTTTGTAGTCTACCTCTTGTTCATTGCTGTGTGTATCTGCATTGGTCTTTCTTTCATGCTTCCCCTGGAACTAAACAGAATGGAAATGGCAGTCTTTGTCTCACTAGCACCCTCCTTCCCCATCTTGGTCTTGACAGGGTCTAATCGCCACAGTGCAGCTGCTATGCTTTCAGCCTCTTCCTGTACCAAGTGAACCCAACTGCCTGGAAATAACTAGGCAGAATTTAGAACAAAGGGGAAGTGCTGGATTTTAAACCAGTGTCTGAGATGAGGATGGTTCTTGATGTAAGGGCTCATCGAATTTATAAAGCCATGCAATTCAGGCAAATTTCTTCACTTCTCATACCAGTTTGGAGGTGGTCTCTTTTAATCTTGCAGGATGACAGGCCCTTTCCTTTGTTTCGTTCTTCTACAATTGAGGAGCTTCATTTTATGGCGTTACACAAATGCTTAGACCTTATTAGTATAGAATTTTAGCATGAAAGGTACCAGAGATTCTGAATTAGTAAAATCCAACAGTAAATTCTGTCTGTAGAAAACCTTTAAACCCCATCACCACCAGAAAAAGAACCCTAAACCCCAGGCATGTAAAAAGCCCTTTTAGGCCTTGTCATGATTTTACGAAGGATTGTGGGGACACAGCTGGTCTATTTCTCTCAAGATGTATTGTTCCTGTATTACTGTTTTCCAAAATTTTTGGAACTATTGCATTAAAAAAGCAATTAAAAGCCTTCTATCACACAACTGGCTAAATCAGTGAGCTATATCTATATGTTAATTCCAACTGAAAGGCCCTTTGAATTAATGAGACTTGCAAAAGGTTTGTTCCCTTGGTTCAGTGGGTCTATTCTAGTTAGGACCAAAATAGAACTTAGCAGAATATGAAAATCAACCTTGCCACTGCCATATTTCTTTTTGGGCATATCTATTAGTTGTGATTATCAGATCACAATGCTGTCACAATGGTAGATGCCACAGTCGGAAGAATTAACCCATTAGGGCCTCAGATAGTTCTATGCTCCCACTTCCTTGATTCTTGCAAGTCCTGTATGTCTGTCTGTAGGATTTGTGTGGTTTTGCCATCCCAGATATGAGAAAATCTTTATACCAGTAATGCTGGAGATTAATTTTTTAAGTTTTTCTTCATGTTGAAAAGTCAGTTAATACCGAAGTGTGGCTATTGTATAGCTGTCTAAGGGAATAAAGTCACACTTTAGGTAGTTTTTAAGAAACCCTATATCCTAAACAACTAAATGTGCTATTTCCAAAGCACTTTTTAAAAAATATCTGCTAGTTTAAAGGAGAAAGAAAAAAAAGCCTAGAATCCACAATAATAATATTGTTTCTAAAATGTGCAGTTTTTAAAATGGAATTGATACACTCCCTACAATGACCTCTGGCCAAATTACTCCCAAGAACAGAGGCTGGAAACTGTGGTCCTCCAGATGTTGCTGGACTCAGACGTCCCACGGAGACCAGTCAGCCTGGCCAGAGGTGAAGAATAATGGAATCAGTCCTTTGTCAGCATCTGGAGGGCAGCAGGTTTCCCAGCTCTGCCTTAGAGGTGTAAACCAGTTGCCTTTTCCTAAGATCATTCATGGCTGCCTCCTAGAATATGCCCAGTCTAGCATATAGCTTTTAATTTTTCAATTAGCACTGCCCTCTGGCACTCTTTTTTCCCTCCAGTGGCTGTATGAATGCCTTTTCAGAGTCCTGTCGCCGTAGTCATACAGGGAAAGTACAATCTAGCTAATTCACACACAAAGAATGGTGCTCTGTCCCCACTTAGCAAAATACCGGGTGTATGAGTGGGCGTTGAAATGTAATACTGAACATTTTGTAATTTCTGCCAAACAGTTTGCTGGCAGAGTATTTTCCCTTTTTAACCATTGAGGGTAAAATCCATTTGCTCGTGGGACCACTGCACCACCAGTGTTTTTTTGTTTTTCTGTTTTTATTGTTTTGTTCCTAAACTGAAGACAAAACAAGACTTTGTATTCAGTTGCTGGAAATTGACCGAAGTGCAGGGTTTTCCTTTGTATTTTGACTCAAGAGCCAAGGACTTTTCGGCCAGTGCTTTCAGCAGGGGTGGGAATTATACAGCCTTCCTGATGCTGTAGAGCTGCAATTCGTTCGCACTGGCTGGGAGGTGCAGCCCAACAATATCTGGAGGGTGGCATGGTTATTTCAGCTCTAAAATACTGGAAAGTTTTCTAGCAATCCTAAAATCTGAAGATGCCAGCCACAGATGCTGGCAAAACGTCAAAAATAAACTCTTCTAAAACATGACCACACAGCCTGAAAAACCCACAAAAAACTATGGATGCCGGCCGTAAAAGCCTACAACTTCACAATCCTAAAATCTGCTGATCCAGGTATCCCACAGGTTTCTACACAGAGCCCTCGTGTGTTGCACAAAAGCTATGGATTGCAAAATGTGTATGAAGTGTAAGGATCACACCTGCCTATTCTGTTTTCTTCATACTGGGAAACAGCATGTGGTCTCTGCTTTCTGATGCTGATGAAACTATGCAAAGGAGTAGTTGGCAAGGTAATAGTCCTAAGCAGTATAAGAGAGTGTTTCCTCTGCAGAAGCTGATGGAAATGTGTCATGTTGGAGTTGCCTGTCAGCTACAGTTTCCACTGCCACTGGGATCCTCATGAGTCATGTAGAACTTGAAGCCATTTATGCTTTCCCGGTAAGGGTCAGCAAAGCCACCGCAGGGCAGCTTTTCCACCCAGCTGTTCCTTGGTTTGCTTCTGCAGCAAGAGAAAGTGGCCTTTCAAGCCTGCCTAGAGCAGTGCAAGGACATCCTTGTCTACCCACACTCCCAGGAACCTTATCTCTTGAAATCCTCTGGATGCTTTCTGGGTGAGTTTATTGAAGAAGAGCAGAAGATACTTGCTTCTTTCGGTGAGGAGTCTGTTCATGCCTGCCTATGCACATCGGTAAGGGCTTAAGATTGTACAGTCCTCCATATCAACGGATTCAGCCATCCACATCTTGGAAATATTCAAAAATATATATACATTCCAAAAAGCAAACCTTGATTTTGCCATTTTATATAAGGGACACCATTTTACTATGCCATTTTATTTAATGGGACTTGAGCATCCACAGATTTTGGTATCCACAGGGGGTCCAGGAACCAAACCTCAGCGGATACCAAGGGGCCACTATACTTGTCCTCAACTATGTCTGTTGCTCCAACCAGAGGTCTAGAGGCTGTTAACAAGATCATTTAATATCCCCTTTGACAAAAAGCCTCATTCATCATTGTTCATTCTGGAGATTCTGAGGTCAGAATGCTATGGCAAGGCATGGCTACCTTTTAAAATAGAATTTATTTTACTGAATATATCTAACATGAAGTATAGCTCTTTCTTGCAAAAGGCAGATCCCCCCGCCCCCCATGTATACCTCTAACAGCAGAAATTGGTTTCTGTGCTTGAGTAATTCTCTTAACACACTGTGCTTTAAAAACCTTGATACGGTGTGCCAAAGCAAAGAAAACTCAGAAAAATTTCAGCATGCTTCACTGAGTTCTATGAAAATTAATTTAATATTCAAGAGCCTGACTTGGGAAGGTCTGTTCAAGGTCACTTTTAAAAGGCATGGGAAAGAGTGAAAATTGCAGATCAAGACTTATGTTTTAATTATGTTCAGTTTTTTAAAAGAAAACCACCATTAGGGAATGCAGCTCAGACATTTTTATGGCTCTTAGTATTTTTACTTCCTGGCTCTCCTTTGTTTGCTCTGTAGTTACTGAGTAAAAACTTCTGTGAGTGGGGTGCTCTTGTTCTTTCATCTTCAAAAACATCACACAAATTGGAAAACATCTACCAAAAATATGTATTACTATCAGCTAGCAGTTCTCAAGTATCACCCGGACCTGCTTACAAAGAACTTTGGAACTTGGAAAACAGCCCAGTATTTTCAGTTGTAGATTGTGAGCTTGCCTGTTAAATTCTTGAGATCACTGTTAAATACTTGAACCAGATCATCCTACTCCAAAAATAGCCCTCCTCCTCCCCCCCCAAAAAAAAAATCAAGCAGGAAAAGTTTAGTTGCTTGAGGGGTCTTGCATCAGAAATGTCCCTCTAGGATTGCAGAGACAAGAGGGGCTCAGCACTGGAATTCCTAGTGCTCCAGAGTATGTACAAGTGTTTTCAGAAAGGCTTGAGCTTCAGGTCATATTTATGGCAAAACATATATAAGTGTGCCTGTCTTGATTTGCAGATTGCAAAACTGGATAAATTCTGCATTCTAAAAACCAGAACAGTCCAAGTGCAGATCAAACTTCTATGAAAAACTGAATTGGTTCCAAAATGGCTGCTGCCTAGACAAAATGAAGTTGGAAACTATAAATGATGCCACTTAATGTTTGGTGGTGACAAGTAGGAAGTACAATGCACAGGTGCTAAATACACAAAGTGGTTGTGTAAATAGTTGCTAAAAATTGTTATAAAATTATTCATATAAGGCAATAGGTGTATAATGTGCTAACAAGTGTATTATGTCTAACCATAAATCATTTGGAACAGTCATACATGCTGTCAGTTCAAAGCAAAAAATTACATGATAGCAAAAGCTCACATGTTTCAAACAGAAACCGAACAAGTATCTGGAAACCATTTACTACATTTGAATAAGCATCGTCACAAAGTATATAGCTTCCAGGACTTAATAATTCTCTAAGCTACAGACCATAACCTTGTCAGAAGCCTTATACCATTTCTGTCCTTTAATTCATTTAACAGCTTTTCCAGAAATGTCTGGAGTCCTGAAATCTTTATTTGGGTAATTATGTTCTGGAAACTATGTATTTTATTGAGATGTAGTAGGAAATGGGCTATTATCAGAATGTCTTCCCTGTCTCCATTTTACTATTTTTGTAATTCCAGCCAGTAACTATTTACTCAATGGCTTAGCATTCGTTCATACATTTTGGCCCCCATCCATTGCTGGTCCTGCTTACACACATTACAAAAATGAGTTTAAAGTCTTGCTGCCACTGGTTTTGTCTTCTTTAGAAATTGACAAGATTCAGAAGGGTGAGTCAAAGAAAGATGAGGAGGAGACCTACCTGGACTTGTTTTCCCATAAAAACATGAAACTGAAGGAACGAGTTCTGATCCCAGTCAAGCAGTACCCCAAGGTGAGGATCAGCACATACCTAGCAACTTCTGTAAAATGGAGAATTATGTTGTCTTAGCCATATGTGAGAAATATGCAGCCTGGTATCCTTTAGATGTATTGAAATACAACTCCCATGATTCCTGACCTTTGGCCATGCTGGCTGGGATGATAGAAATTGTAGTCCAACTCATCTAGTGGGCACAAAGTTTCCCATCCCTGCTTTATACTCATGCATTTATTTCTATTGTGAAATATTTCCAAACAGGATAGATAGGTAAGTTTTAACCAAGATAATTTGAATGACTGACTTAAGATTGTCACCAGTCATTTTTCCATATATTTCTTAACATGGAAACTTGAAATAGTGGGACATACTTGATCATAAAAACATACTGATTTACTATTCAGACCAGCATTTTACAACATTAAAGAAGGCAATTTTTAGACTATCAGGGACAAGGCAGTGAAGGGCTTGGAAGATGACGACTTCTGTGCTGGACCCAGAAATGAATAAGACAAGAGGCCATATCTTTTGTTCTGGCAGCAATTTCAGTGAGGTTCATTTCACTGAGTGAAGGCTGGCCAGGGGGACAGAAACCAAACTCAGGGTGATCAAAAGCCTCTCTACATCTGTGAGAGGAAAAAAAGGAGGGGGGTATTCCTAACATTTTTTGCCTCCTTCCCCTGTAACTATTTTGTGGTTGCATCCATTATACTTCATATAAATAACAAATGTTCCCAAAGGTGGCACTTGGTGCATCAAAGTATAGTCTCAACCCTTTGGTTGTAGCTCTGGTATTGGCTGGAAAGTTAGCGGCAACATAGATAAGTACCTGTAGAAGAGTTCAGACAATTACAGATGTGTTCAGGACAGACAAATTTGCACTGTAATTTAATGATGAAGCAAAGTGCTGGTGTTCTCAAAATTATTAACCTGACTTGAGTAACATGTTTGCAATCAAGTTTGAGACTTACAGCCCATTTTTTCCTGGAAATTGGTAGTAAGCACAGATTAACATTTAGGTAAGGTCAAAATAGTCAACATTGTGTATTGGTTTGTATGTTGAATTACAACTCTGGAGACAATGGTTCAAATTTCCACTCAGCCATGGAAACTCACTCACCTCAGGCAAATCGCTCTCTCAGCCTCAGAGGGATGCAAAGGCAAACCTGCAACAAATCTTGCTATGAATACCCTATAATAGGTTTGTCTTAGGGTCACCATAAGTTAGAAACAACTTGAATGCACACAACAAGAAGAATAGTTAACCCATGTCATTTGAAGTAACAGGAAAATGTCTGTCTGTCCTCTCTTAGTTTAACTTTGTTGGAAAGATACTGGGACCACAAGGCAACACCATCAAGCGACTGCAAGAAGAAACTGGAGCAAAGATCTCTGTTCTGGGGAAGGGATCAATGAGAGACAAGGCAAAGGTAGGAGCCCTGGGCTTGAAATACAGTGACTGCCATGTTCCAGAACTCCTGCAAATGTTTCTATGCCTGTAGGATAAGAGTTGAGCCTCTTATTGCAGTTTATCCCCTTTTGTTTGAGAGCATATGGCCTTTTAAATAGTTAAGAATGTTGCTTTGCTTATTTTTCAGTGTAAGGTATATTCTAACGTGAGAGTATTTTCTTGCTCCTTTCCAACTTATAACATTGCTACTTATGCAGTCAAGTTCTGAACTGATACAGATTCCACGAATGTATTTACTCAGGATCACTGGGACAATGTCCTGCATAAGGGTCTTCGTGGGTTGGGTTCGGTAAGGTTCATGGCATCGCATTGGGTTTGTGGGCAAGCTGCTTCCCTTTGTGGGGAATCCCCTGTTTTTGCAACAGCTTCTTGATGGCCTTGGATACCCCCCCCCCCCACGCTGCTTCCCTAGTTTATTAAGAAGCACCTTGTGCTCTGAAAAGCAGCATCAGTATGGGTACCTGCAAAGTTGAAGGTAATCATGACACATGCTCTGATCGCACAATTAAGACAGTAGCCCTGATCAGGCATCTGGAAAGCTCCTGGAATCCTTATTCACACTGTCCTTACAAGTAGGCAGTAAGAGTCACATGTGAATATTGGAATAGTTTTTCTTGTGTTTTAAAATATATGGCAATCCATGATGGTATCCATTTTCAGGAGGAAGAGCTACGCAAAGGAGGTGATCCAAAATATGCTCACTTAAATATGGACCTGCATGTCTTCATTGAAGTCTTTGGACCACCCTGTGAGGCTTATGCTCTTATGGCCCATGCCATGGAAGAAGTCAAGAAGTTCCTTGTTCCGGTACATAACTACTTTTATTATTACTATTATTATTATAGTTTATTTCTAAAGCGCTGTCAATATACACAGTGCTGTACAAAGAGAAAATCAACATAAAATAGAATAAAAACCTGCCAGAGGTGTACAATCTAATACAAGCAATAGGCAAAATAATAAAAGTCAATTAAAACAAAAAACAATACAACTACCTTTTCCCATATCTTCACCATGTGACATCAGATACATTTGTGATATTCTGCAAAGTAGGACTGTGACAAAGTGTCTCCTATGAAATAGAGGTTAATCAGAGAGCAGTAGCGGATGACATTTAAAACATTCAATTTAGTCTTAAACTGCTGCTGAGAAGATCTGGATGGATTATAATGGGCCTTGGCAAGTTCATGTGTATTACTTAGGAGTTCTCGGACATTGGTCACCAGTAAGCTCTTCGGTTTACCCCTTCAGAGGTTGGTTTCACAATTGTTTGGCCAGATTATCCATTTTAACTATGGGCCAGAAAATGTTCTAAGTGAGTTTTATGGCCATTGCTGAATGGATACTGTTGAGCTCCAAAGCACCATTTGACCTATCATGACTATACTGTTGTCTGTCTGGGGAAAAATAGCTCCTAAGCAAATAAGAATAAGGAATGCCTTGTAATATTTTAAAAGAAGTATTGGATTCAAGGTAAATCTTTCTTGGCCCCTCTCTTTGTTTGTGCTGCTTCATCTCCAAGGCTATTCCTATCTTCTAGTGAGATTCTGATTCACAGCCTTTATTTGAAAACTAATAAAACCTGACAATCCAGATTAAATCAAAAAGTTACACACACACACCAAAGCAGTTGGTTTGTAAATTACATCAGATACATATCAGGAAAAGAGAATGGTTTGAAATGTCAATAAATGTTAATAAATGGTATTAAATTAGAAAAGCTTTAAAGAGAACTGAACTTGTCAAACCTTGCTTCCAAAAGGTTTGGTAGGCATTGTTTCTTTCACAATAGAAACATTTCATAAAATTAAACCTAAATTTTTCACTAGCTTTGCAGATCTATGTGGGATGGGATGGACCAAAAACATCTGCCTTTTGGGTACTATTATAGATAATATTCCTTGGGTTGTCAGCTTCCTAAATGTTATGGCCTGTTTCAGAACATTTCTTTTCAAGGAGCAGGGGATGTTTTATGACAGCAGCCATGCTCTGGGCAACTCCTGCACGCAGCCCTCATCTACGTGTGTGGTTTCTCCCCCCATACAGAAGCAAGCAGTTTGTTTCCTTAATGACACAGAATGCTGTTTCAGATTAAAATGCTGAGGTTTTTGCATGGCCCAGACACTTAATTTTCTCTTTATTCCTTAGGACATGATGGACGACATCTGCCAGGAGCAGTTTTTGGAGCTGTCCTATCTCAATGGTGTGCCAGAACCAGCCCGTGGCCGGGGGATTCCTGTCAGGGGAAGGGGAGCCGTTCCCCCACCTCCACCTGTTCCTAGGTAATAAATGGAAGTTGTCTCTAAGCAGGCTCTTCCCAGTTGCAGTCACATTTTTAAATATTAAGTTTGGGAAGTTTGGCACTTCAGGAATGCGGGGAAGCAAAACAGACTTAATGGATATTTCAATTTTTTTATTTTGTTTATTTTTTAGTGTGTGGAGTGGGGCAGCATTGATGAACAGGTGAGGGGGTGATATTAAAAATGCTCAGTTATATTTCTTAGGTGGTGGATTTCAAGTCTGGGATTACTCTTGCAGATGCAAATGGCGTCTCATTCAGCATTCATTCGGACACTAGATTTGGGGGGGGGGGGAGATTCTGGCCATTTTATTGTCCCCTTAATTACAGATTATCTTTAACTATAACTCCTCATGTCCCTGCCAAGATATTCTGCACTAAGCACTTGTAATGTGTCATTCTGAACTTTGACTTTCCTTTAAGAAAGGTCTGGTCCTCATGGCTTCAGAGAGGGGTTTGTCTGCATGCTTCCTCTTTTCAAGGTCTCACAAATAAGATGGGTTATAGTGGCGGGGTGTCCGTGTGAATGTCTCACACTGCTTCTTTTTGCTCTTCTATGACTACTTTCCTTCAACTCCTTTGAGCCTAAATTCTGCTGTTCTGTAAAGCTTCTGTTCTCTTTTCCTAGCTCTGTTCACCTATCCTGGATTCATGGAATTGCTTTATATACTTCCCCTGTGGTGCCTTTCAGTCCTGAACATTTTAAAAAAGTAAAAAACTGTTCAAAAAACAAGGTCTGTTGTGTAGGGTGTATTTCTGCACAGCCTGAGCTGTGTTGTGTTGATGACACTACTCCATGCCCTCTTTCCACCCACTACTTTGTGCTAAAACAAAAAGCATCTAAAGGCACACACCAATGTTGAGAGTCTTGGGCTTTGCTTTGTACAGGTTTATCCTGTTTGGCTTACCTTCTGACTGGTCCTTGCTGTTCGCTGATCCCAGGTTTTCATATCTGGGAGTTTCTGGCTGTGCTTCAGCTAATGTTAAATTTTGTCAATGATCTCGGAAGCTAGGCCTCTTCAACTTTAGCACCTCTCTGCAGTATCTGTTCTCTCATCCTCTGTGAAGAGATAAGCATCAGTTTGTGCAGACTTCATGTGCCTGTGTTTTCTCTCCTTCCTTTCTAGGGGACGTGGGGTGGGGCCACCTCCACCTCCTCCACGTGGAGCCCTTGTCCGAGGAGCACCAGTGAGAGGTGCCATCGCAAGAGGAGCGGCTGTGGCCCGTGGCGTTCCCCCTCTGCCAGCAGTGAGAGGTGCCCCTGCCCCAAGAGCTCGTGCTGCGGGCATTCAGAGAATACCTCTTCCTCCTCCTCCTGCACCAGAAACCTATGAAGATTATGTAAGAAACCTTTAAGTGTCATGTTGGTTCTCAGAGATCTAGTATGTACAAATCCCTTTCATTTAGAAGGCCAGGGGCCAGCACACAGATGAAGGCAAACATGCACTCCGTTAGAAAAATCTACTTGAATGACACTTGATTGGGAAGCACTGTGGGAAGCCATGTTTCATACAAGCTTGTCTTGACTCTACGTGTCATAAAACAAATTCTGGTAATGACCATTCTGTACCCAGCTTTGGGCCTGGCTGCTGTAAGACTCTTGAGGATGAACTGAATGAGCTGTACTAGGGCCAGTAGTTCCAAGCAGAAACAGTCCTAAGTAGTTTCAATGTCTGTTATTCGAAAGAATTGCTTTATCTGAACTGCTTTTACAACTTGTATTGTAATGGACAGCTGTACGTTGGGGCCATTGTTTTAGTGGGATACACATATATGTTGACTTACCAAATTACTTGGAACTAACAGTTAATGTTGTGCTACTTGTGGTGTAAATGCAGTAGGTTAAGCAAAATAGGGGGAAATTTGGCAGTGCCCTTGTTTCCCTGAGAGTGCATCTGCATTATATTCTTTTGTTGCACTCACACTTAAATGAGGAGGTTATGATCCATTTCAGGCATGACTTTGTCTTCACGTGCTCCCTTCTCTCACCTTTTATCATTTGGGTACTGTTAAGGTTTCCTAACTTGGAAGCTATGGTTTTAGACTCTGGGTTCATCCTAGGATCCTAGTTTCATATTCTGGTTTGTTCTCCCAGATTAATTCAGCAAGGATAAAACTAGATTTTTGTCATTATAGCATGCAAAAGAAGGAAACTAGGAAAGGGAGTTTATGGGCATAGTAATGTCCTCCACAGTTTCTTGGACCCATGTCTAAACTGGGCCACAATATATGTCTCACTCTTTAAAAGATACACTCTTAGGCCATCGCTTGGACAGTCACCAAAGCAGCTGGGAAGAATCACATTTTCCTCTCTTACGTGACTTGTACTTGGCTTTCCGGTTGTCTCCTGGTGGCAGTTGTCCATTTACACTCACAGACTCTGTCTATCTCTCTTCAGGGTTATGATGATGCTTATGCAGAGCAAAGTTACGAAGGCTATGAAGGCTACTACAGCCAGGGTCAACAGTAAGTGTTCCTTTCTGGCTCCATTAGCATGCTTCTTTCCCAGTTTTTAAATATCTTGAACAAAAGAAATGCAGAACGCCTTCTGTTTGGATGGACTATTTACTTCTGCACCAAGGATATATGTCACAAAGAGCAGCAGTACCCAGCATTCTGTGGGTCACGAGAAGTAGACACTTGTCAGCAAAGGACTCTGTTCTGCAGAAAAGGGACAGTGGGTTCCATCCATCACAGACCCTTTATCTTCTTTTCTATCACTGTTAGCAGCCCTGCCTTTGCTTTGACTGCTTGCAGTGTTAGTTGGGTCTGAACAGCTCCCTTTCCTTGGCGCATGAACAATATTACAAGGAGTGCAGTGTCCACAGCTGGGGGAGGGATTTGTAGCCATTGCAAGAGGCAGGTGCATATTACTGCCTTTCATTAGGCAAGATGTCAATGTGGGCCATCCTAAATAATTGTATGATTTTCAGGAAAGATGGCCACTGCCATCTCAAGAAATAATCCTGCCCCGTCTTGTTCTTGCAGGGAAACAGAATATTATGACTACGGACATGGTGAGGCTCAAGAATCTTATGAGGCATATGGTACGTCTGCACACTCTGTTGCAGTGACAGAGGTGGGACTAGAGTTAACTTGAAAATAACTGCGTCTTTTGCATATATTTTTGTCTGATTTGAATACAATCACAAAAGGTACAAAAGTTGCAGTGAGCCAAGCATTTTTCCCCTGATTACAGGACTGGTTAAATTGAGAAGTGATGCTTTTAGGGGTAATATTTTAGAATAGTCCAGGTTCCTTAATGGGGCTTCCTATAATGTACATGCTCTGGTGAATGATTCACATTGGTTACCATTTAGCTTGCAAGCCTTCTTCCAGGTATTACATCTCACTCATAAAGCCTTATACAGGACCAGACTCTCTCAGACTGCCTTATCTCCTGTAAACCACCCCGATTCTTATATGGTGGGGGGGCAGGGGCCTTGCTTATTGTAATGTTTTGGCTCCCGCCATGTCAGAGGGACTCTCAGAATTAGGTGATCTCTCAAAGATGGGAATACCTGTTTACCAATGGATTTTCCTGTTAAATTTCATAATTTGTTAATACTGGAGGATTGCTGTTACTGATTTATCTGTTTCTCCTATTCACCAGTGTTTTGTTGTTTTAAAATGAAGCAGTTTTATAAATATTTGGAAATAAATTATAAATAAACAAACATGATAGCTATGGAAAATGCAATTAATAGAGGGCTTTACATTTCTTTGCTGGAATTTTCAGTGCAATACAATTTAGTCCAAATTGTCATTCCACAATGAACTGTGACATGTAAAATTATTAGACAAATTTTACACAACTTTAAAGCCCAGAATTCCATTCCTTTCTTCGTGCCTTACAAAACTTGAACAAGCATTATGGCCAGATTTTCAAGCCCTCCATCAAAACAGTAGATTTAAAATTTGCAAATGCACACCTATCTTTGTAAAGTTTCTTCTCAAGATGCTGGAATTCTCTGCCTAATAAATCATTTCGTACTGTCACAATAATAATAATAGAATTCATAAAGTTTTAAATATATCCCATATGCAACAGGAAGTATATTTAGCTACCAAGGGATTCTCAGCAGATAAAAATAGGATTGAACCAATGGCCCCACCTTAAACCAGTCAAATCCTTGCCTTCTCAATTCCCTCTAGATCAAGGTATTGGCAAGTATATGAGCCACTGGCTCTGCGAATGTCATCACACTAAACTCTATCATGGTGCCTTCTTTTCCTGCTTTCTATCTTTAGGCAATCTCAGGTACAACTTCTGAGTCTCTTTAAAATCACTGTTGCTTGTTGGATTGCCAACATTCCTTCTGCCAAGCTGGGTACTACATTGCTACTTCTTAATTAGTTCCATCATAGCAACTTTCCTTGGTTCTTCCTTTGCTGCAGACAAAATGGGAAAAACAAATTGTGCAGGCCACAGCAGGGAAACAGCACAATGTCCTACAGAGCCCAAGTAATTTGCCTCTGGGGATTCTGCAAATTCATTTCAGACACTAGTTTCCTCTGCAGAACCAGCCATAAGGAACTGAAAGTGTAGCTCTTTGGAGGCTTTATTCAGAAGGGGGTAGATATCAAGAGTGTTGGTTTCCTTCTATTGTTGAAAGGAACATCACCTTTATCACTTTTCTGACCCAACTTTTATACTGGGATCCTCTTCATGTCTTAAGATAGCATAACCAGGGATTGCACCAGTGTAAGTGCTTTTGCTGACACTGCACATGGAGGTATCCATTACCTCCTTGAGTAACGGTGTTCCCATGCCACACATTGGCTAACTACTAAATTGTGCCCAGTTACACTTCCATTTTCACAGTCCAAATGGCCACAGATTGGTCCAGGGGTCTGTTGCTGGAGAGCTCCTTTGCAGCATTGTGCAGTTGGCTACTATTGCACTCCAGGACTGAATGCAGGAAATACTCTGCCAGAGTCAAATAGAATATTGGCCCTTGTCCTACTACTTCTTTGGTTAAATACTATATATAAGGAATAATAGTTCTATTTCTTGAAAACCATATTGACTCTGCATGGACATGGTTAGAAGGGCAACCATACCGAAGCTAATCAACCCTAGGTCTTGTCAGTTCCTGGGTGGAAGACAGATGTGCCATGAGTTCCATGACGAAAGGAAGGCAAGGTGCAAAATGTCAGTGTGATGTAGTGGTTTGAGTGTAGAACTAGAATTTCAGGAGATCAGGGTTCAGATTCCCTGCACAGCCACAGAAATCCCACTGGGTGACCTTGGGCCAGTCACCCGCTCTCAGTCTTAAGAGGAAAGTAGTGGCAAATGGCCTTGAAATAAATCTTGCCAAGAAAGCCTTAGTTGATGTTTGCCATAAGCCAGAACCAACTTTTGAGGGCACTCGAAAACAACACAGAAGTGATGTTAATAAGTTAATCAGGAGAGTAAAAAAATAAAAAATGGAGATAAATCATGAAAGCAGATAGATGGTAAGCCCCAGAGAGAAATGTGCTTTCTGTTAAAAGTAGAGCACCTTTTAAGGAACCAGCTTCCCAAAGTCAACTATCTGTTGGGATTCTGCCTCCAGAAACAAAATGCAATACAGTAGCAGTTTGAAATCTCAGCCCGGCAGTCCTTAATTGCTAACACAATAATTCATAGAAAGCAGTCTCTTTGTTGTTTTCCTCTTAGCCCAGTGTGCCAATGTGCTCTGTTCTTTCTTCAGGTCAAGATGACTGGAACGGGACCCGGCCCTCCCTCAAGGCCCCTCCAGCGAGGCCAGTGAAAGGCGCCTATAGAGAGCACCCATACGGACGCTATTAAAGCATTCATGAGGGGGAAATATCACTTTTGAGCAAACAGTTGTTTCTGATTCTTGTATCTCCCAGGATTCCTGTTGCTTTACCCACAACAGACAAGTAATTGTCTCCCTGATTTTTCTCTGGCTCCCTTTTTCTCCCACCTCCATCCTCCCCCACCACTTGACCCTGCATTCTTGCTTCTGTATGTAGTATTTTAAAAAAAAACATATAAGTTAGATTTAGAAAATGGGATTCAATTTTTAAGTGTGTAGAATGCTTTTTTCTTTCTCTCTGTTTAGATATATAAACACAACTGTACCTTTAAAAAGAAAAAGTCGAGATAAAATGTTAGTTTCCAAAGTGACATGCTTGCTTAATAGTTCTGAAATTAAAAGTTTGTTAATCTTTAAGTATTTTTTTGTTGGTTTGTTTTTTAGGCCACCCATAAAAGTTGTAGTTACAGAATCCCAAAGTAGGCTACATTTCAAAATTCAGGATTGTTATTTTATGAATTAAAATTGTAATGATAGTGACTGCCGCAAATTAAAAATAAGCTCAAATGTCAAAACTTTGCCCTTAAAAGCAGATTGCTTGATTAATCTTAAGTTTAAACAGTAGTAGAAAAGATCCTGCTTAACAAATTAAACATTTTTTCTTCAATTAATCTAATTTACCCAAAAAAACAACCTGTAGGCTTATAACATTGGCTCCTTTCATGTGGGTTTTGAAATCTAGCTCCAGTGTTCAGATGCTAAGGGTGGAGAATATTTCCAGCAAACATTGTTCTTAGCTTAATTCTGCATGAAAAACTTTTAAGAGAAATTGACATCTAGCTGCTCTGTAATTTTTTATATTGCTCTAATTGCCCAGTGTTTTGATATTAGGAAGTATTAAATGATTAGCTGTGCATTGTGTCTTTCTCTCTTCTTTTTATTTTTCCCCCCTAAAGGAAGATTCTGAACACTTGGGTGTTTGCAGTACATAACACAGTTCAGGCTTAAAATTGACAAAGCTGTCAAGCTTTTAAGCTGTTCCAGTGACATGTTTGTGTGTCTCTGCACTAGCATTATGTTAAAAAGGGACATTGCAGCTGAAAAACCAAGGAGAAAGAGCTTATTTTGTACATAGATTTGTACGCTGTCCTCCCATTTTGTTCTTGGAAGATTAAATGCTACTACATGTGTAAGCCTGCCTAAATAGGTAGCTAAAATTTGTCAAGATGTCTGCAGCAGTTTGTCAATAAAGTTTAGTCCTTTTTTAATCAAGGTAAATGTGATGAATTGTCATTTTTTTAAAAAAGAAAGAGAAACATACATCCAATAGTAAAGTAGATTTTCCTGTTAGTTCATTTAAATTAATGCTAAAGTACATGGTTTGTATTTTTAAAAGAAAAACACTTAAAATCCAATACTTTTTTTTAAAAAAAAGTGTGTTCCAAGATTTTTAAAAAGAAAAGTCAAATGAGTTTTAATTGTAATACAAAATTATTTTTCACCCCCTGGAAGTTGAGCCTGTTGTACCAGAAACCTTCAACTGGCAGCTTCAAATGTTGAGTTTCATTGAAGACTTGAGACATCTGCTGGCTTTTTGATCTTTAGTCTGTGGGCAGGAGCTGCTACTCTCCCCCACCCACCATTGACAGGCTATTGATTTCAAAAGGGCACGGCCCTGACCTTTCACAAGCCTCATTCATTTTGGTGGTGCTTGCGTAAGGAATGTGGTTCCCTGCTATTGTACCCTCTGCAGAAAAGCTGATAACGGTTGAAGTCTTGCTTTGTCATAGTAGCATAGTCTCCTGAGAAATTTCACATGCCTTTTTTTCTAACTAATAGGAAACGAACCTTCCTTCTGTGGCCACAGATTTCCTTCTCCCAAGACAACCAGCCTGGGTTCCAAAGCAGTTACAGAGCACAAGCAGAAGCTTAGTAGAATGCAGAAAGATTCTGCAGTCGAAGGCACATTAATACAGCTTTGCAACCAGCCATTCTGCCCCATTCGCTCCCCGCCAACTCCCTGTGTTAGCAATTGATATGCCTTGATGGAGAAAGAGAGAGAGAGCGAGAACCAGCTTTCTTGTCTGGAGGAAAGTCTAAATCCTCCCAGGCAGCAAGGCTGAATGGCTGTTTACAAGTTTGACATAATAGCAGCACAGATGGCTGAACAGGGTTGGGGCATCTTGTTTGTCTTCTCCCTTCTTGTCAAAGGAAAAAAAGGAAAATAAAATTGGATATTCACTGGGAAAGTAACTGCTTGGGGGTGAAAAAAAAGAGTCCACTGTTACTGTCAAAAATTGCTCACAGCAGTGCATGATTGAGGGAAGCTACTTTTAAAAGCCAGACAAAAAGCAAACAAAAAAGAGAGAGTTGTATTTGTAGATTGTTATTTTTAAAAAATGTAAATAACTGAATTTTCCACAACGGTTTGGAGTCAGCTTTCAGGGCTTAATGTCTTGCTTGATGAAAAGATCGCCCAAACCCCCCTTTTAAAGGAAAATTATCGCAGGAGAATTCAGGATGTCTTAAAGCTAACATGCACCGAAAAACTCAAAAGGTAACCTAAATGTCTGATTTTAATAGCACATTTCTTTTACATAAACTGTGACGGCAACTTGCATAAACTATTTTTTTATTATTACTGAAGAATTTCTTCAAATGTTAATTTTAAATGTAAAATTTTGGTTTTTAAAAAAGATGGTTTTAAAAATAGATACTTAAAATATATCCACTTGCTTCTGCATAAATTAGTGATAATGTTTTAATACTTGTGCCCTTTTGTCAATGCAACTGTAACCTTGGGCAAAACAGCAACAACAAAAGAGAATCAAACCTTAAATATCAAAACTGGATGTAGCTAGTCCTCTGTGTTTACCAACAAAATCTCAATTATTCAAGTAAAACCTTAGCCCTTATTGACCCAATATTGCTGTTCACTGTATTAAAAATATCTAGCACTTAGGTATTTAGTTGCATGTTTTCTTTTCCTGGAATGTTTAAATTGCATGCAAGAGTTGTGTCAAGATTTGTTTCAATTTGTGTGTTATTCTGAGGATATTTACTTTTCCTCTCTGTTTGCAGGAGGTGCTCTGCTAGTTGGGGGTGGAAGTCTCTTTTCCTGAAGACCTAACAGGTAGGCTATTTGACTTTTCATCTGATTTGGAGCCAAAGACCCTTAGTAAGTTCCTTAGACTATGTTGGCCCTGGATTTAGGGCTATTTTTGACAAAGGGAAGATGTTAATGATGAAACAGCAGGCGGGTGAGCAAGACCTGAACCAAAATTAGTACTCAGTTTCAGAAAGCAACTGGCACAAGCTTTGTATTTTTTTAAAAAATGCATAATTTTATTCTTTAAGCACACACACACGTACTTACTTACTTACTTTCAGGAAGATTAATGTTGGCCCCTATACCACACCAACTGCAGATTTAGAATTATCCCATATTCATAAATCTAATGTGGTAGTTTTGCTGCTGTAGCTTAAATACAGCAGCAGATCCTGTTTGATCTTGGGTGCTGAGCAATGTCAGCCCTGGTTAGTACTTTGATGGGAAACTGCCAAGGAATCGCAGGTGTTGTGGGCCACATTTCCAAGGAAGACAATTGCTGGCAAAACCACCTCTGAGGATTCCTTGCCTAAGAAAACCCTATGAAATTAATCAGGTCACCATAGGTAGACAGGTGAAGGCACACGCATGCATGCACACACATAGAGCTGTGAATTAACTGGTGCTGGGAGGGGGGAGATGGTTCAGGGGCAGGATTCAGCACAACAGTCCTTGGCTCTGAAAATAGCCTACCGAAGAATGAGTAACATGTGCTGTATAAATGGAGCACGTGGTTCCTTTGTTAGCATATTAGTCAATGAGTAATGAAGGAGCTCCCTCTAGCGGCTTTAGAATGATCATTTGTCCAGTATAATTAAAGACAAGGAGTCCATCAGCACTAACAAATGGTTGTGGCATGAACTTTTCTGGATGATAGACCACTGCTTGGGGCTTCCCTCTGGTCCAGCTGACTTAGTACAATTGTGAGCAAACTGCAGGCAGGAGGGAAAGGAAAAAACATCAGTGAATTACCAAATTATGAAGCAAAATTCTGATCAAAGGAAAATTTAATTATAGAGTGAGAATAAACCAGACAGGCCGATCTCATGAATTTTTGCATTTGTTAGTCCTTAAAGTGTCATAGGACTCAGACCCACAGGGTTTGGTGACGATGTCTTTCTCTCCTGGTGTGTTTGTTCTTTGTGAACTGCCATATTTTTTTTATTTTCATTTTTTACTTTTGGGGCACAATATGAAATTGCTCCAGATTAATTGAAGCTGAGCAGTTCTCCTTTTGAGACTACAGTCCCAACAAATGTACATTCATGCATGAAAGAGAGAGCCTAGTTTGAGGAGTTCCTTGCAGTACTGAAGAGACAAGCTGCTATTCAGAATTTAAATGGCTACAAACTGGAATGCAACCCCAAAGTGGGTTGATTCATCAGCAAGACAAGCTGAATAATCCTGTTGCTTCTTTGTGCTGCCTTTTAGCAATGCGGCAGACTTTCAGCAGACTTTTAGTTTCATCAAGATCTCATGGGCTACCTGAAAGCATGATCCACAAAACCATTGCTTAAGAACTCTTGACATTGAGGTTGTGACACATGCTTGCTGATAGTGTTACATTCACCTAGCTCTCTCCCATTTTTCTCCAACAGGTGGAATGCTCAAAACCAAGATGATGGGTCAGAGGAGGAACTTTTCAGTAGGGTATATTCTTAACCAAGAAGCACTCTTTGGACAATTTCTAAATCACTTGTCAACTATATTTGTACTAGTACTTCAGATGCTAACTCAGTTTGGTTCATTTAAAACACTGTCTTCTGGCTAGTCCTAAAAACTGGAAGTGCTAGCAAATAAACATCTAGAACACAGGATGTAACTATTGACTGGTATCCCACAGTGCACTTGTGCTGGCAGAATATACCTGCCGCACTCTTTTTCCTAAAAACCTGCTTCTGAGGGCTGGGGGAACCCTTTGGAGCAGGTTTTCAGAACTGCCAAGGATGATGCCAAAAATGTGAAACCTGCACCTTTGCTGCCACAGGTTCACGTAACACTACACTTGGACAATTGTGGTAGACTGACCTAGTAACACACTGACCATGAGCACATCTTACAGCTGGTTTTCTGGAGAGTGTTTATTTGCATGACTGTCACTTGGTCCATCCATTGCTGGAATAGCAAATGTGTGAGACTCTGTTACATTTCAATGTGCTGAAGTTTTTAGCATATTTTAATAAAGGTACTCCCATTATTATTATTTTAGTAAAATATGATCTCCTGTTAATCATTTAGTCAGTTTGACTATGTTTCTGTATTTCATCTGAATTTTCTTTTTCAAAGTGCAATTTAACTTCAGATCAAAAAATGCAAAAACATCCAAATGTTACATGATCTAAGAAATAACAGGCATGGGGGGGGTGCAAAAATTGTGCCAAAATTTTTGGAGGGGGGAATTGGGAGGCTTTGGAGAGATGATGGGGGGGGGGCTTCAGGGACTTCAGAAATAGAATCCAGGGTCCACAGATAGCAGTATTTATTTTGGTGGCCATTTGCCTCCAATAATCAATGATACAGTGTGAGGAGAAGGCTGCAAAAATTGTATTTGAGCATGCATGCAGCATGTGGACCGCATGTTGCCCATCTCACCTTAAGGACTAGAAGCACAACTTTTTAATCAATGAAGGGAAGCTGGAAGTCACACAACTTCAGCCTCAAGGATGGAAACTGTTCACTTTTCCTCGTCTTTTACACAGCCTTATGACTCCTGCGTTACAAGAGTAACCATGCCTTATACAGCTGGTTCTAGTTGTGGTTTAATTCTTTTTGTGTCTTGTGTTTCTTTGCATTTCAGTTTGTAGCCATGAAAGTGTTCTCCACTTGAATGGTTTTGACAAGGATAAATGACAAGATGCTTTGTTGCTGGGGAAACAGCAGCTGTTGTGCAATGTGTGTGGTTACCCCTGGAACCATAGCTTCTGGACAAACTTTTCTTGCAGCTCTGAACCAAATCAAAGTCTAAATAATTTGGCAGCAATCTTCCAGAAAGAGTTAGGGCATTTTCCACAGCAAGCACAAAAATGTAAAGGGTGAGTTTGGGGTTTTTTGTTGTGAAGTACAGTACTGTGCTTCTAACAGAACACATTTTCTGTGCATATGTTGTTGACTCTTCCCAAATTTATTGAGTAAATTGAGTGGGGCCTCCAGAATGGAATGCATGAGAGCTTCCAGCCGTGAGTCACTTTGAAAAATTTAACTACTGACCCAAAGAGCTAAGATAGAGATGCTGGCAGTTTTTAGCTTATTAAAGTACTTTTTATACCACTCACTATTACAGTTAGCCTTTCACATTTGCAGCTTTGACTTTTGTGGATATGATTATTTGTAGTTTTGACGAATATGTTCTCTCTAGGAATCTCTAGGTCCTCCAGCACAACAGTTGACTATAGAGTTGTGCTGAAGAACCTAGAAGTTCCTAGAGAAAACAACTTCTCTAGGCATCTGTAGGTCCTCCCATCATTCTATGATCAACCTCTGGCAGATGTTGACCATAGAGTTGCACAGAGGACCTGGAGATTCCAAGAGATGTTTTCATAGTTAAAAAGAATAGTGGGGGTTTTTATTTGCGGTTTTTCCACATTCATGGGGTTCCTTCACCCCTAACCCCAGTGAATGTGGAGGGATCACTGTATCTGAGTGGCTGGGCAGAGCTGAAAACCATGGAATACATATTTAGAAAAACGCTGCTTCATCAGGCAATGATGGTGAGGTCGACTTATAAAGAGTATGTATGATATGCTAAATACATGTGGCTCGAAATGAATTTCTTGCAGCTCTGAACCAAATCAAAGTCTAAATAATTTGGCAGCAATCTGCTTTATTTCAGCATGACTCTTTGTGGGTTCCAGTTCAAAGGTGCTGATCTAGCCATGAAAGCTGCTGCTAAAATTCCCACTTACTTTTTAATCCTGATGGATCTTTGGAAAACAAAGGCACTCTGGAAGCCCTGTGGTTCAGTCTAGACTCAAACCTCACTCTCCCACCTCCTAAGGTGCATCCACACTGTAGAAATAGTGCAGTTTGACACCACTGTTGTTCCATCCCATGGAAATCCTGGGATTTGTAGTTTTACAAGGTCTTTCGTCTTCACTGCCAAAGAGTGCCAATTCCTCACAAAATTACCAGTCCCCGGATTCTGTTGGATAGAGCCAGGGCAGTTAAAAGGGGGGGGGGGAAACTGCATTATTCTTAGTGTGTAGATGCACCCCTAGTACAGAACTGCAACCATTAAACCAGTGTGATGCTACTCTTCCCATTGGCTCTGTTGGCCAGAGGGACTGTGGAAGTTTTGATCTTTTAAATGGAAGTACAGTCCGCCCTCCTTATCCACGGATTCAGTGATCCATGGCTTGAAAATATTCCCAAAATACATAAATTCCAAAAAATAAAGCTTGACTTTGGCAATTTCATATAAGGGGTGCCATTTTCCTATGCCATTGTATTTAATGGGACTTCAGCATCCATGGATTTTGGTATCCAAAGGGGTCCTGGAACCAACACCTAGCAGATACCAAGGGTCCACTGTAGTAGTAGTAGTAATAGTAGCAATAATAATAATAATAATACCCCGCTCTATTTAATGGGGACTTGAGTGTCCATGGATTTTGCTATCCAAGGAGGGGGAGTCCTGGAACCAACCCCCAGCAGACAGCAAGAGTTCAACCTATTCCCGCCCAGAAGTTCCCAAATAAAAGGCAGCAGCGGAGACACACAAAACGCCCTCCATTCCTTGCACCACGTGCCGCTGCAGCAGCTGGGAGCCGGAGGTCTTTGTTGGCGGGCGCGCATGCGCACTGCTCCGTCCTGTGGCCACCGCGGCGGAGGCCTTTTGTCCTCGCCAGGCCTCCGTCGCCGCCGCCGCCTCCTCGATCCGTCGCTGGCGGCCAGGCCCCGCCCGCCATCTTGTTCCCCGCGGCTCAATCTGGACCCGAAGTGAGGGAAGCCGGGCGGAGATGGGTGAGGAAGGAAGGAAGGGGAGGGATACTGCTGCTGCTGCTGCCCCCATAGCCGGCCCCCACCTCTTCACCCTTGACCTTTCACCCTAACCACAGCCCTTCAGCAGCCCCTTCAGGTGGGTTGCCAAGGCCATCCTCTGAGGCTGAGAGAGTGTGGCTTGTCCTTATGGCGACCCTGAGGCGGAGACCTATCATGGGGTTTTCATGGCACGGTTGGTTCAGAGGGGGTTCTGCCATGGCCTTCCCCTGAGGCTGAGAGAGTGTGACTTGCCCTTAAGGCGGGACCCTCTCATGGGGTTTTCTTGGCAAGGTTGGCTCAGAGGGGGTTCTGCCATGGCCTTCCCCTGAGGCTGAGAGAGTGTGACTTGCCCTTAAGGCGGGACCCTCTCATGGGGTTTTCTTGGCAAGGTTGGCTCAGAGGGGGTTCTGCCATGGCCTTCCCCTGAGGCTGAGAGAGTGTGACTTGCCCTTAAGGCGGGACCCTCTCATGGGGTTTTCTTGGCAAGGTTGGCTCAGAGGGGGTTCTGCCATGGCCTTCCCCTGAGGCTGAGAGAGTGTGACTTGCCCTTAAGGCGGGACCCTCTCATGGGGTTTTCTTGGCAAGGTTGGCTCAGAGGGGGTTCTGCCATGGCCTTCCCCTGAGAGGAGGCTGAGGAGCATGTCTTAATATCTTGGCTCCCCTAATCCCAGTCTGTTGGAGGAATATGGCTGGCCTACCTTTTGGATTTCTTGTAAGGGATTTGTGGAGTGCTTCAGCGTTTTCACTCCGTCTTCACATCCAGCTTCAAGTGACTGATATATGTAAATATTAAAGCTAGTGCGGTGTTTTGCAGCCAGCTAAAGAGTAGCTGAGACTACCCAGCCTTAACAAAGCTTTCATTTCTAGTCCTTCGAACCAAAGGAATCCTTTGAGGAAAGCAACCAGAGGCCTCTTTGACCCTTGGTGGTTATGGCAGGGGGAAGAAGGGGACCTAACCGGACATCCTACTGCCGCAATCCTCTCTGCGAAACTGGAGCTGCCGGGGGCACCGGTCATTCCACTAGTTCTTCGGTCACCAGCGTGCGCTCACGCACCAGGTAAGGACCAGTCCCCTCTAATAGGAGTTCTGTAATATCTGGAGGCTTTCTTATTATTGCTATTTATTGGTTAAAGACCAGAGAGTGCAAGCAATATGGCAGATACTCTTCTTTTTCTTCTTCTGGTTTGGAAGAAAGAGAGAAAAGTGAGGGAAAGTTTTTTGGAGGATGGGAAATGGAGTGCCAGTAGGTTTCTACAAAGAAGGGGAAGTTCATGTTGGCAACTTAAGGTTATGGGGGAGGGGGGCTAATGTGTCCAGATATTTGTGATTGGGGTTGCCAGTTGAAATAAAGGATAGAGCTATTGCAACTACAATAGAAGAGGGAATTTCAGCAGGTGTTGCTTGCCATTAAAGGTACAGGAGCCCTGGTCTCTATTTCACCTAGCAACCCTATTTGTGATTCTTCATGTTTTTCTGGGTTGACTCTTTCTCTCTCTCTCTCTCTCTGCCCCATAGGAGTGGTTCAGGGACAGGTCTTTCCAGCCCTCCTCTGGCGACACAGACAGTGGTTCCCCTCCAACACTGCAAGATCCCAGAGTTGCCCACTGAGAGGAGCATCCTGTTTGAACTTCAACTGTTCTTCTGCCATCTTATTGCTCTCTTTGTCCACTACATCAACATCTACAAAACCGTGTGGTGGTATCCACCGTCCCACCCTCCCTCTCATACTTCGCTGGTGGGTATCATTGTGTGTCATTCTGCCTGTTTAGAAAAGGTTAAATTGTAATCATGAAGCCAGTTTCAGAACACCAGATGTGCTCAAAATAATCCTCAATATTTTATGAGGAATCCGTTAAAACCTTACTAAAAAGGAAGACCTTTTACTACTTCCAAAAATAGAGTTTACTGTGAAGGATGTGTAAGATTACACAGAGTTACAGGACATTTGCTAAGAATACAAACTTATTTTTTTAAAAAACCCAACAACAATGTTTTCTGTACAGGAAACTGTTTTCTGCTGAAAAACTTTTTTCTATGCAAAAATCCACATGTTTTTCTCTGCAGAATAATTCCTCTGGAGAAGGGAGGGGGAAGATTAAAGATTTCTGTGAATTTTGGGATTGCGCTCTCTTCCAAGTTAAGGGTTTATTAGCGGTTTCTTGCCAGAGGGACATTCTGAAACCCACACTGGATGGCAGACTAGGCCAAACATCCAAAGTTTTGTGGGAACAAACAAGTGCTTCCAACTGTAATAGTAAAGCATTTGCTAGTGTGACTTTAAGGTCAGTTTCTGGGACTCCTTCTTTCTCTAGAAAGAGTAGACATCATGCTAAAAGCTCAGGTGACATGTAGTTGAGAAGCAAAAGTACATGAGTATTGGATTGGGAAAACTCCCCACTAATCCATAAGAAGCTGGAGTGTTTTGGTTCTTTTGTGGGATTTGCTTTTATGCAGTGACCAGTGGAAGTCTGTTCCTTCCTGTCGTCGTCCCCCCACCCAATTTTCTTCTCCTTGCAAGATCTCTCCTTGTGAGCTAACTAGAGCCTTTCCTTTCTTTTCTTCCGGTAGAATTTTCATCTCATTGACTTCAATGTCCTAGCGGTGACTACCATTGTTCTAGCACGGAGATTGATCGGTGCTATCGTGAAGGAGGTGAAGGAGGTAGAGGCGGGGAGCCCCACTAGTCCAGAGGGGTGGGGGTGTTATTTGTGATTTGGGCTTCTTTACATTCCTTTTTTCTTATGTAAAGAACAGTCCTTTTCTATCGCCTGTCCCTTTTCGTGGGTGCTCCTGGGATATTTTGCCAAAGGATAGTGTCCATTGCCCACTTTGCACAAGCAAGAAAGAAGAAGGGAGGAGGTTCTGAAAGATGGGACCCACTGCAATAGCCACTGTCCTCTAAAATGCAAGTGTGCAGAATGCAGCCCTCTAGAGGCTGCTGGGCTTTATTTCCCTTTAGGTTGTCACTATTGGCTATGTTAGTTAGGGCTGATGGGACTTAGAACCAAACAACATCTGGAGGGGCCTCAGGTTGCCCACCCTTCCTGCAAAATACAATTGTTGGGGTTAGAAGAAGTTGGATGCTGGTGTACAGCCCCACTTGATGGTGTAGTTTCAGTGGTATGCTGTTTTACTTCATATTGTAAGACATTTGTATGGAGAAAAGGCCAGATATTAAATAAATAAATACACAAATAAGGGGAAGCTGTGAGCAGAAGGAAACCCTTCCTAAGAGGATGTTCAGGTTAAGTGATATTGTTATGTGCCTTCAAGTAATTTATGACTTATGGCAACCCTAATGCAAAACCTATCACAGGGTTTTCTTGGCAAGATTTGTTCAGAGGGGTGCAATTTTAAATATGTTTACTCAGAGCTAAGTCACTTTGATATCAATGGACTTATCCACTAATTAGGATTGCAATCCTAAGCCTTTGAAAGTCAAACAAGCAATTCAGGGGCATGCTGATTTTCCCCCCAAAGAGGGAGTGGAAATTTGACCTTGTTTCTCTTCTTAGGCTTCTCATACCAGCAAAGTCTCCCTGCCACGCTCCATTTTCCTGATGGTCACTTGTTTTCCTGTCCTTACTGGGGCTGCTTGGAGTCTCGCCAAGTCAATAATCCACCTCTTCACAACGTATTCTCTTCTCAATCTCTTGTTCCTGTGCTATCCGTGAGTAATCTTCTCTCATATATATTCCAGTTCTGGTCTGAGACAACTTTGAAACCCTACAACAAAACAATCCCCTTAGTAGATCGCAAATACAAATACTGAGGGCACTGTATGTTTTGCACAGCAAACACTTAAATTCTTACACTCAAGTTATTCAGAGTTTTGCGCTGCCACCATTCCCCTCCCCTGTTGTCTCCTTTGCAGTATTTCTTACTTTGTAAGCCTCTCAGGACAAAGGCCTACCCTTTCCATCTTTGTAAAATACCTGTAGATGGATGACAATAAAAAGAGAAATTTTGGAACAGCTTTCTTCGTCCTCCTCTCCCCTAGGTTTGGCATGTACGTCCCCTTCCTGCAGCTAAATTGTGACTTCCGCAAAACCAGCCTCTTCTCCCAAGTGGCCAACATTGGCCCTCGGGACACTGGCGATGTCAGCTCAAGAGGAAAAGATTACCTGTCAGTCCTCAAGGAGAGCTGGAAGCAGCACACCCGGCAGGTCTATGGCATGGAGGCCATGCCAACCCATGCCTGCTGCCTCTCCCCAGATCTGATCCGCAATGAGGTGGAATACCTGAAGATGGGCTTCAACTGGCGCATGAAGGAAGTGCTAGTCAGCTCCATGCTCAGTGCCTACTACGTGGCATTTGTGCCAGTCTGGTTTGTAAAGGTATGTTAAGTGAGAAGCATTGTAACTACATCTTCATAGCTATGTCTATGTTGGTCTTTCCTCTTATGTGGGTCACATTCTCTCTTTCATCTGTCTCTTTCCCACAGAATACTCAGTATTATGACAAACGGTGGTCGTGTGAGCTGTTCCTCTTGGTCTCCATCAGCACCTCTGTCATCCTCATGCAACATCTCCTGCCAGCCCGTTACTGCGACCTCCTCCACAAAGCCGCAGCACATCTAGGCTGCTGGCAGAAGGTCGACCCAGCCCTTTGCTCCAATGTGTTGCAGCATCAGTAAGTAGCCCTCTGGACACGATTCCAGCTTTTCAAAATTGTTTGCATACATTTGCAGGGGATAGCAGAATCCTGAGTGGGCAGCCTTCATTGTGCAAATGGACTCTCATTTGTGCTCCAGGTGGGAATTTCTACATTTTTGGATTAGTTCACACAAGGACTGATAAAGCCCAAGAGGTCTGGGGCCCAGTTTTTGGCTCCACGACCCACAGCAGGCTTTATCAACTCACAAAAAAAAAAAAGAGAGAGAGAGAGAGAGAAAGAACTGGTTGGGAGTCTATGCCCAATTTTGGTAAAACCCTTCACATAATAAAATTAATTATACTCAATAACAAACTGGAAGAGCCATGTTCAGAGTGGTTCCTGTCTCCCCCTTTTCTTCCCATGCCAGATGACTTAATTTCTTTTTTCAGGTGGACAGAGGAATGCATGTGGCCACAGGGAGTGCTGGTGAAGCACAGCAAAAACGTTTACAAAGCCGTGGGCCATTACAATGTGGCGGTGCCTTCAGACGTCTCCCATTTCCGATTTCATGTAAGTTTTTGCCTTTAAGGTGACTGAGTATGAATTCAGGCAATTTCTGTTTCATCTTTTATCTCTCCAGCAGCTTCATTTATATACCACTTCATATCACGCTATGGGATGTCTAAGCGGTTTACAACTGTACACTCATTGCCCCCCAACAGTTGGGTACTGGTTTTAGCAACCTCGGAAGGATGCATGCCTGAGTCTAGCCTGAGCCCTGGCTAGTATTGAACTCGCAACCTTGTGATCTATGAGTGAGTGGCTCCAGTACAGGCATTTAACCACTGTGCCACCAGGACTCCAGAATGTTCGTAGAAGACCCCTGTTCACATATACACACACAGACCCCTGGGAGAGAATTATTTGGTGGCCCAAGGCCATCCACTGAACTAGTGGGGATTTGAACAAGTCACCCCAGTCCTGGGCCACCACCCTAATTACACCACACTTTCTCTAGGGGATGACTTAAAACAGTGCTACTCGAAGTGGTGGTCCATGGATTAGTACCATTCCTTGAGGCATTGGCTGCTGATTTCCAGGAAAGAAAGAATTGTAGCCAACAGGCACAAACATGGTACCAGTCTCTGGCACTTGGGAGCAGGAGAAGATGCCAATCCCCACATCACATAACCTGAGATGCACTGTTTTGATACAACCCCATTCAGCAGCCAGGCCCATAAATCAAAAGGGAGCAGGCAGGAAATGCCTGGAATTTTTTCCTTGTATTTACATCTCTCTGTCCGGTGACTTGAGTTGCTCCCTGTCAGAAATGGGAATTATGGTTCTCCAGGGCTTTTCTTGAGTGGTTGTGAGGACAAATGCATTTCAGCAGGGGATTTCAGCCTTCCTGCCCCTCAGGGAACCTTCTACCCTTCCATCAGTCCACTTGGGAACCCCTTTTATATCAGCCATGGAGTCCTCTTTGGACTGCAGAGGAACTTATGGTTGGAGGTGAGCTTTAGAGCAGTGTTTCTCAAACTAACTGATACAGTGGACCAGCAATTCCTTTTTCTCAATGTGCTGAGACTTAAGAGTCATATTTGTGCCCACTGACTGTAGCTGTTTCTTTCTTTCTTTCTTAGAAACTTGCTGTGGACCAGCAGCTATAGGCTTGTGAATCCACAAACCAGCATTTTGAGTAGCAGTGCTCTAGCTGTGCATGCCTTAGAACACATTTTTTAAAATTTATTTAAAAATGTAAAAGCACCATTCTAGTCCTTTTGTAGGCAAAAGTCCAGGCAATGTGCAGGAGACCACAAACCTCTCTCCTGAAGGGGCCTTTTCTTTTTGGTTTTTCCAGTTCTTTTTCAGTAAACCTCTGCGAATCTTGAACATCCTGATCCTGCTGGAAGGGGCTGTCATCTTCTACCAGCTCTACTCACTGATCATGTCAGAGAAATGGCACCAAACTATCTCATTGGCCCTGATCCTCTTCAGCAATTACTATGCTTTTTTCAAACTCCTGAGGGACCGGTTGGTGCTGGGGAAAGCCTACTCGTATTCCGCTTCCAGAGAGACTGATCCGAAGCTCAACTGAAGGCCTCACACTTAACAAATGCAAAAAAGACAGTGTGTGTGTGTGTGTGTGTGTGTGATGGGGGGGAGAACAAAAAGGAACCAGCCCTGAGCTTCATTGGGGATGGGGCAGGGTGAGGTGTTCCTGCCCCACTCCCTTTACAGCACCTGCAAGACACCACACTGCCGAAGAATTGTTCCCCAGAAGATCACACAGGATCACAGAGATGGAGGAGGAAAGGGCTTGAGCAGAGCATGGCACTTGAGCATGCAGTCAGGCCGGCCCTGAGCTTTGTATGTCTGTATTTTTGTTTTTGTTTGTTTTTTTACCACTGCTTTGGTTTTGGTTTTGGTTTCTTTGATAACTGGTATGATGAGGAAAATATCTTATTTTTGTACTCTTAGCTGCGGTCAGCCTGGTTTGTTAACTAGCTGCAGTTAGAAGAAAGAGCAGGCACTGGCTGCTCTCCTGCTCCCTCAGCTTTTCTTCCTGGTTGTCAAGGTGGGGAGGTTGGGCAGGCTGGGTTTTCCTTGGGAGGCTGGGCAAATCTTGATGGGCACAGGTCTGGGAAATCAGTTTTCCCCTCCAGGGCCCTCTGCATGCTGCGGGACTTCCTTACGTATTTAATTTATGGATTTGAATCCTTGCTTGGCCATGGAAGCCCACTGTGTGGCCTTGAGCAAGTGACACTCTCTCAGCCTCAGAGGAAGGCAATGGCAAGCCCCCTGTGATGCAATCTTGACAAGAATAGCCTTTTTTAAGGTTGTCTTGTTGTTTTGTGCCTTCAAGTCATTTCTGTCTTAAGGTGACTCCAAAGCAAACCTATCACATGGTTTCCTTGGCATGATTTGTTCAGAGGATGTTTGCTATTGCCTTACCCTGAGGCTGAGAGCATGTGACTTGCCCAAGGCCACCCAGTGGGTTTCATGGCTGAGCTGGGGATTGAATCCTGGTCTCCAGAGTTGTAGTCCAACACTGAAACCACTATGCCACACTGGGTTTTACTATATTTTAAAGTGCTTTTCCTTTAGGGTTGCCTTAGGGTCACCATAAGTCTTAAAGACACAAAACAACAACAACCATCTTGACTTTCCTCCAAAACAGGACCCAAAGTGGCAGACAACAAATTATAGGCATCCCTCAGAAAGACATCCTGGCTATAAGGACGCGAGATGCACACACTGTGAGTAGTTGGCCACCAGGTGGTGGTCATGTTGAGTCATTTTGGATCTCTCTCTGCGGATTTGTTACAAGAGCGTTCCCACGCCACTCCCACGCCAGCTCTTCTTTTGTTTGGGGGGGACAGGTCTTGTACGCTCTGTCCTCAAAAGCCTGTCGAAGGCTATAGGATGTCACGAAGTGTAAAGGTTGGGAAAATGCAGCTTAAAAACTCTGCATTAAAACTCGAAGGAGGCAACAACACAGTGTGACATTTGTGGGCCAATGTGTCAACCACAGTGTTCTCTATCCATCATGTGGTTTCTAACGTGAAGGGCCAACATAATGGCAGCTTCATACGTTAAAGGTTTTCCCCATCCAACAAGAACATCATGCAAATATTTGAGCTTGCTAATGGTAAACAAAACGCTTTAAGCTTTTTCTGCTAAAGTCCCAAGCTCTGCTCAGTCACAGTGTGGACAGAACCCAAAACTTACCACTTGCACCCCAGTGCTGGGAACAGAGTTCCTTGTCTCCATAGTTTTTAAAACTACCTAACTATAGCCTTTTGAGCCCACTTGAACTGCTGTGGCTGCATCCCATAGGAATATTGGGTCTTTGCAGTTTGGGGAGGCACTGAAAGAGCTCTCTGGCTGAATATTCAAAATACCTCATGAAACGACAAATCCAGGATTCCGTAAGCCATTACAAAAACCTCCAAAGAAAGACTCCACCACCCTTTGAGGCAGCAGCATCTTCCACTACCAAACCGCTCTTACCATGAAGTTCTTCCTCATGGAAGCTTTTTTCCTTTTGTTTGAATCCATTGTTCTGTGTCCTGATCTCTGGAGCAGCAGAAAACAAACTTGGTCTATCCTCAATATGACATCCCTTCGAATATTTAAACATGGCTATCATGTCACCCCCTAACCTCTTTTCCAAGCTAAACATACCCAGCTCCTGAAGCTTCTCCTCACAGGGATTCATGGTTTCCAGACCTGTCACCAATTTGGTCACCTTTCTCTGGACATGGTCAAGCTTCTCAACATCCTTTTTGAATTGTGGCACCCGGAACTGGACACAGGATTCAAGGTGAGGCCTGACCAAAGATAGTGGTACTATTCCTCCCCTCAATCTAAATACCAAACTCTCATTGATGTAGCCTAGAATCATACTGGCTTTTTTTAGCTGCTGCATCACACTGCAGGCTTATGTTCAACTTGCGGTGTACTAAGACTCCTAGATCCCTTTCGCATCTAGTCAAGCCAGGTGTTTTCCCATCCTATATCTGATCCTTTCATAGTCCCTCAGCAGCTGATGTTTCCCATATTTTCCCTGAACCACAGCCGGTTACCTCTGCCAAGTAGAACCCAAACTTCCCCCACTTCATCCTTGTCTGCGTTCACACCAGCACTTCAACTGTTGTCCCATTGGATTTCTTTCTGTGGATCCAGCAAGGCAAGAGAGCTTTCTGCAAGTTGTCCTCATTCTGTCGCAAAGGGCTTTGAAGCAGGAAGGGGGAAAGGGGCTTGTGCCACTGGTTCACAGCCCTCCTTCCCATCCTGCTTGGCTCAGATACTTTGAGCTCCCTCTCCCCCGCCACCAGCTCTGAGGTCTCCCTGCTGGCTATCTAGGGCACCAGGGCACCATCTGTCCGTGGCAAGATTATTGCAGATGAAATAAGAAAAGTCTTATCCAGGGATTAAATATTTAATAGACGTGCCTATTCCACGGGGAAGAACTTGCTGCCAATAATAAGAGCAGGTGCGTTGCACGTTTAGGCGAAGGGCAGCACTATTGTCCTGTCACTCCACTCCACCTGGGCTTCTCTGGCATGTTGCTTTTGCCAGAGGGTCTCTCATGCTCAATGTCCAGCATTACGGGTCTCACTTGGGAAAACTCGAATGAACTTTACATTGTTCTGTCATGGGCAGCGAGCGGATCTTTTCTGATCTGAGAGGTTCTGGGTGCAAACTTGCTTGGAAATCCTGCCCTCTAATCCTAGATAGAGGACAGGCAGGGCAGTGTCATTGGTAAAGATGTTGGACTCAGGGGCATATACTCAGGAACACGGTTAACTGTGCCTCTGGTCCAGCTGCGGCCAAATGCTGTAATTGCCTTGCCAGGACTGAGCCTGGCTGTGAATTAGTGCGGATGCTAAGCAATGCCAACCTGCTCCTTTGTTGCAGTCCTCCTGTTTATTTCTAAACTTGTAAGATGAAAGAGGGGAGAAATGTTCAGGTTTACCAAGAGCTTTCCAGTATTAAAAAAGATGTGAAATAAAAATGCTGGATGGATTTTTTCCCAGCCAGCTGTTTCCCACCTCTGTGACTTTGCCTGGAATCCTGCATCCATTTCTGGGCACCACAGTTCAGGAAGGATAATGGGAAAGCTGGAGGGCCTTTAACCACAAGATACCCTACTTCACTAGCTAACAGATCTGTAGGTCTGGCCACCAAAATGGAAATCATAAGAAAAGTGGAGGCCACAATCCCTTCCCCCCCCCCCCCCCCACTTTTTATAGCACTCTGAAAATGCCCATCCATCCTCTTTTTAAAGATCTCCAAGATCACCCTCCGAATCCCTTTGGTTCATGTTCTAGTCTCGAGTAGGTGAAAACAAGCTGGATCAACTTCTACGTGACATCCTTTCAGATATTTAAAGATGGCTTTTACATCACCTCTCCATCTTCTCCAAGCTAAACATACCCAGCACTTACTCAGGGGTAGCTGTATTGGGCATATAGCAAAGTACAGTATCATCCAAAATCCACAAAACGGATACCTTTATTGGATCAACTAAAATATACATTATACATGTTGCAAGCTTTCAAAGCTCCATTGGCTTCTTCATCAGTCAAAGGCATTAAAAATGATACAGAAGAAAGAAAGGAGGGAAGGGAAGAAGAAAAGAAGGAAAGGAAGACAGACCACGTTTTTCATAGCCTTCATTTGGTCAGGATGTTGCAGTTGTACCCAGCATTGTAATTCATTCCCCATAAGGAAACTTGAAGTGATGATGATTTTAGAGTGACTTAAATTTTCATGATTTTTTTTTTTAAAGAAAGACATTAAAAGGAATCTTTATCGTTGAAATCTTTGGTTCTGACACTGGAACTGGACCTGGCACAGCCAGGAAGTCTGCGGAGGGAGAGGTTTTGTGAGCTGAGCCCAAACTGGCTGGTCCTGAAGGCTGGCACTAGTGGGCACCAATGCACTGCTCCTGCCTCTGCCTCTGCCTGGAGACTCAGTAAGGGAGGTGGCATCCTTCTGTCAAGCCCACACCAGCTTGGTAGGGTTGGGGAATGAGTGTCTTCTTAAGGTCAATGAGCAGAAGAGGAAAAGTGGCTGAGGCTGGGGGAGAGAGAGAAACATTGGCAGGGAAGAACAGCTGGGATTGCAAAGAGGAGGAGGGGAAAGAAATGGATGATACTACGCCAAGAAGGGGAAAAGCCACCTTCCCCCCACTAAGCCTGGATCCTGCAAAAGTATGGCTCTGATGCAAGAGCCAGAATGGCGCAATGGTCTGAGCATTGGACTACGACTCTGGAGACCAGGGTTTGAATCTTGGCTCAACCATGAAATCCAGTAGGCATCCTTAGGCAAATCACACTCTCTCTGCCTCCAAAGATAACAATAGCAAACCACCTTTGAAGAAACTTGTCAAGAAAACCCCATGATGGGTTCACCTTAGGGCCACCATAAGTTGGAAACAACAACAACAACAACGCAAGGGGAATTGGCCGGGTTCTAGTCTCTCTGATCTCTGCCAGCCTTGTTCTCACAAAAGTGGTTCTTATCAAAATACAGTTACGGATGTGTAACCGTTCATAACTTCCATATCTACAATCCTTACATGTTAATCATGTTCGTGGCATGCCCGAACCTTATTTCCTGGGCAGGAGCTGCTCTGAGAGAAGAAGGTCCATTTTGCTGGTGATCAGGATGTGGACAGATGATATGTCCACCCCATTCCACCCGCAAGCGAGGCTGTAGCAACCCGAAGGAGGACCTCCTTGCAATTTCTCATTCGAGTCTCGCTCACTGATGGGACAGGCATGGAAACGTCATCCACTCATGCCTGATCACCATCCGAACAGGACTCCATTTCTTGGAACAGCTGCTGTCTGGTAAAATAGGTTTGGGAGGTCAGGCCAGGATATGCTACTTAGTTAAGTGTACTTAACAGATGTAGAATTCTGCCAGTGCTTACAACTTACTGCCCAGCGACTGGAATAAAATGGAAGCATTTGTATTCTGAGAATATTGGTCTGTCTAGGACCATGCCTGGAATCCTGTGTCCAGTTCTGGGCAACACAATTCAAGAGGGATATTGACAAGCTGGAGCATGTCCAAAGGAGGGTGGCCAAAATGGTGGAAGGTGTGGAAACCATGAAGCCTTATGAAGAGCGACTTAGGGAACTGGGTATGTTTAGCCTGGAGAAGAGAGGTTTAAGGGATGACAAGATAGCCCTGTTTCATTATTTGAAGGGAGGTCATATTGAGGATGGAGGAGCTTGTGTTCTGCTGCTCCAGAGATGAGGATACAATGGAGCAATGGATGCAAGCTAAAGGGAAAGAGGTTTCACCGAAACATTAGGAAGACCATCCTGATGGGAAGAAACTGTTTGACAGTGGAAGATGCTGCCTTGGAGAATGGTGGCCTTCTCCATGCCTTTGGAGGTTTTTAAACAGAGGCTGGATGCCCATCTGTCACTGGGAGGCTTTGATGGTGTCTCCTTGCAACAGTTTGCTTTTGCCTGAACCAACTGGGAAAGGCAAGATTCTGCCCCCCCCTCTCCTCTCTCCTATGCTGAGTTAACTGAGTGCAAATGACGTTTACTCTTTTAATTTACAGTCAGCCCTCCTTATCCACTGATTCTTTAACCATGGATTCAAGCATCCATGGCTTGAAAATGTTCAAAACATATATAAATTCCCAAAAGCAAACCTTGATTTCACCATTTTATCTAAGGGAAACCATTTTGCTATCCCATTGTATATAATGGGACTTGAACATCCACGGATTTTGGTATCCACAGCGGGGGGGGGGGGGGGGGAATCCTGGAACCAAATCCCAGCAGATACCAAGGACCCACTGTAGTTTGCAGCATAAGCCAAGGATAAAGAGGAGAAGTGGGAGAGTATGAAAGAAACTGGAAGATTTTATTCATGTTGAACCAGGACAGTTAGAAAGTATGCTAGATATCAACAGTTTTTACTGTCTCACCCTCTGCAAGGCTAGAAATTGGAGGGCTGAAGGAGAGTTTAATGGGGGGCAGAGTTCCTATTTGGGGGGCAATGCCCTCATTTGCCCTTCTATAGCTATACCCCTGGCTCCATACATTCTGCATTGTAGGCCCATGCATGCCAGCTGCGGTTGGATCTAAGCGCCCTGGATCTATCGTTGCTTGGTGCCTCTCCGTCCCAGACGGACTTGTCAACCCACCCTGTGCTTGATCCGACATGTCAGTCTCATGATGGCGGCAAAGCCCACAGGCGCTCCGAGGCCTCGGCTGCCAGTTTCTGTCCAAGGATCTTCCTTCCCCCTCTTGCTCCGGGCACCGCTTCTCCAGATGAGAGCTTCTGAATTTGTAATTAAAAGCTTTTATCGGAATCCCTGGAAACAGGCCAGGCTTGGCGAGGAGGTGGGGGCGGTGGAGGGAGATGCGCCTGGTCTCTGCTGCGAGGGGAGTGAGTCAACCGGTTCTTCAATGTCTCTTGAACACAGTCCCCGCATGCTGGGATTTGCAGCAGAAGGCCTGGCTGTGGGAATCCCCAGAGGGGGGGGAAAGTTCTTTGACAGGCAGCTTGGGAGCAGGATGCTTATCACCTATACAGAACAGGAGCTGGATATTAACCGGCAAAAACAAAGTGTCTCACACACACTTCTGTGGGTTCCATCTCCATAAATCCTTACCCTCTCTGAGGTGTCACCCAGTATGGTCCGCACCCCTCGCACTTCCAAGTGACGGCCCTGGTAAGGCAAGGCCAGCACACTTTGGACTGTATTGATAGTCCATCGGGACTATAGCAATGGAAAAACCCCTCTGAATCGTGCCAAGAAAACCCCATGATAGTTCACATTAGGATTACCATAAGACGGAAACAGCTTGAAGGCACATAACAACAGTAACAACCATCAGCTAGACGTAGAGGACTCAGTGGGGCTGAGCCTTCCTACCTTCACACCACCAGCTCCAACAGGCATTGATGCCACTAGCAAGGCTCCTTTCCCTTTCTACATGTGGCTGCCCTGCCCAGGAAAACATGATGACTACCATCATCCCCGTCATCGTTGGGATAGTTGTATGGGAGGCTATCAGTAAACATTTGGAGCAGAAGGGAGAGCAACCCACTCTGCTTTGATGCACCTTAGATGTGCCAGGCTACACCAGTCCTCTCCTGATGCTCCCAGGACACATTCATTCATAAATCACCCGCTTTATGTTGCCTCCTCCTTGTAAATGAAAAATCCTGCCCATATGGCAGTGGTGGGAGTTGAGCAGCCCATGGGTCTCCATCAGCCCTTGAGACCTCCCAACCATCTTGATCATCCAAAATGTCGGATCACCATCCAAAATTGTGATTTAATTTGCCAAAACATACTGCTTTCAGATTGTGTGTTGAGCTCCTTCTCAGGGATGGACGAACAGATATATTGGTTGCTTTCCTTTCCTCTTCTCATCTCTTCTTTAGTGTTTCATCACTGTATTGTTTTAATTGCTTTTTATTTGCTCATTGCCTCACAAGCCCTTGTGGGCTAGGATGTGATACAAGAAATACTTTAAATTAATAAATAAGCTCTTCACTAGGGTTCAGACATGCAAGTCCTGAAGACACACAGCTTTGAAGAACATGCAAGGAAATAAGGGATCCTTCCCCAGGGCTCTTTGCTGGCCTTGTGGAATTAAAACGCCTTCCCTCCTAAATATATACTTATCCTTTGAGCTGAGCAGATTATTCTGTTTTCCTTTCTTATGGCCTGTCATTACTTGGCATTCCTTCTCTTTGCAAGGGTGTGGATGCTGGGGCACCTGATGGATAAAAGCATGAAGGAAATGTCACCCAGTCAAACAAGGGTTAAATTGCTCATGGCTCTCCTCTTTCCAAGGCATTGGCACCACAAATGGGAGAAGGAATCTCCAACATGTTGGCACACTGGGTTCATTGATATCGATATATCAACCCTCTAAGGGTTTGTATTGATGATTGTTCCCTTTTGTTCCACAACAGACTTAACACAGCTGTCTCTTTGAAAACCAGTTAATGCCAGGTACTGCCAGTAGCAATAACAGTAACAACAAATAATATTAAATTAAACAGAGGATTAATTGGGGCTGTGCCTGCCAAACTGGAACAGTTGGAGGGTATGCACCATCCAGTAGCCCTCCAGTGCATGAGTCAGTATTCACATGCACAGCTTTGCCAGATGGATCCCTAGCGCATGAGGCAGATTTCCAGTGCCAGATCCGGCTTTCACAGGCACATCTTTGCTAGCCGGATCCTTAGTGAATGAGATAGCCCTCCAGTGCCAGAATCGGCATTCATGTGCGCAGCTTTGCTAGCCAAATCCTTAGTGCATGAGGTAGCTTTCCAGTGACAGAGACTGTGTTCACACATGCAGCTTTGCCAGCCAGATACTTAGAACATTAGGTAATCCTCCAGTGCCAGAGTTGTTCACATGCGCAGCTTTGCTAGCTGAATCCCTAGCCCATAAGGTAGCCCTCCAGTGCCAGAGTTGTTGTTCACATGTGCAGCTTTGGCAACTGGATCTCTAGCACATAAAATAGCCCTCCAATGCCAGAGTTATGTTCACATGGGCAACTTTGGCAGCTGTATCTCTAGTGCATGAGGTAGCCCTCCAGTGCCAGAGCTGGGGTTCACATGTACAGCTTTCCCAGCTGGATCTTTAGCACATGAGGTGGTCCTCCAGTGCCAGAGACAGCGTTTACATGCACAGCTTTGGTAGCTTGATCCCTAGCGCATGCAGATGACTGTAAGGAGGGAAGATGTTAGGATTTTTAATCCTTAAGGTACAATGCTGGCAAGCCATGGTTTCATCACCCCCATCCCTGTTTCCAAACTTGCTCCAAGAGGACCTGGACTAGTCATTCAGACCAAGCCGGGCCTTGCTCCAAAGCACAGCCGCCATTTCTGCAGTCAGTGTATTGATGCCCTGTTTGGGGGGGAAGGAAGGGGGGAGGAAAGTGCAGACAAGGAAGCTTTCTAAGCCCCTGAATGGTTGCCATGGGAACCAAAGGAAAAGGTTACCATGGTCCCCATGGGAACGGCTGTCGTCAGACATCCCCTACCACGGTTGCTGCGCATCCCACCCCTCTTCCTTCATCATGCAAATGGGACGAGGAGGGAGATGCAATTGACAGCAGAGGGGAAAGACAGGGACAGAAGGAGGGGAAATATACCCTCATAAAGCAAAGATGAGAAGGGGAGGGGGGTGAGATTTCGGGATTTTGAGAGCTATGAACGAATTGTCTGCGACCCAAGTTTCTGCAATGCTCCCCATCCGCACATATCTTGATGGTTGCCATGTCATCTGTGTCTCAACCAGACCAAAGGGCTACTGCCCTTTCTGATGCAGAAGTTGCAATCGGTTCTCCATATCCACGGATTTAAGCATCCACGGCTTCAAAATATTTTTAAAAATATATAAATTTAAAAAAAAAAAAAAAGGAAAAGGGACTGCTCTTCCTCATTTATAACTTTTGCCATCTTGACCATGGTCCAATCTTGCTTGGCCACACGAGTCCCAGCTTTCATCCGATGTTGGAAGGTATCTGACAGTGTGGTGTAGTGGTTTGAGAACTGAACTACAACTCTGGAGACCAGGGTTCGAATCCCCGCTCGGCCATGTAAACCCACTGGGTGACCTTGGGCAAGTCATATTCTCTCAGCCCCAGAGGAAGGCAATGGCAAACCTTCTCTGAAGAAACTTGCCAAGTAAAGCTCATGATAGATTCGCCTTAGGGTCACCATACGTCAGCAACGACTTGAAGGCACACAACGCATCGTCTCCCTTGTGAATAAATCTCAAACAGGCCTTAAGCCTTTAATTTGGATCTCAGTCTCCCTCCCGGAGCGTTCTTGGAGAATCCATCCACCTTTTAGACTCCGAATAAGACTCTTCCCATCCTTTCCCATCCTGGCACAGACACACTCTCACACACAAACACACACAGAGAGTGTTTCTCATCCGCCTCCATTCCTCTGACCCAGAAAAGCCCTTGATCCAAGCAAGTCTCTGTCGCTGCCGGTTAATTTTCTTTTGTCTAAATGCGATGGGACACTTGGGAGAAAGGGATTAGGGGCGTGATGCACAGAGACCCACTCAGACACAAAGCTCTTGGAAATATTATATCTCCGGCAGCATCCGCTCCAGACAGAAGCCATGCCAACCAAAGCGGGAAAGCGGAGTGGCCATCTCTCCGAGGCCTTCTTTCCGTCCAGGGTCGAACGATAATGGGACAAACAGATCCCCAAATTATGTACTGTTGTGGTTTTTAAACTCTACTAAAATGGCCAGAACGTTGAAACCTTTTTCTTACAAAGAAAGAAAGGCAATGGGTTTTGTTGTTGTTTTTTCAAGTGGAGGAAATACTGTCTAGGGGGGTTTTGAGACTCAGAGTCAAAAAAAAAAGGGGGTAAAATTTCTCCAAACTTTGCTCTTGGAATCCTCCTGGGAGATTCTGGGAGACGTAGGGTGCATTTGGACTGTAGAAATAATGTAGTTCAATAGCACTTTAATTGCCATGGGGCCATCCTACACAACCCTGGGATTTGTAGTTTTGTCAGACACCAGCACTCTTTGGCAGACCAGGCTGAATAGCTTGTAAAACTACCAATTCCAGGATGGAGGATAGGATGGAGCTACAGCACTGAAAGAAGTGTCAAACTGCATTATTTCTGCAGTGCAGATGATTGCGATATTTGAAATCCAGGTGACCTGCTGAATACGCAGGTGATCAGGTTGTCATAACCGGAAAGGAGGACAACGCACCACAAAATGTAGGGGTTTTCAAGGAAAACATGACCAAAAAAAAAAAGAAAGAAAGCTAAAAACACTCATATAAATGTAAATGCATGCTTCTTAGTTATGCTCAGAATGGAAGAAATTCTGGAATTCCTCTTGGACAGAAATGCAGGATGTGTCCTGGAAAAGGAGGGCATGTGGTCGTACTGTAAATGTGATCATTAGGAGGTTTAAGGCAAAGAAAGTTTGCCACCTGCCCAGCACCTAATGGGACTTATGGAACTCCCTGCCACTGCAATAGAAGTTGAGGACAGCTCCTAAAGCTGGGTAGCTGTAAAACCAGATTAGACGGCAACCAGCAGCTATTACTCATCGTTCTCATTGTTCGTTCATGTTCAGAGGCAGTCTGGCTTGCAAAACACCTGGCCGAGAGCCACCCTCCGTCACTGACGGAGCTTCTCAGGGGAGCTTACCTGTCTTGGGCTCACCTGGCTTTTCCCTCACCCCGCCATGCCCAAGTGCCACTCTCCTCTTCCTTCTCCAACTCTCAGCGCCAACTGACTCAGCAGCCGCTTGCCAGATCCTTGAGACAGGCAAGTTGTGACTCACTTCCCACCATCCCATGATTCGGCAGGTAAAAGGTGAAAGGTAGAGATATGGAGGTCAAGGCATGGGCAGAATATTGTCTATGGCCTTGTCTGCACAGACCATAAGGTCCGTGCAGGGCGACCAGATGGCATAACGGCAAAGGCACTGCAAAATGTAGGACATGCAAGAAAAAATCTGGGACATTCCCTTCCTTCCAGAGGCTCACCCGCTCTTGTTATGAAATGTAAACCACAGGTAAATCACCTGCCATTGATACCCTTGAGAAGCGGCATCGACACTCATGGGCCGCCCAAGTCGCTTTGACTCAAAGGTGACTAACGCTTCTCCTTTTTGTCTCTCTTGGCCTCAACCAACCCCTTTCTCAGATGGCACAATCCCAACTAGTGATCCTGTCTCCACAGATTATAAGGTGGGCACCATGATTTCCTTTTGTCTCAAGTATCATGAGAAGCGGAGGAGGAAGGATGCTGGAAATCCATCGGTGTCTTGCAAAGGAAGGGAAGAGAATCTGCAGCATGCGACACATTGGGTGCCAATCCAAAGGGTATAATCCCTTTCAGGCAAAACAGAGGCTGGCACTTGCAGAATCAGAACACAGAATCAGAACACAAAGCCCTATATTTCTTTATTTCTGGCCAAGCAAGTCCTAGGAGAGGGTCACCAGAAGTTGGAGTTGACTTGAAGGCCCATCACAACAATAATAGAAGCAACAACAGATATAGCAATTGTTACAGCCCTTGGAGAAATCTGTGTTCTTCCTGGCCATACAATGGAAAGAATATTCTCTATTATTCATTTCCCAGTAAATAACAGAGCAGGGAGACCTTCACTCAAATGTACCATTTGTCCTGGAGGGTTTTTTGGTGCAGAAAAATCCATGGTGGGGTGTTTTTTATTTAATGCAAAATAGTAGTAGTAGTAGTAGTAGTAGTAATAATACCACCACCAATTTCTGCAATGGAAGCATGTTTTCTGTGCAGGAAACATGCAAAAAACCCACATCATCAATCTTCCAGAGTTCTTTGAGACACTTTAATAGGGTGCAAATGCACAGAAATATGTGTTTTCTCACCCAGCAGTGAGAGATCTTGTAGCAATAAGCACCATCCAAAAAGTACATTTTGGATTCCATTCAGTACCATAGACTAACTGAAAGAAAGAAGTTGGCAGCATGACCTTTTGCAGACAAAGGTTTATTAATGCATCTGAGGAAGTAAACTTAGGTCTAGGAAAGCCCATGCTGCCAACTTCTTTCTTTCAGTTAGTCTCAAAGATGCTATAAAACCTCTTTATATACGGATTTTACAGACTAGCACGGCTATGTCTTTGAATTCTACCTGTGGTGAGAGTAATTATTCATCCACACAGGCGAGGATAAAATAGTCAAGGGTTTGCATCCGTATTCCTGAGTAAGATTCAGAATACCATAAGAAAGAGCCATGTTTTCCTTCTGTGGATTCTCACTGCCACTTTCTGAAGAAGTCAGCAGCCATCGCTGGCCCATTTGGCTCGCTCCTCTTGGCGCTGAATGGCAACCATTGGGAAAGGAGGCCCGAGGGGCACAGAACCCAAACTTCAGGCTTCCTCCAAGCCCTTTTGTCCAAGTTTGGGTGGAAGTCAATTGCCTGTCCAAATGCCCTCAGCTGTAGAAGCCATCCTTGGTTACTGGGTAACCCTCTTTCTTGCCCTCTTTCCTCTCTCTTTCAACTCCTCTGGAAACAAAAAATCCCACCAAGATGAGAGGGCCAAGTCCGCCTCTGGTCCTCCGCCCCATTTCCTTTTTGGCTCAAGGGAAAGAGAAATCTCTCTCGGCACATATTGCCAGCCGCTTAACCCCAAAGAGTTGACCGAGAGTGACTCCGGAGAGGAGTGTTTTGGCACCGGCCAAAGGCAAGAGGCTCTTTCAGAAGTCACCATGGCCACCAGTGGATCCCCAGAGGCAGAAGGCCGGCAAGAGGGAGGAAAAATTCTGCTTTTCCTGGAAGAAGATCCCTCTGCATGAACCTGAACTCACCGTCTGGGCTGGTTCTCAAGAAAGCACCCATCTCAGAGTAAAAGCCATGGAAGGGCTGTTTGGGAAGGGTTCTTTCCTGGGCCAAGTGTTGTTTAATATCTTTACAGTTGGCCCTCCGTATCTACAGATCTTTTTATCTATGGATTCAAGCATCCACGGCTTGAAGATATTTTTAAAAATATATAAATTCCAGAAAGCAAACCTTGATTTTGCCATTTCTATGTGTGTGTCGTGGGTTTTCCTGGCAAGATTTATTCAGAGGAGGTTGGCCATTGCCTTGCCCTGAGGCTGAGAGCATGTGACTTGCCCAAGGACATCTAGTCAGTTTCATGGCTGAGTGGGAATCGAACCCTGATCTCCAGAGTCGTAGTCCAATGCTCAAACCACTATGCCACGCTGGCCATTTTCTATAATGGACACCATTTTACTATACCATTGTATATAATGGGACTTGAACATCCACAGATTTTGTTTTCCATAGTGTGTCCCAGAACCAACCCCCCAAAAAAATACCAAGGGCCCACTGTATAAATGACTTGAATGATGGAATAGAAGACATCCTTATTAAATTTGCAGACGACCCCAATTTTGGAGGGTTGGGGGCACTGAATACCCCAGAGGAGAGGAGAGGGTGCGATCCCCGCTAATGATGCCACTGCCCAAAGTGTATGTGATGACTGTCACCAACAGGATAACAGGATCCATGAGCATCCATGGGTTGAATTTTCCCCCTTTTGTTTAAGGCTCCGGTGGTGTGTGCGCCTGAGTCAGGGAGGGCAAGGCAGTCCTCACCAGGCAGGAATGACAATTGCCAAAACAAGATGAGAATGAAAAAATGGAGCTCGAAGGCAAAGGACTGGGCGGTTTCTGCCCAAACCAGTTTGACTGGAGACAGCACTGGGGTGGGGAGGCAGGGAAGTCCCAAGCACTACCATCCGTGGCCCAGTTTGGAGCCAGAGTTTGGAGGGTCAAAGCACCAGGATCTGTCCTTTACTAGGGATCTTGGCACTCTTTTTGCCGCTCCACCCCACCCCACACTTCTCTGGTCCTTTGGGGTGCAAAGGGATACCTGGGAGAGGAATGGATTTTCCCAGGAACAATATGATGGCTCCGGAAAATGAGGATATTGTTGTTGTTGTTGCTTGCAACAAGTATATTGCACAGTTTGGTTGGCCAATGAAGGTATCACTGTTTGGTGGATTTTTGTTTGAATTTGCTAAACGGCCGACACAGCTCCCTCTGAATGCTTCCAATGTGCATGCTACGCTTAAGTGTAGACTAGCCCTGGGTCTCATCCTCCAAGAAAGAGGACTGTCCCTGTGAGTTCCCAGGTCTAGATTTGCAGAGATCCTGTCTTCCTGCCGCTCTGCTCTCCATTTTCCATCCTGGGGATGATGGTGGTGGGCGAGGAAGACTCATTGATCAGGCTGGGCACATCCTCTTGCGCATGAGAGCAGAGAGAGGAATGTCTGGAGCCAGGGAGGGAAGGCAAGGTTGGAAGGGATGGAAGGGAGGAGTGAGCCAAAATGCTCAGCACTTGCCACTGTTGGAAGGAAGGAAGGAAGGAAGGAAGGAAGGAAGGAAGGAAGGAAGGAAGGAAGGAGGGCCGGAGAGAGAGATTCACCAGCCAGACCCCCCCCCCCCCCCCACAGCCCCCTCCCCAGAGCCTTCTTGATATTCTGGGCAGGGACCATGGGAGATGCAGAAACCATGGATATGCATGGCTGGTGCCTGCGCATGAAAAGCAAAAGGGGACTAGGTCCCTTCCCCTCCCATTCCCAATTCCCAGTCTCTCTTTCTCTCTTTAGGGAGCACATGCCTTTGGTGTCAAAAGCGTCCGGTAGAAATCAGAGGTTGGCCGCATTCCTTCGTTTTGGATGACAGCTCCCAGAATTTGTTTATTGACTGGTTTATTCATGTATTAAGTTTATTTTACAGTGGGCCCTCGGTATCCGCTGGGGTTTGGTTCCAGGACACCGCCCCCCATGGATAACAAAATCCATGGATGCTCAAGTCCAATTACGTACAATGACATAGCGGAAATGGTGTCCCTTATATAAAATGGACAACCAAGGTTTGTTATTTCAAATTTATACTTTTTAAAAAATATATTTTCAAGCCATGGATGCTTGAATCCATGGATAAAAAAAATCCATGGATAAGGAGGGCTGACTGTATTTATATGCCGCTTTTCTCCCAGAAGGGACCCAAAGAAGGGACCCTTATTCTCCAATTTGCATGGAAGTTGTCATCCCTGAAAGTAACTGTTTCAGGGACATTAGAAATGGCTCCTGAACATCATATATTTCTGCCACTATGGCTTTGGTATAGTGCTCTGAGCGTAGGATTAGGACTCTGGAGATTGGGGTTTTATTCCCCGCTTGGCCATGGAAACCCACTGGGTGACCTTGGGTAAGTCACACACTCTCAGCCCCAGAAAACCCCATGGTAGGGTCTCCTTAGGGTCACCATGAATTGGAAACAATGTGAAGGCACACAGCAATGGCTTTGGAGCTGTTTAATGCTATTGCTTCTACTACTATGACTGCTTCAGAGCTTGGAGAAGGTACTTTTGGGGTTTGCAATTCCCCAGCCAATACAGGAGTGGTCCAAATGGGAACTTTCCCAAGTTGTGGTTCAAATGTCCAGCTAATAAGCGCTATTGTTGATGCTAACTCTGCCATTCCTATCACTCCTTCTGCACCAGAGCTTGGAAAAGTTTCTTTGGGGATAATATCATTGCTAGCCAATATGGGAACTGTCCACAAAAGCAGCTTTTCCAAGTTTTGGAGACCACTCATATTAGGTAAATATAGTGCTATGATTCCAGTTTAAATTGCCATGGCTGCATCCTGCGTAATCCTGGGGTTTGTACTCTGGAGAGGCACTAGAGCTCTCTCTAGCTGAGAATTTTAAGTAACCCTCCCCTAAACTGCAAATCCCAGGATTCCATAGGGCAGGATCATTGCAGTTATATATTGGAATCATAGCACTGCAACTGTGCAAGCCATCGCAATTTGCCCACTTATGCAGATCATCCTCCTAGCCAGAGCTTGGAAATGTGAACTACCACCTTTGGGACCACAGATCCCAGAATTCCCCAACCAGTGAGTAGTCTTCTTTGAATGACAGTCCCCAAAATCCCCCCTCCAACAAGTTCAACTAGCTCTCAGGGTCAACCAGTCAGCAAGCCAGGTAGGAAACCAACAAGAAATACTTGGAGGATGTGTGTGAAGGAAGATGGACTTGTTGAGAAAGTGCTCTCTCGCTTGAGGATTCTGGAGTTTGTAGTCTTTTTCTAAAGTCATTTTTCCAAGACTCTTTTGACCGATGGACTGAGCTGTCAATCCAAGGCCTCCATCTGAGCCAGTTCCTCCTGTCTCCTGTCTCCAGGCTCTTTGCTCCAAAGCTACCAATAAACCTGGCCTCACAATGCAAAGCCTGTCTGTCTTCTTGCTCCGTCCGAGCCTTGGAGCTCCTTTGCCCCTGAAGGAAGGAAACCGAGACAGGACAGCTGCTCCTTGGAAATCCAGGGCCGCTCTTCTTGGACATGACGGCATTCTCCCTCTTTGAGGCTTCGGCCTCTTTCTGGGCTCAGGAATGTGGCTTCCCAGTCCCAGGGGCCTTCGGCTCAAAGGCACACCGGTCCGTATACAGCCCAGGCCAGGAACAAGACACACAACACACATCCCCAAAGAGAGGGATCTCCCAGTGCCAAGGACAGAAATGGACACCGCGCCACGTCCTGGAGGCACGAAAGGAAGCACACTTGTCACCCAGAGAAAATATCTCACATGCCATAGGTTAAAAGATTTGCTTTTAAAAACCAAGAAACGTTGTGTGTTGTTTGCCTTCAAGTCATTTCCGAAAGATAGCAACCCTAAGGTGAGCCTACTGCAGGGTTTTCTTGGCAAGCTTCTTCAGAGAGGGTTTGCCGTTGTCTTCCTCTGAGGCTGAGAGACTGTGACTTACCCAAAGTCATCCGGTGGATTTTCATGGCTAAGTAGAGATTCAAACCCCGGTCTTCCAGTGACCTCATCTAACACTTTTTATTCAAAACAAACAATAAATGAAGCAATGGGCACATCTACACTGTAGGAATAATGCAGATTGACCCCACTTTAATGGCCGTGGTTCCATCCTACAGAATCCTGGGATTTGTAGTTTGGTGAGGCACCAGCACTCTTAGACTCTCCTCCAATAGCCGTGGCTGCAGTATATACACTGAGGTGTGTATTCTAGGGAGGCACTAGAGCTCTCTGGCAGAGGACTCTAAACTGCAGATCCCAGAATCCGATGGGATCGAACCATGGCAGCGACGTTTGCTGTGGCAGAAAGAGATCGGACGTTCCTCCCTGTGTCCCTGCCACCAAGCACCGGTGGGGAAGTCGATGGGACATCTCTGGCTGGGAGCCATCTGTTGGGGTCTCTCTAATCCGGGGATTAGTGGCTGAATGGCAGGTGCAATTTGGCGGCAGGTAATCAGCCGAGAGATGGAGGGAGGCCCTCCCAACGGACGGACGGACAGACGGACGCCAATTATGGCTAATCCCGCATCCGCGCCTGACGCAAGGAAGCTCAGGAGCCCAGGCCTTGGTGCATCCAAGGGTGGCCAAGGATGGAGGCTCCTCTGCTTGCAGAAGGGAAGGACAGAGTTGCTGGGAGATGCAAGGACAGGGTTTGCTTTCCCCTTCAACATGGGAAGCCTGAAATCAGTGCAGGGAGATGTTCTTGTTATGGTGGGCCTCCGTGTCGTTTCCAATTGATAGTGACCCTAAGGAAACATTTAGTTGGAAACTCTAAGTTGGAAACGACACGGAGGCCCACCACAACAAGAACATCTCCCTGCACTGATTTCAGGCTTCCCATGTTGAAGGGGAATGCAAACCAGTAGAGCCAGGATACTGGTTGGAGTGTTGGGCTATGACTCTGCAGACCAGGGTTCGATTCCCAGCTCAGCTGTGGAAACCCATTGGGTGACCTTGGGCAAGTCATACTCTCTCAGCCTCAGGAAGGCAATAACAAACCTCCTCTGAACAAACCTGGCCAAGACAACCCTTATGGTTGCCATAAGTCGGAAACAAAGGCATACAACAACAACAACAAGCTTGAGCTTTGCAGGTACCATGGCACACAACAACGACAACAAGGGAAACCTATCACAGGCAGAATTTGTTCAGAGGGCGTTTGGCTTTGCTTTTCTCCAAAGCTGAGAGAGAGTGTCCTGCCCAAGGTCGCCCAGTAGGTTTCCATGGCTGAGCAGAGATTCGAACCCTGGTCTCCAAGTATCCTAGTCCAACACTAAAACCATGACACCACACTGGAGATGGTTTGTCTTAATTCCAGTGCCTTGAGTTTAGGGCAGAGATTTGTTGAAAGTCAAAGTCAGTCCTCTGGGACTGTAATTCTTTGAATCCTACAGCATGCTGGATGGGGATTATGGGTTGTGCAGTGCAGTCTGCCCCCCAGGCCCATTGCCAGTGATAGGGCGAATCCACTCCCAGGTTTTGGCTGTCTTCTCATTACTGAACCTGGTCTCCAAAATGTGTTCAGCACCTCAGAAAGCTCCATTGAAGTTCAGACTTCAATCCGGAGCAGATGCGCCATCCTACGAAAAAGGAAGCCACCAGTCACAATGGCATGTCACCCAAGGCATGCACACCTTTTTCCAAGCTCTGTTTTTCCAATTGTCAAGTAGTTTGCACATGTTCCAGAAGTGGTCCTGCTCCACTATCCTCAATGACCTTGTCAAGAATTTGGGCGCATGCTTTCCAAGTCAAACCTCACAGCCCTCTTGGGGCCACCAAATGCCAGGCCTGCTCCTGTAACTCTAGCGCACACTTTGAAGGTTCGGAGCACGCGGCAGAAATTATCCTTGAGGGCAAACGTTACAACGGCCCTCTTCCCAGACTTCCATACCATTGAGCCATGGCAGTTAAAGTGGTATCAAACTGCATTAATTCTGCAGTGAAGATGCAGGCAGTTACAGGTATCTTTGGAAGCTGTAGTTCTCATATTTCCTGCCTTGTTGATTATGCTACATCTTAGGTTTCTTCATTTGGTTTGTCTACTTTTATTAACTTTATAAAACATCTATAATGAAATACATGTGTGTGTGAAAAGGTAAGTCTGTGCAGAGAGAATTCACAGGCATAGCCCTGTTAGTCTGGAATATCAATATACAAAGGGAACTTGCAGCACCTTTGAGACTAACTGAGTAGTTTTGCATGACCTTTAGCTACCTGGGCCAGAAAGTGCTGGTGCCCCACAAAACTACAAATCCCAGGATTCCATAGGTGGAGCCATGGCTGTTAAAGTGGTGCCAAATTGTATTATTTCTGAAATAGTAGTATACAGCATCTGAGGAAGTAGACCAAGTCTACGAAAGCTCATGCTACAGCTTCTTTTGCAAAGGTGCTACAAGATTCCTTTGCATGGTAGGGATGTAATTCTTTGCTAATTTCACCCTCCAAGGAAGCAATGAGCAATTTCCCCAGTATCTTTCCCTGGAAATGTTCACTGCTTGTCGAAGCCGGTTGAGATGGAGTAAAATGTTCATGTACGCACAACATGTACGCACAACATGAGCCACAGTGCCCAGCTGCTGCCCAGATGGATTCCTCTCTCCTGCCTTTAGGGCCGGACGGAGGGAATATAGCCTTTCAGAGACACGAGGCTGGACCCTTGGGGCCTGGGCTATTCCTGAAGATGAGTCCAGTGCTTTTAAAGACAGCCTTGGACCTGCTGCAAGGAGACTTTGGGCAAGAAGGACACTCCCAAACCCTTCAAGGTCCACTTGCAGAACCAGCAGGAGAATGATGTTTCCCGAAACTGCTCTCTTTGTGGTGAATTACATCCTCGCTCGGTATGTAACCCCAATGCATTTTCATGGGGGCAATGGAAATGCCAACTACCCTGAAATACACAGGTGTAGGTGGTGGGGATAAGCCAAGCTAGTTTTGTCCTCGAGCCTGACTTTTTGTCCTCGAGCGAGACTGAATCATACCCTCCAAATGTCCCGATTTGGCTGATTAACCCTCTACCTTCCCACTTTTCCAGCTGCTTTTAAAATGTCCCGGTTTCTCTCCCACCTCCCCTCTTTGTCCCCAGCTTGCTTCCATCACTGCAAACTGATTTCAAAGTACAAAAGTAGTTTGCGCTTGGTTAGGTCAGCCAAGGGGAAAGAAGAGAGCAGAATGTCACCCTTCCCAGGAGGCTCAGACAAAAGCAAACTGCAACAGCCTGTCCTAGTTGATGTTTTCTTCCTCATTAATAATTTTTGCTGTCTTGAATACACTTTTGAATGCATGTGAATGTTCTCTGACATGTTTTTAACCCTGTTGGCTCCTGCTTTGTGTCTGAGTCCAATTCGGACATCTGGCCAGAGCTTACCATTGTTTGTGGTCCTGGTCCATCAATATGATCCACCTCAGGCGAAGCCGTCTCAGTGGGGACATTGAATGCGAACTTTAAAAGGTGGTATATCTGAATAGTGAAAATATAGAAACTGATGGAAAATATAGAGGTAGAATCAACAAGTGATTTTTGCCAAAATACTGCAATAATGAAGACAGTTAGCTATGAGTTTTTAACAATCAACAAAAGCAAGAAAGGAAGTACGGAGCTGTCAATATAGCAGCTGGATGATACAATTTTTTAAAAAATTCAAATTGTATTTTGGAGGAATAAGAAGAAATGATGATATAGGACACAAAGGAACTTGCTACTTTTTATTGGTGAATACATTGTAAGTTTGGATTGTATTTATTTACATTGCAAGCGTGTATTGTACAATGTGTTGAATTCCTTCTACTCACAAGGAATTCAATACATTGTACAATACATACTTACAGTGTTATAATATTGCAGTGATCACTAGTAGTGAATAAGAAGAAGATACCCTTTAGCAAGATTATTAAAACAGCCTTTAGAGAGATTATTAATAATAAAACACCCTTTAGAGAGATGATGATGATCATGATGTTGATCTCTCTAAAGGGTGTCTTCCTGGCCCAGACTGAGAAGCAATGCTACTCAGATTAGAGCCCAACAGAGCCATTTTCTAGCCTTGCTTGTGTATCTCCTAAATCTCCTTCCCCTTCTTGCTGCACAATTTTAGCACTATGGTCCCACTTTAACTGCCATGGCAACATCATCCTATCCTGAGATTTGTGGCTGAAGGAGGAGTGTTAAGAATTCTCAGCCAGAGAGCTGTAGTGCTTCTCCAAACTACCAATCCCAGGATCTCAGGAGACCTCCAGCTTCCTTCGTCATCAACAGCCCTGTTTGGGTCTCGCAAACTATGGAGAGCCAGGGCTTTCGAGTCTTTCTATAGAAATTGTAAATACTATGGCACTCTGACCTATACCTGTGCCCAAATGGGTATGCTACCTTGGAAGCTAAATCCGAGAGCGAATTTGCCACCCGACTTTGGAGGGGACCGTGCGTAATGGCCCATGCTTGGCCCCTCAATGAATTCCTTCCTCTCTGTCCTCTCTCGCAGGAGGCCTCGGACCCCATCGCCTCGCCGGGTCTTTGCAGAGATGCCCTGGAAGAGGCTGGCCAGCTTGCACCCGGCCTCCTATTCTTCCCGCCATGGCCTGCAGGATTACTGGATCAGCCCCCAAAGGCGCTATCTGGCTGGCAGCGCATGGCACACCCCAACCAGGCGGGTCTTGGTTCTTCCCGGGAGCACCGGGGTGTCCGACGTGGAATCCACCCACTGGCCAAGTTCAGGCCAATACAGGCACAAACTCATGTGAGTAACGAGTTCAAGAAGCCACATAGGATGCTTCAGAATCACCCCATACCACTGTTTTTCTCAGAGTCCTTCTCAAAATGGCAGCAGGAATAGACGCAGCATCTCTTGCACTCGCCATTTTGAGCAGGTCTCAGATGAAAAGAAAGGTGTTTGGGGGTGCAGTCTTCAGGGTGATGTAACGCGGGTGCATACACCTCTTAAACTCTATTCAGTACCTGGTAAGACCCAGGAAGCATTGCTGCAACCATAGAATTCATTCATTTATTCTCCAACAATGAGACTCGAAGCAGCTGATAACTGACCAACAACTATACAGAATAAAAGCTATACAAAAAATATCATCCTAAAGGGGCTATTTGTTAATGGTCCTTTAATGGTCATGGAGAAGAGGGGATTTCGGCAAGGCTTCCTTCCTACACAATTGGATGGCAAGCAACGCCAGGATGCAATTCCTTCTGCTATGCAGCCATAAAGGTAGAGGAGCCTTCTTTGGACTTAAAGCGGGCAACCCTATCTGTGTTAGCATTGATCCCTTTATGCACAAAGGAGCATTCATGCATCTTTAAAGGACAGCAGGACAAGAGATTTTTGCAAGAAGGTGCAAGCAGCACCCCAAGAAAAGACCCCTTAGGTGCACACAGAGGCACTCCTTGTTTTCCAGGAGCCATTCCTCCATTGCATGAAATGCATGGCAGGCCTCTCTCTTGCTAGCCATGCGCCAGCCGCCTTCCGCATGAAGGAGCAAATTCGCACCAAGCAGTTGCTGGGTAACAGCATCCTGCCTTCTCAGGCCCCTCAACCAATGGAGGCTCGTCCTGGTGATATCATGGTCCTCGCTCGGCCACCATTGGCCATTCCTTGCTTGCATTTTGAGATCCTAGCTGGGTGGTTACCTGGGAGAAGTTTGGTCTTGGCTGGGTCCATCTGCCCTGGCTGGCTGCAGGTTGGAAGTTGCAGTTTGCCATGACTGCATCCCTCTCCTTCCCCAAGGAAGGACCGAAAGGTTGCAGAAGCATCCCTGAGCCATGCATGCATGCACACAGAAGCATGCATCAGGCACAGCCAAATTTCAAAGGAGACAGAGAGAGAAACACTGCACCAACTGGTCTGTCCATGACTGAAACATAGACCCAATCTGCACTGCAGAATTAACGCAGTTCAGTACTGCTTTCATAGCTATGGCTCCATGCTAGGAAATTCTAGGATTTGTGAGATATTTAGCCTTCTCTGTCTTGAGAGCTCAGGTGCCACAACCAGGGTGACCAGATGTCCTAACTGCAAAGAGAAAAATGTGGGATATTCAAGAAAAATGTAGGACATGACCAAATAAAAGCTAAAAACACTAGTATAAGTATAAAATTATGCTCCTTAGTCATGCACAAAGTGGAGGGCATTTTGGAATTCCTCCCGGACAGAAGGTGAAAATATAGAACATATCGTGGAAAAGGAGGATGTCTGGTCACTCTGGCCACAACAAACTATACATCCCAGGATTCTATAGCATAGAGCCATGGTAGTTAAAGTGGTGGGAAACTGCATTAATTCTGTAGTGTAGAAGCAGTCATAGAATCTTAAAGTTGAATGGGACCCCAAAGGCCACCTAGTCCATCCCCCTGCCATTCAGGAATACACAACTCAAGCATTCTTGAAAGATGCCCATCCAACCTTCTCTTCGAAGACCACCAGAAATGGAGAGTTCACCACCTTTTGAGACAATCCGTTCCTCTGCGGAACATTTCTTACAGTAAATAAGTTCTTAACATTTAGTAGAATCTCTTTCCTTGGAAGGTGAATCCATTGGTTTTCGTTCTAATCTCTGGAGCAGCAGAAAACAAGCTTGCTCCATCTTCTCCATGACATCCCTTTAGATACTTAAAGATGCCTATCATGTCACTGAACCACTTTGGTGAAGGTGGAGGACTGGGACTCTGGAGATCTAGTTATCATTATTTTTATTTTTATGGAGTTTTCTGGACAGAACTTGCTCTTGCCTTCCTCTGAGGCTGAGAGAGTGTGATTTCCACAAGATCACCCAGTGGCTTTCCATGGCCAAGCAGGGATGTGGTGATGGGAAGGTCTATTTTTATTATTTGGGCCCCCTTGCCAGAATTAGCCGTTTGGCTGGATGGAAAAGGACCTAATAATAAAGCCACGGAACAGGTGGCCAGCTGGTCGGGCGGTCAGCCGTCAAGCTTTGGGAGGAGAGCAGAAGAGCAAAAATAAATCTCAACCTCTTCCTTGGTTGATCTTGTGCTCCTCTACCCTCCCTTTAAAGCCTTCCTCCCCACCCAAACCAGCCCCTCTTTCTCCCCAGGGGTCTTATTTGAGGCTTCTTCCTTGGCTCTGCTCTTTCTTTCTCCTCTTTAAAGGCCTGATTTCCCCCACAAATACTTCTACCTCTCCCTGCTGTTGCCTTCATGGTTTTGGGTCCCAGCTGAGCTCCCCTTTCTCCATCTAATTCCTCCTTTCATGGAGGTCTGGAGAAGTTGGCAGGTCTAGAAAGAGGGCACTGTGCTAGGGGAAAGAGGTACAGGAATAGTTGGTGGGAAGGGGATACAGGGGGGAAAGAGAGCACAGGATTTCCCCAGCCCACCCCAAAAAATGCCTCTTGCCTCCTTGGGTTTCTTCACAGACCCTTAAAACTTTCCTTTTGGGAGCAAACACTCCCAGCTGCGCCATGCTATGCCATGCTATGCCATGCCATGCTGCTGGAGATGCTGAGACTTGTGGTTCCCCCACCCCAAAAAAGGAACTTCTGCAAGCTTTTGGAAGATCCCAGGGCATATCACCCCAAAATAAACTTTTCTTAAATCTGGAGGGCTGTGGCAGTGTGTGTGCTGTGTGCCTTCAAGATATTTCCAACTTATGGTGACCCTAAGGCAAACCCTATCCTTGGGTTTTCTTGGCAAGATTTGTTCAAAAGTGGTTTGCCGTTGTCTTCCCCAGAGGCTGAGAGAGTGTGACTTGGCCAAGGTCACCCAGTGCATTTCATAGCCGAGCACCCAGGTGTCCAGAGTCATAATCCAATGCTCAAACCACTACGCCATGCTGGCTGTGACAGTAGTTGTCTAAAAACAAACTTTTCCAAACTCTGGAAGATTCTGGGAGTGACTGTCCAAAAAAGGAACTTTTCCAAGCTTAGGGGATTCTGGGAGTGTTCAGGTAGTGGTGGCGTGGTGATGACTAGAACTGGACCTGAAAGAGGACCTGCTCCACATGCAGAAGGCTGGGTGTCCCTGTTTCTGGAGCTTCTCAAGGGAGCAAACCATCAAAATCCATCCCCTCCAACATTTCACAGATGAAGACCAGAGTATATGTGGCCAAGGAACATCAGAGGGACTCTGGGATCAGTTATCACAAAAGTCACTTTCCCAGGTTCCAGGGGATTGTGGGACATGTTGTCCAAAGAAGTCCCCTTTTGCATGCCATAGCAGTGAGCATGCTCTGGTGTGATGTTCGTGGGCACCTGTCTTTCTCTGCCAGCCTTGGTAGGCAAGAAGCCTGGTAAGAGGTGACCGGGACTCAGTGGCCCAAGAAGAGAAAGGGAGCCAGGGTTTCCATTTGGCAACCAAGCAGCACAAAAGCAAAGAGGCTGCCCAGGAGAGCAGATGGCTCTTATTGACTGAATTACGGCACCAAGCACCGAGTGTGGCTCAAGGAGAGCGGCAGATGGGCTTGAGGGGGAGAGGCGTAAACAGAGAGGGAACTTTGCTAAGCCAGCTCCTGAGGCTTCCTATAAATACTTTGCCACTTCTCGACGCTTTCTCCAGTTATGAAACGGGAGATTCGTTCCACTGCCTCTACCACCCGTGGGGAGGAAAAGTCCTATCATGCTGCAAAGAAGAAGCACGGCGCATCCCTCCCTCTTGGTGGTTCATCAAAAACACTTCTTTTATTCCTGGACAGCATGTGCTCCTTCCTTGGCTGCAATCCTATGGGTATCTTCTGCAGGCCGGAGTTCCCCTCCTGAAGTGGGTGGACATTTTTTTGTCCAATGCTTAGTGGCCATATTCAGTCGAGAAGCAGAATGACGCATATGGTGTCCTTTTGCACGGCCGCACATTGTGCATCAAGGTGCAATGCACTTCCAGTTGCGCATCGTTGCAATTGTCTCACAAGGGGGCATAGCGCAACCACAGCATTTCTCTGTGAGCATGAAGTTACACTACGCCTCTTCAGTGTTGGATCTTATTCCTTGTTTCTAGAGCTGTTTCCAGTTTCACTAGCAATTTCAGGCCCATTGGTTTTTCTTTCTGGCAGTCTGTGGTATCTGCAAAACTCCCTCTCCACCTTGTTGAGGTTGTGTGTCTTCAAGTCATTTTTGACTTATGGCAACTCTAAGGTGAGCCTATCCTGGGGTTTTCTTGGCAAGATTTGTGCGGAGGAGGTTTGCTGTTGTCATCCTCTAAAGGCTGAGAGAGTGTGACTTGGCCAAGGTCACCCAGTGGGTTTCTTGGTCAAGCTGGGAATCAAACCCTGGCCTCCAGAGTCATAATCCAGCACTCAAATCACTGTGCCATGCTTGCACCCCATTTCAAATGGGTTGATTTTCTTCCTGTCATGTTTCTCCACTTTCTAGCTTTCACAACTCCGTATAGAAATTGGAAACACAGTGCCACAGACAATGAAAAATTTGTTATTCCGTGAGATACCTTTACACTTGAGGATCTTGTCTAGTTCCTTTAAATTTTGGACTAAATCCCAGAGTGAATCCATGATCCCACTGAGCATTAACCGTGAAAAGGAGAATCAACATGATGTTGTGCATTGGACTAGGACTCTGGGAAACTGGGGTTTGCATCCCTGCTCAACCTATGCCTGAGGCAAAGGCAAAGGCAAAGGCAAAGGCAACCCACCCTTTTGAACCAACCTTGCCAAGAAAACCAGTGATAAGGTCACCTTAGGGCCGCCATAAGTCAACTTCAAGGCACACAACAACAGCAGCAACAAGAGGGAGGGACATGGTTTGATGAAAGTGGAAAGCAGGGATAGAACAGGGCCAAGAATAATAAAATCCTAGGGCTGGAAGGGACCCCAAGGGTCATCCACTCCAAACCCATTCTGCCATGTAGGAAGACACAATCCAAGCCCTCTCTGTGACAGATGGCTACCCATCCTCTCTTTAAAAACCTCCAAAGAAGGAGAAACCATCACCATCCAAGGCATCATCTTCTGCTGTCGAACAGCTCTTACCATCCAGAAGTTCTTCCTAATGTTGAGGTGGGATTTCTTTTCCTGTAGTTTGCATCCATTGCTCTGGTCCTATTCTCCGGAGCAGCAGAAAACAAACTTCCTCCATCCTCGATGTGGCACCCCTTCAAATACTGAAACAGGACTATCATGTCACCCCTTAACCGTCTCTTCTCCAGGCTAAACATACCCAGCTCCCAAAGCTGCTCTTCATAGGTTTCCAGACCGTTCACCATTTTGGTTGCGTTCCTCTGGACCCATGGGAAGAATTCTGGATAGAAACGCTCCCATACACACCCCAAGATTTCCCCTTCATGATGGAGCCCTGAGCCAGCCTTGCCCTCTCTGTGCCCCACCAAAACAAACACAGATACCTGACTCTTTTGTATCTGCTCCAAACCATCGGTTGAAGGCTGGCAGGTGGAGAGAAATCAGAACCCGTGGCATTGCCTTTTCCACACAACGCGTCCCTGTTGTTTTTATTGCCCTGCTTAAAGAAATAATCCATTCCCATTATTCTTGGGCAGCCTTTCTGAAGTTCAACCTCAAACCCAGATCAAGTTCACTACTTGTCTTTGATGCCGCCGGTTGCCCCCGGTTGAAATCTTCTTTGCTATTCCAGTGTTGTTGTTTTCTTATAAATTGTTTAGGCTTTGGTATGGATAAGAAATGGCATAAAGCTGGGGGACCCTCTCAGCTTTCAAAATGTTGTAAAATTCAACTTTGGAAAGGAAACTTGGAGATGTTAGTAATCATGCCAGTAAAGTAGTAAATTTCCCATTTGTTACATTGCTTTTGAAATGTGGCTTTGTTGCAAGTTTGTTGCAGCAGAAAAGTAACTTGGTGCAAGTAACAACATCACTTGCAACATACAATAACCTCCAAAATCCACAAAACCGTGATACCTTTAATTGACCCACCAAATTGCACAAAATACATGATGCATCTTGTATTGTGGGCATTTTGGTGGGTCGATTAAAGGTATCACTTTTCGTGGATGTTGGATGTTGTTGCACTTTGCTATATGGCCAACGTGGCTACCCCTGAATATATTACTTGCAACAGTTGACAGATGGAAACCATCCAAGTCAGGAGATGTTGGGAGGTGTTGGAAATCTGCTCAGTGTTTTAGTCCAAACTTTAAACGAACTGTTCAAGATGCTGAACTATAAAAACCCTTCAAATCAGTTCAGCATCTTCTTTAAAGTTTGGATAAAAACCCAGAGCGGATACGACAATGACCCAGAAGCAACCAGCTGCCACTATCCATGACATTGCAGCTTCTTCAAAAGAAACATCCCTCAATTTGTAGAGTCCCAGGCTAGTGGCGGAAGATCAATAAATTCTGCAAGACACATTAGAGTTGCCAACTTTTTAATGGGATAATGCTCCTGGGTCTTTGAGGGCAGGACAGCATTTGCTCATTATTATTATTATATTTAATATTTTATTATTATATTTATTTGTATCCTGCTCTTTTCCCCAGAACTGGGACTCAGAGCGGCTCACTATATTAAAAGAGCAGTACAATTTAAAAAAACAACATAGAAAAGTGGTACATCAGAATGGAATTAAATTATTACAATATTAAAATAGATTGCTTATTAAAAGAATAAAATACAGTTTAAAAAGATAAAACTGTTTTAAACACTTGCCATTTGCACATTGGCAAAGGTGACAGGAGCAACTCAGGCTTGTTACCCTGGAAAAAAACAACACCAGCTTTCCTTGGCCATTTGGTCAGCAATGCCACATGATACAGGATTTGTTGTTGTTGTGTACTTTCAAGTCATTTCTGACTTATGGCAATCCTAAGGCTTATCATGGCAGTATTTGTTCAGAGAAGGCTTGCCATTGCCTTCTCCCGAGACTGAGAGAGTGTGACTTGCCCAAAATCACCCAGTTGGTTTCATGGCCAAGCTGGGCATCAAACCTTGGTCTCCAGAGTCTTGATCCTACACTCAAACTCCTTCAAGTATTTCCAGCTTATGACAACCCTCTCCCAGGGTTTTCTCGGCAAGATTTATTCAGAGGAGGTTTGGCAGTGCAGCTGAGAGAGTGTGACTTGCCCAAGATCACCCAGTGGTTTCCATGGCCAAGCCAAGAATCGAACCCTGGTCTCCAGAGCTGTAGTCCAACACTCAGACTAATAGGCCACCCTTTGTATTCCTTTGATACAAGATACCCTTTATCTTATTTTATTTTATTTTATTTTTGCAGATGGAAAAACCACTGGCAGTACCTGAACCATCGCTACCTGGGCAAGAGACCCCAGCACAGGAGCCGCTTCCTGGGGTCGAACTTCTGAACTCTTCCCCAAGGGCCATGCCCTCAATGCCTCCGGTAGGTAGAGAAAGCTCCTCCGCCTTCAGCCCCAAAGCCCTGGGAAATGGGGACAGATGGAGCGAAGGAAGGAAATCCCTTGTGGCAAAGGATGCTGAGAAGAAGCCCCTGAGGACAAAGGAGACAGCATTCACTTCCACCCTCTGCTTAGAAAATACAAATGGCCTTCCTTTCCTTTCCTCTCCGAGTGTGTGTTTTAATCTCTGTGTATATCCTAAATACCCTAAAGGCAGCAGATCACCTCTGATCTTGGAAGCTAAGCAGGGTCAGCCCTGGTTAGTCCTTGGATGGGAGACCGCCAATGAAGAGCAGGGGCTGTAAGGTCTATTTCAGAGGAAGGAACTAATAAAAACCACTCTGAGGATCCCTTGCCCAAGGAAAACCTATGGAAAGAATGACACACAGGCACACACACACACAACTAAATTTCCTAAAGGCTCCAGATCCCATCTGATCTTGAAAGCTAAGCAGGCTTGGCCATGAAAACCCCCTGGGTGACCTTGGGCAAGTCACACTCTCTCAGCCTCAGGGAAAGGCAATGGCAAACCTCTTCTGAACAAATCTTACCAAGAAAACCCTGTGATAGCCTTGCCTTAGGCTCTCCATATCTGATTTGAAAGGCAGACAGCAACAACAAAAGTGTGTATGTGTGTAGATATGGTACACAAATGTACACTGAATCCCAATTGTTAGTCCCAAATAGAGTAGACCTAATTGATCTGATGGCTCTACTCTACTCAGCAGTGCTCTTTTGTGGCCCATGAAATACGGTAGATGTTTGGTTGGGTTAAACCAGGATAAATATACCGTAGTTGCATAAATCAGTATATTGACACATGTCGAAAGTGGGAACAGCTGGAGTATGTCGAATTTCTGTTATTGCTGGTATTTCCGCCACAGATCAGCCTCACTTCCTAGCGAAAATAGGTGCACATTGCATGAATTTATGTTTTTTAAAACCACAAGCGGCCCCACACTTTTCTCACATGCCGTCTTCATGCAAATGTTTCGTAAGCCACACTTCCACCTGACTCCAAGGGTTTCCTGAGGCTCTTTGCGCAATTTGGGGGACCCTGGCTTTGTGCAAAAGGGGAACGCCAGCGTCTTGGTGACATCACTGACCCTCTTTGGGGACGTAACGGAAAAAGGCCGACACCACAGGAAGCCTTGCGGAGGAGTCTCCCCACCGCAGGAAGTCAGGCGACTGCCATGTTGTCATTATACAGTGACAATAACTGTATTTGCTAATCTGCAAAAGTCATGAGTCTGCCGGGGCCAAGCAGAGGAACAACCTCTACCTGTTGAATTGCGAGAAAGTTCAAGCGGGGGGGGGGGGGGGTCCACTCCAACCAGCTTGGCCTAAACCCTATTTTTAGAGTCCATCCATACTGCAGAAATAATCTGGTTTGACACCGTTTTAACTGCCATAGCTAAATGGTAATTTGTTGTGGCACCAGAGTTTTGTATGTTTGAATACATACCTAACTACCTTCCCTTTCTAATCTCTTTGCATGCTCAAATGTCTTTCCTTTCTTTTCCTTTCCTTCTTTCCATTGTGGTGGGAAAACTATGAGAGGATCTCTTTGCATGCTCAAATGCTCTTCCTTCCTCCTTTCCTTTCCTTTCCTTTCCTTTCTGATCTCTTTGCATGCTCAGATTCCTTTCCTTTCCTTTTTCCTTTCTTTTCCTTCTTTCTATGATGGTGGAAAAATAATGAGGGGATCTCTTTGCATGCCTCCCTTCCCTTCCCCTTCCCCTTCCCCTTCTCTTTCCTTCCTTCCTTCCTTCCTTCCTTCCTTCCTTCCTTCCTTCCTTCCTTCGTGGCTCACTGTGATCCAGGGGTCTGATGCAGAATATATCCATTTGGGAGCAAAAATCTTAGCCAAGCCCCATGAGGAAGGAGGGAGTTCCTTCCCTCGCAGGTCATGGCTGTGCCATGCGCCATGCGCCATGCGCCAGCAGCTGTTAGGGCCTGCCTGCTTGCTGTCGGCACCTATGAATGGCCGCATTATATTCCGCCATGCCTCCTTCCCTTTCTCTCCCTCCCTCTCTGTCCGCCCCAGTTTTGCCACACTGTTATTTTACACTCGTGTGGGTCTGTCTTCTGTCTTCCTCTTCATCTTCTTCTTTGGTATGTTTGATTGTTTCCCTCGGTTGGTTGCAGCTGCACCTGCTGAGCGCCAGCGGAGGGAAGGAAGGAAGGAGGGAAGGAAGGGGGGCAAGGAGCAGGTGGCCGCTGTGTGTTGACTTGCCCTGCCCAAACCCAGATTATCGGTAGGCCAAACTGCAAAGAAAAAGCTGGGCTTGAACATGACCGCAGGGCCAGTCGCCATTTGGATAGAGAGCATGCCATCAGTAAGATGGCATGCAGCCTAAATCTCAAGTTTGGGCCTGGAAACCTCAGAGCTTGGGGCAATCGTGAAATGGCCACCTGAAATGCAACTGTTTTGAGGAATGCAATCTACAAGATTGCATTCCTCAAAACAGTTGCATCTCAGGTGGCCATTTCACGACTGTTCCAAGCTCTACGGTTTCCAAGCCTAAAACCTGAGATTTAGGGTGCATCCACACTGCAGGAATAATCCAGGTTGACACCACTTGAACTACTATGGCTTTCTGGGAATTGTGGTTTGTTGTGGCACCAGGGCTCTCTGGGAGAGAAGACTAGGTATCTCACACAATTACAAATCCCAGAATCCCATAACACTGAGCCATGGCTGTTAAAGTGAGGTCAAACCGGATCATTTCTGCAATGTGGATGCAACTTTAGAGACAGACCCTGGAGAATGACATTAAGTGTTATGCATCTACTACTAACCACAGTCACTCACAGTTTGTCATTCAAACACACACATACACACAGAGGGCATATTCTCCTGTCTGGAAACTGAGAAGTCTTCGCTTAAGAAGCTGTTTCCAGAAGGAGGTAAAAATAGGGGATTGTGCCTTCTCACTTTTTAATGCACTCAAAATGATAACAAGAGGAGGGGAAAAAGAATTGATGATGAAGCCAATGAAACTTGGAAAGCTTGCAATATGTTTAATGTTGCAAACTTGAATGGGTCAGCCCAATAAAGGCATCCCTGTTTTGTGGATTTTGGACGATGCCGTACTTTGCGATATGGCCAACACGGCTACCCCTGGATATGTTCTTTTGACATGAAGGGTTTCTGCCATCTCTTTGCACCAGAGGCTTTTGCCTTCCCCACTTCACTGCTCACCCTCTTGACACAAACACACACTTCATCTAAAGCCCATCTGTGGTTCAAACGGATGAGCCCCTTCCCAGGCCAGCCATCCCCATTTCCTTTTCCCCATCTTGGCCTCCAATTCCCAGGCCTTCCTCTGACCTTGGCATTTTTGCAAGCTGCTTTCCTGACCTCAGTCCACCCCTCTTCCTTCCCCTCCCGGTTTCCTGCTTCTGCGGATCCTGTGCCAAGGCAGCCAGGCCCTCCTCTATTCTCCCATTCCCTTTGCCCTCTCCCAATCCTGACCCCTCTGATATCTAAGTATCCTCCAAGCCACCCTCTCTGCCTGCCCCATTTCTTCTTCTCCCTCCCCATTGCTTTTTCCTAGGCAGGGCTGGGATCTAACAACCTGGGGCTGCATCTGCACTGCTGAAATAATTCAGTGTAACACCACTTTAACTGCCACAACAAACTACAACCCTCAGAATTCCATAGCATTGTGCCCTGGCAGTTAAAGTGGTGTCAAACCGTATTATTTGCGCAGTGTAGATAAAGCTCAGGTATAGCTGGGTGGATGCTGGTTGGACTCCATTTGCAGAATAAACAGAATTTATCCCAGCAGCAGCGGGGAACTTGGCTTGCATGATACCCGTGGCATCCATCACGGCTGTACAAAGTCTGCCACTCACATAAAAGGCACCAAGGCTAACAGATAAAGAAGTCATGTACTTGGACGGAGTTTTCAAGACAGGCCTCTCACCCTGAGATTCCTCCCTCTTGCTCCCCAAGGCTGGAGGAAAGGACCCAGACTCTCAGATCAACAAAATGCAATTTTTAATGCAAAATAAGCCAAACAAGTCAAATTATGCATGTAGTGTGGCATCACGGTTTGGGTGCTGGACTACAACTCTGGAGACCAGGGTTCAATTCCCTGCTGGGCCATGTAACTAAGGTAGGCCAGTGTTGCTGCTTTTAATGTGAGACCCATGGAAGACCCCTTTACTATCATATCATTACATGTTATGCAGCGTGGCACAGTAGTCTGAGTGTTGGACTACAACCCAGGAGACCAGAGTTCGATTCCCAGCTTGGCCATGAAACCCACTGGGTGATCACTGAGTCACACCCTCTCAGCCTCAGGAGAAGGCAATGGCAAACCTCCCCTGAACAAATCTTGCCAAGAAAACCCCAATATAAGTTTGCCATGGGTTGCCATAAATCAGAAAGGACTTGAAGGGACACACGGCAAGAAAAGCCAACTCAATGTGCATGAGTTATAGCGGTGCTATGACTCTCTTTGGTATGGCATTTGCCTCGCTTGAGACCTGAAATTTGCTTTAAAAGTGATTTCTTGAGAAGGAATGCATAGACTCCTTTCTTTTCTTGATCCTGGGAGCGTTTGGGTGTTTCCAGAAGCAGCTCTGCTTCTCCCCGATCCATCCCAGGTTGTGACCCTGCGATTCCTGGCGGCTGCTTCAGGTTCTGTGGGTTTGGCTGGGAACGTGCCAAGTTTGTTTTATTGTGTCAACAGTGTTTCCGGCTTTTCGGGGTGAGCAGGGACCGGCGGAGGCTGAGCTCATGACTCCGGCTGGGCTGAGTCACCCTCCAAACCTGGGAGGGCAAAATGCAACCCGTGCAGACATGCCCAGGAGAACCGAAATGCCACAAGGCAGCCGCTCACATCAGGAAGGAGACTCAGGGCCCCGCAATGTTTGGCGCAACCGGGGCGAGGATGAGCGCACTCTTGGGTCATCCACGCTTTCCTTTCGGCCTTGAGGAACCCAGCAACCTCAGCTTCCTTCCTTCCTTCCTTCCTTCCTTCCTTCCTTCCTTCCTTCCTTCCTTCCTCGGGTTTGGCCACCCACCGGATGCCCACCGCGTCTGCTTTCCTGCGCTCTCTTCCCCACCCATTTCCACCATGAATGAAAGGAAATTTCCCCCTAAAAGCTGAATATTTACAGCAGAGGAGTGAGCAAAGTGAGGCCTTGGAGCCATTATTCCATATTTCAGGATTCCGGATGATAGAGACTAAGAAGTCACTCAGATTGACATTTTAAGGGAATAATCTCATGCATGCATGCATATTCCAGTTTTGTTGTTATATTTTTTATCGGAGCCGCAGCTCTGCGATTTTGGTTGCCCACACGTGTCAGCACTGCAAATAAAGATGGAGTCAATGAGGCGGATGTATTCGAAACACATTCAAGACGCGTTCATCCCAGATTATCCTGAATCTATCCGCATCGGTTATTACACAGCCGAGAATCTGAACCTTTGAGAAAAATTCAGGGGGGAAAAAACCAACATCAATGATGTTGGGTTAAGTGATTCTTTTGGCAAAGAACTTAATCGGATGCATTTTCCCCAAAATCTAATAGATGCATTTGAAATGCATGTGAACAACCAAGATTCAACCCAGTTTCTACTGGAATTATTTTCCCTTGAGGGGTTATTCAGATGGTGTATATAATCCTCATAGAACATGGGTTGAATCTGTGTTGTTTACATTCATTTCAAATATATCCGACTAAAGTTTTTTTTTGCGGGGGGGGGGGGCTGCCAAAATCTCACAAAACTCGGGATAATCAATCTCAGGTTGCTTTTTAAAAGTTTTCCTGAAGGATTCGCATTCTTGGCTGCGTGACTAACTAATGCTAATAGACCCAGGATAAAACAGGATAAAACTCTGCATGCCTTGAACATATTTCGAATACATCCTCATCATTGACTCCATCTTTATTCAAACGCTGGCACTTGTGAGCAACCAAACTCACAGAGATGCGTATTGATACAGTTCTCATTAAAAAAAAATATGAGTCCCTATATTGGGAGAAAGGTGGAATATAAAATAATAATAATAATAATAATAATAATAATTCGGGATTTTATGAGTGAGATTATTCGCATAGTTGTGTTGCAACACAAAACATGTAGATAACCCCTCTGGGAGATTCAACCTGTACTTCCCTCCCTTTAAAATGTTGGAAAAAGTCCACGCACGCATTTAGCCCTCGGTGGAAGTGAGGCTAAGAAGAGACCCTTGTGGATGGCCACCGATTCAATTCCTAGCAGAGGGGAGATTCAGGCCAGGGAATTTAAATCATTTGCTGGTCAGCTTCTTAATCACAATGCTATCCTAGCTGTTGTGTTTCTTGGTCCTTTTCCAGCTAGTGGCAAAGAATGACACTCTGTACATGCTCAGTGGTACCCTTTCAACCAGTTCCAGTTTAACAGTCAAAATGAGATTTCTAAGCAAAGCTGAGGTAGAGGGCCGGGATAGAAATAAATTATTATTATTATTATTATTATTATTATTATTATTATTATTAATTTTCTATGGAAGCAGAAGCAACGGGGCAGCAGCATTGATGTGCCAGACTCTCCATGCCCTGATCTGCGCATGACTCTCCTGAATGAGTTTATTCTCCAACGCAATGGTTCCTGTGCCACTGGTTGGCCCTGCAAGGACTTACAACCAGGAGTGGCATATCCTGTCTCCCGGACAAGTAAATATTTGCTCAAATCCAAGGTGATAAGCATTCGAGAGAATTTTCGAAAGTCTGTTTACTAACACCGTGGCAAAAGTACGCAGCATTGTGGAGTGAAGCCACAGCAGAACAATGCTGTACATGATGGAAGAGCTGTTGGCGAAGCCAGTCTGAGGCTGCGTCTGCACTGCAGAAACAATGCAGTTTGACAACACTTTAACTGTCATGATGGCTCCAATGCTATGGAATCCTGGGAGTAGATCCATAATTCTAGGTCTGTAACTGCAATGCAGGACGCTAGACATCGCTCCCTTGGTTTTGCTGGTTACTGTCATATCTACTCATTTCAGGGATAGCAATTACTTTGATTTGCAGAAGTGTTCTTCCAAGGTTTTTAAAGAAAAACTGGGGCATGTTCTGATTTTAAAGGCTATTTTCCCCCACAAAATAGTCTGGGACAAGAGACTCAGCATGGGTCGTGGTTTGGATGTTGGACTATGATTCTGGAGATTCGGAAGAGATTTGGATGTTGGACTATGATTCTGGAGACCAGGTTTCAAATCCCTATTTGGCCATGGAAAGCCCCTGGGTGACCTTGGGCAAGTCACACTCTCTCAGCCTCAGAGGAAGGTCAAGGCAAAGCCCTGTCTGAACAAATCTTGCCAAGAAAAACCCATGATAGGCTTGCCTTAGGATTGCCATAAGCTGGAAATGACTTGAAGGCACACAACCACAAAGTGGGACAACAGAAGCATTGGATACTAAAACTGAGAGTGACAGCAACAAATATTACAACCTACCAACACTTTCCCCCCTTTCTAGGGAAATCTTAAATGGGTTCATAGCCGTGGAACCTGGTTAGGATGATCCAGTAGATCAGGAAGACTGTGAGGAGGGAGGAGTGGCTATGTTCGTATGTGTCCATGCGCAACTAGTGACCTCACGTCCTTCCTCCTCTTCCTCCAAATCTTGGATCAGGCATGGGTTAGAGGAAGGTGAGGCACATTTAACATGTTCCTGGTCTGAAATTCAGGGCTGCTTCCCTGACATTGGCAGCTGAAGTTGCGTGACTCTTAACACTAACAATAGTTTGGCCAAGCCAAGAAATCAGCCAGGCACACAAATAGGGACACAGAATCATAGAATCCTGGAGTTGGAAGGGACCCAAAGGTCATCCATTCCAACTCCCTGTCGTATAGGAATAAAAGTTAAAGCAGGGGTCAGCAACCTACGGCCCGCAGGCCAGGTGCAGCCCGCCGAGGCCTTTGGACCGGCCCATGGACGGTCCTGCCACCGCTGGCGCCACTGCTGTGCGCATGCCACCGCTGCTGCCACCGCCGCGCATGAGCACCATTCTGGCATCCAAAACGGCGCCCCATGCATGCACGCATGCATGTGCACAACAGTGGGCGTCGTGCGGGCACGTGCGTGCGGGCAAGCGCATGCGCGCCGACCCCAGAGCCATTCCCCCCCCTCGGCCCACAGCAAAAAAAAGTTGCCAACCCCTGAGTTAAAGCATTCCCAAAAGATGCCCCTCCAACCTCTGTTTGAAGACCTCCAAAGAGTCCACCCCTCCAAGGCAGTCTATTCCACTCTCTTTTGCGAGGTGAGCTTCTTGGAAGCAATGTAAGCCCAACCACCACATTTTGGTGTTTTTGTAGTGACTTGGGCAATCTGAGAGCAATTTTATTTTTTTGCCCACAGGCAATATATCTATCAAACGATAACTTGATTTCCATCCTGCTTTTCCCCCAAAAGTGGAAATTCAATTCGCTTACAGAATAAACCAGATATAAATATATATATAAAAAAGCATATATAAAAAAGATGAAACTGTCTGTCGAATCAAAACCATACAAAACATTAATTTAAAAGTACAGATTTTTTTTTTAAAAAAAAAAGCAGCCCAAAAACAGAAGCCCCATTATATAAAACAATCAGGCTGGCATCCTGTTCTGCAGTTACAAGATTGTGAGATGGACTTCCGATCTTGTAAGTGCTGGGCATTCATGTTTACAGGTGTTAATGATGAAACATGATCGCCCAAACCTACCTTTGCAGCCTAGCAGCATTCAACCAAGCCACTGGAGATCGAGAGGGAGAAAACAATATCTACAGCAGTCTTTTGATTAGAAAGTGACATATCAGTTTTGGCAGGGCCCAAGAGGTCTCTCCAGCAATTCCTGTGCAAAGGAATCATTGCAGCATGGACTGGTGCCATGCCAATTGTGCAACCTTTGCAAAAGGTGTGGGACCTGTGGCAATGAGAGCACGAAAGCTGACACTTGATAGTTCAGCAGCTGAGAGCGAAATCCGCCCGAGGGCGAGAATGATGGGAATAATGTTGCAGCTGGTGCCGGAAATTACCAGAAAATAGTTTGGAGCAACAGGTTTTTTGTATATTTAAGGGGGAAAAACAACCGTGAGAACTAGGCAACAAATACTGCAATCTCCAGCAATATTTGCTGTGTCTGGAGGGGTCCAAAATGACGAAATGGAGGTTATCTTACCTTGGGCATATCATGAGATGACAGGAGTCAGTGGGGAAAAATGATAGTTGGCATGCTCCTTGGGGTTTGTTGTTCTTGTTGTGTGCCTTCAAGTTGGTTCTGACATGGCGACTTTAGGATGAACCTATCATGGGGTTTCCCTTGAGGCTGAGAGAGTGTCACTTGCTCAGGTTCACCCGGTAAGTTTTGAGGCCAAGCTGGGAATTTACATCTTTATAAATGCCGTTCTGTGTTCACAAATCTGAATTGATTAGTTTCAGAGTGTCCATGCCCACCTATATGCTGCTGTGATGCTGCCGCTTAAGAGCATCCTTTGCACAATGGTGGAGTGACTGGTGGGACCTGATGCTCAATGGGTACCGAAGCACATTGGGACGTGCCCCAGTGCAAATCTGGATACCAGCTGGGAAGTACTGGACACCCATTGTGCATCAGAAGTGCCCAGTGCACATCCAAAGAGCCTGGCACGCATTGCCAGTGCCTGGATGTGCATCTTTACAATTCGCTAACCAGGTTTCATTGCATTTCTGCCACACAGTTGCAAATTTGTAAAGTTATGAATCATATAGACTTTGATGTAGGATCTCGGTCGACAATGCTGAGAAAAATTGAAGGCTTTAGAAAAAGAGGAAAGCCACATGACAGGTGAGTGGACTCAATCAAGAAAGCCTCAGTCCCTGAGTTTGCAAGACCTGAGCTGGGGCGTGAATGAATGACTCGAAGGCCTTGCTTTCATCGCTGACTCGAAAGCAAGTAACAACAGCAAGTGTGGTTCTGTGTGTTGCCATAGAGGGGCATATTCCTGCAACCTGTTCAAACATACACATGTATTGCTTGTGCACAAAACGGCATCCCTGCCAATACACTACTAGGCATGCATGGAAGCAGAGCGGCAGCTTCCCTCTCAGCCTCCATGCGCTTCTCTGTACGCATACAGCACAAATGCACATAATCCCAGCTATGTACAGACAAGTGAAAGAAGTCGAAGCAAAGAGATACAGAGAAGGCGGCAAGGCATGCACACGGAAACACGTAGGCGCATCTGCGCATGAGAGGCCATGCGGGTCTGGGTCTCCCATCCCCTCCTAGAAGGGCCCCTCCTGCTGTGCACGGCCACATTTCCACAGGACAAAGGAAATGTCTCAGCCCGTTCCAAGCCGGACAGCTGCCAAGGGGCCTCCTTCAATTCCCCATTCATCACAGCCTCCTCAGACAGAGGATGGGACTTAAAGGGGCAGCGGGCTCTTTCTCTCGCCAGCTCTGTTCCCACTGCTGGAAGAGCCATCTTTGCACTCAGCTCTCCCCCTGGCCTGGATCAATCCAGGAGCAACAAGAGCTATAGGGCATGCTTGGCACATTGACGACGGATCAATACCACACATGCACCCGTAAAAACACTTTAAAGGAGATTCTTCCAAGGCCAAGGCCTGCAATTTGGGGGGTGATGTGGGGGGTACAGGAGAGCGCACTAGAAGGGGAGACATCCTGCTAGTTGTTGCTGTTGTTGTTGTTGTTGTGTGCCTACAAGCCCTTTCCAAGTGATGGCAACCCTAAGGCAAACCTAATGCCCACACCGAGGAGCTACATAAATTCAGCCTAGACAATGAGGACATCGAAATAGTCAAAGAGTTCCCATTCCTTGGATGAGAAAGGGGACTGCAGTCAAGAAATCAGAAGGAGGCTAGGAATGGGAAGGGCAGCCCTGAAAGAGCTAGACAAGATCATAAAGAGTAAAGATATACAGTTAAATACTAAAGTATTTAATACTAATAGCATTTTAAGGGGGGGTGGGATGTGGGATACAAAATGTATATTTTAGTGTTGTTAGCCACCCCGGTTGCATTACGCAGAGGGGCAGGATAAAAATTATTATTAGTAGTAGTAGTAGTATTATTATTAGTCAGAATCATCCAAGCCATAATATTCCCCATCACCATGTACAAGAGCTGGACTGTGAAGAAGGAAGAGAAGAGAAAAATCAACTCTTTTGGGATGAAGCACTGGAGAAGAGTGCTGAGGATGCTGTGGATGGCCAAGAAGACAAACAAATGGGTCCTGGAACAGATCAAACCTGAAATCTCCTTGGAAGCCAAGATGGCTAAACTGAGGCTGTTGTAGTTTGGCCACATCAGGAGAAGGCACGAATCACTAGAAAAGACAATGATTCTGGGAAAGGTAGAAGGTGGTAGAAATGGAGGAAGACCTCATGCCAGATGGATAGACAAGTCAGGGAGGTCATCGGCCTAAATTTACAGGACCTAAGCAAAGTAATGGAGGACAGGAGGTCTTGGAGATGCCTCATCCAGAGGGTCCCCATGGGTCAGGGTTGACTCAAGGAAAGTTAACAACGAGGCAAACCTATCACAGGGTTTTCTTGGCAAGATTTGTTCAGACAGGGGTTCTCCTTGACTGAGGCTCAGAGAGTGTGACTTGCCCAAGGTCATCTGGTGGGTTTTAATGGCTGAGCAGAGATTTGAATCTTGGCCTCCAGATGCCTAGTCCAATACCTGAACCAGGGGTAGGCAACCTTTTTGAGCCGGGGGCCGGGTTGCTGTCCCTCAGACAATTGGGGGGGGGGGGGGGGGGCGAAGCACCAAAAATAAATAAATAAATAAATAATTTTAAAAAAAAATTTAAAAATTTAAAAAACATGCATGCACACTCTCTCAGCCCCAGAAAAGCCATGCCAAAACGCCTGTGGAGATTTTGCCAAGAAAACCCCAAGAACAAGTAATAACAACAATAATCAATATCATCATGGCGGGCGGTGGCGGGGGGCAGCGGGGGGCGGCGGCGGCAGCGGCGGCAGGACCGGCCTGGGGCCGGTCCAAAGGCCTCAGGGGGCCGCATCCGGCCCCCCAGGCCTTAGGTTACCTACCCCTGACCTAAACCATTGCACCACACTAGAGAGACAGAGGTGTCAATTGGACTACTCAAGCAGAGAGATTGTCTTGGACAATGCACAACATCCCATTGATGGAGGTGTGAGCAGAGTTCCACATGAGGGGCCTTTGTGCATGCAACAGCAGATGACAGTACGCAAAGTAGTACTCTGTGCCTTGCACCTATCTATTCATTGCACATTGCAGTTGTGTGAGTTGTCAGCCACGCAAGTTGACCACTGAACCACATACCTTGTGCAAAGTTTGCATTTCTCATTGAGCTTTCACAATGTATCTCCAGCCCTGGATATTAAATGTTACGCTGAAGTGACGTAGGATCGTGGCCATTGTTAGTCAACAGCCTTTAGCACAAATTCCAGGAATTCATCTTCGTACCTTAATTCGTACAATGGTCACATAGCCCGAAAAACCCACAAAAAACTAATAATAATAATAATAATTAATAAAAATGCAATTTCCTCCTTATATATAAGCTCCAAATTGCCTTCTAGGAGACAAAGGGGGCCCTTTTTACTAAGTTTTTATAGGTGGGCCAATTTAGATCTGAAGCTGAATCTGCACCGCAGAAATAATGCAGTTGGACACAGATTTAACAGCCGTGGCTCAATGCTACAGCATTCTAGGATTTGTATTTTTAGCCTTCTCTGTCAGAGAGCGTTTGGGTGCCACAGCAAACTACTAATCCCAGAATTCCATAGGATGGTATATTATTATTATTATTATTATTATTATTATTATTGGCAAAAAGTATTATGACATTGTATGGTTCTTATGTTTTGTTAGGTTTCTGTTATGAATTACGCAGTTTGCAATTCTAGCTGAAACAGTGCTAAACAAGACATGCTGTAATTGTAATTGTAAATCTGGTAATTCTCAGTTTCAGATTTGTTTCTTTGAAAACAAGCAAATTCACCTTTTAATAATAAAGTTTTAAGTTCAAAACGGGGGGAGGGGAGTAGTTTCAAACTGCATTAATTCTGCAAAGCAGATTCAGGCCAGAAGATGCTCTCTTTTTTTGGAACAAGAATGAAGACGAAGAGAATTCTCCACTTTCTGCTGTTTAAAATATCCTGGGAAGGCCCAAAACTGGACAAAATGCCCCCTGTGCCCCCTATACCCATGTAAAGATCATTGCAAGACTTCTTGCAATATAGCCCCTTGGATTTTGCTGTTTGTAGCAATTGCTTGGATCTGAACACGATGTGCTGAGATAGCTTTGTGGTTTGAAGGACAAATTTTCTTTTCCTTTTTAATTTTTTTTAACTCTAGATGCTAAAAACTGAGTTTAAAATGCAAAAGTTTCTGTATTAAGAAGAAAAGAAGGGGTAAAATCCTGCCCTTCCCAGTTGGCATGGGCAAAAGCAACCTGCTGCAGCCTCTCCTACCTTGTCTATTCTTCCTTATTTATAACCTTTACCATCTTGACATGTGCATTCATGCTCATTTATTTTATTTTATTTTTGTCCTGCTCATTTATTTTATTTTATTTTTGTCCTGAGAAGGTGCGGATCGCCGTGCTGATGCATATGGGATCATTGTTCCCATTATGTTTTGAGTTCCCAAATCTCTCCGGGTCATTTTAACCCTTCTGTTACTCACACATGCCATCGTTTCGGGATAAAACGGAGCTGCCTCCATTCACTTGAAAGATACAGAGCGATCCAAATTGATTCGGAAGCGTATTCACACTGTCGAAGATGAGGATCGATGCAGATCTTTCAGGAAAACCAGGGGGAAAATGGTATCAAATATCTTGGGTTAAGTGGGGGGGGGGTTGTAGCCCCCTTCAAAAAAAGCTCACTGAGTACATTTGATTTAACCTGGATTCACCTCGAATTATTTTCATGGTGTGAATGGGGCTGATGCTCTTTGGCCCTACGTATCCCAGTTTTCATCTATGCAACGTTGAAGGGTGTGCAACCCATCGGAGGAAAACGTCCCATCGCTTCCCTAAGGATCAAGACGCATGTGTAAGATACCAATGGGATACCATCCAGATTGTAATGCGGGATCTTTGGAATAAAGTTGGGGGCATTAAAAGTCTTGGATGAATCCTCGTTGCTCCGTTGTATGAGAAGAGTACGCAAGCTTGAACCAAGCATGGACATCCCCCATCAGAGGAAAACGTCCCATCGCTTCCCTAAGGATCAAGACGCATGTGTAAGATACCAATGGGATGCCATCCAGATTGTAATGCGGGGTCTTTGGAATAAAGTTGGGGGCATTAAAAGTCTTGGATGAATCCTCGTTGCTCCGTTGTATGAGAAGAGTACGCAACCTTGAACCAAGCATGGACATCCCCCATCAGAGGAAAACGTCCCATCGCTTCCCTAAGGATCAAGACGTATGTGTAAGATACCAATGGGATGCCATCCAGATTGTAACGCAGGGTCCTTGGAATAGAGTTGGGGGCATTAAAAGTCTTCATCTGAGGATGAATTGTTCAATTCTGGGTCGGAGCCTGATAGTGATGGAGAGTCTTGGGAGGCTGCAACGCTTCCCTTGCAGACGTTGTTGGTGTTCTTGTTGTTCCAGCTTTGCCCTTTCTGGTGTCAGATTTGCATCCATTTATCCCTCCATGGAGAGACTGGCTTGTTGTTTGTCAAACAGACGAAAGAAGGACATGGCTGGCAGATGGTGGCATACATTACGCGGGAAGCGGAGCCAATGAATGAACTGCGGATGTTTGGGGCGACATGATTATTAAGTCCTGTAGTAGCAACATTGCCAGGACTGAAGACCAAGACAGATTGGGTTGCCATCTGGGTTGGATTCAGGATCTGGTCCCGGCGTTTGTAGCCTTCTTCGATGGTTTTGGTCTTGGATGGGATCACTCTTTTATTTTTTGGAGGGGGGTGTCTATCAGCAGGATGGATCTACCATCCAAATTCATACAAGTACAGCTGCAACTACGCTGCAGAAATAAAGCAATCTGGAACTGCTTTAACTCCACCGGCTCCATTTATTTATCTATTTATTTATTTATTTCATTTTTTTTAATGCCGCCTTCCTCCCAAAAAGAGACCCAAGGTGGCTCACAAGGCAAAAACACTTAAAATCAAAACAATTAAAATAACCTAGTAGTGAAAACAATGTAAAATTAAGATTAAAAACATATAAAAATTAAAAAAAATAATAATCATAATCTGAAACACATATCCCATATAAAAGCCACCCTGTCATGATTTTTAAAAGCCTCCCGGAATAAAAAAAAAAAAAAAACGTTTTTATTCCATGCTATAAGATTTGTAGTTTTCTGAGATATCTTTCCTTCTCTGTCAGAGGTGCCACAGCAAACTATAAATCCCAAGGTTCCATAGGATGGCGCCATGACAGTTAAAGCAACGTCAGACTGCATTAATTCTGCAACATGGCAGCAGCCCACCATACAGAATATCATTCCCTCCAAGATTTCACAGATGGAAAGTGAGAATCTTGTGGCCAAGCAATATCAGAGTGTAGCCAAGATGGCAAAAGGAAGGAGAAGGAAGACCACACAGGCCTAGAGAGGCTGCAGCAGTTTGCTTTTGCCTGAGCCTACTGGGAAGGTCAAGCCTCTGCTTCTCCTCTCTTCTCCTCCTTTTACACTTTAAACTCAGTTTGCAGCAAGGGAAGTAAGCCGAAGGACAAAGAGGGAAAGTGGGAGAGGACAAAGAAACCGGGCCATTTTAGAAGCAGCTGAAAAAGTGGGATGGGAGAGGATTAATCAGGATTGTCATCCCCAAATCAGGATAATTGTAAAGTATTATGGTCCTTGTTATTGTTGTTGTTGTTGTGTGCCGTCAAGTTGTTACCGACTTATGGCAACCCTAAGGTGAACCTATCGTGGGGCTTTCTTGGCAAGCTTCTTCAGAAGAGGTTTGCCATTGCAATCCTCTGTGGCTGAGAGTGTGTGACTTGCCCAAGGTCACCCAATAGGTTTCCATGGCTGAGATGGGAATCAAACCCTGGTCTCCAGTCCAGAGTCATAGTCCAACACTCAAACTACTATGCCACAATGGCAAATGCCCAATTCTAATTCCTGCAAATGTAAGTCCCACTTACAAAGACGTGCGTCCCCAACAGGATTCCAGTGTTAAAAATACAACTGTGTGTGCAAGGGAATTTGCACAAGTGTGGGACACCAACAGGATTCCAGCCCATAAGGATTCACAACATTGCGGGAAGGTAGTTTAGGAATGAAATCCTTTGGAACCAGACTCTCCCGACTTTGTTCATACCAATTCCTGAAAGGATGGCAGCTGCGTGGTTGGTTTGAGTACCAGAGCGAAGATTATTTCTGAGTTTCCCGAGACGTCTCTCTTCAGATCTGGTTTTGCACGCCTACACAGAACAGGACTTTATTGTTATATACAGGCATCGGCCTTCACAAATGTCTGTGTGCAGATTGTTAAAAGTTCAGCTCCAGGTTTAATCTATATTTTTCTCGGAAGCGTCCCTTCCAGTTTTCTTGGCAGCCGGAGCAACATGAGTCACGCACATTGTAACCTAAGAATTCAACATTGCTCAAACAAAAGAGAAACGTTTAACAATATTGGGGAAAATGATCCCATTGTTGTACTTTTTAAAAACAACAACAGCAACAGGGGAGATGCTTGTAACGTACAGAATTCAAGACCAATTGGCTTTTTGGATATTTTTTGTAAGTTGCATGGTCGCTTTCTGCTTGCACTAGAACTCCCACCCTTTGTTTAAAAAAAAATGTATTATCATCTTCCACAAATTCCTCCTTAACTTGTTACTGTTTACTGAGCAGTTCTTTAAGTAATATGTTATTTTGCTCATTAGGGCAGCATCTGCACCGCAGAAGTAATCCAGTTTGACACCACTTTAATTGCCATGGCTCCGTCCTATGCAATCCTGCGATTTGTAGTTTGTTGTGGCACCGGAGCTTTCTGACAGAGAAGGCTAAATGTCTCCCAAAATTACAATTCCAAGAATGCCATGGCATTGAACCATGGCGGTTAAAATGGTGTCAAACTGGATTATTTCCACAGTGCAGATGCAGCCGAAGAGTTTATCAACCCTGTGGAAATAATCAGTTTAAGTGCTATAGGTCCATGTTATGGAATCCTGGGATTTGTGGTTTTTGCAAGGTCTTTAGCCTTCTCTGCCATAAAGTGCTGGTGCCTACAAATCCTAAGATACGCCTTGCCCAAAACACCAAAAACCAAACAATAAAAGAAGTGATCCATGCGTTTCGAAAGAATGGAGTTAGACAGTGTAAGGGGGACTTCTTTTTAAAAAGGTAAATGTTTCTCCTAGGCCCAGAAAGGGCTGTCTGAGAAGTCTAAAATGTTAAGAATTTGGGAATAAATGAAAAGTTGTTATTCCATTTTAGTATGCTATGCAAAATTTGTGGCATGTATATGTCTATCTGCCATTGACTGGGATGGGAAGAGATGACCATGGTCTGCACAGCAGAAATAATGCAGTTTGACACCACTTTAACTGCCATGGCTCAATGATATGGGATTCTGGGATTTGTTACCCAGTGGGTTTCCATGGCTGAGCTGGGATTCAAACCCTGGTCTCCCAGTGTCCTAGTCTGATGCTCAAACCACTACATCACACTGGCTCTACACTGTTTTGTTGCTGTTGCTGTTGTTGTTGTTGTTGTTGTTGTGTGCCTTCAAGTCGTTTCCGACTTATGACGACTCCAAGGCAAACCTATCATGGGCTTTTCTTGACAAGATTTGTTCAGAGGGGGTTTGTCATTGCCTTCCCCTGAGGCTGAGAGAGTGTGACTTGCCCAAAGTCACCCTGTGGGTTTCATGGCCAAACTGGGAATTGAACCCCGGTCTCCAGGGTTGTAGTCCAATCCTCAAACCACTGTGCCACAATGGCTAATGCCCAATTCGAATTCCTGCAGACGTAAGTCCCACTTACAAAGACGTACGTTCCCCAACAGGATTCCAGTGTTAAAAATACAACTGCGTGTGCAAGGGAATTTGCACAAGTGTGGGACACCAAGAGCCCCAAAGGATTCACAACATTGCAGGAATGTGGTTTAGGGATGAAATCCTTTGGAACCAGACACTCCCGACTTTGATCGTACCGATTCCTGAAAGGATGGCAAGTCCAAGACTGCTTGGTTTGTTTATTTCTCCACTTTAACTCTCATGGCTCCATTCTTATGGAAGCCTAGGATCTGTAGCTTGCGGTCCATTCTCTGCCAGCGCAAAGGGAGTTCTAGTCCACTCCCTATACCTCTCCCATTCTGAATCCCTTCCTTTGCCAAGCATTTTGGCTGGTAGCCAGATCCGATCCGCCAAGGCCAGACAGCGACTGAGCGGTGGCCAGTGAACTGTCAAATGATGGGGAGCTGCATTAACGTTCTCCCATTGTGCGGGCATTAGCACATGGTGCAATGGACACACACATACACAGACACACAGTGGATGGATGGATGGATGGATGGCACCAGTGTTGTTGAAGCATCTCCCCTATGCAGAGCCACCTTTGCATCTATCCCAGTCCTATCTGGGCCAAAGATACGCGGGATGCGCAGTGCCTTGGGATCTCAGGAGTAAGGCTCCTGTTGCAAACCTTATTTGCAGCAACTCTCCATTGCCGGAGGCTTGATCATTGCTGGCCAATTGCTTCCACATCAGGAGTGTGGTGAACCCACACTGGCTCCCATTGCAGACTTTAAAGGCTCTGTCCAAGGTGATGAATATATTTGAGGATGATGTTTGACACCTTGGATTGCTACAGTCGGCCCTCCATACCTCCACAGCTTGAAAATATATTTTTAAAAATATACAAATGTCCAAAAGCAAACCTTGATTTTGCTGTTTTTGTATATTGGACACCATTTTACTACATCACTGTATTTAATGGGACTTGAGCATCCGCCAATTTTGATATCCACAGGGGTTCCTTGGACCAAACCCCAGGGTATACCAAGGGCCCACTGTACTTCTCTGCCAGAGGGCTCTGGTGCCACAACAAACTATAAATCCCAGGATTCCATCAGATGGAGCCATGGCAGTTGTCAAACTGCATTAGCTCTGAATTGCGACAGCAGCTTGAGAGTGGATTCACAAAGCCCGAACATGAAAATCATAGCCTTTATGATGATGCTCCTTCATTTACCTTCAATTCTGCTCATCCTTCCTGGGGTCCTTCCACACTATGGAATTATAGCACTATGATTCCAGTTGAACTCCATGGCTGCATCCTGGGATCTGTAGTTGGGGAAAGCACTAGGGCTCTCTGGTTGGGCATTCTAAGCACCCTTCCCTGAATTGCAAATCCCAGGTGGAATCATCAGGCTGTAGTGTAATTGTGCAGTGTGTAAGGGCCCCCAGTGTGTGTATTTATGGAAGCACAACATCTCACGGTCCATCCAAAAGAGATCTCTAGAGTTGTGAGGCTACATCAAGGAAACAGAAAATAACTTAACACTAATGGAGCTCCATGACCATTGTGCAACCCATTGTGAATCGCCCGCTGCACAGCGGAATGGCATGAGCAACCAAATGCAAAGCCTACAATTTGCAATGCCCCATGCACACCTGTGTGTTTAGTGCCCAGTTGTGCATTATGTGCAGCAGGACTCCATGAGCCGAAGGGGAATAGGAAAGGAATGCAGAAGGAAGCGCCATTCACCTATTCCTTGGGGCAGAGTCACTGTACTTTAAGGATTTCTGCAAATTATGGTGGAAGTCCTGGGGTGACACACTGGAAAATGCCATGGCGGTGTTGGATAATAAGGGTTTGTAATGCCCACCAGGCCTTAGTGACCTCTTTGGAGGCACCAGGGAGCAGCTTCATTTTTTCCATAATTAAAATAATTGGAACAATGTACCAAACACCTATCATTACGTATATTATACCCATCTACAGGTGCCCTACTTGTTTTTCAGTTCCCATTGACGGGGAAGGTGCGAGAGTAATGTATAGCTTGCTGAATTAAAAAAGGAGCAAGACTTTGGTTGCAATAACTCCCAGGGCTTTGTTTGCTGCAAGGAAGCCGTCTTATTAAAGGTCTGTGTCTGTAAGAGTTGCCAACTGTCCAGAAGACAGCATGACGGTGCTTCTGCCTGTAGAAGATGCTGGAGGGACACAAATCAGCACATGGACCTTAAAACCGAATTCCCATAGATCAGGAGTGGAGCAGAAGCACTTCCACATTCCTAAATTAAAGTGCTACGATTCCACTTTGACTGTATCCTATGGAATTGTAGTTTTGCAAGGTCTTTCGCCTTCTCTGCCAAAGAAGGGCCGGTGCTTCACAAAACTAAAGCATCTTCAAAGCTACTAATCCCAGGATGGAGCCATGGCAGTTAAAGCAGCATCAAACTGCATTAATTCTGCAGTGCGGCAGCAGTCTTAAGTTAAACATACTTAACTACATCATCTCAATATTAATGCATCTGAGGAAGTAGACTGAAGTCTACGAAAGTTCATGCTGCCAATTTCTTTCTTTCAGTTAGTCTCAAAGGTGCTCCAAGATCTCTCTACAGGCTGATTCTACAGACTAACATGGCTATATCTTAGAATATGTAACTACGTAGCTGATCCAGAACTGCAGCCTAAGTTTCTAGACCTCAAGGCCCAGTCTCTGGTTGTTACAACCCAGCTAAGAAAAATCCTGACATTCCCTAGAATGCAAAAATGAAATTATCTGTTGTTTTGTGGTGGTTTCTTTCCTTCCTCCTCCTTGGTTTTGGTGGAGAGGAAGGCATGCCTGGAGGGGGAAAGGCAGTAGTTATAGTGGAAAAACAGGCCAGGCGGGTAGGAAGAGACATAGCTCAGGCTTTGCTGGAGATGTTTACTTTTCCTCTCCCATTTGCTTCCACCTTCGTTTTCCAACCAAGACACCAAAATAAAGTGGCCCAGCAGACTCCAACTTCTGTCCTACACCTGTTTTGGATTGAGAAAACAAATCTAAAATGCACAGTATTGCCTAGTAGAAAAACAGAGAGATTTAGTGTGTTCTATGAGTTTTATGTTCTGGATTCAAATCTCGGCCGTCAGCCTCTCATTCCCAAAGCAGTGGCCACAGGCAAAACATGCGTCCCTCCTTCCACTTCCCAAACTTGCTCATAATCCATAATCTGGGCTTCATAATACCAACCTATTTTACTGAGATAATATCCTGAATCATTTTGAAGGCTCGCAATACTTCTTGTTCTTGTGTGCCTTCAAGTTGTTTCCGACTCATGACGACAAACCTATCTAAGGCAAATCCTAAACCCCGTAAACTTCAAATCCCAGGTTTCTATAGGTTGGAACCATGGAAGTTAAAGTTAAATAATAGCACTATAATTCTGTAGCGTGAATGGAAATCAGGATCTACCATTAGACTTTTAAAACATGTTGGGAAGCCCTGTGTGTTGTTTGCCTTCAAGTTGTTTCTGACCCATGGCTACATACATATCCTGGGGTTTTCTTGGCACATTTCCTCAGAGGGGGGTTGCCATTGCCTTCCCCTGAGGCTGAGAGCATGTGACTTGCCCAAGGTCACCCATTGGGTTTCCATAGGTAAGCCAGGATTCAAACCCTGGTCACCCAATGCTTAAAACCATTGCACCACACTGACTCACAATACTATAAAGCGCATTAAAGATGAAACCGTAAACTTCACCATTGCACAGTGAAAACTGGGACGTGTTGTGGATGAGCAACATTAGAGTGTGGTCAAGCTGGCAAAAGTTATTTGTGAGGAGGAAGATATAAGACACAGGAGAGGCTGCAGGTACATGAGCGGTCCATTTTGGGCACCCATTTGCCCCCTTGGGCTCCCATGCCACTTCTGATCCTCTTTGTCCTGAAGCTGTTTGGGAAGAAGCGGTTCAGCACTTTTAATACCTCTTTTCATCCTCAGACTGGCACCTCGAATAGCCCTTTTAAAGTTCGCACTGAAACCCCAGAGCGGATCCTCTGCTGTATTTACATGGAGAGCACCAGCTGCCGCTGCATTTCGTATTTGCCCACCAGCCGGCCAGCTTGAGGTGCCTTCCTCCCTGAAAGGCCAATTTTGTCGTTGGCAGGGATGCCCATTAGACCCGATTAGGCTGGTGGAGTCTGTCAGGTGGACCTCTGCCCATTTGGATCTGGACAGCAACCAAGAGGGATCCTGCTGGCCAGCTGGCATTCTGGCCTCCGCTTGTGGGCAATGCCAGCCCAGTCTGGATTAAAAAGGTGGAGGTGGCAGGCTTTATATCTCGGGTCCCTTTTGTTTCGGGCTGATATAAGAGATATAAGTCAGCCCTCCATATCCATGGATTCTTTATCCACGGATTCAAGCATCCACAGCTTGATTTTTTTTTTCAAAAATGTGTATAAATTCCAAAAAGCAAACCTTGATTTTGCCATTTTGTTTAAGGGACTCTCCATTGGGACTTGAGCATCCATGGATTCTGGTATCTACACTCCAGCGGATACCAAGGGCCCCACCGTACAGCCCTCTCTAGCCACTGGCATTGGCGTCTTTTCGTTCCTAAAATGTAAGAACCATTCAAATTTGGGGTCTTTCTCCTTAATGAGCGCCAGTGTGGCATAGTGGTCGGAGTGCTGGGCAATGACTCTGGAGACCAGGGTTCGAATCCCCACTTGGCCAGATAAGCCCACTGGGTGACCTTGGGCAAGTCACACTCTCTCGTCCTCAGAGGATGGCAATGGCAAACCCCTCTGAAGAAACTTGCCAAGAAAACCTTAGGCACTCCAGACTTGAAAGCAAACAACACACAAAGGGTAATGAAATAACAGAGTTGGCAGGTTGGAGAAAGGAACAGGCAGAAAAAGGGAAACAGAAAAACGTGAAGAAATACATTTATTAGGATACCCTTTTTTCCTTTTAGTTGGCCAACAAGCCTTCACGGAATAAGTGGGTTTTTTTGAGCAAGATAATATGCATTCTGCACTTGATGCAATTCATGCAAATGATATGCAAAACTTGGCCTTAGGGGAGAGTTGCCGGTTTCCACATGAGTGCTTAAGAAGCACATTTTATCCCTGTCTTTCAAAAAGCAGATTTGTTGGTCCATGGCTGTGAAACCCTTCCTGGCGTGGATGTGGAACGTGGTGAATGCATAGCATAACAAAGTGGGCTGTAGACCCACAACCTTTGAATGCATGGGGTATCTTCTCAAGCCCCCTCCTTTTATAGTGTTTTTTGGAAGGGCTATAGCCTTTCTTTCTTTCTTTCTTTCTTTCTTTCTTTCTTTCTTTTCTTTAAAAAGATAAGAACATGCACGTCATTAAATCTGCAGGGGGGAAGAGAAGGAAAATTCAATCCATGCAGTGGATTTGAGAGAAAACTATAATTTTGAGTACATAGATCTGATAGCGGCATTCTGCTTTATATTTGCTGTTAAATTTTGCCCTTGTTTGCCATGCTTTTGACCCCCTCTGAGGTTGCTGAGCCCCACGTGTCCCAGGTTTCCTTTGTGAAATGTTGGCAGGTCTAATAGGCCTGTCCTCTTCCCATTGTCTCTCATCTTTCTTCCAGCCATCGACTCAACTGACCATCCTCTCCATCATGTGGCAGTGAATCCCACAAGTTCATTCTGCCTTGCGGACAGAAGGCCTTTCTTTGGTCAACAACAAACAAAAAGGCTGAATCTGTTCTGCTCCTGCCCCATCCTCTGTAATGTTTAACGAACAGGACAATCTGCTGGCTTACAAGGAAATAGAGATAACATTGTTATATCTAGAGGAACAACAGTGAAATGACCCTGTAAAACTGGAGCCGGAACAGCTCAAAGCCCTGTGACTGTAACCCTTGCAGGGCCGGCTTGAGTAAAGAGAGAATCATATAGAGGAACTTTTGCATCATAAAATGTACAGGCTTGCATCTCTCCAACAGTCCCAATTTGGAAGGGATTGTCTTGATTAATCCTCTGCCATCCCATTTTTTCAGCTGCTTTTAAAATGTCCCGGTTTCTCTGTCCTCCTCTGTCCTTTCCGCCTTTGCTATCTGCTTCCTTCACTTTCTGCAAACTGAGTTCAAGGTGCAAAAGCAGTTTGCATCACATTAATTTAACAAGTTGGAAAGGAGCGGAAAGGGCACAATTTTGCCATTTCTTGTCACTTTAGGCAAAAGCAAACTGCTGCAGCCTATCCCAGATTGTGTGTCCTTCCACATCAATAACCTTTGCCATCTTGACCACACTTTGATGGGTCCACAATATGTCCCAGTTTTCATCAGTGAAATGTCAGAGTCATTTCTGACTTATGGTGACCCTAAGGGGAACTTATCATGGGGTTATCTTGGCAAGTATCACCATAGGAGGTATACCATTGCCATCCTATGAGGCTGAGAGACTGTGACTTGACCAAGGTCACCCAGTGGGTTTCCATGGCTGAGCCGGGACTCGAATCCTGTTCTCCAGAGTCCTAGTCCCGCTCTCAAACCACTACATCATGCTAGCAATAACGAAGGGTTGTTTTTCACTTCCAAATAGTGAAGCGACTTGGTTCATCCCAGCTAGAGTAGAGCCAAGCCATTGTTGGATGGTGTAGTAAACACAACCGGTTCAGTGGGTCTACTCTAGTCAAGATTTAGGTCTGAGACACATTCCTTGAGGACGGGGATGGGTCCGTTGCTGGTGACTAGGCAAGTGAACGGGAGCAAGCTTCCGTATTCCAAGGCAGTCTACCCCTGCAGACAATGCATCAGAAAGAGCCAGAGAGATGGCCATGGGGAGGAGTGTTGCTGTCCTCGGTCACCCCTCCAGCTTCCACCCGCTGCACCATGATGCCGCATGGGGCACTCTTCTGTGCAAGGCGACCACAAAGGAATGGCAGGCTGTGTCCAGTGTATTAAAAAGCAATGGAGAGAAATGAGGTCATCTGCAGAGCTTGGCAAGAGGAGGCTGCTGCCTGGGAAAGACAGTGCATTGCCCCACCAGTCTGCACTACTTAGAAGCAAAAGCATGAGTAAGGATGGAGCTACAACTGAGTCACAGCTGGCCCCCCATGGTCCAAAGAAATGGCTCAAATGTGGCCCCGAAGCCTGTTTTTGTGGCCTTCTAATTCTGAGAGCATCAGACTACAACGCTGGAGTGTGATTCCCCACCCCCCACCCCGCTCAGCCATGGAAACCCATTGGAGGGTGAGCTTGGGAGAGTCACGCTCTCTCAGCCCCAGAAAACCACGTAGCCTTAGGGGTCGCCATAAGTCAGAAATGACTTGAAGAGAGAGAACAAGAAGTATGTGACTTGCCCAAGGTCACCCAGTGGCTTTTCATGGCCAAGTTGGGAATTGAATCCTGCTCTCCAGAATCACAATAATAATAATAATAACAACAAATTGCATAATAGTGACTTTACAAAAAAGCACTCCCATGTCCAAAGATGCTTGCATTCATGGTTATGAAGGAGTGTGCATGCGTGTGTTGTTTGCCTTCAAGTCATTTCCGACTTATGGCGACACTCAAGTGGACCTAGCTTGCCAAGAAAACTTGCCAAGCGCAGGTTTGCCATCGCCATCCTCTGAAGCTGAGAGAGTGTCTTGTAACTCACACTCAAGATCACCCAGTAGGCTTCCCTGACCGAGCCAGGATTTGAACCCGGATCTCCAAAACCCAATTCACCATCCCAACGCTCAAACCTCTACTGGCTCACTTGAAAAAATATCCCTCAAGAAGTGGCTTTGGGCCACTTCTATGTTTGTATTTTGGTATTTTTGGCAGTTGGTCTAACTGATCCCCGAAGGGTCCCAAGGGGAGTAAACTTGGCCCCTAAACCTCTTATACTTGCCCATCCTTTGCAAATATGCTTTTAAATCCAAATTGTGGAGGCTGTAAATTCAAGGGAGAGGGAAGAACTAGTACAGGTGAGTGGGGAGCAATGTCTCTGTGGCTCTTCCCTCCTCGCTCCTTGCAAAACACGCAAAAGATGGAGGAGGCAGACACTTGGCTTCAGGCGTCTATTTGGAGTATCCTGGGCTGGAAGAGAAAAATCTTCTTTTCATCTCCTTCCTGGCTTTCCTCAACCCGTGAGAGATAGAAGGCTGGGACTGTGAGAAAAGAGAGACGTGTTGGAAGTCAGAAGGAGGTCGTGCATGCAAGCCAAGATGTGCGCATCTGACAGAATGGGGCCACTGGTGTGTCAGAAGGAGGCCACAGATCTGGGTTTGTGTCTGTAGATGCAAGCAAGGGCTTGGCAAGAACGAGGGGGAGGCAAGAGAGAAAGAAAGAGAGACCGCCTGCGTTTCGTTCTCACATTTGGGGGAAAGACTCTCTTTTTTGACGCAGGTTGGCAGCCGGTGGTGGTGGCCATCTCAGTGGAGCAGTGAGTCTGCCCAAAGGCTTTCAAGGAGATGCTGGGCCTTCCGAGGTCGGCCACCTTGGACAGCTCCTTTAAAGTCGGCGATAAAATTGAGGCCTGATTCACCATCCCATTGCCAAGAAAAGCTGGAATCTTCTTCAGGAGTGGTGCGATCGGGGGTTACACCAACACCGGTCCTTTTCTGGACGTTGTGCAAGGAGGTATCCAGGACCTTCTTGCGCAACAGTTTCCAGCAGGTTATCAGCAACACTTTCTCCATTCCCCAAGTCCGAATGTCACTGGTGCTTCTGCTGAGGGTCTGGAAGGGTAGAGAAATCCAACTGGGCAAGGAGAAGGCGACTGGATGTCCTCCTTTTCCAGGACAGGTCCTACATTTCAACCTTGTGTCCAGGAGGAATTCCAAAATGTACTCCATTCTGAGCAGGACTAAAAAAGCATGCATTTATACATAGGTTAGTGTTTCTCAGCTTGTGTTTGGTCAGGTCCTCCATTTTTCTATATTTTGCAGCACCTTGTCCTCCTTTGCAGTGAGGACATCCGGTCATCCTGGGCAAGGGTGGTGGAGAAGCTTTCCTGGCACCCTCCTTTATCCACAATCGGTACCGATTTCTAGCTTCTTCTGGGAAAGTCGGAATCATGGAGGGTCCAAAATTCCCAGTCAGTTATCATCTGCTAAAACTGGGTGGGCCTTGGGCAAGCCACACTCTCTCAGCCTCAGAGGAAGACCAAGGGAAAACTCCTCTGAACAAATCTTGCCAAGAAAACCCCAGGGTAGGATAAGTCAGGAACCTCTTGTTGGCACACAGCGCACATATGTAGAGAGCCTGGCTGTTTTTGCAAGAGGAGGCATGGAGGGAACGTGCCCCAGTGTGAATGTGGGTGTGGGTGTGTGAGAGAGGCTGTGCTTGTTTGTGTGTATGTGTGTGTGAAAGAGAGAATGAGAGAATGAAAGAGGGAGGGCCACCATTGGCTGGAGCCTGCATTTCATGCATTTTTCCCCAAAGAACAAGGTTAGTGGGTCACTCCGGCGCTGGAGGGTTTGCTCCAGCTCAGCTGCTTTGCTGCCAAAGCCACCCAGGCAAACAGCTCCTTCATCACCAGCGGTCAGTCGAGGGAGGCAAGGACAGAGGGAAGCGCCACAACAAGGGAGCTGGCATCACCCACAGAGCCAGCCGGACACTAACACCAACTGGCATGGCCCACCGTGCGACGCCAGGCGGTCCAGAGCAACAGGAAAACTCCTGCAGGTCTCAGCTACCTAGAATCATAGGCTGATAGAAGCACAGAGTTGGAAGAGACCCCAAGGGCCATCCAGTCCAACCCCATTCTGCCATGCAGGAACTCTCAACCAAAGCACTCCTGACAGATGGCCATCCAGCCTCTGTTTCAAGACCTCCAAAGAAGGAAAGTCCATCAACTCCGAGGGAGAGTCTTCCACTGTCAAAGAGCTCTGACTGTCAGGAAGTTCCTCCTAATGTTGAGGTGGGATCTCTTTACCTGGATCTTGCATCCATTGCTCCATTGTGTCCTATTCTCTGGAGCAGCAGAAAAGAATCTTGCTCCCTCCTCCATATGACATCCCTTCAAATACTTAAACAGGGCTCTCATATCACCTCCTAACCTTCTCTTCTCCAGGCTAAACATACCCAGCTCCCTAAGTCTCTCCTCATAGGGCTTTATGGTTTCCTCGGAAGAATCTGCCACAGGGAGTCTGTTTTGCCTCATGGAGGGTGGACCACCATCTTGGGAGAAGGCATCAGACTGAAGAAGGGTGCCTCTGGGCATATGCAGAATTGCCTTCGCCACAAAGCTTTCACAAGGCCAGAAGGAACAGCTTCCTGAGACGTCTTCCCGCCAACCACCTTCCCACCTTGGACTACTCTAAATATTTAAAGATAGTGTATTTAGTCACTGAGAACCAGTGTGGCGTAGTGGTTTGAGCTTTGGACTTCAGCTGCAATCCGCAGTGCAGAAATAATTCAGCTTGACACCACTTTAGACTGCCATCACTCAATGCTAGGGAATCCTGGGATTTGTAGTTTGTTGTGACTCCAGAACTCTGACAGAGAAGGCTAGATGTCTCACAAAACTACAGTTCCCAGAATTCCATTGTATTAAGCTGTGACAGTTAAAGTGGTGTCAAAGTGGATTGTCCCTGCAGTGCGGATGCAGCCTTAGAACCTGGAAACCAGGGCTTGAATCTCGATGCGGCTACGTAAACCCACTGGTTGACCTTGGGCAAGTCACACACTCACAGCCTCAGAGGATGGCAAAGGCAAACCCACTCTGAAGAAACCTGCCAAGACAACTTTGTAATAGGTTTGCCTTAGGGTCGCCATACGTTGGAAACGACTTGGAGGCACACAACAACAACAAGGATTGCGTATCTCAAGCAGTCTTGGAGTCAGAGTCAGCTGTCACTCAGTTTCTGAGCATGAAACCCATTTTGTCCTTTGGCAAATATATCGGGGCAGCAGAGGAACCGTGGGCAGTTTCAACCAGGGATGACAACAGTGGCTTCTCCATCATTCGTTTCTGCATTCTTTCTTCCCTTCCAAGGAATGCTGTGGGTCTTGGGAGCGTCTGCCGTGGAACAGCTGGCCATGGCAGGAGATCTGGGGGAATTTCTAGCTGTCCTGGTTAGATTCTGCCGCTCCGGCTATTTTGGGTCAATCTCTCTTCGGCAGAAAAAATACCCCATGCCTTGCTATGGTTTCATGTGGTGCAGGAAGCGGAGTGTCGTCATCGCTCTTGGAGAAAACCCCTGGAGAAACTTATCAGAAAGAGTGTGGAACATATTTATACGCTGCATTCTGGTTCCTGGAAAATGAATGGCCCTCAGGATCCTACTGCAAGGAGACTGGAGTGTAAGTTTACATCCACAGGGTTATGGGAGCATTGTGTCTCAGGGAAATGTGGCACCGCACAAATGGAGCGTGCAGACACATGCGAAAGGCATGACTACAATGCACAGTGCACATCTGTATGTGCAATACACAATGCACAATCAGTCAGCAGCAGTAGCAGGATGACATGGGTGCAACGGCCCCATAGGTACAACATTTGCTTCTGCAATGTTCAGCTGAAGACAGACCCCAAAATAATAATCTTCCCTTGCTAACGTATGCATGCATAAGACATAAACAGAATGCTAGCCATAGTTTGCATCTAGGCTAAGTCTCTTTGCAGACAGGATGGCAGGAGATGATGATGATGATCATAGAATCATAGAATCATAGAATCATAGAGTTGGAAGAGACCACAAGGGCCATCCAGTCCAACCCCCTGCCATGCAGGAACTCCCAATCAAAGCATCCCTGACAGATGGCCATCCAGCCTCTGCTTAAAGACCTCCAAGGAAGGAGACTCCACCAAAATCTCCGAGGAAGGAGTGTGTTCCACTGTCGAACCGCCCTCACTGTCAGGAAGTTCCTCCTAATGTTGAGGTGGAATCTCTTTTCTTGCAGCTTGCATCCATTGTTTCGGGTCCTAGTCTCTGGAGCAGCAGAAAACAAGCTTGCTCCCTCCTCAATATGACATCCCTTCAAATATTTAAAGAGGGCTATCATATCCCCTCTTAACCACCTCTTCTCCAGACTAAACAGACCCAGCTCCCTAAGTCGTTCCTCGTAGGGCTTCATGGTTTCCAGACCCTTCACCATTTTAGTTGCCTTCCTCTGGACATGCTCCAGTTTTTCAACCTCCTTTTTGAATTGTGGTGCCCAGAACTGGAGACAGTATTATTCCAGGTGAGGCCTGACCAAAGCAGAATAGAGTGGCACTATTGCTTCTCTTGATCTAGAGAATGATGATGATGATGATGATGATGATGATGATGATGATGATGATGATTGCACCATCCAAGTACATGGTGCTTTACAAAAAGTTACAGAATAAAACATTTATAACCATTCCAATAACATAAAATACACTCGTCCCGCCACATTCGCTGGGGTTGGGATCACAGGACCCCAGCCGTGAATGTGGAAAAACCACAAATAACAAAAACACAATGTTTTCACCCAAGAGAACAGCTCTCTAGGACTCTCTAGGTCCTCCAGTGCAATTCTGTGGTCAAGATCTGCCAGACATTGACCATAGAGTTGCTCTGGAGGAGCTACAAATGCCTAGTGGAGTGTTCTCTCTAGGAATGAATGTCTAGGTCCTTCAGTGCAACTGTTGGTTAAAGTTGACCACAGAGTTGCGCTGGAAGACCTAGAAATTCCTAGAGAGAACATAATAATAAAATCCGTGAATAATCAAATCCGCAAAAGTCAAAGCTGCAAATGTGGAGGGACGAGTGTACTAAAATACAATATTAAAATACAATGGGGCGGGGGGGACCACACACAGACAGACATAATGTAGAATAAAACAAAACAGTCACTACAGATAATATACTAAAAATATAAAGCATGATGGTGCTGAATGCTGCATCTACACTGTAGAAATAATGAAATCTGACCCCCACTTCAAAATTGCCATGGCTCCATCCTACAGAATCCGGGGATTTGTAGTTTGGCAAGGCACCAGCTCCCTTTAGCGGAGAAGAAAAAAGACCTTGTAAAACTACAAATCCCAGGATTTCCATAGAATGGAGCGACAGCACTGAATGTGGGGTCAACCTGCATTATTTCTACCATGTAGATGCACCCAGGGTCCCTCCCCGCCGCCGCTGGTCAGTATAGACTAGCATGATCAAGGCAAGTGGCTTGATGCAATGTATTTATTTTATTTGGTGTGTCTTTGGAAAATGCGCAGGCAGCTTCCTTATATACAGCAAATTCTGAACATGCAGAGCAATGCTCTTGAGGAATTACATGGATATAAGTCACCACCATCCTTTAATTCAAAGTCACAACACCTATTATTATTATTATTATTATTATTATTATTATTATTATTATATATACATACAGGTGGAAATATATCATAAATTCCATATCTTCATTACAGATATGTTTAAATATAAATCTTTAAGTCAGATAATAAATCTTATAATTAAAAAGAGAAGGAAGGAAGGGGGGGGGGAAAGGATTAAATTATTAAACAGAGGCTGGATGGCCATCTGTTGGGGATGCTTTGATTTTGAGTTCCTGCATGGCAGAATGGGGTTGGACTGGATGGCCCTTGGGGGTCTCTTCCCATTCCATGATTCTATGATTCTATGATATAAATACATACATATATATATATATATATATATATTATCCGTGAGAGACAACACCTTGTCTGCAGGAAAAGAGGCTGCTCTGTCTGGGCCAATGCCTCCATTACTGTTGCTGGACTTTGACTGGGAAATTGGTCTGGGAGATCTCAGTGGCACGCTTCCCCTGAGCGCAAATGAACATGAAGAATATGCAGAGGTACCAATGCACCCCTTCTCTTCCTTTAGGGAAGCTTTTAAGTGAATGAAGCATTACGTGCTCAGAGGAAATATCCGGAGAATCTAGGAAACATCTGGCCCATGTGTGTGATGGTGTTTCCTGGGAGGGGGACACATTCCCAGGGTCTGGACTTGTCTGCATGCCTCCATCTCTGGCAGTTTCTTGCTAGGCTTATAATTTGAACTGGTGTAAAAGAAAGAGACGCAGGATGCGTAAAAGAAGACTGTATTTCTCAAAGGAGCCCAACGCCTTTTGACCGGAACTTATTTGTACGGCCTTACTAAGGGGAAAGCAATTTGGAAAATGATCCACAGGGATCAAGAAAAATGTGCTGAGCTGGCTTGTAAAGTTAAGTCTCCTTTTATACATCCTGAGCTCTTCCAGATTGGAATTCCCAAAATGTGGCTGCTTGGGTTTTGTCGGTTGTTGCCGCTTCCTTGGCCCCTTCTTCCATTCTTTTGGGGGTCTCTTTGCAGCATTTCCAATATGCATTTGTTTGGGGGTTTATAAAATTTGGGGCACGGTTTGCCGACCCTATGATCAGAAGGACAAATGTGGTTTTCTCTGATTTTTAATATATATTTTTTCTCTTACACTTATCACACTACACTGTTATAGCGCTATATTCCATTTTAAATGCTGTGGCAACATCCTCTGGGATCCTGAGGTTTGTAGTTTAGCGAGGCCTAAGAGCTTTCTTGCTGAGTCTTCTAAACTTATTTCCCTAAATTACGAATCCCAGGATTCCTTTGCCATGACAGATAAAGTGCTTTCAATGCACCATTTGATTCTATGGGTTTGCAGAAGCAGCCCTTGTGTGTCCCTAACTGCGCAAAGAGCTGGCAATGAAGTACTCCTGGGGAGGCTCTTCTCTCTCTCCCACTACCTAAAAGAGTAGGTAGGACACATGTGGTCAAGTGTGTGGTCAAGATAACAAAAGTCAAGCTAGGAGACACTGGGGCAGTGTGCTTTTGCTTGAGCCTACAGGGAAGGCAAAGATTCTGCCTCCTCCTCTCCCAATCCCACTGCTGATCCTTTTGCACTCTGTTTGCAGCAACAGAAGTAAGCTGAGGACAAAGGGGAAGGAAAGAGAAACTGGGACATTTTAAAGGCAGCTGAAAAAGTGGGAAGGCTGAGGATTAATTCCAAATCCCCCAACATGTGCTGCTTGAAGCAGCTGCCTCATTTTGTCACTCAGGCTTCCACATACTTCCACATACATGCAGTCTTAAAGTCTCTGGTCCAACAGCCCTGGGACTCATTCCAAAAACAGCTGGGCCACCATCATGGCTGCCCCACTGGCCTCACCCTGGTCCCACTCTGATGGTGTTGGCTCAGTCGGCCTTCCCCAGCCAAGAAGGAGCAGCAGATGAAAGAGGGCCGTGGGTTAAAAGTTAGCCCAGCAGACAATGTGGCACTGACACGGCAGCGGCCCATGTGCCCAAAGTGTTTTGAGCAAACAAGGTGGACCTTTATGGGCCCTGATAAAAGGAACAAATAGGCACATTAGCAAGCGGTGGAGTGGCCCTGGAGGCCTTTATCCTCCTCTTAGAAGCTGCTTTGTCCGCACAGTAGTCGCGCCGATTCCCACCCCTTTGGAAGTGGGGTTCCCGCATGCCTCCGAGAAGCATCTTTGGTTATAGACATTTACACACATAAGTGCATGCATGCATGCAGGCCACCTCCCGCCTGCACTTTCTTCCCATCCACTCCAATCCGCACGTACACAGACGATTTGGCATGCGCCTCGGCAAAGCAAAAGCGTCCGCAGCCCAAGCAATCGGGTGTGTGCAAAAAAAAAAAAAAATCTCTCCAATGCATAAATATACATGCACTTGGACGCATCATATCTGCCGATGGTTACGTCAGAGTGTGCCTTTGTGCGGGTGCGGGTGTTTTCCCGCAGCGTCCGACAGCTCTCCTTGGATAGGCACAGGACTGGTTCCCTGCTCATAAAAAGGGCAGGCAACCATCCCACAGCCTGGCCCATGATGAAGACTGCTGGGCATGGTAGTAGCATCAGCAGCAGGTTCCTCACTTCTCCTTGCACAGGGGTTGCAGCTGGAAAGTATGCAGAGAGACCTGGGTCCCTTTCACACTACACCAGGAATAGCACCATGATCCCATTTTAACCCCATTAAAGGAATGCTGGCCATAACTGAAGGTCAAAGGCCTGGAAGAATGGCCACCACACCTGAGCATGCACAACCATGGGATCGGTTTCCACCAGCAGCCATTGAGTCGTGAATACGTCCAAAGCAAAAAGCAAAGCAGCTTATTTATATACCGCTTCATATCACGCTATGGGATGTCTAAGCGGTTTACAACTGTCCGCGGGGGGAGAAGTTGCATTCGGACCCCAAGGCTGCTTTAGTGGCCCTCCACGCCTCCAGACCCTCTGGCCTCCTCTTTGCTGCAAACTGAATTCAAACTGCAAAAGTAGCTTGTAGTCCATTAATGCATTGCGGGGAGAAAAGACAAGGGAGGGAGAAACCTGACCTTCCCAAGAGGCTCAGGCAAAGGGAAACTGCTGCAGACTCTCCTAGCTTGAGGGTTCTTCCTCATTCATCACTTTTGCCATCTGGACCACACTCTGATGTTGCAAGCAAGCAAGGCTGCACAGCAAGCAAAAGCATTTTTATTTAAGCAGGCTTTTAAACATATAATCAGGACACAGTGGGGGTTTTTTATATGGGTGTGTGTGGTTTTAGCTATGTTTTTAACTTTTGTACGTTTTGTGTTAGTTTTACATTATTTTAACGTGATGCTTTTAATTGTTTTTAAATGTTATTGTGATGTTTCAATAATGTTTTATCTTGTGAGCCACCTTGGATCGGGGGCGGGGGGGAGGGGGATTGGAGAAAGGCGACATAGAAGTGAATAAAATAAAATAAGATATCCCAGTATTTATCTTTGAAATGTCAGAAGACATGTGATCCCTGAAGCTGCATTAGCAATATTTGGTTGCTGGCTGCACTTTGGAGATGAATGGATTGGGTCCATACCATGGCGCCCAAAGTGTCATTGAAACCCACATTAGGTTTCTTGCCACTTTTAAATGCAGAGGCACCCACCTTGCCTTGCAAACCCTTAAATGCAGAGGCACCCATTTTGCCTTGCAATATATATATATATATATATATATACACACACACACACATATATATATATATATTGCTCTGCAGTTAAGGGTGGCAAGAAAGCTACTGTGGTTTCCAATGATCCTTTAGACCCCGTGGCATGGACCCAATCCATTCACCTCCAAAGTGCAACCAATTGCATTAGATTCATACAATTTATCCCAGCTCCTTTCTTCTTTTCCTCCTTTCTTTCTTGCAATGCTCCCTCCAGCCTGCTTGCTACTCACATACACACAATCACACACCACATACACACACACACTCTTTGCTTTTCCTCTTGGCATCCTGGAACATGAACAGCCTCTGTTTCCATGGTGACGGACATGCATGTCCTCTTGCCAGGGATGCTTCCCTCTCCCCAAGTTTGCAAAGCAGACTGGAGATGCTCTGTGTGTGTGCCTAAGGAGATAGGAATCTTTGCTTTGCAGAATGACTTTGGCCTTGGGTTTTTATTAACCGAAAAAGCAAGCTGGGCTGGGATTTCCAAATGAAGCTGGGAGGGATGTCTCCTGGAGGGGAGAAGAGGCCTTGAGGTCATTCTCAGGTAGCAGCTGAGATGCTCCAAATAAAAGCCAGGTTGCCCAGAGAAGACACCCCCCTTGCAATGGGTGCGGCATGCCTCAGGCCGCCCAGATGAAGAAGGCGAGACCGGAACCCAGGACTTAAGAGTGAGGGCTGTGGGCTTGCAATTCCCATTTTTTGGTCTTGCATCTATCACCTTTAAGGCTGGTTCTCATGCCTGCACACATGTACAACCTTACAGTCGTCTGTAAGTGCAAATGCGCAGCCAGCCCATCTCAGGTGCAACACACAAGGCAGGAGACATTCATTTCTCCAAACATCGATTTCTCTGAAGATGCCAGCCACAGATGCTGGTCAAATGTCAGGAATAAATTCTTCTAGAACACGGCCTTACAGCCCGAAAAACCCACAAAAACCTATGATTTAAAATATTTAATTAATCTGGGATCCGACCAGTGTCCCACACCTGTCTTGGCCATTGTGCAAAGGACATATTCAGTTCATGGCTGCAAAAGTGGATGTGGTCACCATGTACCAAATATTTGGGAAATGCGTTATGCCTAGGATTTGGATGGATAGATGGATGTCCAAAATACCCTAAATTTAGTTTGCTGCTGTGTGCCTTCAAGCCATTTCCCACTTACGGTGACCCTAAGGCGACCCTATTTCTTGGCAATATTTGTTCACGAGGGTTTGCCATGGCCTTCCTCTGAGGCTGAGAGGGTGTGACTTGCCCAGGGTCACCCATCAGGTTTCCATGTCTGAACGGAGATTTGAACCTCGGTCTCCAGAATCCTAGTCCAATGCTCAAACCATTTCAACACACTGGCATTCAATAGCATATCTTGACTCTGGAACGACATTGTGATGGGGAGTTTGGACTTCAAAATTTAACACTGTTTTTAGGACTGCTGAACCAGTTAGAGAGCCAGGTAGCTTCATTTGCACCAACGACTTCAGCATGAGCTTAAGGATTAAAGCCAGCTTAAAATGGTTTCCTTTAAACTAGGGTGGAATAGTAGGACATTGTCCAACTGATTTGCTTGGAAATTACCCTTTGCATTCCTACACTCATGGCCTTAGGAGGAATGAGCCCCCCTTTCCTTGGTGGCACTTACCTTCCTTCAGGCAATCTATTCCAGGTCCCAATTGTTTTCTGCTGCCAGAGGCCTGAGGTCAGGTTTTCTTTCAAGGATAACAATGGTGCTCTTTCCCAACACTCATCCCTTGCCCTTCTGTGGGTGCCTCCCACCCATTCATCTGGAAGATAACCTTAACTCTGCTCTTTTTCTTTTCGGTGATGGAAACATCTGACATCACCATTACACATTGCACTAAAGATAACTTTCTGAAGGGCATAAGGATTCTTTCATGGGAAAGGGAACAAACCACACCAAACCCCTCGCTGGATGGCATTTGCCTTTATTTCAAGGAAGATTAGATGGCACTGGGACAGCTTGCAGAAATACGTACATCTTCAGCATGTGTCTAAAAATAAACGACGGAGATTCTACGTCGTGGTCCATGTTTCTTAACTTTACGAATCCATCACTACCTTGCAAAAATGCAATGAAACCCTGTGAGTGAATTGCAAAGATGCATAGCAGGGCACCCTCAAGATTGGTCCGATTCACATTGGACGTCTTCTCTCTCTTCAGTTCAGTATGTAGAGAGAGATCTTGTAGCCCCTTTGAGACTAACTGAAAGAAAGAAGTTGGCAGCATGAGCTTTCCTAGACTTCAGTCCACTTCCTCAGATGCATTTGGAGGAAGTAGACTTAAGTCTAGGAAAGCTCATGCTGCCAAATTTCTTTCTTTAGTTAGTCTCAAAGGGGCTACGGGATCTCTCTGCATACTGATTCTACAGACTAAACACAGTTATATCTTTGAACACTTTCAGTTCATTGAGCGCAAACTCCTTTTGCATTTTGAACTCAGTTTGCAGCAATGGGAGCACAAAGGGAGCACAAATGGAGAATGTGAGAAGAGATACCGGGACATTTTAAAAGCAGCTGGAAAAGTGGGACGCCAGAGGATGAACCAGACCCATCCCTCTCAAATCAGGTTTGCTTACAATGCATCCGACATATAAGCACAACTGCTTCTGTTGGGGAGCTTAACACCTGGGCAACTCAGGATGCCTGCTGCCATGATCTCAAAGCAGGTAGTGATGATGTTGCTGCTGGTTTACCTGCAGGAAAGAAAAAGAAGATGAGAAAGGGTGGCTGGATTCCTGGAAGCAAGAGACTTTCTCTTCCCACAATAAGGGAGAAAAACCCCTCTGTTTTCCTCCTAAAAAATGAAAGAGAAACTCCAGTGCAAAATACGCAATAGACTCCTCACTCCCCTTCCATAATCCTTAAATTATGTACATGAGAGCAAAGTGTTTATCACAGGCCTTACAGCTCCCCAAAAAGTCCCTGCTTTTCCAGAGAATAATGTGGCAGCCTTTGACCGCTCATGGTGCTTTCGGTTGTGCTTCAAAAAAGGGAACTCCAGGAAATGCTCCAGAAATGAAGAAGAGAAGGTTTTGCCAGGAATTTACAATCCAGTTTCTCTTCTTAGCATGATGTGTGTGTGTTGCCCAGAAAGAGAAGGACCATAATCTGAACCAAACATTACTGTTGTCTTCTCCTCCTCTTCCTTTTTCTCCTTCTCCTTGTATTATTATTATTATTATTATTATTATTATTATTATTATTATTTACAGTTGTCTCTCCGTGTCCATGGATTGCTTATCCACAGATTCAAGCATCCATGGTTTGAAAATATTCAAACAATATATAAATTCCAAAAAGCAAACCTTGATTTTGCCATTTTACTGAAGGGACACCATTTCACTACGCCATTGCATTTAATAGGATTTGAACATTTACGGATTTTGGTATCCACAGGGGTCCTGGAAAACAAACCCTGGCAGATACCAAAGGTCCACTGTATTAGCTGAGATCCTACATCACAGTCTACGTTTCATAAAGTTACAAGTCTGTAGCTATGTTGCAGAAGCACAACGAAACCCTGTTAGTGAATTGGGAAGAGGCACATCTGGGCAAGGGTCCTCCGATGCGCATTGGGAACTTCCGATGTGCACCGGACACTTCTGATGCCCATTGGCCATTCCTGATGTCTTCCTAGTCAGTGTCCTGATTCACATTGGTGCGCGACTTCCATGTGCATTGGGGCCCATTGTGCATTAGGCCATTAGACATTGGTCACTCTACTGACCATCATTTCGCAATGGACACAAGTAGGTTATAAGGTCACAGCACCCTTAGGTGAATACAGACACTGAGATGCTATTTAATTCAGTTTGGTACATCTGTAAGGTCATTTACAAAGACCTAAATCATATAAGTACCTGTTGTTGTTGCTCTTGTTGTTGTTGTTGTTGCTGTTGTTTTTGTTGTTGTTTCAGACTTATGGAGACTTCAGTGCAAACCTATCATGGGGTTTTCTTGGCAGTCTCAGCTAAAACAGTCTCAGCTAAAACAGACCTATGTAAGTAAATCCAGTTGGTTCAATGGACCTCTTCTAGTCAAAACTAGTAATAGGATCTAGGTTGAGAAGGGCAATTGCCTGAGAGTTAGGGACCAATTTCCCCCCGGCCTGACCACCCCCAGAAACCGAAATACTTCATTTTTTCCTCTACAGTCCCTCTCAAAATGGTGGCAGAAGGAACTCACATCCTGTCACCATTTTGAGAGGGACTGTAGAGGCATATGAAGGTATTTGGGGACACCAAAGGATTCAGGAGTGCTTGTGAGATGTTTTTTGAACGTTTCTCACATTTGCAGAGCTTTCTTGCATGGCTTGGGAGCAAAAATTGCCCATAAGTCGTGCCGAACTTTATAAAAACACACAGAGGAGTAGGGTCTTTTTGCTTCAGTGGGCTCCAAAGACTGCATGATCTAAGCCATATTTTTTAAGGCGATGGGTAAGCTGTCGAACTACCCTGTCCAAATTCTCTCCATAGAGTTAGCTTTGCCTTCAGCTTGTGACATAGATTCTCCCATAATGTTACCCAGGATACGCTAAATGGGGCTGTTTCCCCTTCACGGTTGGCCTTGTTGTGTTGTTCAGTGATGTTCTTGTCGATGGTATTTTTAGACCCATTTTTGGGGGTATAAAAATCCTGTGGAAAAAGACAAGAAAAAGGAAAGTCGGATCGCTGAATCTCCGCTGGCCGTTTCGTGTGGCTTGCCTTCTCTTCTGCTCCATTGCCCTTAGCCTTGGCCAAACCTTGTCCATCTTCCTTGCTGGCCATATTTCGGCGGATCATGCCCCTGCTGCTGTTGTCTCTGTCTTTCCTCTCCTCTTCCCTCCATCCTCCATTCTCTGCACAAACCATCTCTCCTTCTCTCTCTCTCTCTCTCTCTGCCTTTTCTCTGGGGCCATCAGATGTTGCAGAAACCGAACAAGGCCAGGCATTGTCTCCTTCCTCTCGTGGGCTTCCAAGCCCAGCAGCAGCGTGACAAAAAGACACATTGACTCCAGAGGAGAAAGGGCCCCATAGATCGCAGCAGAGACCCATGTGGGGCTGGGGGTGGAGAAGGGAGCCCTGGGTTTCTTCCACATCTGAGCATCCATTTCCCAATCTATCCAATCCATGGCTTCTCTGGAGCAGAAGCTGGAAAGTTAGCTTCACCCAGTCCTGAAAGAGGGTTCCTCAACAGGCCACGGTTTGCAAGGAAAAGACCGGCACATGCGGCTCCCAGGGCCCCCCCTGAGGTCTTCCACCAATCTAGAGTCCCTGGAGGTTTGCCCTGCTCTTCCTCTGAGGCTGAGAGAGTGAGACATGCCCAAGGTCATCTAGTGGGTTCCCATGGCTGAGCAGGGATTTGAACCTGGGTCTTTCAGAATTGCAGTTCAACAACTCAAACCACCCCCCTACACTGGCTCGCATTGGCGTGAATTATTTAGAGGTTTGCCCTTGTCTTCCTCTGAGGCTGAGAGAGTGGGACTTGCCGAAGGTCACCCAGTGGTTCCCATGGCTGAGTCGGGATTTGAACCTGGATCTTTTGGAGTCCCTAGCCCAAAACTCAATCCACTACTCCACACTGCCTCTCATTAGCAAGAATTATTCAGAGGTTTGCCCTTGTCTTCTTCCGAGGCCGAGAGAGTGGGACCTGCCAAAGGTCACCCAGGTTCACTTTAGTCTGAATTTTAACGGAACTGTCCAAGGTGCCAATGTCTACTCCCCAAAACAGTTTCTGCACATTGGACAGACTCTTTCTCCATCTCAGAGAGAAAGGACTAGTTGAGTGCTTCGGGGCCTGATGTTTAACATCTTTATAAATGATGCCTTCCACACTGCAGAATTAATGCAGTTTGATGCCACTTTAAACTGCCATGGCTCAATGCTATGAAATGCTGGGACTAGATAAAATAGCAAAATCAAGGTTTCCTTTTTTGGAATTTATATCCTTTTGGGATATTTTCAAGCTGTGGGTAAAGAATCTGTGGCTATGGAGGGCTGAGGCTGACTGTACGTTGTTGGGCTTTCCCCCTTTATAAAATTTAAAGAGAAATTAAAGTAGGGAACTGCCTCCATCAATTGGCGAAACAGAAACCAAAGTGCCAAGGGACTTTTGCAACGGTTGAGGGAGCAAAGGAAGGCAGAAGGGGGAAAAATAACTCTCCCTTTGGCCTGAAAATGGGCTTTTGTTTTCATTATAAGCTTCCCATTGAACAAGGAAGGAGAAGGCCTTGCGAATGAACTCCATCTTCTGCCCATCTCCTGCCCAAAGCTGACCAAGCAGCTGCAGCCTTGACCGCAATGGAGTCCTCCAGTCCTCCCAGTCTGACTTCCCAGCCCAGCCCAGCCCTGCCCTGCCAGCTGGAAACTGCCTCCCCATTCTCTCTCTCTCTCTCTCTCTCTTTCATTCTTCCCCAAATCTTGGGCCCTGGCCTGTGGCCATAATGCCCAGGCATGCCCTGCACCCACAAGACCTTGACCGCCCTTAGCTTTGCAGAAGGAGCCAAGCGATAAGAAGGCCGCGGGAGGGGAAAGTCCCATCAGAAGGAGCGCTTGCAACAAGGCTCTCTGCTCTCCCAAGGTGAAGCTCCTGTCTGCCAACAAGAAGACGCAATAGCATGGCCAGATGGTGCCTCTCCTGAACCTCTAGCTTGGTTGGTTGGCTATGGTGCCATAGCATCATAGAGTCAGAAGGGACCACAGGGGCCATATAGACCAACCCCATTTGACCGTGCAGGAATGCACTCTTGAAAGAAGCCCACATCCAACCTGGGCTTAGTTAAAGGGCCTTCAAAGAAGGAGAGTCCACCACCCTCCAAGGCAACCTATTCCACAGCTGAACAGCTCTTGCAGGACATAAAGTGCTTCTCAATGTTTTGCTGGAACCTCCTTTCTTGCAATTCAAATCCATTGGTTCGTGTTCTGGTCTCCGGAGCAGCAGAAAACAAGTTCGCTCCATCTTCTATACGCCATCCCTTCAGGTATTTAAAGACAGGACTGGAAACCAAGGTTGAATTCCCCTCTCAGCCATGAAACCCACTGGGTGACCTTGGACAAGTCACACTCTCTCAGCCTCAGGGGAAAGCAATGGCAAACTACTTCTGAACAAATCTTGCCAAGAAAACCCCAGGATACGTTCACCTTAGCGTCATCATAAGTCAGGAACAATTTGAAGGCATACAACAACAACTCAGATCGTGTGAGGAGGCTAAATACTCTAAAAAGCATCAGATCGTGTCTGATCTTGGGAGCTAAGCAGCATCAGACCTGGTTAGTACTTGGATGGGACACTGCCAAGGAATCCCAGGTGCTGTATAGGCTCCATTTCAAAGGAAGAAACTGGCAAAGCCACCTCTGAGGATTCCTTGCCTAAGAAAACTCTATGAAATTCATGCATGTCACCTCTTGGTCTTCTCTTCTCCAAGCTAAATGTTCTCTAGGCTGAACGTTGTTGCCTTTTCCTCATAAAATCCACTATATAAAAGCTTAACCACAGTCACATAGCACCCAACCAGGAGTTTTGTATACACACACAAACACACACACACACACACACACACTGTTTGGATAGTCTTGTTCACCAAACAATTTGGCCGTTGCATCAACTGAGAAATTATTATGCATGGGAGTTGCTCAGGGCGGCTTTGACCAGCCTCATCCACCTTGGAAGTCAAGACACTGTCCATCTGCATTCACGTGTTTTTCTTCTTCGACATCCAGGTGTGCTGGACAGTGTTCGGAGCTCTGATGCCCCAACAAACCACAATTCCCAGAATTCCATACCGTTGAGCCATGGCACTTAAAGTGGTGTCAACCAGGATTATTTTGCAGTGTGGATGCAACCTGAGTTGCACCTAGGAATGAGCCTGTCTGTTCGATCTATACTTTGGCTCAGTCATCCATCAAAAGAGAGACTGCAGGGAAGAAATCGGAAGAAGACCATGAGTGTATCCACACTGCACAATTTATAGCAGTTTGATACCACCATTACTACCATTTGTGCTTTCTTAGTACAAACCCTGGATTCGTGGTTTCTAAGATGCTTGGAATCCTCTACTAAAGAGGTCTAACACTGAATTTCAAGGGATTGCACTAGATCAGTGGCTCCCAACCTTTGGTTCTTCATTTGTTTTGGACTTCAACACCCAGAAGCCCCAGCTAGCTTAGCCAACAGTCAGGAATTCTGGGAGCTGAAGTCCCAAACATCTGGAGAACCACAGATTGGGATTTTGCTGTTATTGTTGTGCCTTCAAGTCATTTCCAATTTATGTGCCCCTAAAGCGAATCTATCATGGGGTTTTCTTGGACAGAGTTGGCCATTGCCATCCTTAAGGTTGGCATAAGTCAATAACAAGGAACACAACAACAACAAACACAATAGAAGGACTGCACAAAACAGCCTGTCTTCACAGTGCCTTAATATCAGGTCCTGTCCCTTGATCAGGTCAATCGGGAAGGCAATTCTCCACTGAAATTCTGGTGTCAAAATGCAGATCCACAATTGATCTCCTAATACTTTCTTTAAAAAAATGTGAAATGTCCCTGCAAGGAGTAGCAACAAGCACAACAAACAAAACCTTCTGGGGGTATAGCAAACATCAAAATAGAATAAATGAACCCCAGAAAATAAAAAAGTACAGATATATCTATTTAACCGATAACAATGACAATATTCTTCAACAATAACATAACAGTACTTATCCTCACACTGCAGTGTAATAATACTTATATTCTGGTGAGTCCACAGTCAGTCCTTGCAATAAATTATTGGTTAAATAAAGATATCTCTCCTTTTTTTTATTTCTGGGGCTTATTTATTCTGTTTTATGCTTGTAAGGAGTAAGTCTGCAAACTTTTTCCAGAGCAGCAAGCAGAGTCTGTGAGTGAAAGGAACAAAATATTTGCGCATTTCGCCGTTTCTGCCGCCACAGTTTCGGCACCGAGACAAAACTGCTGGTTGCTCAATAAAAGGAAATATCCCTGAACTACAACACACGCCCACAATGTTCAACAGCAATATTTGACTGCCCATTGTTTTACTATCCAGAGTTTGCATCTCCTCTCGGCCAGAAACTCACTTGAGGTATTTATTTAGTCACATTCTGTGCCGCTTCCTGTATTGAACAATATGAATAGGGCCATAAACTCACCAGATTTTGCCTGATTTCAGCTGCTGAGCAAGGCTGGGCTGCAGATTAGAGTCCGCCAGGGATGCCCCAGGAGGAAATCCCCAATGCAAGAAATCCTCCTTGGAACCCTGCAGAGCCATGGCTGCCGGTCAGAGCTGACAGTACTGACCAAATGGACCAAGGTTGGGACTCAGTTTAATGGCATCTGTCTGTGTTCTTGTGCAGAAGATCCTGGACTCAGCTCCCAGTATCTCCCAGAAGAATCCTGTCATGGTTCCCAATCAGCGCTGACAATTCTGAGTTAGAGGGATCAAGGATCTAACAAAATCTAAGTCAGCTTCTTCTATTCCTACAATAACCTAGAGCAGCTGACTAGTGATGTAGCCTCAAGCAAGTTCATCTTCCATGGAACCATAGACTCACAGAGTTGGAAGGGTCCCTCAAAGGCCATGGAGTCCAACCCAATGCTCAATTCAGGATCTCCAGATAAAGCATCCTCAGCAGGGAGCTGTCCAGCCTCATTTGAAGACTTCCAGAGAAAGAGACCCCATCACCTGTCTAGGCAATTGGGTCCATTGCCAAACTCCTCTAGTTGTTAAGAAGTTTCTTCTAATGGTCAATCACAATCTGCTCTCCTGTAACTTCAAACCATGAGACCAGATCATGCCCTCTGAGACAGCAGAGAACAAGTCTTCCCCCCTTTCTCTCTGGGACAGTCCTTGCGATATTTAAAGAGTGCAATCCTGTCACCTCTCCATCTTCTCCTCACCAAGATGACCATGCCCAACTCCTTCAATCTCCCTTCATATCTTTCGTTCTCCCTCCCTTTTATCATCCTGGTAGCCCTTCTCAGGCAGTGGTCCAGCTTGCCTGTTTGTTGTTGTTGTGTGCCTTCAAGCCGTTTCCGACTTAGGGTGAGCCCAAGGCAAACCAATCACAGGGTTTTCTGGGGCTGAGAGGGTGTGACCCACCCAAGGCTACCCAGTGGGTTTCCATGGCCAAGCAGGGAATCGAACCCTGATATCCAGAGCCCAAACCCTACGCTCAAACCACAACACCATGCTGGTTCTATACTTCCCAAAATGAGGTGCCCAGGACTGAACACTTCCTTCTGTATCTTCTACCTAAGAATGAAAAGTTGTCGTTGTTGTATGCTGTCAAGTCATTATGGAAACCCTAAGGCTGTCACAGGATTTTCTTGGCAAATTTCATCAGAAGGCAGTTGCCACTGCCATCCTCTGAGGCTGAGAGTGTGTCACTCGTCCAAGGTCACCCAGTGTGTATATATAGCCAAGCTGGGATTTGAACCCTGCTCTCCAGAATCATAGTCCAGCACTTAAACCACTACACTATGCTGCCTCCAACAATGAAAAGACCTGCTTCATAAGGCTATTGTAAGGCTGTTGCCGCCTTGGCTCCCACTTTGGGAGAAAAGCGGAATAAAAATAAAATTAAATAAATTAAATGAATAAATAAATAAAATGGAATTGCAAGGACAAATACAACATGCGCTTTGAACATTCCCAAACCTCAGCCAAATGCTAAATACAGTGAGCCTTTGGCATCTGCTGGGGTTTGGTTCCAGGAGCCCCCCGTGGATACCAAAACCCATGGATGTTCAAGTCCCATTAAATATAGTGGAGAGTAAAATGGTTTTTTCCCCCTTATATAAAATGGCACAATCAAGCTTTGCCTTTTGGAATGTGTATATACATACATATATTTAATATTTTCAAACCGTGGATGCATGAATCCGTGGATAAAAAAATTCCGCGGATACGGAGGGCTGTCTGTATTGATCTGCATCACCTCTACGCGGGGCTTCAGCAAAGATGACGCATCTGCCCCAAGGAGCTTACAGTCAACCTTTGGCAAGACATGGGGGTCCACCAAGGGAAAGGAAGCCAAGGCATGCAAAAGGGAAAGGGTTTGGGGTGTGTGTCTTTTCCTCTCTCAATTGCCTGCAATCTCTTCCCTGTCTCCCCTTGTGCTTGGAAACTCCTGCAGCTCCAGCTTTGCCTTCTTCCTTCCTTCCTTCCTTCCTTCCTTCCTTCCTTCCTTCCTCCCTGCAGGAATTCACTCCCTGGAGAGATCTAATTAGCTAATTCCCTTGCTATTTTTAAAGCTAAATGGGAAAAGGCACCATCCGCACGTTTCTGTAGGCCATTTCTCGCTTGCCAGATATTCCCAGACACTTGGGAATAAATAGCACCTACCATGGCAGTGAATCAATCAATTGTCTAAAGAAGAGAAGGAATGGGATTTTTGTAAAGAAATCAAATTAAATTAATAGCCGGCTCCATCAATTAGGAAAGGTCAGTGATGGAAGGGAGGCAGGCGCTGGCTTTCGATTGTATTGGCCATCCATTTCAATTTCTCTAAGCTCTTTAGAGCTGGAGGGGGGTGGATTGGACATCTTTCTCTTTGTCTGGCCTCTGTGCCATAATAATCTGGGATGAAATGGCCATCGGAGCAAAAAACATCAGGCTACATCCATATATATATATATATATATATATATATATTGCAAGGCCTTGGGTTGAGAGAAGTGTAGGACGTGGAATAAAAAGGCAAGGATGGAGATCTCTGGGTCTTTGCTTTATTTCCAATAAATGATTGATCTTGGAACGCCAGGCTGAAGAATGCGTTCCAGCGGAGGGCATTTTTCAGAAAAGATAGAAATGGAATATTTTTTCCAGCGTTCCAGATATGGACCACAATCCAAGATGAAGTTGATGGAGTGTAACTTGTTTATATGCACAGGGTTAAGCATCCCTATTTAGCAGGAGCAGTCCCAAATAAGTAATCCTATCATCCTACTTTCGCAATTGTTTTACAAATGTCCCGGTTTCTCTCTCCTTCTCCCACTTTTCCCCTTTGTCCTCAGTTTATTTCAAAAGAAAGGATGAGAAAAATGAAACTCTTGATTCTGCTGGCATTCGGATCGGAAATATTTGGACCAAAGAGATCTGCATGGCACCTTTAACTGATTTATTTTTCCAGGATGTTCCTCTGGAACAGTGATTCCCAAACTTCATTCTTCCAGATATTTTGGACTTCAATTCCCAGAAGCCAACAGTCAAGAATTCTGGGAGCTGAAGTCCAAAACATCTGGAAGACCAAAGTTTGGGAACTGCTGTTCTGGAATATCACTATGCAAAATGGTCTTGTCCCCGCCTTTTGAGACTAAGGATGCATCTATACTGTAGAAATAATGCAGTTTGACACCACTATGTGCCATTGCTCCATCTTGCAGAATCTTAAGATTTATAGTTTTATGAGGCCCCAGCACACTTTGGCAGAGAAGGCTAAACACCTTGTAAAACTACAAATCCCAGGATGCCATAAGATGGAGCTGCATCACTTAAAGTGGGGTCAAGCTGCATTGTTTCTACATTGTAGATGCAGCTTAATAAGAGAAATTAATTGTTACCATAAGCTTTCATAGACTGAGTTTATTTCATCCGATGCAAAGGGTGAAGTGGTCTGATCTGATGAAACGGATTTACGTCTAGGAAAGCTTCTGCTGCTAAAGCCTTTCTCTTTGTTAGCCTCAAAGGTGCTCCAAGATCCCTTTTGCAAATGTATTTGTTGGTCCTTAAGGGCTCTTTCCTGGATTTTTGTTGGGATTGGGAGGGGTGGGTAAACACCATGGAACACAGTAGGACTTGCTTCTGAATAAACATAGATAGGGTTGTACCGTCTAACAACTCATAAAATTAAGCATGGAGAAAAGGAGACAGAGAGAAAGAGAGAGAGAATATTTTTAAAGTGTCAGAAGTCAGACAAATTTGTTCTGGATCCCAGCAGGAAGCTTTCAACCTTTCAACATTATGTATTTATTAGAGTCACTAACAAAAGAGAAATATGGAGGTATAATTCAGAGATATAGCTGCGCTAGTCTGGAATATCAGTATGCAAAGGAATCTTCTAGCAACTTTGAGACCTGGGCTGCATCCACACTACGGAAATAATGCAGTTTCACACCACTTTGACTGCCGTGGCTCAGTGCTGTGGCATTCTGGGAACTGTCGCTTGTTGCGGCTCCAGAGCTATCTGATAGAGAAGGCGAAGTATCTCACAAAACTACAGTTCCCAGAACCCCATAGCATTGTGGCATGGCAGGGAAAGTGGTGTCAAACTGGATTGTTTCTGCAGTGCGGATGCAGCCTACGTGTGCAAAAGTAGTTGCAGCATAAGCTTTTGTAGACTTGGTCAACTTCCTCAGATGCATGGAATACATAGACTCTACCAAGTCCACGAAAGCTTACACTACAACTTCTTTTGCACATTTAACCTTCAAGGTACTACAAGATCCCTTTTTAAAGCAGAAATATATTACTATTAGAGCAACTTTTGCTTTCTTTAACTGTGCAGGAATTTTCCAAACAAATAAAAATTAGTAGTCACTCTAATATCAATATTTGATATTAAGGATTGATACCAATTTTGCCTGATGTGCCGTGAAAATGCCTTGGGCGAGGCATGCGTGTGTTGGAGGGGAGAAAACGATGAGGCATGCTTCCTTTGCATCCAGTGAAACGAAACCAGAGATTCCCACTTCTTCAAAAACGTTGAGAGCGAAAGAGAAACACCAAATGGGGAAAGTGGAGTGTTGTAATTTTAGTTACGGCATACCAGAGCATGAAAACTCCACTGAATCCAACCCCCTGATTCATCCCTTCCTGTCTTAACAAGACTATATATGTGAAAGGGACCTAGGAGTCCTAGTAGACCTAGTAGCTGAACATGAGTCAGCAGTGTGATGCGGCAGCTAAAAAAGCCAATGCGATCCTAGGCTGAATCAACAGAAGTATAGTGTCTAGATTGAGGGAAGTAATAGTGCCACTCCATTCTGCTTTGGTCAAGTATACTGTGTCCAGTTCTGGGCACCAAAATTCAAAAAGGATGTTGAGAAGCTGGAGTACGTCCAAAGGAGGGCAACCAAAATGGCGAAGGGTCTGGAAACCATAAAGCCCTATAAGGAGTGACTTAGAGAACTGGGTATGTTTAGCCTGGAGAAAAGACGGTTAAGAGGTTATAGGATAGACCTGTTTAAATATTTGAAGGGATGCCATATTGAGGATGGAGGAAGCTTGTTTTCTGCACCTCCAGAGAATAGGACACAGAACAACGGGTTCAAACTACAGGAAAAGAGGTTCCACCTCAACATTAGGAGGAACTTCCTGACAGTAAGAGGTATTACACAGCGGACCATGGTCCTTAAGAGTGTGGTGGAGTCTCCTTCTTCGGAGGTCTTTAAACAAAGGCTGGTTGGCCATCTGTCGTGGATGCTTTGATTGTGAGTTCCTGCATGGAAGAATAGGGTTGGACTAGATGGCCCTTATGGTCTCTTCCAACTCCATGATGCTATAGATGCACAGGCAGTGACAGTGTGGCACAGAAACCCACTTTCTCTTTGCAGAAAGCCACTGCAAGCGAGGCGAGGAAGCACCCAGGGCTTCTGCGGAGTTCTCCATAAAGGCGAGGAAGTCCAGGACGGAAGAAGACCTTGCTCAGCCCAAGGGTTTGTGGGTGCCACTTTTAGGGATGGACAGGGCTATGGGCAGACTCCCCTGACAGGGTTTGTCCAAGGCGGAAAGGCCTCCCAGAGCCCAGAAGGACGATGGGACGTGCAACCAGATGAACAAAAGCACTTATTTGTGGTTTACTCCACTCCAGCGAGGAAGACAAAACATGGCCTTGTGCATGAATGAAACACAAGCTTTGGCTTCTTCTTCTTCTTCCCCAGAGCTGGCCTTGCTCTTGAGAAAGATCGCCCGCCTTGGGTCTGCAAATGGTCACAAAAAAGGCGAAGGAAACGGGTTCAGATCTAGCAGGGGCTTAGCTCTGGGTTCAAAATGAGGGATTCGCTCCCTCCAAAATAGGAACGCTGCCATTTCCGAAATGAAAGTGTCCTTCAGCCCCAGATTTCTAGCCTTGGGGAGAGGGAGACCTCGAAATCCGTTCGTTCGCGCCTAGGACTCGACTAAAGTTTTAAGTTAGTGCAATGCTAGAAATTTGGAGATTAGGGGAATTTCGTGTTCCCCACAGCTGTGTGTGTTGTGCGCCTTCCAGTCGTCTCCGTCTTATGGCAACCCTAAGGCAAACCTGTGAGCCAGTGTGGCATAGTGGTTCCAGAGTTGGGCTACGACTCTAGAGACCAGGGTTCGAGTCCCAGCTCAGCCACAAAACCCCTTGGGTGACCTTGGGCAAGTCACACTCTCTCAGCCTCGGGGGAAGCAAATGGCAAACCTCCTCTGAACCAAACCTTGCCAAGAAAACCTTTTGCCTTAGGGTCACCATGAGTACAAGAAGAGGAAGGCAAACTTATCAAGTCCTTCCCGACTTATGGTGGCCCTATCATCGGGCAAGTTTCTTCACGGGGGGGGGGGGGGGGGTTTGCCATTGCTGTCCTCCGAGGCTGAGAGAGGGTGAGTTGGGATCTCCATAAAGTTGGAAACAACTCAAAGGAACACGACAACAGCAGCAGCACCAGCAACAACAACAAACTGCTTTGGTCCATGGAGGCTCCATCATTTCCTACGATGTGACTTGATGGAGACTTTTGCCCTCCAGGAAATTGCCAAATCCTTTTAAGGCTCCAGAAAAGCTCACAGCCTCGGGGCAATTCATGACACAAGTGGATGACAAAGCAATGACTAAAGATTGTGAAAACAACTTCAGGATGGATGGCAAGAGCTGTTTGCAAGCGGAAAAGGTGATCTCAGAAGGCGGACAGGGCTCTCCTTCTTTCCAAACACAGATCAGAGAGATGGCCACCTATGAAGTATGGATTCCCACCACCAGCATGGGGTTAGACTAGATTACTTCTGGAGATCCCTTCCAGCTCAATTGTAATATCTCAGTTATAATTATAGAGCTGGAAGGGACCCCCAGAAGTAATCTCAAAAGATGCAAATCATACCAAACACAGAAAGAACAGCAGGGAGAAACTGACAATATAATGAACTATGGTCCAAAACACACACTGCTCCAAAGACAAGATGTAAATGTAAGTATATTGGAATATTATTTAATTATAATATTGTAATACAGTGGGCCCTCCACATTCGCTGGGGCACAGGATCCTTCTGAAAGTGGGGAAAATGCATATATATATATATATACACACACACACACACACACACACACACGTATATATTGCTTTAGAGAAGACCTCTCTAGGAATCTACAGGTCCTCCAGTCCAACTCTATGGTCAACATCTGCCAAAATTTGACCATAGCATCACACTGGAGGACCTACAAATGCCTAGAGAGATGTTGTCTCTAGGAAATTCTAGGTCCTCCAGCAGAACTCTATGGTCAACGTCTGGCAGAATTGCGCCGGAGGACTGAGAGATTCCTAGAGGGAACGTCTTAATCGAATCCGCAAAGAATCAAACCCCGAAGACGCAAATGCAGAAATGCAAAATGTCATTTAATTCCATTTTCATGGGCACTTTTGCATGTTTTTAATGGTATTGTGTTTTTAGACTGTAAGTCTCTTTAGAATCCTAATTTTTTGGGGGGAAGCGAGGTACAAATCATAGTAATCATAGTATAATCATATAATCATAGTAATATTATTAATAATGATAATTGAATAAGCGATCAAGGACGGTGCCCGGCGAGCCTTTCTTGGGAAGGCATGACCACTGTTGTTTATTGCGGCCCCAGAGCTCTTTCTGACAGAGAAGGCTAAATATCTTCCCAGAACTACAATTCCCAGGATTCCATAGCATGGAGCCATGGCAGTTAAAGCAGTATCAAACTGGGTTATCCCTGCAGTGTGGAAGCCACAAAGCCTTAAAGTGTCGCCTCTTTTATCTTTTACTCTGGAACAAATGACATTTGTAACAAGCGGAGGCTCCTGGCAGTTAAAGCGCTATCAAACCGAATTATCCCTGCAGTGTGAGAGCCACAAAGCCTTAAAGGGTCAACTCTTTTTATCTTTTACTCTGGAGTAAATTACATTTCTAGTTTTCCTCCCTCAACAAGCTGAGGCCCCTGGTACTTAAAGCGGCATCAAACCGGATTATCCCTGCAGTGCGGACGCAGCGATGCTCCAAAGGGAGGCAGAAGAGAAGAGAGCGACTGGGGAAGGAGGGGAGGGGGGCTGGGAGAGCGAGCCAGCGAGCGAGGCCACGCCCCTACAAGTGCGCGCCCCTCCTATTGGACGGAGGCGTTCTATGCCTGCCACGCCCACTCCGCCGCCGAGGGTTTAAAAGGCGACTCCGGGGGCTCCGGCGGCAGAAGCCAAGCGGCGCGCAAGGAAGGTGGAAGGGCTTTTGTTGGCGGGAAAGGAAGGAGCTCTTTTACGCGCGAGGGAGACCCCAAAAGGGACCCGATCCGGGCCTGTTTTTTGGGGGGCATCCTTCTCAGCCGTTCCTGGAGAAAGAAAGAACGGGGAGGGATCGGGGAGGTCCTGCGCGCAGCCCCACCCTTTCGGAGGGCCCCGATCCTCCTCCTGCACCTTCCCTCCTTTGCTCTCCTCTTCGCTGGCCCTCCATCGCCATGGGCAGCCACAGCTCCAAGGCCGCCAAGGGGGACGCGGTGGTCGCCTCCTCCTCCGCCGCCGCTTCCCAGGATGCCTCTGCCGCCAACGCCGGGGCCGGGGACAACGCCTCGCCCTCCAAGTCCAACGGCCAGGTGGGTGCGCCTCCCGAGAGTAGACCCATTGAGGACAAGGGCCTTACTCGCGTGCAAGGAGGAGGAGGCGGGGGTGGGCTAGGAAAGCAGCAGACACGTGTCTCTCTCTCTCGATGTCTCGTGTGTATGGTCCCGATCCCAACGCGAGTTTTGACCCATTCATTGCAAAGGGAGGCGAGAGTCGGGGTCCCAAAAACGGTTGGGAAAGACCCCCTCTTTTTTTTGGGGGGGGGAGGGGGATGCAGACCCGTGTCTATTGTTGGAGGAGGACCCCCTCCCTCCCTCCCCCCTTGCGCTCGGGGCGCCTCCTTTCCTGCAAAAGGTCCCTCCCGACCCTGGAATTGGGGCTCGAGACGCGTGTCAAGAGTCGGGTGGGTCTCCTCGGGAGGGTCTCAGTCAAACCCGGGTCTGTTCTTGGGGAAAGGGATCTAAATCTCCCAGCCCCACCATCGCCGCCGCTCTCTTGACCCGGGTTCTGGCGTTTGGCCCGCGTCTCGTGTGAACGCGGTCCCTGGCGTTCGCGTGTCCTGGGCGGCGTCTGCGGCGTGGTCCGCCTTTGTCTGCCGACGGCTCCTGGGAGGAAGAGAGACGGACCGCCCCCCATCGCCCCCCCCTCCTCCTCCTTTTCCCTCCATCCTTTGCAGAGGAACAAAGGGACGATCCCGAGGCAGCTAAAACCCGTCCAGACGGCGGAGGGGGGCAGGGACCCCCGCATTGCACCCCTCTCGCCCTCCTTTCCAAAAAAGGGGGCCTTTCCCACCCCTCGGGGGACCCCAGGCCCTTCCAGATGGAGGCAGGAACGTGTGAACGGGCTCGTAACTAAACCCGTGTCTAGCATGGGCTGAAATTGGAGGTCTCGCCTTTCCCCCCAAAAAAGGGCGGCTTTCCCTCTATTTTGAGATCCCAGACCCTTCCAAGCCTAGATAAATGGAAGAACGTGTGAATGGGTTCTTAACTAAACGCGTGTCTAGCATGGGTTGAATGGGGGAGGGTCTCTCTTTCCCCAAAAAAAGGGGGGGGTTCCCTCTATTTTGGGACCCCCTCCCCAGTCCCTTTTAAACCTAGGTAAATGC